>JASFXZ010000003.1:35349958-36549958 GCA_032209605.1 Mactromeris polynyma
GAAGTGTTAGCTTTGGGAGGTGTTGGTTCACAACATGGCTATATCATACAGAAGATTACATAACATAACATAATAAGTAGTTCTTGACAGTCCAGTAATCAAAACTAGAATTCTTTTCTCTCACACGCCTGCGTTAAAATTGATAAGGTAAGTTTAAGAACTTTTTCCATAGCATATCTTTAATAAATTTGGATAAAATAAACAATTAGCGACAAAACAAAGTTACAGTTTTATTTTTTTAATATTTGTCATTGACGGAGATAAATCAACTTATTTCCCAGCAATAACCATTTTTGTCAATATGTAATGATGAAAGCTGAATCAGGTACTGCATTACATATATTCCAAATTTCGTATATATTTTTTAACATGAATTTAAAAAAAATGAAATACATGTATAAAACTAGAACTGTCACTGTAAGAGACATATGCCCCCAAAGTAATGATAGTGAAGGGGAGCAATAATCTCTCATAGTAAATGTTGATAATAAATAAGAATTATATAATAGGGCAATATAGACGGAACCAGTTTGATAAAAATGCCACCAACATTGAAGAAGTATATTAGGAACATAAAAATAACAATTAATAGTACTCATGCATGGATCCAGAGAGAGGGGGTCTAGACCCCCCTCCCTTGAATTTGGGCAAAAATGTGGTCATTTTATATAAAAAGGGCCAAAATTGACTTCATGAAAAATTTTAACTAAAATTTATAAGGGGTCATAACTCCTTACAAAATCATCCTAGAGTTATGCCCCCTCATCTAGTTAATGTTAACTTATGACAGTTAATAAGTGTGTCAAGTATCATTGCAATAGCATTGACATTAAACAAAAAAGTGCACTTGAAAAACTTAAACCTTAGCCTGGACAAACAGACTGACGGACTGACGGACGGTTCAATTTTAAAATGCCACCCTTTGGGGGCATAAAAATATATAAAGACTGAATATTTTCTTTAGTTGTTGAATGTATTTACACTGTTTACTTTCTTTTGCTGTTACTTTCTTTTGCTGTTAAGTGTATATTTTGAAATTCTAAGGGACAATTTTCTGATGTCATTATTATTCTTATGGTCCAGGTTTATCATTGACCTTTAAGGTAAAAATTGCAAACAATATAATTTCAAAAGATTCAAAGCCGATAACCACCCACAACACAATCCAGAAACCAGGTTGATTTGTATGTCAGTCAAACAATCTCCTTCAACAACAAATATGCTCTTAGCTATTGAGCATGTTTCAGCATGGTATCTCATACATAACAAAAGCTTCTGAGCGGAATCGGATTTTCGATATTTAGTATCAGTGACCTTGGCCTTATCAGCCCAATTTTTAATCCTAAGCAGCTAGTTCACACAAGCTACCTAAACAGCAAATTTCCGCACCTATAACTCCCAACTAAACTATAAGGGTAAAATGATATCAGTATTTTTAATAATCTTAGATACATACTTCTCCTGTAGGGTGGCCTTTATGCTCATCTAACTCTGGAAGCTTCAAGAAAAAATTTCTGAGTCCCTGTCCTTCCAAAAAAAGCCTTTTTACTTCTTTGACAGCTGCTTTTCTGCCACGCTGTGTGTTTGTTACCTGGGTAATATACTTTACTATTAACATAGGAACTGAAATAATCTAACATGAATCATTTAAACTGAACACTACTTATATAGAAAGCATATAGCACCTCCAATCAAGTTTATTTTAATTGTATTATAATCATGAAAATTACAAATGTGTCCATAGGACTGTAGTTGTGACAATTACCTAGGGTCCTGAGTCTTGTGTATGAACACCATCTCGATCACACAACAAATGACATAGTTATTATAGTTATCAAATAAAGTTTGCTTTTTGCAAAGCTTATACTGTACTATCTGGTGACAGGTTCAGCAAAAGGCAGGGTTCCTATTGTTTGTTAAACTCTGACACGCCCAGCGATTCTTTTAAAAAAGTATACTTCCTTTTCTGTAAGCAGGACACTTTTGCACTAAGCATTTAATTGGTCAATTAGGCCAAACCTATTTAAATATTGTCAGAGTTTAAGTCAGATACAGTACAAGTTTTTGATCAAAAGTCTCCTCTAACAAGGGTCCTAGAACGTTTTTGGGGAATGAAAACCAAATTATCCTCGGCTTTGCCTCAGACAATTTGTTTTTAATTCCCCCAAAACTAAACTTTAGCTTTGTTAGAGGACACTTTTGATAAAAAACAAGTACTGTATCTATTACATATATATCACAGATATATCTTTCTTTACTACAAATACCCTACATTTACAGTAAAATTAAAGTTAAACCTGCACATCAGGATATAGTAACACTTCTTTGATATGAATTTGAGCAGGGCAGTCAATCTTCTTTGTAGTCTGTACTCCTTCTCTTATGTCCTGCTTACACCAATTATGTTCCATTTTTCTGTCTTCCTTTTCCTTAAATGAAACGACAAGGAATTGTAATAGAAATAGTGCTAAACAATTGAGCATTAAATGATGTCATTTATTAGATATATTGATGTCATTTGCTGTTAAACTAAAAAAAAAATCATACTTGTTATACTAGCCCATGTACAAGCGAAGTCATGTAATAAATAATTTATATATACGTGTATATAAAATTATTTATGGTGTACTCACCTGCAAACGCTTTCTCTTAACAGATGCGTGCTTATCTGTGCCATGATGGCAAGAATACTTTTTAATCCCAAGAGGAATGTATGGCACATCCTTGTCAATCCATTTGACATACTTTCTAGCTGACTCTGATCGTTGAATAACTAAGAAAGAAAAATAAGATCATATCAATTTGAATATCAAAGCATTAATTTTTTTATTATTATAAATTTATTCCTGCGGCGCTGAAAATTATTTACTGAAAAAGCAGGTACCATATAGAAAGAGTGGTGCCATTTCAGATACCATATAGAAAGAGTGATCCACTTTCAGATACCATATAGACAGTCGAGTAATGCACTTTCAGATACCATATAGAAAGGGTGATCCACTTTCAGATACCATATAGACAGAGTGATGCACTTTCAGATAACATATAGACAGAGTGATCCACTTTCAGATACCATATAGACAGAGTGACCCACTTTCAGATACCATATAGACAGAGTGATCCACTTTTAGATACCATATAGACAAAGTGATCCACTTTCAGATAACATATAGACAGAGTGACCCACTTTCAGATAACATATAGACAGAGTGATCTACTTTCAGATATCATATAGACAGAGTGATCCACTTTCAGATATCATATAGGCAGAGTGATCCACTTTCAGATACCATATAGACAGAGTGATGCACTTTCAGATAACATATAGACAGAGTGATCCACTTTCAGATACCATATAGACAGAGCGATCCACTTTCAGATAACATATAGACAGAGTGATCCACTTTCAGATACCATGTAGACAGAGTGATCCACTTTCAGATACCATATAGACAGAGTGATCCACTTTCAGATACCATATAGACAGAGTGATCCACTTTTAGAATCAACTTATTAAAATTGTTAACCAGCATTCATCATTTTATGATTTAATGATTGAACAAACCAGTGTATTTATTGTTTTTCCTTTTACATGCATATTATAACTGTATTATATGACAGTTAATGCGGGTAAATAGCAGTGATTGCGACCGAGATTTGCCTGCATATTACCGACTCATATGAGCTATAATTAAATGTATATTACACACTAACCGTATGATTAAATATTTAAGTTGCATTGAATTGTAAATAAAGAAAGACATACTTTAATATCTTTCAGGAGTATATGGAGTTTTTCCCCAATGGAGATAAAGCATTAAAGATGAAGATCAAGGAATGGGATGAAAAGAAGAAAAAAACACCCGAGCCTATTGCATCAACATCAGGTAATACAAACTAATGTCTAATTCTTTGTTGAGGATACATAGAATTAGTATATCCAGTATTGGGATTGTGTGTTTAGTTGTTTACCTTACAGTATTTTATGATGTAAAGGGTTAATAAGTTTAGTAATTCATTGAGTGACAAATGTCTATAACTGAAGCTAATACAAACTATGTTGATCTAGCATATTGTTCACTATATTTGTACAATTACAGGCAATACGACTATGACAGATGACGTTGAGATGGATGACAGTACCTTATTATCTGCCGTCCAGAATATTGAGGCCAAGCTTGTGAGGAAGACTATTCCAATTGAGGCCAAGCTTGTGAGGAAGACTATTCCAATGATTGCTACGCCAGAGTCGGGCACCTCCAAGGGTGAGTCATTGATAGTTTTAGGTCATACATGCATATATATTGCTAATAGTTAAAAATTGCCACTTGATTTTATTCTTAAATCATAACATATGCCTAACTTAAATGGCAAGTTCTGTGAATATCCAGTATTTCTATAAGATGTTTGATGTTTTAAGAAGCAAAATGTTTGTTTATGTTTATAACAATGTATAATATAAGCATATGCTAATGTTGCACTTTTTCAACAGGACTGTGTTGGCTGTGATTGGTAAGAATTTATTTGTTGTGGCTTTGGCTTAGTTCACCTGTAGTGGGGATAGCCGTATGTCTGTATTTAAAGGGTTGGAATTTATCCAAATGGTATTCAATATCATAACGGTTTTATAAATGGTATATTTATATGCTATCAAAGTATGTCCACAGATACGGCTATGCCCAGGCTATTGTATAATATGCTACATTCTTGTCGCCCTGCTATGTACTACATGTTTAGTGTTAGTGGTGTTTTATTTTAGCGGTAGTAAGTTGTACATTGTGGTATACTGTAAATGTAACTGGTTTCATGTTGGGATTCTATGTATCTTAACCCTTGCTCACCATTCTTTTTGTTTATCCTGCACATAACCATGTTATTGTTTATCCTGCACATAACCATGTTAGTGCATCTTATATTTGTAAATAAATGTCTCAAGTTCATGCTTTTTATTTTCCTGTAGACAGTTCATCTAACCAACTAGCTTTTTTAGTATTGTACATGGTAGTTGCTGCATAACACATTACTTTACATCTCTCATTTGTATTTATAGCATATTGCCTGTAGATCTAATTAAGTTCTTACACTGTGGACACATTATAAATACAACACTCCCTGCTAGGTATTGAACCCAGACTCCATTTCAAGAAATGAAATGTGTGCTACTTACACTACAAGGAAAAAACATGATTTACATGTGTCATCAGTTGACTGTCAACGCAATATATTCCTTCAGTTTTGATACCAGAAATTGTTTGTCTATATGTTGTAAAATTACATACATTACATTATTATCTTAATTCCTTATAAATGCTCATTACATATGATTATCTGGTGTTAAATGCCTATGTACCCTTAAATATACAGTTGGATACCCACTGCCAGCTGGATGGAAAACTACCATTGAGCCTGAGGACCACCAGTGGATCTCTAAGGCAATGTTTAGGTGGTCGGCTTCTGGAAAGTTAACTGCTGACCGGGTTGATCTGGACCCTGCCAAGACCAATCAACTATGGTTCTATCCACCGCAACCTCTCGTGACTTCTAACCAAATTCCTAAGGTTGAAAGGTACTGACAATAAAGGGTTGTAATTAATCGCGGTATGGAGTGCATGCCATGAAATTAAAAGTCTTTATACTTAAGTAAATGTCATGTAAATGGTCGGTGTATGTTCAGCATCAACATACTTTGTTTTCATTAACCCTTTACTCAATAGCAACATTATTATATGCAATTTCAATACAAATGATGAAATAAAATGCTTTAAATAAAAATTTAACAACAAATCAGCATAGACATCTGCCAGATACATATTAATGTACCTTAAGTAAGATAATCAGTTATTTTAATAATGGTTAGTATTAATTTTGACAGACAGTAACTGAAAGAACATGTGTGTACTCAATGTGTTTGATTTACAGATACTTCGGGCACCGGCTTTTTCTGTGGATGCCATACAGACAGTGGAGTGTTCGCTTTCATTGTCCCCATGCAGCATGCTCGAAGAATCCACTGACATCTGCAGGATTGTATCAGCGTGTTAGACGAGTAATGGACGTAAGCGAATACTACTACCTGGCAACTGAATATTTGCGTTGTGGTCGGTGTTTGAAGAAGTTGATCGGCTGGAGTGGGATACTGCTCGACCAACTAGACGTCGGACACAGAAACCTGTTTCCAGCCCTTCTGACTTATAAGTAAGTGCCGATAATAATTTCCTTACGCATCAACTTGGTATACTGCATGTATCAATGTTTGATTACCCATTCTCTATAAATGTGTACTATCATCACATCTCACACTCATTCTCATTCAATGTGAAGTATTGATTTCCCTGTGTCCATTTTGTGCTAACTCATTCACATATTCATGTATCAACATCCCATTCATCCATCGTAATTTCAGATATGCTTGTGACATTCGCGTAATCACCCTGATGCGCCAACGGGGTCTTGGGAACAGTTCCTCTCAGCTAAGGTCCAAGTTACATGAGGGGCACAGTGAGACATGGCTACGCAAGTCGTCTCAGTACCTCGCTGACTGCATGGTCAAACTTGGGGGGGGATATTTTTTTTAAGAAGGGAGGGGGGGGGGGGGTAAACATATGGGTGAGATCTTCAGGAACAGTAACAATACATGAGCTAGCCCTACTACGTGTGTGTGTGTTGTTCGTACATTGTCAGAAAAGACTTGAAAAAGATGGCATTTATTAAAAATATGATTATATGCTAGTAACTTGGGGGATACGGGGGTATGCTCCACCGGGATTTTTTTTTAATAAATGGATCCATCTGGTGCAATCTGGGCTTTCTGAGCTACCTTATTTGGTATTAAAACAGGACATGTTTTATTACAAATCAAGTCAGTTATAGTACTTATTATATGAATTGTTACACTTATCCTTGCACAAGTATCTCGGAATTTCTAAGCCTGAGAACTTTTATGGGGATGGGTTGGCAAGGGCTATTTAACAAGACATAATTATAGCTACATAGAAGCTTGTGCAATCTTTATCTGAGCAGCATATCAGACATGTATATGTCTAGTTCTTATAATAATAATAGTTATTTTGCGAGCGAAGCGAGCTCGAAAAAATTACATATTTATTGTTTTTATTTTACCTTTGCGGGTATTTCTTTGCTACCAGACTGTTTTATGCCAAAAAGAATGCATGTGGTCTGGATTATTGGGGAGGCCAAACTATATGTTGCCCCCCCCCCTGTCCTGACATTGGGGGGGGGGGCTGGCCCCCCCCCCCCCCCCCCCCCCCCCCCTTCTCCTACGCCCGTGACACTATACAACAAACTGGCATTCGAGTTAGCATTTTTTAGATGGTACAAGCTGGATATTAATAATAATAACGACTTTATTCAGAGTGGACGAAATGTTTGGTGCTAGACCAATTTTCAACAAGGAACATAGGCATGAAATATAAATAAATAAGTATTATACAGTACAGTACCCGTGTGCCCAAAGCCTTTCGAGCTGGACATAACGTTGAAACTCAACGTGTGTTGTTCTTCATGATCATGTATAGCTATTTCACACTCTTCAATCGTTTCTTTTAATTGAAATCCGTCAACGTTGTTGGAATCCATCTTTTTGACTATATATGTTCTCAGGTCCATCAGACTCAGTTACTTGACCATCTCTGTTCTCATTCCGTTCTCGTTCTCATTTAGGCCTACTTTCGATTTCTAACTTTTGGATCACCGTAAAGTGGCTACTTTTACGACGTTGTCTTGTTTTCGGCTGATCCAAAAACTGTTACCAATCGGCGATCCACTTTCCGATACCATATAGCCGCATCGTCGACAAATGGCTGCATATTTTGGCGAAAAGTGCGTCAAAGGATGATTGTGTTATTATTAATTAACTCGTAAGTGTTGTGAGTTTAATAATGTCGTTTCATAGATGAATCATGGAAGTCAAGTTCAAGGAGCTGTTAGGTGTGCATAGATCTAAATTTATTGCGGTAGTAGACGCTGATAGACTGTTGCCAATTTTAGAAAGTGCTGACACACTGACCCATTCCGACGTCGATGAGATCAATAAACAAACGTCGAACAAAGACAAAATTGATAAAATTTTAGACATTCTTAAGGCTAAAGACAATTTTGCCTTCAAAAGTCTATGTTATGCACTGGAATCGACTTATCCTCACTTGTTGACTGTGATGTTCCTTGGGAACAGCCAGAGACTAGGAACAGGTTTGTCATTTGTTTACAAACAAGTACTGAAGTAGTCGCATACTGTATGACAATTTGTTACTGTATGATGACTAACTATAACACTGTTGTGATGTTGTTGTTAACATTTGGTGTGGATGAGACTGTCAACCAGTTAGCTCAGGTTGTGTGTTCAAGACACATATCAAGGCACTTTTCCCCCTTTAATTAACTACAATACCATGAATACTCGTAAGGTATTGGCTGTGGTGAAACATAACTTTTTTGATCAGTGTCATGAAGCGCTTGATTCCATGATCGGAAGAGTCTATATAGCCCCATGTTTTATACGCTTTTCAGACTGGTATCCGGATTTTAGCGCTTCCAGTTATCAGTTTGACAAGAAATTTCAGCGAACCAGTTGGGAATTAACAAAAAATATCCCATAACAAAATTTACGATGTTTACTTTGAAAATAGGGAGATCGCAGCTCCCGCAGAAATTGGGAGTCTTCACATACATGTATGATAATGGCTCAATATGGCTGTGACTTGATAAATAAAAAACTGTTGATAGTATAAAATTATAATACTGTAGGTTTGGGCTAGTAAAATAAGCCCTCTGCCAGTCTGGCTAATGGTTGTACCAAGTAGCTATGTACAACTACTTGCAAGTTCTTATTTTTAATGTGAATTATTTGAATGGATCCAGTCCAACTGCACATAAGTTATTAACTGATTTAGACCCATCATAAAACCATTTATAAACCAGATCTACACGTAACAACTTACTTGCCATTATAATTGAATTGTTTTCCAAGAGCACTCGAGTATGTTTGAAATCTGGATATTGTTACAAATATGTCTTAACATCTACTGGAAGCAGGATCAGTCTGTAGTATTTTGTTTCAATATTTTTTGTTGCCCAGAATACTCAGTAATTCATTATATTGTATATAGAACATGAGGAAGTGCGGTTGGTGTTTTACCCTATCTCAGGACACAGTCTTGCCCTATAACTCTCTTTAAATTATTTGATATATATTTTCTCCTAATCTGCATGTTTATCCTCCTCTTACAACATTTTTGTTATTTTCAGTCAGAAAACAAGAAACAGTGACCAGTTTTATCACAAAGCAAATGATGCCATGTGAATTGTGGTTACTATACTATCCCCTCACAATGCTATTTTCTTTAAGTGGGCCTTTCCACCTTTCCCCTATAGCAATAAAAACAACAACACTAGTGTGGTTCCATATCAAAAGCTTTGACGGTTGCCTGCTTAGAACAGCTGTCTGTGTACTGGCCATTTTCATTTAGTATTGCTGAAGGTTTTAACTTCTGAATTAAATTTTAAGCAGGCTTCAATAATGTGTCTACTCACAAGGATTTGAAGAATTGTGTCCATAATGGAAATCGGTCAACACAATGTTGCTCCATGCTCGTTAAACAAAATATTTGCATTTACAAAAAGTTAAATTTGAGACTGAGTAATTAATGTTATCAACTTTATCTGCCAATGCGTGTATCAAACTTCAATGCTGATTTTTCTAGTTTGAATTTAATCATTGCATTATTTTGCTTTCTACACAGTTAATACTTAAAAATTCACCCTTACATTTTTAAAAGCCGTATTCAGAGATCATTTGAATGAATTTAGTGGTAAGTGGTTAAATATGTCAAGATACAAAAAATAATGCTGCTAGCAAGAATAATAAATATTTGTTACCTCCCCTTCCGCTATTTTCTAGTAGCATAAATAAATGATTTATGTTGAAATATTTTCATTGCCTAACAATACTACCCTTTAAATGATGCAAGAAGGTAATCAACTGAATCATGTGATCCAAAAGATGAGGCTATAATATTTCATTATTGTTATATTTGATGACATTACAGTTTATAACCAATTTTTGACATAAATCATTACCATATATATCGCTCTCATGATGTATTTACTAAAAAAGAACAATTCCCATAATAAACAATTAT
Organism: Mactromeris polynyma; assembly: GCA_032209605.1. NCBI lineage: Eukaryota > Metazoa > Mollusca > Bivalvia > Venerida > Mactridae > Mactromeris > Mactromeris polynyma. The sequence goes on from JASFXZ010000003.1 coordinate 35,360,116, forward strand.
AATCATGTTATGGCTCTTTCACTTCTGCTGTAATTAACTCTTTTTTCAATTAAACTTGGCGCTAATTACTCGAGAGTAAATGGTCCTGTTTTCAGAATGCTTATCATGCGTCAGACTTGAACTTTTCAATTACACTCAAAAATCAATGCATCATGAGTTCATTTCAAACATGTCTTGTCCAAACTTATTCATTTGACATTATGCATAATTAGAAATAAGGACTATCCTCTCTAATAAAGTTTATCTCTGTCTAAATGTTCGAACTTAACTTAAAAAGTTGCATTATCACAGTTGTCAATAAGAACTGGGCTCTAGCTGAAAGTGAAACTGCCATTTCAAATGGCATTTGGGCCTGTTCAAATTGCAAAGGCTGCATTTTTTTATCCCCGGACCTCTCTAGCTGGCCAGTTACTTTTATATTTTGGCCAGTTCAATCAAAACTTATAAACAACACTGCATTAAGAGAGGGTGTGAAACTGGTTCCTGAAGTGTTTTTAGTGATATTCAGATGTGTTTGTTACATAATACCGATAAATATTCTCACTGATCGTCAATAAAATGCTTGATTATTTAAGTAATTACGAATTACTACTGTCCAGTTAATTTCATATTATGTTAATTGCTGTTATTGTATCTTTCTTTTTGTGAATTTGATTTGGTGCATATATGTGTATAATTATGTGAAGTATATACTGCAAGATAGAAAAGTATTGAAATTAACTAGTCTTGGAAGTCATTTACTGTTAGTTAGAATCCATGCATCAGGTATTTCAAATGAATTATTTCTGTATTAACTATGATTGTCCTAAAAAATCAATACGCTTGTTGAAAAGGTTGATGAGTGCACAAATTTTAATGTTCAAAATAAATAAACTGTATGTACAGCGAACAGAATTTACTAACATAAATTAATTATACATTGAAATTGCCATTGTCTTGACTTACAGTATTATAAAGTCTGGTGTTAGATATTTGTAGAACTACTCTGTGTGTTGACTGACTGAAAATTAATGTCTTTATTTGATTGAGGGTAATATTAGCCATCTCTGTGCAGTTCATTATTTGTTGACTTAAGATTTATTCCTCATTACTGTGAAATTAGTTTGTTTGCTCTGTGTTTTGTAAACACATTTGTTTTATGTTTATGAATACACTCCATGAAAACATTATTGTGCTTTCTTATCTGAAGTACTGCTTGAAAGCACTTTCTTTTAAAATGGGAATTAGTGCAGTAAATGACTTGTTTTAACACTGTGTCATTAGTTTTCATGGGCTTATACCTCATAATCGTGAACCTTTCCTGATTTTCTGTGATAAGACTAATAAACTGGGAAAGATAAGGTGAAAACTGCATGTGGAAGACTTGTGACTTTTTTAAATCTGATAAGATAAAATCCTGGAACATGAATTTGCTATTACTTTTGCTTAGATAATCGTCTGCACAGACTGCTGCTTTTTTATTTCCCCCCTTCAATGGTGACTCACTAGACTCCCCCATTTCTCACACAGAAGCTAGCATACGGTAAAATTTGTTCAAGCTGTTGTCCTTGATCGATTGAAGATAAACCGTATCTAATGGGATATCCCTGACATGGTAATTGTTATAATGACATGGAAATAAACCTGTCTTTGTTCTCATTCAAAGTTCTCTCTGAAAAAGTTACCTTTAATACATACATAACTTATATCTGATTATATTGTATGAGGTGATATCAATGGATCCTTTTGTTTAGAACTTGTGCTTTGATACTGCTGAAATAATGCATCATTTGTTGAATAAAATGACATAAAACTGTAATTGCTATGACATTTATCTCTGTCTGTGTGCTTTTCCTTGTTTTCATTGAATGAAATATAACTTGTGCACATCCATTTTTTCGTTTATATTATCACAGTATGCATGTTGGCTAGTAGCCATGCGGTGTGTTGAAATTTTAGGTTCAGTTAATGAATACTTGGATATAAATGTACTCCCATTTTGTTTACCTAAGGATGTTGATAAATATCAGATACTAAGTATTTTTAGGTCCATGTTTCAGTGAACTATTTATCTGAGCTTTAAATTAAACTTCTGATCTCAACTTCCACTATTTGTATCACTCGCAATACAAGATGGTCACTCTCACTCCCGGTCATGCCACTTGACCAACACCCAACAAATTTTAGTGAATGAGAAGGAATAAGTAGCTACAGGGAACGCCGCATACATAAGACAATGCCTCCTCACACAGACCTCCGGGTAAACAACAATCCATAAAACATAAGGCACTTGATGAGGTTAAAGGGCACATATGTTAGGGAACAGAGGCGCAAGGAATGGCCTGGCAGATAGATCTACTCCAGATTGGTATAAATATGGGGTTTTCCCTCTAATCCTGTGGTACAAACAACTATATCTATGGTAATACAAAATGGTTCAAATCTATCAGTCAATAAAATCATACTCATTAACATCATGCTAGAATCGCAATGAAAACAAAGAAAGGATTTAATGCCTGTCTGATCTCTAGATCTAAAATCAAATTTTGTTTGAAGCCCTGGTAAAAACCCATTTTTAGCGAATTCCCGCTTTCATCTATTCAGAAATCACCTACAACTTTACTAATCTATGTTAGTTATAGAATGTGTGTTGTAAATTTCTGCTGTAATAATCCATAGTAAAATTATTAGGAAATTTTTGTTTCCTTTTTATGATACTGTTGTTGCAAAATTATTTTTCTCGATTCAGTCCGTGTTTGAAATCTTATTTTATACGAGGTTGTCTGTGGGAAACATGAATCCTTTAAACTGTTTGTCATGCTTGTACCGATTTAATAGCTTTCTGGTACATGTATCATCTAAAATGTAGGTTTGCTTGTCTGAAAAAAGATTTTACATGAATAGCAAGTTTGATAATGACTTTGTTGTGTTGTAAAATCGACCACACAGTGTGAGCATGTACTGTTATAAGGCTAGGTCATGCAGGTGTAGTAATTGAATTTACCTGAGATTACAAGTGTTTAATTACCGCAATATCTTAAAGGGAGCTGACTGCGTTTGGTTTAAAAACGTAATTGATATGATTTGTAAATTACTTGTACAATGTTCTGTTGGTTGAAGTATAAAAAGTAAAATCAGATACTGTGATACAAATTCTGTTATTTTCTTAACATGTTTTTTGTATAATTTATGTATTATAAATTCCAGATTTATAATTTAATTTTTCAAATTTTTTTTTTTCTAATTTGTATAAAATCAAGTGAAAATGAAGAAGGAGCTATAGTTATTCACTACTATACCTCTGATGTGTTCCAAAAATCAAGATTTTTAGCTGATCAGTCCTATATTGCACCGTGTTTTAACAGTATTCATGTGGTGTTATATCAAATTTGGTTGCCTCCCTTTATTTCCCAGGAAAATATGAAGTATTATAGAATGATAAAATCATTTTATTGTGGTCTGATTTTATCATGGTAATATGAAACTAAGGTTGCTCAATCATGATTTTGTGTAAAAACAAAAAGTATGACAAATGTTTATGTAAGAGTGCCGAGTTTTGTTTCTTTTGCAGAGATTAATCAGATTTGTGAACGGCCAATATGTGACTCAGTTGGGGTATAAAGTTTATTTAAATTTTCCTGTATCAGTAATGAAGTGTTGGCAGTTCTGACACCTTAATTTTGTGAAATAAGAGGGGAGAGACTTTTTTGTAATTTTTTTTTGCTTGACTGTCAATTTTTAGAAAATCGCTGGGGCTGTTAATTATGGACGGGTAGATACACATGTAAGCAATATTTAGTAAGCACTATGAGGAATGGTTAGCTATACGTTTCGCTTACATTTACAGTCCAACCTCGTTCATTTGAACTCGGGCCTGAAATTTTATTTCAAATAATACATGGTTTCGAATAGCCAATTTCAATGTGCCTAAGATTCATTGAGACCTGATATTTTTTCGGAATTATACCAAGTATTCAGATAAAAGGTTGTTGAATAAACGAGGTCTGATTTCACTTATCTTGCATACATTGTGTAAAAAGTAATTCCAAGTTCGTTCAATATCATTATTATTAATTACTCTAATGTATGTCTGTTTCCTGGGTTTCTGACCAGTTTCTGTGCCAGACTATGTGATTGTGAAGACCTGATTGAATTTTGTTGATAGTAAGATTCAAACCCATGACCTTCGGATGAAAGGTCCTGTGTTCTAGCCTATACCACCATGCCTCCTCAAAGGTTAATTCATTTCATGATTTCAAGGCATCTTAACATTAGAAGGTAAAAATTTGAGTGTGGGTTGCCTGGAGCGACTTATTGTTTACAGACAAACCTCTTCCGCTGATTGGTCATTGATTCTGCTTGCCCTATGTTTGTAAATTTATGTAAATAAATCACCAAATGTAACTTCACTTCTGTTGATGTCATATTTTCATATTGCCAAAGTGACAGCAACCTATAGCAGGGGTGTCGCTAATTCTTGTAGTAGCAGGGAAATCACAAAAAGTAGGTGGGAATCAGTGTGATCATTCATAGAAGAAAAGTAGCTGGGTGATGATGCTCAAGTTACTGGGTGATTTTACCAGCTAGTGGCTCTTATTGACATCCCTGCTATAGTATGACTTTTGTTGTAAAGCGAATCTGATCTCATGACTACGTTTTACTGGTTATTTTGTTCATTCAATTAATGAGTAAAAAACTACCATTACTATTGATTTATTTCTCCTTCTCACCTTGCTATTGGTAATAAAAAATAGTTTTATCATATATACTGACTGTTGTATATTTATTATATAAATAATACATTGAATACACTGAATGTACACATGACTGCCTGAGGTTGTGCAATGTTTATTGACTTCTGTATTACATTATGTACTTAGTCCTGAATACATTTTATACATATCCACTGGTGATTATCAGTTCGACCTGTCTGCAGTTTGATGGGGTTATTTCTTTGGTAGGGCTCCAGGTCATATTTTCAATGATGAAATTTTAGGTCCTTGGTCCAGTTTATATACGGTAAATGTTTTTGGTTGTTAAGTTGGTTTGGTTAAGGACCAAAAGTGAACATTTTGAAAATCTTTTTTGTCCAAACACATAAGATGTGGAGTTTTGAATTTGATGTGTGGTTCTCTTCCGAGATTGTAAAAATGATTGAGTTCTGTCAAAAAACATGGCTGCCAGGGGGCATTCACCTTGTTGCCTATATGTATCTTGTGGAAAGTGTTAATGACATCTCCTTGTAAACTACTGAATGGATTTTTATTGAATCTATACTTATGTATTGAAACATTATAGTCTTATTCAGTCAGAATGGCAGTGTACTCAGGTGAGCGATAAAGGGGCGTTATGGCCCTCTAGTTTGGGAAAAAGACCCCTAGTCATACAAGAAGATTTTTCATGAACAACTGTGAGATTTTGAAAAATACAATGACAAATTATGTAAATTGTTTTCTATGGTGTTTGTAATTGCTTACATCTCCATTTATTTGTTTAAATGGCCTAAAGATATTGCAAACCTGGAACAATTTTCTGGAGATGGGGTCAAAAGATTCTTATTTTGCATTGGGAATATTAATGTGGGAATGGTAGAATAAGCCTGTACAGATTTTTTGTTTATCCTTCCTGTATTGTACTGTTTTATCCATACATTTTTTTTTGTATTTGTAAGTAAATAATGTCTAGTTATTAACGAGTGCTTTACTGTTAAATTTGACTGGATCCTATCCTGCCTCCCTTGGCAGGAAAGTGCATACATCTGTATTTCATGACTTGTGTTAGTGATTTTCAGTGTTTTCCTGGTGCTTAGTGAGAATATCGTAAGTAAAGTAGATCTAGGTTACTGGCATGCTTTGGTAAATAAGCCTCTATGTTTGATTTCTAGCACTGATACACAGACTGTATGTTGAAATGTAGGCCAGTCAGAGCCATGTTTTTCAGATGGATTTTTCCTTCTTCGTATGTGTATAAGAACGGGGAAAGTTTGAAAGGTTTGTTAGTAGTTTTTGCATACTTTTCTGACACAGAAAGCCAGCTTAGATATAGTACTTGCATGATCTGTCAATTCGTATTGAAACACTGGTACTGTATTTTGTTGTTTTGATCTTAGATGTTTAGATTTTGTAAAATGGTGAATTTGACGATTCTTGCATGCACAAAATGGTTCAAATATACGAGCAATTATATTTAGTTTTCTATGGCTGCTGTTTAATTAAAGAAAAAGTGTATTGTAAGGGTAATGAAATATTAAAAAAAAGTTTTTTGACCTTAGCCAGTTTCTTGTAATTCATTGAAATACACCATTTGGTTTATATTACTGTTTTACTCTAAGGCATCACTTTCTGGACTTGAAAAAAACCATATGGAATAACTTGTGTTTGACATGTATCATACATGAAGTATGTCATGATTTTTAGATTTATAAAAAATTGTCTTTAAATTCCTTGATTTGTTGCTGATAAATGCTTGTTTATCCAGTAGTCTGACAAGACATTCATATATAAATCGGACACTAGGTTTTGTGTCCAGTTTGACAGTCTTTCTTCAGTATTTACAGTTTTAACAAGTTATATACTGGTTCCTGGCTTAATTTGTATCTTAATTTAATTGAAAATGTCCCCCAGGGGCATACAGTACTAGATATCTGACATTGCTATTTCTACTTAACAACTCTGGTGCATATTTTACATTAATTGCTTGCTAGTCAGATATGTGCATGAACTGAATGTTAATTATATAAGTTTGCAAAGTTATGTCTGCTGGAGGTCAGTTACAACTGGATATAACATTGAGAGAGAACTTCTAGAACATTCAAACTATGTAAGACTGTTTGGATTTATTTTTCATTTTCTTGAATTTTATTTATATTTAAGCATAAAACATATTTTTGTATGGCTTTATGCATATCAAATGTTTATGATATATTTATGACATTGATGAATTACATGAGTAATTATGTTAATTTTTCAATCTGAACTACTTTCTCTCGTATGATTTAGAGATGTGATCAAATTGATGATCTACAGTTTTTGTGACCAATATGAATTCCAACTCAATTACCTAACTTTGAGTGTGAAGAAATCTTCTCCATTGTTGTCAACCTCTGTGCTAGATTCATGTCACTTAGTGTCAAGAGCATTGCCTAATACTTTTATGTGAGAAACTGTGGTACAGTAATCACTGCACATGACAATATTCAGGGGACTGCAAGATTGATTGAATATTGTCGTATCCAATGTTGACTTTCTGCAGATGTAAAAGCAATTTAGAGAGAAGGTAATATTCTTTATTAAGACATGTGGGTTAATTATAAATTAGTAATAGCAATTCTAGTATCCCAAAACAAAATTCAATTAACTTTATTCAACATATATTACGTTACTTGGACGTCATCTGATCACAAGAAACCTCAACAGCTTTTGGAATTTGTGGCATAGTCAGCTTCTGTCATACATAGACTGATGTTTTTGTTAGCTGTTTAACTTTTGAGCGATATAGAAGGAAAGAATTTCTGCATGAAGGTGTTACTGTTAAAGACAGACCCGACTTAATTGTTTTTCACACATAACATAACTCGAATCTGTGTCACTGAAGCGCTTAAGAATATAATAATATTGGTTCGAATATGTTCACTTAAACGTTTGACCGCAATTTAGCATAGATAGTTGTTTATAAATTACTGGCATTTCAAACTTTTCGGCAGCTATTGACTCGCAATATTGCGTTCACATAATGAGGCCAGTTGTGTTAATGATGTTAATTAGTTTGCAGGTCCGAAAGGTTTCACAATATCAATAAGCATCAAAAAGTAAGAGTTTGGTATCCTAAAAACATAATGTTGTATTAGATTTGAAATATCGCAATACACAATATCATCATATCCGAAGTATAATCAGTAGAAATATAGAGCCTAGCTGGGACTGTGAGCTTTGTAGGTATATCGCAGTCAGCAATATTGTTATAAGTAGAGTTTGCTGAATTTTTTTTGGACATAATATACCAGAGTACTGACCATTATTAATGTGTTATATAAGATTTATTTGACTTGTTGAATTAAGGGCCTCCACTAAGCTTAATCTTCGTCTGTTATTTTATTGGATTTTGAAGGCAAACTTGAATGAAATATTCATTACCTGAACCAGTGTGGTCGTGTTTGCGATTTTCTATCAAATATTAATGGATTTTATGCCTGCCATTGAACCTGTCAGTAAGAAGGTTTGTTATTGTTATGTTTAATTATGTTTTACAAAGTATCATTTTTATTACACACCTTGAACTTGAGTGTATATTTGTGTACCAGTATATCAATATGTGCAGTCGGGATTGTAAACTGTTTTTCATTAAAGCATTTCACACCTTCATTTTGTTGAATTTACAGTGAAAAGGTGCATTTAGCTCGAGTGCAATCTAATACACACACCGATGCAATATAATAGTAACGAATTGTTAGAAAATTATATGTTTGTCATGCTTGTTTTGGTAAGTGTATACAGTCGCTGTCAGTAAAGATAAATCTGCTCTGTTACTCAACCGTGACTTGTCCAGGGGCACTTGATCTTCTCTGATCTACCTGGCGTAAAGTGAGTGAAGTTTAACCTACTTTTCTTTAACGTTGGGCTGATTTTTCGTGGAAATTATCGTTTAATTTATTATATAAACATTTGACTATTGTTTTGTGCGAGTTGTTTTTGTGTTTGGAACGTAAATGTTTGTGTTGTCTATGCAGGTAGGTTTACTGTGTATGTTGAAATCTGTTAAGTTGATCCAATATGACAGATGACAGGGATGGGTGGGGAAATATGTCAGTGTAAGCTCCTGTGTCAGATCTATTGTTTGATGTTATTGTATAGGCTTCTCGCTATAATAGTCACTATCTTGTGTAGATTTCATTTATTTTGATTTATGCCGAATTTTACTGCAAACTAGAGGTACTTGAGTACTCCCAGTTGATTTATGAATTTAGGTCATATGTCAGATGTTTGTTTAACTGTGGATATTTATGTTCATGCTGAATTCTGACCCATGGTTGAAGTTTATGTGTATAATAGTTAAATATAGAAATGGGAATTAATACTGAGTTTGTGAGGCCTTTCTGTATATAGTTATGCACTTATGAAAGTTGAATCGTTATGTTCATTCTCCGTATATTTATGTTAATTTAAGTACATAGTATACTTTCACTTAATATTCTAATGAAGAAACTCGTTTTAGGAGCATAGCTTATTTCATGAATTCATCATTAAATATTGGTAATAAACATACACTATTTAGTTGTACTATAAAATGTACAGAATTCAGTTTCATGGTAACCAAATAAACAAAATGATGCCGACTTTCACATGCTTATGATTATAGTTTTTTTCATGTTAAAATAACAGTTAAATAAAGTTATTGTATTTAATAAACACTTTATTATTGAGATCATGAAAACTTGGCATCTTCGGGTATGATATTGAGTGCTTCAGTTACGTATGCTGCTTTTTTATGCTTTCTTCCTTTGTTGCAAATAGCTATTGTTTTCGTATCACAAACAACGTACATTTAGTGCTTTTGAGGAGAGGGTTGTTGTTCAGCTACAAAATAGAAGTAAGTACATTGAACAAGTGGGGGTAATAGAAAGGCTCTGAATGATTACAGAAACTAGGAAATAAAGAATATAATGTCGGTAATAAATGCTTATAGATACAAAAAATCATATTAACAGCACTTGTTCTGTGTACCATTAGTACTTGCTGTCTCTGTGTATACCATCTTGTTTTGACATTAACTTCGGTTAATGATTACATTTCTACTGGTTTATTGTTCTACAACATAGTGATATCACTGTAGCCTCTTTGTTAGGGAGATTACTTAGACAAGGTTCCATGTTTGTGTGGGAGTGTTAGAAGTCTGCGAATAAAATATATTGTGTTTTTTGTGTGCAAAAAATGAATGGAAGCGGATGGATTCATTTTGATAGCAATAAAATATTGTTGTTTCCCACTGTGATTGAGATCTCACATACAATCTAATACACAGAGTTGTAGACCTTGAACGAATATGATGTGTATTTGTATTGTGTGCAGAGTATTTCATAATGTCAATTACAAATCATTTTATCACACATGTATCGAAAATTTAAATTTGATACTGAACTCAGTTCTAAGTATTGCAGATACGTGCCATTTTTTATGGTAAAAAATTATGACGGTCAGTTGACCTATCATGTGTCTCTAGGTTAGTAGGTAACTTTCCAGTACTAATCTGTCCTGCAAGAAAATTACAACTTTTCAACATTGTATTGGTGTTGGAGGATAAGGCCGAGGACACTTGACTGAATATGGTATCTTCTGTCCAATTGTCATGTGGAAAATACGCTTCGCTGGTGGGCTCGAATATATACAACTTGCAGATCGGCGTCAAGTCCTCCACCGACTGAGCTCACCTGATGGGCACAACAACTTAATCATTAATGAGAAATCCTCCTCATACTGATGCATTATGCACAGGCTGAAAATCTTAATGACTGTGTTTGCGTTACTTTACTATCGCATGTTCAAACCAGGGCCCAGGAATATAACAGATACTTATACTCACCACTCAAATCTCAAATCAACAAAATTTACTCTAATTAGTCTGATAGCGGATTTTTGAGTGTGGAAAATGCATGAAAATATCAGTGTGCTGAATATTCTTTCTGATCCATTTTCCTTTGTGATGTTAGTGTGAATATGAAATATGGGAGTAATTCTTGGGTTTGAGTGCCGCAGTCTACACTCAGACTTAGTCATTACTCCCACATCTTGCATTATACTCAAATCTCAAAGGAAATTCAGCACTCATTTAACATTAATATACAACTAGAGTCACTATCAGACTCGTATGAGTAAATTTTAATATTTTAAATTTGAGTGCTGCATACCGAGGGTTTCTGGTAGTAAAGCAGCTGTGCATCATGATGCAAACAGGCAAAGTTCCACATTTCCTGAGTGTTCACCTCTGACCTGTATACTAATTACTGACTGATCTGTTTTAAAACTACCAGATCATATATTTATTATTTTCTATTATCTTAACAGATTTGTTTGCTTTGATGTTCTATATAACGCAGTCATTTAAATGAGAGACAATTACCACATTTCCGCTTACTGTAATTTAAACATGATGGGGGTAAATGGATTAGTGAATTAATACAAAGCCAATAGGTAGTGGTTTTTTATGCATTTTGTGTTATCTCCCTTTATCTACATATAATATGTTCTTCTGTGTAATTAGTTTTTATTTTATTTATTTTAGAAGCCAGACCAGTATCATTAGCCTCCGATTCAGAAGATGATGTTTTAAGAAGATCTAACAGTTCAGGTAATGTTCTCCGCTTCTCATTACATAATTTATAAGATAAAAATGAATGTTACCTTGTTGTGGCAATGGTAAAGTTGGATAATGAGTTTGTGTATCGTATACCACTGAATCTATCCAATCAAGGCTTTATATTGTGAAGATGGTTTTCATACTTGCGGCCAAAAACACCTACTTACAAATATAAGATGATCTGTTCATGCATTGTTCTCCATATTTGGGTTATTGGAGTTTGGTCCTGTCTGCATATTTTGTGTGATAATTATTTAATATAATCTGTCGAACTGTTCCCATGTGCAGTCTCATATTGCAGGCTTAACAACAAATCTGCCGGATTGCCCCCTTGAGGAACTTTTTTAGAATGTGGCATTCCTTTGTCTGTTTGTCAAATTCTGGTTGTCATAGCAACTACGACTGAAATTTGGTTTTGCATTGATTTCATAATTTGACTTGATGTGTTACATTTGTGATTAGATGTTTTTTTTATCTGTGAATACAGGAAATGACAAACCAGTTAAGAAAGCTAGCTGGCTGTCATACGATAAATGGTTGAGGGCTTCTACTAAAGTTCAATTTATAGTACAGTAAAACCTCACTTAAAGACCACCTCAATAATAAGACCACCTCAATAATAAGACCACCTCAATATTAAGAACACTATTTCAAGTCCATCATAACTGCTTTGGTCTTTATTCAGCCTCAATATTAAGACCACCTCAATATTAAGACCAGTTTTATAGGGTCCAAAGGGTGGTCGTATTATTGAGGTTCTACGGTATTCATATTACTAAAACAGCATATTGTCTGCAAATGAACTATTTCAATGACTACTGGATATTCGGGTTGTCATTAGATGATGTGTGTGCAGTATGGTTATCAGTCTAGACAGAATGCACTGCATTACTGTGGTAGTTTTTGTTTTATTTACATGTAGCTACTTAAAACAGCTTTGTCAATACATCATTTCTCAATCCTTTAATGTATCGTATTATGAAATAGACTGAATGAGATCAGTTTTATGTGAGTTAGAGGACAGCATGGTCTCCTATTTCACACTCAAAACACATCTTAAATGGAATGGTTTTACTTTAAAATGTCATTTTAATTATTGTTAATTAAGTTCACTCAATTCAGTCAATCTGTTCTTCCGTCATTACTGACTATGAGTTTAACTCAAGTAAAAACTTTGTGCAGAGAACTTTAATTTTACAGATATAAAGAAAGGTCATTATTAGACCAAACATTGGTGATCTCTAATGTTGTTCCTGCTGTCAGATTCTTTGTTAATTTTCTTGTTTATTTCCTTATCACCAGGTTTTCTCTGTTCTTGATAGGGCGTGAAACTAATAGACTCCCACAGACAGCAGATGTTTGAACAACATTGTAAATTAAGGTGTCTGCCTTGTACAGACATATATCAGATATACTAGCTCCAGTCATTGTTGCAGATACGATTATTTCATTATTTTGATTATTTATTTCGAGGGTTTTGTGGACTGGAAATGTTAACTGACTTTTTTGTTATAATGTTATTGTCAATGGTTGAATGTTGAACTTTTTATTCTCACAAGGATATAAAACATTAATGTGAACACATGAATACTGTCTGTATCTTGCGGTATTGATCTGTTTGTGTGCTTGTTTGTCAGTGACTAGACTATTTCTTGTATTAGATTGATAGAGATAATAAACGGAAGAGACTTCAAACTTACAGCTAGTCAACAGCTTAATTAGCTGTCTACATGCATTGTCATGTTAATTCTTGTGCCAGTCTTTTAGAATTTTTTCACTCGAACTAAAAATATGGCATGCTCATCTTCTCTTTTACTCTCAAAAGAGGTGTGAACATTATTCCACATTTTAGGGGAAAATAGACACCACAACCTATGGGTCACCAACTCTGGTAGACACTACTTCCTATCCGTCACCAACTCTGGGGTAGACACTACTACCTATTGGTCACCAACTCTGGTAGACACTACTACCTATCCGTCACTAACTCAGGAAGACACTACTACCTATCCGTCACCAACTCTGGTAGACACTACTATCTATCCGTCACTAACTGGTAGACACTACTACCTATCCGTCACTAACTGGTAGTCACTACTACCTATCTGTCACCAACTCTGGTAGACACTACTACCTATCCGTCACTAACTGGTAGTCACTACTACCTATTCGTCACCAACTCTATGATCATACAAGATTATTTGTTGTTAGAAAGATGAGGTATTGTAATACAGACACCTGGTTTGTCTTAAAATATTAAATGTCAGAAGTTGTGAGATGTAGTTTTTGTTGACTGTGTATGTTATTGTATCTGTTGACAGTGCAATACGTCAGTATAATGATGTGACTATAAGAATTAGATGTACCTTGGGTCAGAGAGTTGTACAACTAGAATGTACTTACTTTACTATTCATGATCTTTCTATGCTCAAATCAATGTGATCTTTTGTCAAGTCTGAAGATGGGTCTTAACTTTGATGGTTGCTGTAATACATGTATTGCTGTTTTTGATATCACAGTACATGTACTTTGAATGAAAACGACTGTTTTAAAGACTGTGCTTCACCAACACACATTAAGCTTATTCTAGTTACTCTGCAGACTAACGAGTTGTGGTATCTTATTGATATTGAACTAGTTATAAATGTAGCTTTGTCTTGATTAAAATTTAAATTATTTACATGACTCTCCAAACACCAGCCGCTGCAGGAACAACAACAGCATTAGCAGCAACAGAATCAGTTATAAGTCAATTAACAGCAATTATATATGTATCACTATAAACAACAGCAGCAGCAACAACTACAACTATATCGACACCAACTGCAACAGCAGGAACAACAACAGTAACAACAACACCTACAACTATATCAACACCAACTACAGCAGCAGCAACAACAACAGTAGTAACAACAACAACTACAACTATATCAACACCAACTACAGCAGCAGCAACAACAACAGTAGTAACAACAACAACTACAACTATATCAACACCAACTACAACAGCAGCAACAACAGTAGTAACAACAACAACTACAACTATATCAACACCAACTACAGCAGCAGCAACAACAACAGTAGTAACAACAACAACTACAACTATATCAACACCAACTACAGCAGCAGCAACAACAACAGTAGTAACAACAGCAACTACAACTATATCAACACCAACTACAACAGCAGCAACAACAACAGTAGTAATAACAACAACTACAACTATATCAACACCAACTGCAACAGCAGCAACAACAACAGTAGTAACAACAACAACTACAACTATATCGACACCAACTGCAACAGCAGCAACAACAACAGTAGTAACAACAACAACTACAACTATATCGACACCAACTACAGCAGCAGGAACAACAACAGCATCAATAGTATCAACAATTACAGGTGAACCATCTACAATGATTACTACAACTATTGATAAACAACACATACACCAACAACAGCTGTAACAACAGTACAAGCAACATGTCTGCTGCGTACTGTGCAATGTATATCATTACAGGCAAAATATGTGTAGTATTAACACCAATGTTGAACCAAAAACAATACCTGTCGGTCGATTTTATATCTACATATAACTATTTTATATAACTATTTGTTATATACTTTATGATGTCTATAGTATCGAGATAATACTCAGTGATTATATATCCATATTATCTTGTCACGTCTTCCTATCTTTCATGTCTGAAAGGATTTATTGCAAGTGAAGCATTCTTATTTTCAAATTAGTCTGATGAAATGTTTGAACAATTTTAAGATAAATTCATTTGTTTGAGGATGTGAACAGTTGTGTATGGTAACTGCAAAGTAATGCAACGTTGTTGCCCAGTTGTTGAAGAATTGTGTCAGTATTGTGTAAGGATAGATATTGCAAGATATCTCAAACAATCTATTACATTAAGAAGATTCATTTCTTCACTTTATAAAATTTACCCATTACTAACATGTATTTGAACAATTTTGCTAAAATGTATATAATAAATGAAACGACTTATGGTTCATTTTATAAATTGATAGATATATTAGGCTGTGAGTTTGGTATCATACGTTCTCTTTCTCAAGTTGGAATTGGTTCATTAGCAGTTGTTACCATAGTGTGGTGAATACATTGTTTCTAATGCACTGTTGATACAGATATTATGTTTCATTGAGGACATTGACTTGTGTGTTTTGATGAATTGATTATATTGTCTTTTTTTATGTCTTTAGCTTGAGGCTTCAACGCATGTTTGTTTTGTTTGGTTCCCAGCTGGATGTTCAAAGTTCAGTTATAGATTTTGCAGTAGATGTTGTTTACTTAACTTTGTTGAACCTATGTTAGTCATTAAACCCTTTTATACTCATGTGGTATGATAGGTTTGTTCTTATATAAGCTGATCGGACAGCAAATACTTGTCTCTGAAATGTCAACATTTCTACTTGTATGACTTATATTTCTATGTTGGCTGTTTTCACTGGTTTAAAAGAAAGGGAAATGTATGACTTAATTACCATAAGTTTCGTTGGCCTATGCTGAGAACTTCAATTCCCTGATTCATCATATTTATAAATTGTACCATAAGGTTTCTTTCAATTTGAATGTAAGCATTTAACCTTATGGTAAAAGACTATGACACTCCTTATAGTGTGATTGTTTTATCTTACTCCCGAGTCCACTCTTGTTATGTAACTGATGTGTTTTTCAAGTTATTTTAAACTTTCGTTTTTAAGTTGTCTGCAGTGGTTAAGGGCTACACGTTGAGCTGATAAAACACTCCACTAGCCACTATATGTCCTCATATTGTTCATTATACAGCAGACAGTGATACAGAGCGGCTCATGTCTCGTTTTATCCCATACTGTCACAGCTTACATATTGCGCATTGGTTTTCATGTCTGTTGTCGGTATAGAATACTCGTAAAAATGGATAAAGGCAAAAAGGATTTACCGATTATTTATCAAAGATATTGGTCAAGGCCGGGGAATCGAGGTATGATGTTTGTTTGTGATAGCTATTGAATTGATGTCTGATTTCCTTGTAATTTTCTCACGAAAATGAAATCTCTGAACAAAATGTTTGAACACGATATGTTTTTAGTGCAGATCGAATTAATCATTCACGGTGGAGTACGTGTACTGATAATATTTTAAATCCACTCGAAATCAGACGGAATATTATGCACTAAGAATAGGGAAGTGATTATATGTTTTATGTGTATGTACCCAATATTGTACAGAATGGAGGCACTTAGAAATGAAATTATTGTCAATAGATTGTAGAGATATTCAATTGTACTGTAAAATACTGTATTGCATGGTAGCGTGATTCACTTTTATGAGTCTGTAAATTATTACCATGCAGTTATATATATATATATATATAATGGTAGAAGTTTTTGTGTCATAAAATGCCGTAATATTTGTTTGTTTGTCAAGTCAACAAGAGCCAGTATTTACCCAAAAAAACTGCGCAATACATTTTATTTAGTAGCAAACATTGTAGAAAGTTTTTCTTTTTTAAAAATATAAATGTTTGGAGTATAATTTATACAGTGATTTTGTAAGCATAGATAGGTTAGGTACAATTCTTAATATTAGGTTCAGCTCATGCTGGTTATTCACAAGTTGAATTCCTAAATTCAATGTTAAGCTCATACTTGTACTTTACAGGTTCAGTTCTTTCACAGCTTTTTTCACCATTTTGAGAATGGGTCTGGGTCCAGTGTGATTGGGAAAATTAGTGTTGTGACTGTGTCAGTTGTGAATGTTTTTTCGGTAACATTAAAAAAATGTTGTCTTTCTCAGAACAATTATATTTATGATAACTTGATAAATTATTTTCTCAGATCTAAAACCTATCTATAATCAATAATGAATTTTCATTTAATCCCTTGCAAAAATAAGGGAATTTAAGAGGTTTGGATTTAAAAAAACTGTCATCGATTTGGAATTGGTCCCTTTAACGGATCCAACTTTATGAGGAAAAAAGTCTAGGATCATGCACAATGGTTGGATACATTGTTTAGTTGAATTCCAAAATTCAATATTTTGTGTGTGCTTGTTATAACAGTAATTACGCTTGTTCAATTTCTAAATTGAATCTTCAGTTGATGAAGAACTTATAAAGGCTTGTAGCTGTTTCTGTTTGTAATCAAGGATTACTGACTTTGTACATGACATCATAATTATGTTTTGTATTCAATACCTGCATGGCCTGAAGAAGTAATCATTATATGAAACATGTTGCAAGCAAAAATTGATTTTGTCATTAAACTGTAAAACAGAAATGCAAATACCTATATAGTATATCCCCTCACAAGTGTTCAGGTTCTAAAGGAAAATGAATATTTTCTCCAAGTATGTACTAAGGTCCAGTATGGCTGAGCTCATCTTAAGTACGAGTTATGTTTTACGTTTTTACAAATGAGTTTTGTTTCGTTGCAAATGCATCGAGTAGAGGTATATCATGACTAAACTTCAAGTCTGTTGTTGAATATTAATGCAATGTCTTATGACATTTTGTACACTTGCACTGATGTACCTGTTGTCTGGCTTGCCCTCACTTCCTGCTGAAATTTGACTACAATAGGCTTTATCTTATATTTATTTAAGCCTGTATACCTGTTATTAGATGTACTTTGATTAGTTTAGTTACTGGTAAGAATATAAACATTATCTGGTATAAAGATATATCTTCATCATGGCTGATATAACAGAGTAAGAGAAAAATGGGAAATCTAACTGATTATTTATCTTGACATGATAACGCTTAATTCACTTGTTGGTAATATACACTTCTCTATTACAGAAATATGGCTTACTAAGTATCAATATTGTAGAAATTTGAACCATCTGAGAGTATTAGATTTTGTTTTTTCTGATAATTTCTAGTTGAGATAGGTCTATTTTGCCATGTTATGAATGAAAGCAGCGCTGAGGGGTGAATGCGAAGGTCTGCTATATATTGCAGATAGGCTTGTATTGTATCGCTTACACCGCTTGATTCATAAGCATGAGATTTGGTCAGCACTTTTAAATTGGGTGGGGGGAGCAAATTAATGACAAAACATCAGCTATTGACTTGTCTGTAATGTGTATTTTTCTTCTGTAAGATTATGCTAATTTACCGCCCAGGTGTCCACTCTGTTATTATACCATTTACATAAACTTTGAAATATGCATTTCCATGGCAACATTCCATTCTTAAATGCGGTCCATAATTTTCCTAAATATAGAACCAGTTCAGATTTCAGTGTGACTACAGTGGGAGGAGATAATATGTTATTTATCTTGTTTGGCATGTAAATTATCCCTGTATGACATTCAGAGAATATGTTTTATACATGTTACCATTGACAACAGTAGTAGATATCCCATTGAGATAAATAGATGGAGGAAAATGTCAATTTGTGAAATTACAAATTTGTCCCAATGAAAATTGTTGGGAGGGAAATGAGTTATTACTTTAGTGGGATTGATATTACTCACTCTCAGACGACAGTACTTTGAAATGTTTTCCAGTACATCTATATGCTTTATGTTTCGTGTTTAAGTTTGTGAATGCTTGCTTCTTCTTACTCTTAATCTGGATGATCATCCAAGGATCATTCAGGGTTCTCTCTTGGATTTGAAAACACGAGTCCCAAACCATGCTTTTGGTAAAAGTTGCAGTTCTTCAAATGCAATTTCAAAGAAATGTTGCCAGAAACCGGAGTCCCTGGGTAGAAATAGGAGTCCAAAAATTCATTACTCTAATTCAAATTAGGGCTCTTTCAGATTAAATCCACTAGCTCGACGTCCCGGACTGCTGATTTGGACTACCAACAGTTAAGTTGAAGTCAGTCCAGGACAAGTCTTAAGTCAAAAGCTAATTAATATTGGACAAGTATTCTAAGTATTGAACAAAATCATGCATTACTGATGCTTTGAAATTGGTGACAATTCAAACTGTCCACAAATATTCTCGGACAACTAGCCTCCCATGCCGGACAAGTTAAATTTAAACATGTTCACTGGACTGGGACAAGTGTATTTTAAAACAAATCTAGAGCCCTGTAAATAAAGTATGGGAAACAGCTTACTAACTTTGGTTGACACTGATGGCTATTCACAAAGATACAGTACATAATATTATGTGTTCCACTGTTGTACCTGGTTACAATAAAGTACATATGACTTACAGGAAGACATTGTGGTATATGTATTATGTGTGAAACTAGTACTCATGTTACTGATTAATTATAAAATTACACTATATACAATATACTGTATACAACTGATATCTGTGTGACTGTCCTTGCCACACCCTGGGTCTGTATGTATAATGATAACACTGTATCAAGTGTATACCAGGTCTATAGTAAATCATTTCCACACCGAGGGATTTCAGTCTGTTCTGCTATCTAAATACTAATTGTAAGCAGCTCTGCGTTCATTTAAGATGTTTGTGGCTAACGTTTCCTAACGTTTGCAATTTGGTTCCCGTGTGCAATGAAGGCAAACGGTGGGCCAGGGATACAATACAAAACAGTTTCGTAACGTGAGCAACTGTTAGTCTTAGCTGAACGCAAGGCAGGGTGTCAATAAAAGCCTGTAGCTGGTACAATTACCCAGTAATTAAGGGGAGTAACCTCCAGACCCCCCTGCCAACTTTTGATGAATTCCTTGCAAATTCAAAAACTAGTGACACCCCTGTGTAAGAAAAGGAATGGCTTTTCCCAATTTTTAATTGTTTAAATCACCATTTTGGCATAATTTGTGGATTTTCTGTGCAATTAGTACTTTAGTTGAACAAGCAGGTGTTAAAAAAGTTGTTTGTAAGTCAATTACTACCACAAAGAGTATGTATATAAGTAATTACTACATATAGGTCAATTACTACAACAAAGAGTAGGACAGGAATGTTTATCATAAGGAGATACAGTCGTGTGTTGGCTAAACTTTGTCTTCTGTGATAATCACTATTGTACCTATATATCTATATTACATGTAGATTTATCATTTATCGTATCTTGTTACTCTAACATTGCTATAATTGTTACTGAAGCATTGTTACATTTGTCAGTTTATATTCTGCCTGTATTTATTATTTTGGTAACAAACTGTTTGGGAATAAGACTTTACCTTTTTCCCACATTTTGGTAAAACTTTATTTCTTTATCGTAAATGTCAATGTTGTGTTTGTCTCAGTTTATTTGTGTATAATCTCAGATGCATCAAGATTGATAATTCAGGTTTAATGTGGATTTATTGACATCATGGTATAGTCAGTTGTGGAGAATTCAGTTTTGATGTTGGAATTAAGGTGCATTATGATTTCAAAGTAAATTTGATGGATTAAAATAAAGGTGTGTATATTTTCTATTAACACTGTCGATGTACTTGCAGATTGTGTATTCTTGATATTTTTGTTTCAATGCTGTCGTGCTATGAAGGAAATACAACAGTGACATGTAGTGTTTATACTATATACCATATTTGCAATTCGTTTGTTGCTTAACTACCACAGTCATAGTTACTGTTTTAACCAAACTCTGCTATCAGCATAAGTGTATTTAATTCTAGCATGCACATTATAAACCTTAATTACCTAATTGGTCACTGTGGTAAATCACTGAATGAAAGACTTGAAGTCCTGGTTTAGGATAGTTTGTCGCCATTTTGCAATTTGTTATGGCAAACTTTTGTTGAAAAATACAAATTCAATGCTTCATAAGATCATAATAAACACCGGGCTGCCCAATTATTTGATTTAGTTTAATACATGTATATATATGTAATAAATTCGAAATGAATAACCATCCGATTAAGTCAACATATCTTTGCTAAAAGATTTAATCATGATATAGTTAGATAGGAGATCTGTTTGCTCAGAATGTTTCCGATGAATCTGGAATTGCATGATATATGTCATGTTTGGTGTTATGTATTTGTTTGTATATTGTCAGATTGTGATTAATACAGGAGATTTTGAAGTTTCCAATGTTTACAGTTTGGCATGTGTATCTGATATGTGCAATACTGCATTCTTCAGCGATAACTTTTAGAATCGAATAATTTATATTTATAAAATACTTCAAATATTTCATGGACGTCTGTTTTATCCTAATATGTTATCCGAGATATTTTGTTATTTGCTGATTCCTCTCGTCTTCAAGGTTGATGAGATATTTTGGGATTCGTAATGTTGATATTTCTCTAAAATTAACTTGTGAACATTAATTTTTGACATCTTTTGATTGTATCATTGAATGAATTTTGTAAATCTCTAATTTTCATTGAAATAGTTTACCTGAGACAGTTTTTAAGCTCACCTGAAATCAACGGCTGTTTGGGGTGTATTTGTGTTTGGTCCATTAATATGGCCTCTGTATACTGTATTGTCTTATTGTTATGCAGTGTCTATCATAATCTATTGTTGTATACAATTAATGTTCCTCATACTGACAGTCTTCACAGTAACCCAATAGCCTGAAGCCCTGTGAGGCCTAGCAACTTTGATTACGGGCTAGTAAAAATTACTGATGAAGTGCTTAATTTTAATGAATATAGTTTTCTCGAACATAGAGAAAATATTAAATCCATCCATGATTTTAACAAAATTATATAGGCACATAATTATGACTTTCTGCATTTTATGAATTAATACTATAAAAGTTCAGGCTAGTAAGAATGATTTTTGGCTAGTGGTTTGGCTGAGTAACTTGTCCAAACAGACTTAGTGCTCAGAAAAAAATAAGGCAAATGAACTGGAAGCCATTATTTTCAGTTTTGTTTTTTCTAGCTCTGTGATACAGCCTTCTATAGTTTTCTTGTTGTATTTATAGTTCTTCAGCTATTTATTCATCAGATTCAGGATAGTTGCTCTATATACAGATAAATCCCATACTCCCATGTTTGAGTTGTATATAGTTATTGTGTCAGCTTTGATACACTAGAAGTCTCCATAGGTTTATTGTAGGTGTGTGTTACAGTTCTTGTACAATACTTCTATACTTGTGCATTGTTATTTATGCTCATTCTTTATTTGCGAATTCATTGTTTGTTTTGATTGTTTGCTTAGATTAAATTTTTGTTATAAAATGATAAATGTCTATATCTGAAGTATAGGAAGACATGTTGTTGGTCAGATCATGGATCATCCGTCTGTCACAAAATTATGTCGCTTTGCCGTAGCACTCTATCCTAGTCTCTTTGACCAGCACTTACAATAATCTTATTATTGTATTGTCATATCACCTATTCAACAACCATGCTCTCAAATTAAAAATCAGTATTTTTACTTATGTATATTTGAGCGTCTGATGGTTTATTAATAAATTACTGATGTTTATTCCATGCGCTCAAACTAAAAATCTGAATTTTTACTTATGTATATTTGAGCGTCTGATGGTTAATTACTGATGTTTCTTCCATGCGCTCAAACTAAAAATCTGAATTTTTACTTATGTATATTTGAGTGTCTGATGCTTAACTGATGTACCTACCATGCTCTCAAACTAAAAATCTGAATTTTTACTTATGTTTATTTGAGCGTCTGCTGATGTATCTGCAATTTTCCAAAAAAATAGTAACAGTAGTTGAGTGCAGAACCCTTGATATTAATACTAGATGTTGAAGTTGCATCTGCAAATAAGAAGCAACAAACAGTGATCTGACATTTCAAAGTAATACACAAACCTGTTCTTACTGATCTTATTATATTCTGTATAGACCACATAGATCCAGGTGTGATAACTTCTCTATATACCACCACTGTTCATCACCTGTCTCTATACTGCTCTACTTTGTCTAGGATACCTGGAGTTTTTGTTGGTTTACTTTGTTAACTACTCCCTGCTTTCATTTTCATGTCTGTGTTTGTTTTAATAGTTTGATCTTACTTTTTTATCGCATTTGAATCAAGTGTTTATAACTTCCATAAGTCTCTCTAGTTGACCCAGCCTTCTGGGTTACTAACATGTGCTTTTAGTTAATTCTAAGATTGTGAAGTAGGCAGTTCAGACTCGCTCAAGGTTGGATTAAGGTGGGATTTGAACTCACAATCTTTCGATCAAATGTCAATACTCTGTAACCACTGGCAACCTTGCCTCCATGTATAGGACTTTAATTGTATATCTAAATATAATACTGAGATGTTATACCAAGCAGTGCTGCCACAGGCCAAAATTGCCTATTCAAATGGCATTTTGCCAATTCAAATTTGCAAAGATTGCAATTTTTTATCCCCCGACCCCCCCTAACTGGCTGGTTATTTTCTGTTAGGGCCGGTTCAACCAAAACTTATTAACAACACTATCAAGGATTTTAGTATCTAGTATAGTCATAGTATCGTATTATGTTACACTGATTTGGCTTGCTGCAATTTCTTTCATGGTGGTATCTTGATATAACTGGGCACTGGGAAGTCTGATGACCTCAATAGCTAGACATTGTGACGAATGCTTGAACCTCAAGGTCATGGTCGGCAACTTAACTCGATCCGTTTTTAATTAAATGTATTAAAAAACAGTTGTTCCTATCTGAATCAGAATTTTGTAGTTAATGGCAGGATTTGGAAATACCTTGTTCAGGCAGGCTTGTTATCTGATAGCAGAAATCCTGGTTACGTTTTTTGTATGCTTAGTGATATGATAATTATGTGAAGTATAATATATAACTTCGGGCTAGACCTAGTTTTTCTCTGGTTTGTTTACTTTCCTCTTTGAGTGTCTGTGATGATAAATAGTGGCAGAACTAGAGGATAAAGAGTTGAACAAGTACCTTGATACTATTATAACTTGGATCGTGTCTCTTTGGAGGTGTCTTTATATCCCACCTTCCGAATGTATGATAGCAATATTTGTAATTGATTATTTTCCTTGTGTCTATCTTAACAAGTGTGGATTGTACAGCGAATGCATCAGTATGGATTTAAAGTATGATTGATTTATGTTGTCAATTGCGCGGTTAATTACTTTGAACCTAACTTCAACTTTTTTACGTACAATGGATATACCTGTACTATATTTATTAGTGAAATATATGATTGTGTTGTTCTCACACATTTGGAGTATCAGTGCAGTATTTTGGTATCCTTGGATGGGTTTTAAGTCACTGATAGAAAATCTGGCTGTTTCAAAGGTTTGAATTATTTTGTTGTGTTTTGGTAGGACTTAAATAATTTAATTTGTTTATTTACATGTTATTTTATGGTGTTGTCTGGGTTTATGTGTCTCTCAACTGTTAGCAGTTGAAATGTTATTGTATTTTATAATGTGAATAACAAACTTTTCATTCAAATTATTCTGCATCAAAAAATTAATAATGTCATATAAAGATGAAATTAATGTTTAAAACCCACGATTTGTACAAAGAATTCATTATTTGTTAACATTGTTGTGTTGACTTAACGTGATACATTTGAACAATGGTATAATGCATTTTTCAGTATGCCCAATTACAATTCCGCCTACACAAGGCATCTCCTGAATGTCGAATTGAATCAGAATGCAGATATCTTCAATGTTACACTAGTTACAGATTAATGATACATCTTGTTAATATTCCAACATATTCCAACTGGACCGAAATATTTGATAAAAAATGATACGAACATCTGATGTACTTTCCCATACTATATCTAGACCAGAGTTTCATACTTGTATTATATGTTGAATATGTTTTATGAGCTCAAGTTTATTGCTAGATTTAGAATGGATATGAATATTATGCACGCTGTTTTCTTTCAAATTAGAAGTTTATTTTTGGAAAGGATTTGAATACATCCTAAGATGTAAAGATTATGTGTAAGGTTGGTTTGTTCTGATATTATTTTAGTGGGTCATTGAATTGTGATGTGATGTTTACTGTGTTAAAACTAGTCTTGCTAGTGATAATACCTTGCACGTTGAGTTAGGTAAGTTTTACTGGTTTGTGTAGGACTTAATCAACTTGTTACATGGTTAAACAGGTAGTTTTACTTGATGTTTTTAGTACAGAAAACTTGCAGTCAATTGTGCTGATTAGTTTTGTACAGACCTTCAAACTACATATACCTGCTCCAAAGTCAGTTTCTATAACCCAGGAAAAAAGTGAAATTTCTTTTTGAGTTGCTTTACATCAGGGATAATTGAAATGATGTATTGTTGCTTAAATTTACATGAATTTGGAAATGAGGTATTATTGCTTTACATTGATTCGGAAATAAGGTATTATTGCGTTACATGGATTATGAAATGATGGATTGTTGCTTTACATGGATTCTGAAATGAGGTATTATTGCTTTACATGGATTCTGAAATGAGGTATTATTGCTTTACATGGATTCTGAAATGAGGTATTGTTGCTTAAATTTACATGAATTCGGAAATGAGGTATTATTGCTTTACATGGATTATGAAATGATGGAGTGTTGCTTTACAATGATTCCGAAATGAGGTATTATTCCTTTACATGTATTATGTAATGATGTATTATTGCTTTACATGGATTATGAAATGAGGTATTATTGCTTTACATGGATTAAGAAATGAAGTATTATTGCTTTACATGGATTATGAAAGTAGGTATTATTGCTTTACATAGATTATGATATGAGGTATTATTGCTTTACATGGATCCCAAAATGAGGTATTATTGCTTTACATGGATACCAAAATGAGGTATTATTGCTTTACATGGATCCCAAAATGAGGTATTATTGCATTACATGGATTATGAAATGAGGTATTATTGCTTTACATGGATCCCAAAATGAGGTATTATTGCTTTACATGGATTATGAAAGAAATGAGGTATTATTGCTTTACATGGATTAAGAAATGAAGTATTATTGCTTTACATGGATTATGAAAGTAGGTATTATTGCTTTACATAGATTATGAAATGAGGTATTATTGCTTTACATGGATCCCAAAATGAGGTATTATTGCTTTACATGGATTATGAAATGAGGTATTATTGCTTTACATGGATCCCAAAATGAGGTATTATTGCTTTACATGGATTATGAAATGAGGTATTATTGCTTTACATGGATCCCAAAATGAGGTATTATTGCTTTACATGGATTATGAAATGAGGTATTATTGCTTTACATGGATTATGAAATGAGGTATTGTAACTTATTCACTTTTGGTGACCGCTTGCTTGGTCACTTATCAGTCTTTGTCACTTGGGCCTAAAGCAGGCATTGTGAAGGTCATGGCACAGCCTCGTCCAAGGTGGGATTCAAACTCAGAAGCTTTCTGATGAGGATTCAGACGCTCTACCCCTACCACTATGATTCTCCATAATATTATTTTACAGTCTTATTGTTTTCTATCATTTTATTGTTGATGGTTGTTCCTGTTTTAATATGCCAGTGTCAGAGGTGATGAAAATTGTTAACTTATCATAATAGGAAATGATTGTATTGAAGAAAAAACAATCTGAGACTCGTGCATGCCTATCGCTTCTTTTTTTATGTTTCATTAGGGAAATGCATGAGTCAGTCCAGATATTTACTAGGAGATTTAAACTTCATGATTCATTTGTGTGTGGGCATCGCAGTTTTAAAGTTTCAAATTTTATAATGAAATAAGACACTGGTAGCATCATTATTAAACTTTGTTACCTTTTGACAGTAAACAAGTGATACAGTTACACTGTTTTATGATAATGTTTTAAATGTTTCACCACAACATGGCCTGTAAGGTATCAGGTAGTGTGTGATAGTGTTGGTGAGTCATCAAGTGTCTATCAGGTAGCATTTGTGATATGTAAATAGGATTAAATGCTTACATTTACTTGTGTGAATTCAGTTCAACAGTGCTTTACACTACTACCGAAATGTACTTTGTCTGTATGTCGTACCCATAAATTTTACAAAAACACAAACTTCTCTGTTGTGTTAACTTGCCGTCTCTAATGTATTGACTGTTTCCAATATGATGATTGTACTGTCATTCAGTACTATCGAAGTAAACATGTTATAACGCCTTTGTTCATGGTTGATTGAATATTTATGACATTTGGTGAACATTACAAAATAAGTTTATTTTTTATCATTTTAGGTGACACAAGATCGCAGGATGTGAAGACTTATACTCGTATCATACCTTCATATGAGTATGATGATTTTCAAGATCTGGACAACTCGTTTAATGAGGGGCATCGATCTGGGGCCAAACATAAACATCACTCAGGACGTTATAAGCTTGGTGTAAATGGTGATAACCGACAGACTAGTGGTCACAATAGAGATTATGATTGGTTAAAATCACAGTGTGAACGGGCTATGTCAGAGTTACAAGCCCTTAAATTACAACAGACCGATAATACTAAACGTTACGAAGCAGTCATGAATGAATCCGATTCATACCGACAGAGCTATATGTCCACTCTCGGACAGCTACAGCAGTGTCGGGAGGAGGTGACTGAAATTCGTGGTCGCAATCAAGATTTGATCGCTGAGAATAAACGAATGGAACAGGAAGTGAAAAACTTGAACAAATTACGAGAAGAAGACCGACAAGAAATGACGGAACTACGGAAACATCAACGGGACTTAGTGAGCAATACTGGTTCAAGTGAAGTGTTAAATGCATTAGATATGTATGATAGAATAAAACAGGAATATGATTCACTTAGGGAGAGATATACCAATCTAGTCAGTTCTAATAGTGCTTTAATGGCTAAGTTTGAAAGTAGTCAAGAAGAAATAGCGCAAGTAAAGAAACAATATCAGTCTGTGTGTAGTGAACGTGATGCTGCTGTTCATGAAAAGAATGGTTTGAAACAACAGTGTACTGCAGCAATTCGTAACTGGGACCAAGTGCTTCATGAACGTAATGATCTAAATGAGAAAATTATTAAAACTACTCAACAGAGAGATGATGTTATGAAAGAAATGAATCAAGCTTTGGCAAGTCAGTTACGTGCTAAGAAAGAGCTAGAAATAGTACAAAAAGACAGAGATGCTGCTTTACGTGAATATTCTTTGGTTATGTCAGAAAGAGAACAAGTGCATAAAGATATAGAGCAGTACCAAGAGACTCTAGCTGAAGGAAATAAGAGAATCGAAGCTCTTTTAAAAGAGAAAAAATGTGCTGATGATGACGGTGAAACATTGAAACGTGAGATTAACTCTGCTTTACAAGATCGTGATAGGTTAGTGAAGGAGAGATTTGAACTTAATGAAAAGTGCAATGAACTAATGAATAAACAAAGTGCAATTGAGAAACAACTAGATGAATATAAGAAAAGTTATGAGACATCTATTGAACAGAGAGATATTGCTAGAAAAGAGAGACAAGAAGCGATGCAGGATAGAGACCGAATTCTTAGAGAAAAATACGAGAGAGAGCAGGTGTGTACTTTGTGTCTTGTTTTATGTCTAAATATTTGTATTTCTACTTGATTTATTGTCAGTCAAATGTTTGCAAAATGTTCACACCTTGAGTTGATAAAGCCTCCTGTAGTGCATTATGAGTATCTTATTACAGTGTGATTCATATTTATATACTTGGTTTTACTATCTTGTTTATAACCCAGGATGAAAAGATGGTGAGGCATTCGTACTGAGTTTGACATTTGTTTAGCTGAGTGGTAATGAATTACTTACATGCAAAAAAATATAGTTAAGTCCTACTCTCCGTCTCATTAGCTGCCATTAGACTTTGAATAAGTTTCATAAACAGGATGTTTGTTGAGCTCATTTCATACACTTTGTACAATCAAGATAAGGTAATGATGGAAAGCAGAAATATGTTGAATTTATTTTTAATGATACATCATATTATAGTTTCAGAAAGAGAAAGCTGACAAAATTGATCAAGTTAGTAAGGAAACAGAAAATCTTAAAAAGCAGATAGAAAAACTTACACAAGATGTATATGGTAGGTTATGATGATTGTGACCCAGTTACAGCTGCGCACGACTATTGTTGTCCAGTTGATAAAAGTTATGATTCGATTAATAGATTTAACAATACTTATTAGTTTCAGATTTCATTACACTTAAAGGATTGGTTTCTTCATGTTATGAAGCCAATTTAATGTCAGTTAAATTTATTTTAATTACAATTTCAGTGTACACTTTTCACAGAATCTTTCTGTTAAGGGAATGTTTTTATGTGCAACTTTGCTACAAAGCAAACTTCTTTTCAGAGAGGAAAAAGCGCTCATGTCTGAATTGATAACATTTTGTAACACTCTGGTTAAAATTATCATGATTTAATTGTTACTCTTTTAAAACAAGAAACAGAGTTATTGTTCATAATGTTATCTTCCGTATAATGATGTAATTAATCATGTATTCAGCTAAGTACCAGCTCGTGAGAATTGTTAGTTCTATTACCTGAGGTACTATTCTGTAGGTTGAAATCATTCTAATTTGTACATTTCATATTATTATTGGCTATTAAATTATACATTTGGATTTAATTAATGATAATTATATGCATGGATAGATCTGGATGCAAGACATTATTCTTTTCACAAGTATCATATACTGACTTTAAAGTGACAGTAAAGCTAAATGTATTAGACATTTATAAGATAATTACTCTCCAGCTGTTTAACTCAATCACCTAACAGTTGATGAATTGATTGTTAAGTTCCATGATCACAATATAGTGATTGTCGTTGAAATGTCGGATCTTCTATGTATGATCTAGTTTCATGTATTAGCAATTTAATTGGCACATTGTTTCAGTACTGAAATGCGAAATCAGTCATCTGCAGATATAATATATTCTGGGATTATACGGAAACTCTCAAAAAGTTATTTTCATATTCATTTATTCTTGAACAATCATATAACACTTGAAAACACATTTCATGATATGTTGATTGTTATTATAATGGAATTAAATCTTCTCTTCACTTTCATATCTCAAGTCCGATATTATGAGCAAGAAATTAGATATATTTTAAATGTCTAATGTTTTAGATTTAAATATATTAACTATATAAGAATGTCTACTATAGTTTTGATTTGAAAAGGTTACACTTGAATATGTGACTGTATGTTATTGACAATTTTAGCTTCAAACATTTCATTTGCACACCACTGACCAATAATGACGGCTGTATAATGTAATTGATAAACATTAGATTTTACTGTGGTTGTTGAAAGCTGACGTTATGTTTGATTTCAGATGGTATGCACGAAGCTGAGATTGCTAAAAATCGTCGTGATTGGGCGATGAGCGAGCGTGATAAGATCGTACAGGAAAGAGACAGTGTACGAACGTTATGTGATACTCTACGTCGTGACAGAGATCGGGCCATCAGTGACCTAGCTCAGGCTTTACGAGACTATGATGAGATGAAGAAGCAGAAACAGGAAGCATTGTCAGAGTTGAAGGAAGTCAAGTGAGTTCTTAATTTGCTACGTATATATAATGAATATGTAACTTTATTGTCGTTTAATGCAATATGTTACACTTCAAAGTCTTTGAAAGTTCTTGCACTATTACCAGGTCCTGGTAGGTTGAATTTGTACTACATGTAGAATTAAGCCCGCTTGTCTTATAATCCAGCGTAATATTGTTCAGAATCTCTTATAAAGACAAACTTTGAATAACATCGGAAATATGAACTGTATTTGTAAAATATGTCTTTAATGATGAAAATTATGTTTGCTTTGGTTATGGTTGACCCTCGGCGAGGTCTTGGATAGACAACTCTTTAATTAGTTCAAATGGTGGTAAAAACACAAACTGTATGCAATATGTCAGCGTTAGAATATAAAGGATTGATTCATACTTGCTCATAATGTTGCACATTGACAGTGTCGTGAAGATTTATAGACTAACGTATGTATTACACTTAATTCTGTAAAAAAAATATTATAATTTCTGCTTATGTTTGCTATTTTAGTATAAATGTTAGGGTTTCGGTACTTTAGTTCTGTTTTTACTGCAATTGTCAATAACACTATATAAGTGCTACTCTTTTTGTATGCTCTTGTATTACGGAAACCCCTTATTTTTAGGGAATTGTCATTCAGCGAATGAGACTCGTGTACTTTTGGCTTATTTTTTATCTTAACTGTTGGATTAAAAAGGTAGTTAAAATAAAGTGTTGATTTAAGTAGAAAAACAATAAGTATGGAGTAGATTAGGAAACAATGAGTCTTATTTGAAATACTGATAAGGTTGTTAATGTTATATCTTTGTATAAGTATCATACTTCAAAGATAAGGGGATAAAAAGTACTCCAAGTGGTCATAAAATATACAAGTGTTTGCTTTTGTAGTCTTCATTCATCCTGATTGGTCGATTCAGTATTACAAGAAACATTTAATTATGGGGTTCTTCTCTAAATCTTGTAACCATCAGAGCATCAGACTTCTTCTGAGAAAATGGTATTTTTAATGGTCTCAGAAATTATGGGTTAATTAGTTGTTATCATATAGAGTTCATTTTTTAAGTAGACGATCTTTATAGCACTATTCATTAATGCTTTTTGTGGTTGAGAACAAAATTGTGGTTGTTTTTCTGATAACCAAGGTTGATTATCATATCTTTACTGCTAATATCCTCATATTTAATGAACTACTGTGAGTAGAAACTAGTGTTGTTCTCATTAGTCAAGTTGGTTGGCGTTTGGTAGGTTTTGACCAATGGAGTAATTGATCGATCACAATTTAACATGATTGATTAAATTTCTATCGTTATTTAGTAGCATTTCATATTTTCATTTTGTTTCACTCTGCTACTATCCTACCATTTTGTGATTTGTTGTATTAACATATAACATGCGATGTGATTGGCTCAATTTCCTGTATTGGACCATTCATACGTGACCTAATGTTACCTGTTCGTCTCAATGTCTAATATGGCGACTGATATTGAAATTTTCCCATATCAAGGCAGAAATGCTTGCAGCCTTATCTGGAAGTACTTTGACGTCTTAAAACTGACAGTGGGCGAAGTACTAAAGCACAGCACTAAGCAGTATTTGCAGAGCGGTGATAACCGATTAATAATCGATGGTTGAATGGTTTCCCAAACAGATTACGGACCATGATATATCAGATCAATTGCCAATACTAGTAAAAACTATTCTGTTTCTCTCTGAACTGTGCAGAAATTAATGTTGAATGTTAGTTAGCATGTTGATTGTATCTATCTTCACTGACCAACAGCTCTGGGTCAGACAGACTGTTCCATGTAAACCATTGCTTTTCCAAATTAACCCAGGATAAGCTTATAGGATTCAAAGTTTACCTGCCTGCTAGAAACCACAGCTTCTATTTATCTTCATATTTTTTTGAAAGGCTCGAGTATATAGTACCTCACGTTATTGATCCAAACTATTGCAGTAACATTGATAACTTACTAAGTGATAAGGTTGTGTTTATGTATTCATCATTTGCTCTTAATTGAGTATATTAATAGGGCTGCTACGATACATGTGTCTCTCTGTTGGGTTTGGTTTCAATTACTACCCTTTTGGTTATTCGGTTATTCAGTTCGATTAAATTATTACAAATGTATATGAAATTCTCAATAACTGATAGTTTAATTACTTGCAATGACCAGACATGAACATTTGACTAGATAAGTAGAATTCGAACAATATGTTATAATATAGAAATAATGTAGAGCAATGATTAGAAATGGAACTTCATGTCCAGTAACAAAAGTAAACAGTTCCAGTAGCGATGTACCTAAATGATAATGAGTAGAAACTTATGAGTTCTCTGACAAGAATATTCCTTCAGGCATAACAGCGTCATCTGACGTACAGAATATTCCTAAAACAGTAACGAAGCATGAACCATGAGAAAAAATAACGGAAAATAACTGAAATTTAGTTTAGTAATCATCGCTTAATTATGTCACTGTTGTTGATATTGTGGCCGTGGCGTAAAACTGTCGTAACTGTTTCCTTAACAAACAGAGTTGCAATTGTTTTCTGTCAAGCTCTGGATATCTTACCATTGATTTCTGTGTTTGACTATATTGTATGTATTGTTACATAGTACATTTTAGGGGTGTCACGATATACCAGTATATTGCAATATGCAGCCAAAATGAACAGTATTGTACCCAAATATGAAATGAACATGCCGGTGTTTTATGATGCATTTTTCCTGCTGTCTGCTAGAAAGTTACTGGCTAGAGACTAAAAAATTGGAATTATCGAATCATGAAACCTTATGTTAGTCAACAACTGAAATGATATTGACAACTGTTCAGTTTTATATTATTCTTATGATCATTAAAACCATGTGGCCTGTATTTAATTTGTAGTAAAAAAAATTCATTTAGATTTGTTTTAGCTTATGCACATTTATTTTGCAACATATTTGAAGAGTCTGGAGTTGAATAAAAGTGTCCCAGTAAGATAAATGTCTTCCTCAATGGCTTACGTTAATGATCCAATCTATTGCGGAACATATTGCGATACGTCGTTCAAATATTACAATATATTGTGGTATGCTTCCTGCGTATCGGGTCACCCCTAGTACATTTGTAACTTGTACTGTTATGTTTATATGATCTTGAGTAGTCTTACATCTTATATGATTATATCAGCTATTTTCATTCATGTTTTCAATAATTGCTATATTGGGTACTTGTTAGTTTTTGAGTGTTAATTGTCTATAGATATATAGATATGTTATATCATTTAATCTTGATAAAGTAAAGGATTTTAATAGTAAAATAGGAAATCTAAGTGGTATGAACACTTGTTGTATGAGCATCCTTTTAAGCCTTTTTTTAGATAAAAGTAATTTGTTTAGTAATATTACAGTCTATATTTAGTGCAATTAAGTCCCAGTGTGTTTTCTTCTAATTAGTATATTAATAATGTTGTTTTGTCCATATCAGTCACCCACAGGTACTTGAAACAAACTGAATGTTCTATATGGCCTAATTTTCTAAGTATTCTTATTATAGTAAATAGGCCATATAGAACATTAAAAATAGTTTGTTTCAAGTACCTGTGTCAGACACCTACACATGCTATGCTGGTTGTAATTAAAATATTGTCACTATTTTCTACTTCCAGGGACAAGTT
Source organism: Mactromeris polynyma (assembly GCA_032209605.1). Taxonomy (NCBI): domain Eukaryota; kingdom Metazoa; phylum Mollusca; class Bivalvia; order Venerida; family Mactridae; genus Mactromeris; species Mactromeris polynyma. Next base: position 35,394,445 of record JASFXZ010000003.1, read on the forward strand.
TGAGTTAATTAATGATCAAGAGGCCAGGAAAAGTCAGCTGAACTCCGTTGCACATAATCGTAGCAGAGACTCAGCCATTGATGCTGATTTGCAAGAATTTGAAACAGAGACCGTCGACATTGAACTTGTATGAACTTTGTTTTGTTCTGTTACATATCCCTCCAACAATGTCCTATATCTCTTGTTATATTCCTCTCACGAGTTTTGATCATTGTAGAGAAGGTCTTGCGAAATCATCATATTTCCTATTCTCTGTGTTTTTTGCCTGTTGCTGCTATGTCAACAGATTCTGTTTTGTATGTATCATTTAATGCTGTTTAACTGTTTCTCTTTTCACAAAGCAGTAATTTATGTCAGCTCATAAAGCATATGATGTTAATGATATCTGTTGTTACTTTGTAATGTGGCTTTTTTCTAAGACATTAAATCGTATTACTTTCAATGAAAAGCTGATGTTTCCTGTGATGTTTTTTTCCAGGTGCTTGATTATAAAATATTAATGGTAATGTTAAGTCATGCATCCAACTTCTTTGTTCTTGTTAAAGTCAAGGTCTAGTAACCTGATATGATACTTCATACCACTCTAAACTAATTTTTTAATTTTTTTAAAAAGTTTTCCAAGAAGATAGGTGAACAAATACTTTTTGTTTACATTGAGAAATTCATTTCAATTTTGTATTTTTTGTCATTTCTACCTACTTCCATATGCTAGTGTTGTTGAAAATAATCATGATAGCCTTGTGTGCTAATGCATCTATCAAACCATAAGAGTGGTTGTAGTCATGCTCTTGAAATAGATACACCCAATTCCATTGAAAATATTTCAAATCAAAACGTCCGGAACAGCAAGACAAAAATGACATACAAAAGGGTTATATCACTTCCAAAACAAATGAGTTCCTGTACAGCAAGACAAAAATGACATATAAAAGGGTTATATCACTTCCAAAACAAATGAGTTCCTGTAAGCAATTTGTCAACAGAATGGTGATGACCTTCCGTATTCTTTTAACCTGCCTGTTGTTTTGTCAGCAAGCTTGATAGTCCACTTGCTGTGTTCAGTCTGTTGGGGTCATGTCTCTGATCTTGAGGTCATGTGATTGAGTCTCTGGCAAGGTCTATGTCCTTTTGTCTGTAGTGATTTAAAAGAAGATAACACATGTGAAGTCACTCGCCCTTCACGTCTTGTACATGTCGGCAAGTTGCTTGTGGAAGAACATACCCGAGACTCTGGTTAAGTCAGTTGATCGCTATACATAACTGGGATTATATGTAAAAATTGACGTTTTGTTCAACCAAACGTGTATAAACTTGAGTTTCTGAGATAAGAATACGGAAATTTTGAAGTAAAGGGAATCTCTTTTATTTAAAAAACTTGATATTCTGATAGATCTTTTTAACATTTCAGACTGGGTTAAATAAAGAAGATATTGGTTTTGATATTGTTGGAGGGAAAGATGATCCACAGTACCCTAATGATAATTCTATTTTTGTCAGTCATGTTACCAAAGGAAGTCGTGCTGATGGTAAACTCAAGTAAGTAGTTGATACAATGCCAATATGAATCAATTAGTTGTTGCTAAGCATTTGTCTAGTATTATAATTATCCATGTATCATGTATTCCTTACCAAAATACAGTAAAACCGCAATAAATATTGAGGTTGAAATAAGAGCAAAACAATGAAAATGGACTTGAATTTATTTTCTTAATTTTGAGGTGGTCATTAGGTGAGGTTTTACTGTAATTATTATTATGATATTATTTGTAAAATATCCAAATTGGCGAAAATTATGATGAGATGGGACCACTGAGAATGTTCATTTGATCGATTTGCATTTCATTATAATTAAATGTATTCATAGCATTGTCAATGTTTTATAGATTAAATGATCAAATTGTTCGTATCAACAACAAAGATGTTACCAATGTTGACAAAAGATACGCCCAAGGTCTCCTATGTAACCGAACTGGAATATCCATAATGGTACGTTTTTTTTGTTTATATTGTTCTGTATATAAGATGGTGTTATCAATCTGTTGTATCATTATAATATCTCTAATTTCATTCACTTATTCCATTGTAGGAATTTAAGTGACTTACATTGATTCCATGTACTAAATTATGAAATACAATCTCTGATGAATACAAGTATTGATTTGATAATTTTAAATAGTGAAATGTTATACAGTCAGACCTCGTTTATCCAAATACTTAATATCATCCAAAATAAATATCCAGTCCTGATGTATCTTCCTATTAGGCATGTCTAATTGAAATGGTCTATTCGAAAACGCGTGTTATTCGAAATAAAATTTTGGACCCTATCAGTTCAAATGAATGAGGACTGTCTTGTACTTAATTACAAAATGGCAGAAGTATAAATGTAGGTGTAATAAAGATATGTTGAGTCTCTGTATGGATTATTGATAGTTTTTGAGTGTAGATGTTTCCTATGTTGTAAATAAGTATAACGTATCATGTTTACAGCAAGTTCTCCGAAGGAGGAAAATATCCCCGTCTAACAGTAGATCATGGCAAGCTATACAACTAAGCATTCCACCAGGAAAAGGTAACTGTTCTTGCATCAACATACATTTATTCGTACTTTTGTTGATCTGTCTGTATACTTGATCATTTCAGTGACATATAAGTGTTTGTATGCCAATGGCATACATAGTGTTATTACTTGGCCCTGCATGATTGTGTTACTACCTATACTTACTGCCAACAGTTTGAATGAATATATATTGTGCCAAATTAGTTCCTCTTATATTAATTGCCATTATTTATTGATATACATAATATATGTTAGATGCATGACTTGCAATGACATAATTATCTTTGCATAATGAGTTCTGAAATAGGACAATGAATTCCTTTACTGTAGTTTAATAGTCAGACTTGGATTCAGTGCTTAACAATTGCTTGTACTTGCAACAACTCAGTTTGTTTACGTTTCAAACGAAGTTAATGCATGCTTTGTTGCAACTTTATTTCGATGCCTACTGGCATGGCCATGTCATAATCATTCAAGACAATACTGAATGATTGTGGAATTTATATATCTTGTATGAATAAAGATATATCGTCAGTGTATTTTATACTTGTATGTTTGTATTTCAGATATAGGTATACATCTAGAGAATGGTCTGTATGTAACACGTGTCAACCCTGGATCATATTCTGCCAAGGAAGGACTTATTACTGTTGGAGACAGAATCATGAGTGTATGACTTTCTGATGACTTTCTGATTATTAAAATAAAGTATAAGCTCAATTATAAGACCACCCTTGAGAACTGGGGCGCGTATCATCAAATATTAGCGATGCGATGTCGTAAAATCGCAGATCGCTATCATTTGCTAGTTCATTTGCGATTACCACTATTTGCGTTTCATCATCACCATCGCAATTATACTATCGTCAATTAAAGCCGATCACAAAGTTCCTTTTCACCACTAAGAATCAAAAGGCGCGCAGCCTGTAGAATGACCTCACAAAGTTCACCTGTTATGGCATTCTGTCAAACAGACATGTCGAGAAGCTCGCATTGGACACTTGTTGAGCTTTCAAGCACTCCTCTGACATTACAGAGAAATACAAAAAAGGCTGTGTTAACGGCTGCTTTTCACAGGATGGCTCCTCAACTCCCCGCCGATCTACGTCATCTCCCGCGTTTTTTGCATAGATTAAACCCACATGAACCGTTCTGTGACTAAGAATGGATTCCAAGGTTACTCCAATTTTGTAAACAAATGTTATTTGTGAAAGCTCTCCTTTTGCAAAAATATGCATGCAAGTTATTCGCTTATTGTTTACTTTTAACACTTATCGTTATTATGATAACATGTATGTCGGTCATTTTTTGCGATGAATACAGTGGTTTGCTAGTGGAAGAACCTAGTCGCTAATATTTGCGATTTTATACAGGCTAACAGGTGCCCTAGCAACTTTGCGATTTTTAATGAAACATGATTTGCGAAATATTTGTCTGCGATTTTGAGATTATCAGCTGCGATTTGCGATGCGTCGTTGATGAAACGCCCCCCTGATCTTGAGGTGGTCCTAATATTGAGGTCAAATAAAGAGCAAAATAGTGAAAATGGACTTGAAAATTGTGTTCTTAATTTTGAGGTGGTCTTATTATTGAGGTGGTCATTAAGTGAGGTATTACTGTAGTGAAACATACTTGTGTTTGAAGATATTGTATCTTAGTTGAAGTAATTATTTTGTAGAAAAATATTCAGTTTTCTGCTCTGTATGGTGACATTTGAATTTTTAAAGAGAAGTTTAGTCCACTTTCTTTGGTGTAAAATCACACCTTTGAAATAATATTCAAATATTATTGTTCAATTATCACAATGACATTTTAGTCTCATTGTCTGACAACTGGCCAAATGGCAGTTCAGTTGTTTGATCCTAAGAATGTATGAAAATCAAATAAGGTACTGGAGTTTTCTTTCATTAGTTTAGAGGAAAAGCATTTTATTTTGGAATCAAAAGTAAAGATGTTTTGGGTACTTACTACTGTATAAATTGATAAATTTATTTTTGCCAGTTGAATTCAAATGTTTAAAAAATAAATTATCTGGAATGATTTGGCATATATGTGTTCTATATTGCAGGTGAATGGAAGAAGTGTAGAAAACATGAGCCCTGAAGATTTACAGAAAGTGTTATACCAATGTGGTGGTGAGACTATAATGTTAGATGTATGGAGACAGACTACACCGCTTAGTTCAGCTGGGTCGTCACCAGTTCCTATTGTAGCAAATGTACAAGAACATCTACTAAATAGTTCACCTATAAAAACAGATTCTTCTAAACGATGGGAATCTACGAGTGAAAGCAGCAAGGGAAGCTTGAAAAACATAAAGAGCAGTGGTTCACAGACTGATAGCCTGGATAGTCCTGGACTTACAAGGAGAACTAAGGATAGAAAACATACGGATAAGGACTTGGATCACAAAGGAAGACATAGTGGACATATTTATGATAAAGCTTTAGAAACAGTGAATAAAATATTCCGTCCAAGGCATAAAAGTTCGGAGAGAAGTGAAACTGATAAGGGCACATTGACTTTAAGTAGACCTCGGACTATGATTGAGGGTTCTAGGGAGAATGGGGACTTGGTTGAGTTCTCTTTTCCACAACATCGTCGTGACAATTCTGGGTCTTCAAACACAAATAGGAGTAGTGGTAGAAGTCGTGACATTGATCTAGAATTAAGTGGTACTGGCACATGGCCAAAGTGTATGAAAAACCCAAACTCTAGTAATAATGGTACTGTGATACAGAAATACCACCCGAAACGTCCTACAATTGATGCTGTGATAAATCATCCAGGGGAGACAATTCCTACAGCTCGTGTACCCCCATTGCCTCCAGAGAGAAATGTTTCATCATTCGCAGCTGCTCGCCATACACCACAAAATTCAGACTCTACTATAACATACAGTCATCCACCTTCGCCATCATTGTCTCCGCAACCAAGCAATTCCAGTTCATATAATCCAAAGTCACCAAATTCTAGAAGGTCATTTAATCATGAATCGTCAGACTCCCAGACGTCACTTAGTCAGAGTTTAAGTCTTTCACATTCTCAAGGTAGAAGTTATATACAACCACAACACACTGGAAGTCATTCTCAGGGTCACCAAGGTCCCCAGCCACTTTCTAACCACAGGTCAGCCAAGGCAAACACCAAAAATCCTCCAAGAATGATTCCCCATATACCTAGTCAAGTGGCCACTGGTCAGTTCAATCTTGACCCAAAATCCAATAACAACATTGTGGGTCGTCGGCGAAATAACAGTAGAGATTCCAGAAATCCAAACATGTCTTTGTCACCAACTAGTCAACCATCAAGTCGTATTGACTTCAATCAGTTTAATAGTCGTTCCAATAACACAACACCGGAGCCTTTGAACTCGCCGCCTACACGTTTTACAGATCGACCTCCAGTTGATAGACCGTATCCAAAACCAAATTCCTTACCATACAGGTAATAATGAATTTAAGTTTCTTATATACAGTAAAACCTCAACATTAAGACCACCTTTGGGACCATTAAAAACTGGCCTTCTTAATGAGGTGGTCTTAATATCGAGGTCGAATAAAGAGCAAAACTTGCAGTTGCTCTCTTATAGTTTCATTGCTCTGTATTGATTTTTATACGTTTGGGTATTCTTCTTATTTCTGCTACTAGCATTATATAAGAATATATATATAGTTCATAAGAATTAGAGGTATTTTCTTTTCTTCAGACACGGTTTTGGTACAATTAATTAATGATTAGTTAATTGTTTATACTTATATTCTTACATTATTGTTTAGATATGAAGCTGATGAAACATTGACTTGCAATTGTACTTACTGATTGATACAATTGTTGGTAAGTCGCTCATTTGTCGTGAACCAATTGTTATAATAGCAGCATTATCATTCTCTGTGTTTGTTTTACAGTTTATCGGGAGGTTCCCTACCATTACCATCCCAGCCTGTGATTGCCAGAAAACACAACAACATTCATCAAGCGACAACAACAGTACACATGCCACCTTTCACTCCTTTACCTGCGTCACCATTCCCTGACAGTAGTATCCAGGAGCTGGACCATCTACCCCCGTATCATGTACACCCAGAGTGGAGCTCACCCAGTCCGTCACTGATATCCTCGTCTGTAGATAGCAGCTTTCCTTCTACCCCAGCGGAGAATCAGTACTTGTTCCCGGGATCGTCCCCCAGTGGGCGTGGTGTTGATCATGATATGAATGTATACAACAGACATGGTGTGGAAAGGTTTAGACTAGTGTCCACACCTAGTATTCATACTAATGATACATCAGGATCTGTTGAAGTTGATATGCATCATAGTAAGTGGCTTATAAGTTTTTCTTGACTATTTCTCGAGTACTCAAAGTTGACTCAACTTGTTAAATGTGTTTATTTGTTGCCATTTGTGACATATTTGTTTATAATTGAACAAACATGGAATTTTAAACTGTGTCCTTGTTTTAAAATTTAGCAAAAATACATTTACAAGTCTAAATCTTACATTTTTTTGGTTCAGATTTTTATGAAAAAGTTTAGTGGCAAATATTCATGAAAGAATGTTCAGTTAACGCCTGATAATCTTGTCTTTGTCAATCCCTTTTCCATGTTATTATATGACAGAGGTATTTTAAGCACAATGTCGACAGGTATCATAAAGAGCAGATTGGTCATTAAATATTTTGACAATTTTCATATTCATTTACATCAATCAGGATGTGGTTTGTTATCTTTCATTGACTGGATAATGATGTTCTTAAAACTAATTCAAGGAAATAATCACGTGATTTTGAATCAATATTTGAGCACTTCTTTGACAAAACCTGTATAAATGACACTGGTTATGACTTTGAGTATTTCTCTATGAAAGGTTTGACGTCGCAAACTAAGAGCTGTTGTTTAAGAGGTTTGGTGGCTTAATTGTGATTTAATGTACTTTTTAGTAAAGCAAGTCTGATGTGACATCATTTTGTAGTTTACTTTTGTATTTTGTTCTTAATATTGGAATCACTATGAAAGAAGAGAGCAGGTGTCCGGTTTTAATTAACATGTATTTTGGCATTAAATGAAAGCTCAAAAATATTTCTGTTAGAAAATGTAAAAAAAGAAAAATGGACTTTTTGGTCAGTAATACAGGTTTTGCCATGGAACAGCTAAAATATTGTAAAAGTATACTTTGTGTGTTTAAGGAATTTGTTTACATTTGTCTATGCGTGTTTCAGTATCAGGACGAAGCAGTCCATGTTCACCATTCCCAGATATCAGTATTCAAAATATGTTACCATCTCCATCACCTCATGCTGACAACATTCCATACAGAAAACAGTGAGTATTGACAAAGTTATACATGTGCTGCTAATTGATACATTGTATGATACATATTCATTTACTCTGAAATATTGTCACTTTGATGATGTATATATGTATAGACTCTTATTTCAATTGAGAATGCTCCATGGACTCTGCACCTCATCGTGACATATGTACTTACTGGTATATATTTGTGAAATTGTTTTTGTGCCCCCACAACTGTATCTGGGGGCACTTAGATTTACTCCTCTTTGTCCGTCAGTCCATCTATCCATCCATCCCACAAAACTTGTTTTGTTCATATCTCAAAAGTCTTTGACCTAGACTTAACAAAACTTATAGTAATATTAGTCAAGACATGTAATTGCGCACTTTGTTTTACGATTGCATTTATTTAGTAAAAGTAGACTTACACGTCTTGATTGAGAAAAGTGGGGGCACCTGTGTCCTATTTTACACATTTCTAGTTTTGCATTTGATTATCATACCAGCACATACATATATTTACAGAAAAATACATGATGCAATTTCAATGAAACTTCATACACATGATCACCGTGATGTGTAGAGATGTAAATGACTTATTTTTTAGGGTCAGTCCCATCAGTAAAGTAAAGTAAAGGACCCTGATTTCCTACGATAATGTGTTATTGCTGGGTATTGAATCACATTTGGTGATTGCTCTAGTTGTATATGGAAATTCAAATAGACTATAAATTAGTGAATCAATATGTGGACATTGTTTATATGAAGCGTAAACTGAATTTACTACATTGTATTTTGACTATTTTTTGTAGTTCATGTACATGTACGAGGGTTGTCCCTTGTATATATGCTGAGGCTATTGACTGTTCAAAGGATTTGCATGGCCAGACTTATTTTTTTTGTATACACTGTATAATGTGATATATTGAGTACATTTTTTTTGCAGACCAAAACCTGGTGACACCAGAAAGATAAATATTGAAAAAACGTCCAACCTTGTTGGTTTCAAAATGGAAATGGGTCCAAGTGGTGGTATCTTTGTATCATCTGTGAATGAGAACAGTCTTGCTGCACAGGCAGGCCTTGTTATAGGGGACCAAATACTAGAGGTGAGGACAGATCTGTCAGACTTGTTCTATATTTTATGACATAATATGAGTGTTAATAACACATGTAATATTTTCAATAATTCCCTAATGAAAAAACAACTCATGTGCGTGTGACGTCACAACAAAACAAGCATAACATAGGCGCGCTCAAATGATGTTGAAGTAATGTTTTGGAGAAAATCAGCCGTTTCTGCTGTTATGATATAAATAGAATCTTATATGAGTGGTCATTATTTATTGGATTCATTAAACAAGTCTTCTAAAATGATAAAAATGAGGCTTTGTATTAATCTTTTCTCTTCAAGATTTGCATATATCACCTGTTGTAAAATCACATACTATGCCAAAGTTAGAAAAATTTCATACTCCAGAAAAAAATAATAAAGAGAAATTATGCTTTGTGCTCCAGTGTGAACATGAAATTGCTGATGTATTGTGATTTTTAGTGAAAAAATAGTATCTTTTCTTTCAATATGAAATTTGGAAGAGACACTCAAATTGGTTTTATTGTTTGAAAGAACAGTAAGATATTGTTGAATAATATAAACCTGAGAAGTTTCTATCTTTGCTCTATCTGATTAGTCTTTATCTTGTTATTAAATGAGTCCTAAATTACATTTTATTATTGAAATTATGTTGTAATATTCTTTACAGATTTGTGCAATAAATATGAGGAATGCGACCTATGACCTTGCAGCTCGTGTATTACAACAGTGTGGAAATAACTTGACTATGCTTGTACAGTTTAATCCAGAAAGTGAGTATTTGTATTGCCTTTATTTTCACATTATTATCATGCTTTTGACTTCTGTGACCTTGGTGATTAATTACAGACGCCACAACGTCTCGGATGAAGAGATATACTTGTGATACTTATGTCACACCCTTGATACAATTTGAGTTTTTCTTTTGTCATCCTCTGTCTGTGGTCAACTTACTAATACATGTAAGTGGGGTACAAATGCTCGAGTGTCCTGTAGAATAAGTAACTTTTTGTTCCCATTGGTGTTATGATTGGTAACTTCTGTCAGTAGAAATTAAAATAGTTATGCAGGGTTTGGTTGTACACAATTAAACCTACTTCATCTCTGAATCATGTGTAGTCAATTACATTGATGACTGCTTAAGTATCTATTGGAGAGTTTATAAATTTCATAATTGTACTGTTGCTGTACATGTAATAGAGAGTTATTGTAATGGAAAGGCATAATGATGATATTAATGTGAATTCTTTATTTTATTATGGTAATATGTTAAGATAGTTAAATTATCAACATATATCTTATTTACATCTTATTATGAACTTACATAAAACCAGTCATTTATCTGGAATGACTTCCAGTCCATTCTGACACATTTAGTTTAATGTATAATGCTGTTAGATTGACTGTGAACAGGTTTATGAACGTTTAGGATCGATCCATGTCAATTTAGGTAAAGAAATTCTCTCGTGCGTGAAACTGTAACTGCTGTTTGGTTTACTTTTCTATCAAAACACAACCACAGCTTTTTCTCCGTCAAGCTTACGGACAAACAAACATTTCAAGACACATACTTTGAAATGAAATGGTCCAAGTAATATATTCATGGATTTGTAGTTAATAAAACAACACTATGTATATGATTGATAATTTCCCAAACATGATACATGATATTTACAGCAATTATGTATATGTATGGATATGACTACATAATGCGTTATACATATAGTAATGCATTCTATGACTTTCAGAGTTCAATGATAACAGCAGTGGATCCTCGGCATCTAGTTCAACCAATACATCGCCATTAAATTCTCCTGATAAATGTAATAAACCACTGCTGGGTCTGAATGGTCTATCTCGCCAAAACTCTACTAAATCTCCATCAAGAGTTCATAGTCATAGGTATGTACAGTATACCAGTAAGTGCTTGACATTCATTTTTTATCTAAGCAACAAAATATCCCTTCATTTTGTGTTTTAAGTTTTATACATGAATGAAATAAACACATTGTTCTGTTGTGCAATACATGAAAACCTTCTATCTTGAATTATTTATTTTACCATAGGTCTGTATTAGTCTCAGAAAATGTTCTTGACATACGTGAAGTAACTGGGAATCACTATTGATTGCACTGAATCAGCTGAATTAAAGTTCTTAGTAATATCAGATCAATAGTTTAAATTATAATATCTTTATGTTAACCTGAAATGTTAAGCTTTGGTTGTGCTGTGTAGTTTTGCTTTTCTGCTCTGTAATATACCAATACATGAGTCTTACCCATTTGCAGCAGTTCAATGGGGAAATATGATGCACAGAGAAAGATTTCCTTCAAGAAACCCAACCCTAGTGCAAGTCTTGGTATCTCATTGGCTGGTGGTAATGCTACTGGTATATTTGTACACAATATAGAGGAGGATAGTCCAGCTGCAGGACATAATGGAGTCCATCCAGGAGACCAGATACTAGAGGTATATACGTCTACCTTAAACATAGCTATTGATGTTAGAGAAGCAGATACTTGAAACAGTGTTTATTTTAGTTCCAAAGAAGCAAATTATGAATTTGCACCAGTGTTGTTGCTTTTGATGAAGCTTGGTGACATATAATCATTAACTTAGGACTTGAATGTGTGACATTGTGGATTAGTCACCAGTTTTATCCAGTATAGCAATAAGAGTACCCGATGGTAAGCCTTGTGTAAGTAAATCGAGCGTACTAGCAGTAGCATAATGGGGTTACATCATCAATTCCAGTTTTTTTTAACCCTTGCATCAATTACTGTAAAACTTCACCTAAAAGACCACATCAATAATAAGACCTCCTTAAAATTAGGAACACATTTTTTCAAATTCATTTCCCCCTTTTTGCTCTATATTCAACCTCAATATTAAGACCACTTCAATAAGACCAGTTTTTAAGGATACCAGGGATGGTCTTATTATTGAGGTTTTACTGTATTTATTTCATGGTGTTTATTTATGTATTGTGATTACAGTACAATGGCATAGATTTTACACGTGCCACCGCTGAGCAAGCCTACAGACATATAACTGAACCATGTTCCTCTGTAAGAATACGAGTCAGATATCATCCATCACGTAAGTTTGTCTTTTATTACATCAGAAGTCAGTATCTGAGGTGTAATTATATTGCATATGAATAATTGATTATCGTTTGAAATGTAATAATACTGGTATGAGAAATAAAGTTAAATACTTAATGTCAGCACACTTTCTGCATTGTATAAAGATTACCAGGCCAATTATGGTAGCACAACTCCTTTCTCATATCAGAAGTATAATTTGAATAAAACATGCATTAACTAAAGGGAGATCACTCAAAAAATTAGTTTTGACTAAAAAAGAGAAAAATGATAGATTTTGCTTAAGTAATCTAGGATACAGATTCTTCCCCAAATTTCAGTGTTTTTCTTAATTTTAGTACATGTATGTACATGTACTTATAACAAATGAAGAAGATATGATATGACATGCCATTTTTCTTAGTCACCTGTGTCTTGAAAATATCAAATCTTTTAGATGTATTTAACCGATTGATTTGCAAATATAAACTTATATGGAAGACATGGTTGTAAAGAGACTATTGAGTTTCATAAGGAGGTTTCATAAGGAGGTTTAAATTGTTTAAGCCTGCTCAGTTAGCTCCTTTGTAGAGCGCTCTCTATTGCTAATCTAGAGGTCTTGAGTTCAAAACCCGGGCTATGCTTATGTTCTCCTGTGACAATATCATGCATTCAAAGTCATTTGTCCTCCACCTCTGATATATGTGGAGAAGTTGTCAGTTGGTTGTGTAGGAGCAGGCAAGTGATGGTTGGTAACCCAGGAGCACTGGTTTGGTCAACTGATTGCTGTATATGACTGAAAAACAGCGTAAGGCCTGAAACAATGGATCAATCAATTTAAATGAATGAATTTGCACTTGTAGTGTACAACAAGGTGAGGACCAAGAAGAGTGTAGATTCTGTGTATGTACGAACTATGGTGGATCATACACCAGAGAAGGAAGGAGAACTGGCCTTCAGGAAAGATGACTTACTACACATTGAGGACACTATGTATAAAGGACAGAAAGGTGTTTGGTATGCTTGGATAATATCTGAGGATGGACAGATGATTAAAGGTGGCACAGTTCCTAGTAAAGACAAGTAAGACATTTGGGTTTTCTATAGAAAATCAGTAAAGTATAAGTACTTGTGCAACAGTTTGATTGGCAGGATAATATTACATTATTGTTGAAGTCAGATGGACTGAAACAGAATTATACAGTGGAACACCCTTATAACGAATTTCTGGGGACCTGGAGATTTACTACGTTATATCCAAACTTTGTTATATCCATACAACAAAATTTTATTTCAATTCTATTGATATAACAACTTTCATAATAACATCCTGTTTTCACACCCAAACCAAATGTGATTTTGGGACCCAAAAATGACGCTATATTCAAATTCATTATAACCGTCTAGTTATACATCAAATGTAGAAGAACTTAGTCGGGGAATAAAAATTACTACATACTTTCCGATTTTGTGTTGTAACCGAGTACGTTATAAGTGTGTTCCACCGTATACTGGTTTGTTAAGTCAATGGAGAAAACGAAAATCAAGATAAATTTATTTTTCGTTTTTTTTACCACGAGGACAGTGTGATGTGTTTTGCTCATATCAAGGGGTGAAAGCCAATCTAAACTATTTGCATGTAAGTAAGAAAGCAGATAGACTTGTTTTGCTTTCACTTTCAAATATCGATGATTTAAGTCATTCCTACAGAAAACTAAATTTGATTTTCTAAGAATTTTCTTGTTCTCATATGTAGGTTAGAGGATGATATGTCTCTTCATAGAAGCACGTCTGAAAGTCTTAGTCTGCATGATTCAGAAGAATATAAAACCCCTGCACGACGTGGATCTGGGTCAGCCAGAAGGAGCTTTTTCCGTCGTAGTAAGAAACACCAGAGGACTGGGTCAAAGGATAGTCGTGACTTCAATTCATTCTCGGACGTCTCGCTGAATAGTGATTCTCTGCCTGTTCTTGATGGTATGTATATAGATATGTGTATGTACACATTCTGTAGTCATGGCATAGTTTTTACGTAAAAACAAGTCAAGGCATGATTATATTAGATTATGTACTATGTTCTGATCCTTCTGAGGTCAGACATATTTCGTCGATGAACTAGGTGTAAGACCTCATGTACGCGTAGGTTTTTCAACTATTTGGTTGTTGAATTCTTCTTCGCTGAAATATAGATTGTAGTATATATTGTAAATGAATATTCTTTGAATCTTTATCAGTTGTTTTGTCAACCATAATTTTATATTATATAAGTCATTAGTAGATTTGGATAGTACTAGTTGTGGTCAATATTTGAATGTTATCCTTATAACCTGTTCTTTGTTGCTGTTTTCCAGATCTTTCCATGTATTCATACCTCAGTGTTGAAAAGTTAGAATGTAAGTATTTGCTGATTTTTCTAATTTCCCTTGTTAAGAATTCTTGTAATTATGTACATTTAAATGTGTTTGTTTTGCCAAAAATTGTAATAGACCTATATGTCTGTCAACTTGTACCAACATTTTTCTTGAAAACTGCCTGTGTCCTGTTTGTCATTAATTAAGGCTATTATTGTTGATATAGATATTTTTTCTGTAAATTATTCTGTAAATTACTGCCCCTCTTCAATAACCAGTTACATAACTAAGATTGTGGAATCATCCATTTTCATATTCAGGTTTGTTATAAACTCACCATGATAAATTAGAAATATGATATATTTACAGACAAGAAGACAAGACCTGTTTTACTGATCGCTCCGCTAGCAGATGCTCTCATCCAGAAACTCTCCGCTGAATCTCCAGATAAATACTACTATTGTGAAGCTTGTGAGTTATCTCCCTTGTCAGATTTGACTTTTCATGTCATTTCAAACCTTAGATATTATATATCGACTGCATTTGATATTGCGAAATGATACTGAGTTTAATGTTTGCAGTTAGTTATGGTTACTGTAGTGGTCACGCATGAAACAAACATCTGAAATTAGAATATGCTGTATTATATTACAGTTGTTAACTTTGTCCATAACATGTATGCCCTTTTAAGACATTTAGATGTCCATAATATCAGCTACCTTGACACTTGTATCTAAAACAGTGTTCTATAGTTACAGATAATATACTTAACGCCATTGAAAACACATCTAAAATGGGGCACATAGGAAACTGAGATTACAAAAAACAAACATACTTCATTTCAGTAACATTTCCTAGATTTAATCATTGATGAAATTAAGAATTATTGGTCTTTAGTCTAATAACATTTTTAACTACAACATACACATAAGTAACAGTAAAACGCTTCAGACAGTTAAAAATAAGGCATATTTCACAGTCTATACATTTAATGTTGACTGTCATATACATGAGATCTCCTTGGTTGTCACTGCGACTGCCTTACTTGAACTTTCATTGTACTAAAGGGACAAACTGAAAATATCTGGGTCTTTGTCTTTGTTTTTAATTCTGACCCCACCACTGTGGACCCAAACGGTTTGGAATCTGAGTTGAATACAAAGTCACAAAGTTTGATGCACAATGCCAGTGTTGTAAATGACTGATGTAGTGTTGTGTAGTGTATACATGTATTGTATATGTTTATTGTAGCGAACATCCAGACATCTCCTCATTCAATGGAACAAGCATTGAAAGAAGGACAATATATAGATTACTGGCAACAAGATGAACGATATTATTGTATACGACTCAAAGATGTAACCGACATGTGTGATAAAGTAGGTCCAATATTTCTTTCCATTGTCTGTTATTTCAGGTGATTTCATATTAAACTTGATAGATTTTAATGCAATATATTTTAGCATTACTGAGGAATAGAAGATAAGTCTACAGCTTGCTGTGCTATTTGTGAGGGACTTACAATTGAATGGATAATAATACAGTAAAACCTCACTTAAAGACCACCTCAATAATAAGACCACCTCAAAATTAAGAACACATTTTCAAGTCCAATTTAACTGTTTTGCTCTTTATTCAAGCTCAGTATTAAGACCTCTTCAATTAGAAGACCAGTTTTTCTGAGTCCCAAAGGTGGCATTATTATTGAGGTTCTACTGTATGTTTTTGATGAAGACGTACACAAGTGATAACCGAGTGTAAAAAAAGAGATGCTATTTTAATACTCATTTTAAACTACACTGTAATTTGTTGTTACGTTGATAGAGATACTATATGGTGTCCATTTAACCACTATCTTAGATATACAATTAGCTGTGTTTCCACTTAAAGTGACTATTATGAACTAACGGTGATCATCTGTTATAGCACTTCTGATAGATCGCATATCTAGCTTCTAAAGCCATGATATTTCTGCACTTCTCACATTCTGCTAGAAACCTTTGTCTGGAAGATCAATTATAAATTACGTTACATGTACATGTATGTACAATATTGTCAGTTCTCCATGCATTCATTAATACATTTGTAAGTACTCTTCACACATTGTTGTTGTATTTTCAGGGCATTCATTGTTTATTGAATGTGAATCCACTGTCTATAGAACGGTTACATCGACAACAAGTTTACCCAATTGTGATATTTGCTAGACATAAGTCACACAAACAGCTGAGGTAAGAAGTTACTAAGAACACAAGTCTGCAAAACAACATTTCATGTCATGTACATGTATAATATTAAAATCTGATCACCAACTTGGTTTATAACTATGAATGTGAATGTCATTTTCATGATTATCCCATATACCACTATTACTTCTTCTTGTTTCATTTAAGTAACAGTTGTGAATTAATAATCTTGTATGAATGTTTAAATGAAGACTCAGATTGCTTGTAAGATATCACAAATATTGGTAACATTCATCATCAATATCTTTTGGTATTTGTGTTAACACTCGGTGTTAATAATTACTCCCAGACCTCATATTCCACTTAAAATTTCTACACAAATGGGCTACAAAGAATATTCAGCACTCATTTAATATAATGAAACACTTTTATGTACTCAATGAGTCTCAACCAGACTTGTAAGAGTAAATTTTGCGATTTGAGTGCTGAGTGTAAGTATTGGTTATAATCCCAGGCCCCATGTATGTGATGTAAGGATAAAGTACCAGTTATATTATATTGACTACTGTCATGCAGTATTGTATCATTGTCATTGTCCTGAATATGCATCCAATTGTTTTATATTGTCAGCTTGTGGTAGTCAAATATTAAGAGGAATTTCAGTAAAACTGTTTGTTCTCTGTTAAAACTGTCGTCAAATTCTCTTTCCTGCTGTTTTCATTTCCTGCTTTTTATAATTGGGTGGCGAGAGTTATTGATGTTGTACTGTCTGTTCATCTGTATAATTGGGTGGCGAGAGTTATTGATGTTGTACTGTCTGTTCATCTGTATAATTGGGTGGCGAGAGTTATTGATGTTGTACTGTCTGTTCATCTGTATAATTGGGTGGCGAGAGTTATTGATGTTGTACTGTCTGTTCATCTGTATAATTGGGTGGCGAGAGTTATTGATGTTGTACTGTCTGTTCATCTGTATAATTAGGTGGCGAGAGTTATTGATGTTGTACTGTCTGTTCATCAGGGGTTGGATTTCAATGAAACTTCGCATCAGTTATTGGTACAAAATCTAGTTGTGCATATTGTCAGCATTTTTAGTCTGATTATTTTTGACAGGGCTATGGACCTTTTGAATTTATAGGAAAAACAAGCTCTAGTTTGTTTATTTTGTATGGAATTTCTCATATGACATATTAGTTGAAACCCAGTTGTTTTACATCTACTATAGTTTCTGTATCTGTTGTTTTCAGAGAGATAAAAGATGTTCAATTTCTACCTGAGAAATTGAGTTTGAAGTCAGCAAAGGAATTATTTGAATATTGTCAGAAAGCTGAGCAAGATAATCGTCAGCTAATATCTGGTAAGTTTGTGACTCCAATGTTCTTGTCAAGTCTTCGTATAACCAAAGTGATCTATACTAAATATATAGTTTATATATTATTTATTTCCAATTCCTTACTAACAAATGCAACAGTCTGATTAGTGACCTGACCAATCAGTGTAATATAACACTAGCGGGCAACTTTGTACAAGCCTTTTAAAGAGTATACAATGTTGTATCGAACTGTATGTGCCGTCTAACAACTTTGTATGTAAACGCAGCATATAAGAATACATTAAGAAGTGATATAGTATTTCAATGATACAGTAAAACCTCTCTTAAAGACCTCCTCAACATTAAGAACACAATTTTCAAGACCATTTACCCTATTTTGCTCTATTCAACCTCAATATTAAGACCACCTCAATAATAAGACTAAGAGTTCAAGGGTCACCAGGGTGGTCGCATTATTGAGGTTCTAATGTAGTTTATATTCACTCACAGGAATCAAGCTAGGATCAGATTTGAGGGAGAAGTCACTTCTCCCTTCAGCTGAGATTGGGAGAAGTGGGGCTAAATTTGGAAGAAGATGCATCTGCATCATTGATTTTATTCCTTACACTAGAGCTTTTCGTTTTGAAAATTGTCGATATGAACAAATGGTCAACGACTTCTTTGCCCAAGTCACCTAGAACTGTATTCCATAGTGACTCGCATATGACAAAATATTTGTTGTGTGGGAATCTATATAAAATTTGGTGATATTTATGTATAAATGTGACCATGACCTTCACAAACAAGTTGACACTACTGACAAGGCTTTCATACTACAGCATTCTTTATTGCTTAATTACTACTTCAACCTCAAGTTCATTGTGTCTGTCTGGACATATATTATTCATGTGTTTGTGATAGAATTTGTGCTGATGCTCATAGAATTCCAAAGACATTCTAAACACAAACAAAAATCAATGATGGTGTTAACAATATGGATACATATTTACTTCAGGATTATGTATCATACAAACAAATCTTACTTATAAACATTATCTTCATACTGACTGTATTGTGTCTTGTGTTTTTCAGCCACCATCCAGGGTGGAAATCTGGCCGAGATGACTCAACAAATAAAAAATGTCATATCATCTGAACAAGACAAACCAATATGGGTTCCATCTTCAATGTTGAGATGACAGCCCTTCACCATAGCATTATCTGGGCTTTCATGAATTCATAACATACCAAGAATATTAGTTAACACAGACTTTGAGAGAGAAGTTTTAAGTGCACTTGTATGACATGTATATTGCATGTGATGAAACTATCAAGTGTGTGCATTCTAGAATTGTAGAATTTTCTGTGCGCAGAACAAGGAAAAATCAATATTGTTGTCTGCAGCTTGGGATTTACTAGAAGTGATATTTACCTCATAGTCACATGGTTGTATTAACCTTAATGAGCGTTTTATTGTTTTCACTTGGGAGTATGAGGTATGATATGAAGTAATGCTAATTGTGTATCTGATTTAATTTACCAATAAAGCGGAGAAAATGGGATATTTTTATATGATTCTGAAAAAAAAAGATTTAGCTACTATACATGTAGTTGCAATTTTATGTAACTCCCAACACTTGGTGATGAAGATTTATTGATGAAACGAGGACTTTGATTTTAAAGCCTTAATAAAGATGTCAGATAAAATGATTACTTTATCATATCATACTGTCAGATAGTTGGTGTCCGTTGTGTTGTACGTGTTTAGACAAACTTACATATGTCTGATGCTGTCTGTATATACTTTTGAGCAAATTGATTTTTTTTAATGATATACAAAAGGTCTGTGATCTTACCTTGACCGATTCTGATCAAGGTTATTTTATTCTGAATGAGATGTCTTATTATTGAAGTTATACATGTATATGAGATGGCGATATACAGTGGGACCTCGTTTATTTGACAGCCTTCTATCCGAATACTTGGTATTATCCGAAATAAATATCAGTTCACGATATATCCTTAGTCACGTTGAATCAAAATAGGCTATTCAAAACTATGTATAATTTGAAATAAAATTTCGGACCTGATTAATTCAATTGAACGAGGTGCGACTGTAATTTGTTCAAGAATGATTCTGTTGTATTTCTTAACTTGAATGATATGAGGTTGGTAGCGACTGGATTTAACCGTAAGGATATACTAGTACACCCAACATGTTGCCATTCTTGTCTGATGAAAATTCCCACGACACTATTGATAAATGTTTTAGTGGCTTATTCAATCAATAATGCATAAGAATCTCTTAACTCTTAGGCTTAATAACCTTTTATCTGTTACACTGTTGTTGACAGCGATAGTTGTGTGTGGTTGGTAATTAGTAGCTTGTTATATTTTTACTCTATTACGAGAACATAAAATTTTAAACCCTAAAAACTTTGATTTAGTATCCTTTTAGTGTTTACATTATACACTGGTTAACAGTTTCCACCCATTTTTATTGATTATTTTTGCGAGTAAATAATACTGGCTGCTTATCTCTTCATATAACTTGCATGGAAAATTCCTGATATGTGGTCAGGTTTAACAATTGATTCAATTTTGTGGTTACCTCAAATATATTAAATTGTATATTTTTTGACAATATAGAGCGTAAACTTTCCAATGGTATATTGTTTTGACAATTGAACAAGAAACCATGTCAGATGAACAGTCTAAAAAACGGCATTTTCTATAAACCTTTAGTATAACACATCGGCTTTCCTCGCAATTCAGGTTAGGTAACTCTTCGTTTCACTTGATATGCTTTCGATATTTATGTTGTACATTGTCGAAACTATTAAAAGGTGTATTTGAAGAGAACTGTATTGTTTAAAATTACATTGTTACAGTTTTTATGTATTTGTGATCAGGATATAAAATATCTAAGATTTGTTAGTAATGAGTCCAATCTCTGGTAGATGAGTTTGCTTTATGTCACTTTTGAATTTTTATGTTTGGTGTCGGTGCCTAGTGCTTTAAAAAGATTCATTTCCACTATTCATACTAAATACGAAAGTCATATAATTGAAGTTACCTTAGCTACATAATAACATATCATGTATTGTTATCTCTCAACTGTGCTAATTACAAATGAAATGTCATTGTAGCAATTTTTTGTCCATTTTTTTCTTCCCTATTTTTGCTTGGTAAACCATTGCTTCACTATTATTGTAGTATCTTGATTCAAAGTACATGTACAATCACTGTGCTGTGTATATTGATGGTGAAAAACTGACATCTGGTGTACTTGTATCAAGTCATAAGTAAATAGAAATATTTTTATCTACGCGATTTATTTGCTATAGGTGTTTTTTTGTTGTACATTGTTTGACTGTGAAATTAAAGGTACTTATGTGTTTTATATATGTGGGACCATTCTATACTCATCAGTGCTTGAAGATTTGTCATGGTAACCTTTAGAAACCTCACACAGATCAAGGTTGTGAATATTTGTATCACTATAGTTGTGTATTATCTTATAATACTTTATATAATGTGTACACAAATTTTACTTAAGTTGAGGGTTCAATCCAAGAACATTGATATCACTTATGGTTATATACACTTGTATTTGGCCGAACCCTCCACTTGTCTCGAGTTGTATTTGAAATTTTATGGACTAAATGTGCTCAATTTTTGACAATATACAAATACGGTGGCCTTTCGTGTATAGATCTATTATCTAAAAATGTATGTGTTATTATCATAATGTACGGTTTATCTTTTTCCTGATCATCTTGGCTTATTTATCATCAACTTATACACAAATAGTAACTGTCATATTTAGATATACATGTATAAAGCACTTTCCCTGTCTTGAGGGCATGGTATTATTTCATTCCTGATCATGGAGATTGCTAACACTTGGCCTTGCCATTAACTGTTGAAGCAATTGTACACTTTATAAAAAGACACTTGAGAAGTTGAGTAGTAAATGTCTTGTCATTGTCTCACTTCCGTGTATAATAAAGTTGCTACAATTTGTAGATTATCTTCATTTTGTTGTGCTTTGAAGCATTGAACAAATTCATCAGATAAGAATGTTTACCTCGTTTTAAAATTTATGACGTAATCTACATGTGGAAGGAAGACTTATGATCAGTTTTTTCTCCTTAGTAAAGGAAAATATCCTTCTTTTTGTGATGTATTCATGTAATCAACTCGATTTTGGGAGGCCTTTTAAAGGTGTCAATGTTTACACATGCACATGTTGATTAGGATCAGCAGATACTTTAACACTTAGTCATTCATTAGAGTACTATCAGTGAAACCTTTTTACTGTTACACAATTACTGAAAATAGGAAATAAATCGGGCTGGGATTCTTCGCACAAGAATAGAGACACTATGTTCGAAGCTAGTGTAATCCAGGATTCATTGGTCTGTCGACACATGCATGTATTCAATATATCTGGTTTATGAACATTACTGTCAACATCCAGTTTATTGTATTGATAACATAATTGTTAATCAATATTGAGTTCTGTGGCCTATAAAATTATACTGTCATAAGTTATCTCTCATTTACAATGTGTACAGTTAATAACGCACAATATGAGATTTCTAAATTTTCATTAACTGACTTTTAGGATACAAGAAAAGAACTTGACACAATATCATATTGCATGTGTATGCATCATGTATGCTTAATTTCATGACATCCAACATGTATTTTCATAAAAAATGAGTTTCAAAAGTAAAAAAATGAATATAAATGTGAAGTATGGTTGGTAAAAATGGTGCGTTTTTAAATGTACCGAGTATATATTACAGAGTAACATGTACCGTAAGTAATGAAATTATGACGTTGGAAGTTCCTGTGATAAACTACTTGAAAGTGATGTTTTTAATGACGATTTATAGGCTTATAATAACTGCATGTTTTATGGAATGCTTACATCTGTTGGTATTTTACTTGTATTTTTGCTAGCATTTTACATTGTACATGTAGTGGTCATACGGTTGAAGCTTATCATTTAGCAGGTTTTCTATGTATATGCATAGAATCAAGTTGATTTCTGTCTCAATGATTCATATTTTATGTGAAATTTTCTTCCTCAAATCATTTCCCCCTTTTTAATTTATTGTATAAATGACTTCCTTTATTTCACTTACGTTCTGTGGAAGGACACATTTTACTGACAAGTGGTTTGGATAGCTACCTTTCTTTGCAGATTTGTTGTTTTAATACTAAAACAATTCTTTTAAAATTATGAAATTAAATTTTTGTAAGAGTCAAATGTATTAAATATTTTGGTTGTCATCCAGATTGTGTGCCCTAAATAACTGCAAGTATACGCAAAAGCACAATGTCCCCATTTTGCAAGCATTAATCCAGCAGTTACATTTGAGAACTCGAACAAAAATGAATGTTGATTGAAAGAATAATTACTATTAACTAACAGTAATAACAGTTTTTTTATATAATTGAGAATGATTGTAAGAAAATTGTTTAGTCATAAGCCAATGCAAACAAGTTTGGAAAAATATTGACCAATAGACTTAATGGACACAATGGTATTCTCTACTTATATTGAACCCACTGCAAGTGTCGAAATAATAATATTCTGATCGTTAATTGTGAGACGGATTAAAATTGTAATACCTGCTTCATAAATTCTGTCAGTACATGTACTTAGTTTTATTCACAAAGATCTTTATCCAATGTTATTTTTTTAATAATACATTGTATGACGTTTATAATCGACTTGTGTTGAAAATTGTATTTCTGTCCAGTCAACTATTACATGTGTTTGTGCTAACTTATAAATGCAACAGTATGTGTATCAGTGACACCATAACTGCATCTTCATGTTACATTAAACACTACCAGAAAGTGTTGGAAGTTTTTATTTAGTGATTGGTTCCCAAATGACTTGTCAACTAACAAATTGATGCACATACTAAGGTGGGATTCAGCATTTATCATTGATACAATTTATTTTTGTCATTACCAACAAATGTGTGATGTTTGTGTACCAATGTCAGTGCTATTGCCTTAATCTTGTGTCTGATTTGTGTTACATTTTATTGCTTCTTTTGATGGAGTATGTTATATTGTAAAACAATATTGTGATGAAAGAAAACTATGGAAATAAAACAATGATGAAACATGTAATTATTTGTTGTGTTTAATATGTGAAAGGTTGTCAAAGTCACCTTGTATGCACCTACAAGTTTATCTGTAATCTGATGTACAGATCTGTTGGTTTTATGCCGTTTTTCAACATTTTTTCAGTCATTTACGTGACCAGTTGACCCAACCAGTTTTCCTGGAATTAATTGTCAACAAGTACTAACTAATTCTTCAACAAGCAACTGACAACTTCTCAACATCTGGAGGATATGACCGTAGCCAATGGCATGGAAAGAACATAACCTGCCCAACCCAGGATTTGAACCCGAATCTGGACGACAGTCTAGCGCTCTACCAATTCAGCTACCTGGGCAGGCTCCGATGTATGGAGATATGCTTAGTTAAATATAGCAATCAATTCTACCGTGACAACTGCCATTTGTGTTAATTTTATAGAATCAGACAACTGATTTACATCTTTGATCTATCCAGTGCATGAACTGTTGTATTTTCACAGCATTGCAATACTGAGTTACTTATCAGCTCCATTTGTTCCGTTACATCAGCAATGTCAGCTTAGTGGACTTCGTTGTTGGCGATGCATGTACTGGTGAATTCACAGTACCGGAATTTGGTACTAGATCCTAGTTAGTTATTGAGAGTGATTAGTGTTCAGTGCTGTTAGATTGACTGCAAACATGTGTATGAATTTTAATGTCTGATCCATGCCAATATAGGTAAGGAAAATTAATGCTCTCATGCTTCAAATAACTGCTGTTCTGATGCCATCTATCTAAACAGAACCGTTGCTTTTTCTCTGTCAAGCTTACGGACACCCAGATTTCAATACACCCGTTTTAAAATGTAATAGTCCAGGTAATTTATTCTTCATTCACGGTAAATAAAACCACATTATATGAACTTGTGTCACAACTGATGTTAACATACTAGACACTTTTATCTTTATTTTATCATAAGAGCATCTGCTAAACTTGCAACAAGTATATTCCAAATTACATGTACTATACATGTAGCACACTTTTTTGCTCAATCAAGTAAACATGATAAAAACTGGTTCGGTGATGTGTCAGCTGTGAAAGTTGACCAAATCCGCCAACACCTTTTGTCAAGGTATTGTGAACAACAGGACTAATCCAGTTCTCTCTGTCAACACAGCACAATTCTCACCCTTGTGTCTGGATTATTGTCTTATAATGGCAGTCAAGTGAGCAGTGAATCACTCGGGCACATTATATACTTAACGCCATTAAAAACACATCAATTTCACTTATCCTTCATTTTGTCTGAAGTATGAAAAACGTTATTTTGTTATAAATAAGTAAATAATTCTTCAAAAAGAAATATAACTATGGCCCTACAATTCATATTTAATAATTTATTAAGTTTAGGAAATTATGTTTGAGAATTTACATATAATTATTTCTTTATAATGTCGCCGTGCCGACACAAACAATTTTTAGTTGCATTATTAATGGCATGGAGTATATCTATAGATAATCTGATGCCCAGTAAATACTCGATATTCTCATAATCACAACTGTGAATAACCCATAATAACTCATACCAAGTCACAGTCTCACTCAGAAGTGAATGAAAAATGGGGGAAGACACACAATGTTTTCAAGACTTTATTTAAATACATGTATATCAGTGAAGCATTCCGATTTTGCACATAAAAAAGTGAAAAAGAATTTTTTAATGTCATCAAGTGAATATGAGAAGAGTAGCTCCAACATGGTAAATTAGGGTATTACATTACATACATACATGTGTTTATATTAGAACTTGATCATACTGTAAACCTCATATTAAAAGTAAACGGCTCTCAAGAAATTTATGCAATAAATGACGTATCAGAAAATGAGTGAGTTGTTGATTGCACATAATTATGACTTCATGGTACAAGAACACAGACTCAAAAAGTAATATAAATGTCGAGATTTTGCAGAAAAACAATATTTCAGAATCAGATAACCCAAAAGTGTATAGAAAGTATCTTGGGAGTATTACAGTCAATGATCTTCACAAAAGAAGCCAAAATAGCACTGGTGATGATCTTCATTCTATGATAGCTGACCACTATCAGCTACAACAACTTTCTGTTTTGTTGTTCCAGAACTGGATCCTACCGTTTCAATCTTTCTCACTAGGTCCATGCCGTCAACCACACTACCAAACACAACGTGCTTACCATCAAGCCTGCAAGAGCATGAAGAAAATTTAAAGAGAAGAACTTCAAGTTCAGGAAACATCGGGCTCCAAATTCATGAACATTTTCAAGTTTATTAATATTCTAAAGTACAGTTATTTGCTTAGTATCATACTTAAGTATGCTATCTAAGTTCATATCATGATAACTGACTTGCTGATTAGTTCACTTTAAGGAATTGATGTACAAAGTATTAACAATAGATTGAAGGATAAGCACACGATTTTGTCTGTGCTGAGTTTTTTACCAATGGTTGTCCCAGCACAATAACAGACGTAAGCATACTGCTAAGAATTTTTCTGAAGCATTTACGCAAGTCTTTTCGTGACATTTATAAGGGCCTGTGCCTGCATTATATCTTTAACATGCCATTGCTAAAACATTTATCTGAAGAATATATATGTAACCCTTATAAAAGTGCTATGAGGATAACATCGTTATACAGTATAAACTGAAGTGACTCTTATTCTTGAACTTTATTAAGCTGTGAACACTACTTGGTTCACTTTGCATGTATACATCACAATCGAAAGTGAAAGTAAACAGAATTTGTAGTCCATCTAATTCAAATTTATAAGCAATTAATGCCAAGATCTGGTGAAGGCAATCAATCAATTTTAGGTTTTGACTCACTGGGAGATAGAATAAACCCGACTAGTTTGGGTAGTGCATTTGCTCATATGGGACATAGGTCACCGGTAAGCCGACTTCATAATATGGTTGTCTTTTCCTCAATTACAAAAAATCCCAATCAAGATCAGAAATCGATTTTACTAAAGTTGTCCTCCTGACAAGTACCAGGTTTTGAAAGGTACAGCTGCACAATATCTGAGAGTTGCATCACAGTAAGACTCACGTGCAGCAATTCTGTAGAGATTAGTAACGACTTTTACTTAAAATTGGGAAAAGTTGGTAAATATTACTGCAATTTTGAATAATGCTTGTTAGAGAATTAAAATCAAGTTCTTAAGCAATCCTGACTGGTTGCTGCACTAGGCCTAATTAATGAGTCACAATGTATATGTACAAACTTGTCTAAGATATTTTGCTGATACACATTATGACCAAGTCTGGTGAAGATTGGATAAAGAATACTTAAGTTATTGATTGGACAAGACAAATTTTAGGTAATTTATCTAACTAAAGGGCAATAACTCTGGAGTGACATGTGCGGTATAGCTGGTTATCGAACTTGTCCAAGATATTATGCTGATACACATAATGATGAAGTCTGGTGATGATTGGACAAAGAATTCTTAATTTATTGATCAGACAACATGCTGGACGCCACCCGCAATCCGAAGGTTAAACTAGAATAGGTCCCTTCTTCGAACGGGCGTATAAAAAATGAAGACATTACACAGTGGTGGTGTTGTTATCATTCAGCGCCGAGCTACTTAAACAAAGTTCACTGCAGTTTTGCAAAGGGAAAATTACCATTTTTTCTGGCTACCTTTTCCCCAAAAGAAATGGGCCTATATCGAAAAATTGCATAGATTCAAATTCATGTCTATAATGGTAAAGTCCCCAGATCAGTATGATTTATTTAAAATTAAGACCAGTTTCAGAGGATATTAGTAATTAGACCAGTATGTAGGTAAAACTTGTTAAAGCATAATTTCCAGCCTCTTCTTTACGTAGGGTCATTTCCAGAAAACGTCACCATGTACTGACAATAAGCAATATCTGCCATAAGGCAATGTGAAACAAAGTGACCATATGGAGTAAATATTGATTCCTGCTTGCTAATAGTGACTTCACATGTTGCGTTTTCTTAAAATGACGTCGCTTACAGAAGAGGTTGCAAGTCCCATAGGAGCGCTCAATTAAAAGAAATAGAAGTATACCATGGTGTTTTGACGGTGCAGAGGAAAAACTGTGATCCATTGGTATTTGGTCCAGCATTAGCCATAGAAAGGATTCCTGAAATTTGATATAAGAAAAGTAAGGTAAATGCAAATCATTACAAATGTACCAACAAATTATTCAATAAATGATATCCCATAATATTTACAAGTTTGAACCAGAAAATCACTTTTATTTATTTTTGCAATTGGCAATCTCCATTATTCATTACATCCATTTTCTTTTAAATCGTTTCTGTATACACCAGGGTTGAGAATGGTGAAAGAAAGAAAAAGTGGAATCCCTATACATGACTGTAAACCCAATCTAAAAATAGCACTACAAAACATCTGGGTTAGTAAACAAGAGGGCCACGGTGGCCCAGTATCACATCCCCGAGTACACTGCCATTCTGACTGAATTAAGACTAATGTGCCAATAAATTGGTATAGATTCAATAAAAATCCATTCAGCATTTTAGGATGAGATGCCCTTAATAGTTTCCACTATATACATATAAGCAACAAGGCAAGGCCCCTAGCGGCCATGTTTTTAACAGACTTAAATTATTTATACAATCTTGGAAGATGACCACGCACCAAATATCAAAACTCTACACCTTATGGTTTTGAACAAGAAGATTTTTAATGTTTTCACTTAACAAGACCTCGCCTCCTGGCGACCATGTTTTTTACAGAACTTCATTATTTATGCAATCTTGTAAGAGGACCACCAGACAATGCAACAAAGTTTTCACCTTTAAAATCTATTCTTAGCTGATGTGACCTACTTATGAAACAGACTGGAACCATTTACATTACTTTGAAAGAGGACCCACCAAAGGATTATTTCTACTAAATTTGGTCAAAACCTCTTTAGTGCTTTAGGAGGATATGTGGTTTATAGTTTCCACTATATACACATAGGGAATATGGAGCCG
This sequence comes from Mactromeris polynyma, assembly GCA_032209605.1. Taxonomy (NCBI): domain Eukaryota; kingdom Metazoa; phylum Mollusca; class Bivalvia; order Venerida; family Mactridae; genus Mactromeris; species Mactromeris polynyma. The sequence continues at coordinate 35,423,452 of JASFXZ010000003.1, forward strand.
CTTTTAAAATCTATTTTTAGCTTGTGTGACCTACTCATGTAGCAGACCGGAACAATTTACGCAGCTTTGAAAGAGGCCCACCAAAATCTATTCAGTGAAATAAGAGATGTTGTTAAAATAAACTGACGACGATGGACAGGCAACAATCCACCTAAGATTCTCGTCCCCGACACATATTGACATAAATGTAACAGAAATGTCAATTCATTCACATCAATACAACAATTACACATAAATCATTGTGTAAATAAATCACAGAAAAAACTTTAAGCTGATTGACCACTAAAAGAAAGAATATTGAGGATGTTTCCATTATAATAGACACATTTCCTCAGTACATGGTTCATATAGAACTTCCCAAACAAAATTCAAGTACTTTTCAAGTACTTTTTCACCATTTTTCAAAGACTAGAAATGTTGATTATTTGGTTATAGAGAATAGGGGAACCAGTGTATTTTTCAAGTTTATATCCTGAGATGACCATCAATGCAGCATGGATAAATAACACATTGCTAGAGAATTACTTAAAGAGGGCATCAAATCTGTCGACTACTGTACCATACTGCATCACCATACTATAGCATACTCGAAAGTAGGCACTGTCGAAGATAGCGCCGACATTTTTCGCCTTTTCATCATTGTTGGTATGTTTGTTATTTTTTGTCCTTTTTCCATTTGCAGCAGAGGAATTCCAGGACAATTTACCAAAATTTATTCTCTTTTTTCAAAATTCCAAGAACTTTTCAAAGAGTTTTTGGTTGATACAAATTCAAGCAGTTTTCAAAGAGTAGGCATCAATTTCAAGGTCTGTGCAAACCTTGTCAGTATATATAGCATCTCACTTTTCCTACATCTTAAAATGTACTCTCATAAATGTCTCACCTGGTCCAGTATGCTTCAACTGGAAATTTTCATCAGCAAATTTTTCTCCGTAGATACTTTTTCCACCTGTACCATTGCCTCTTGTGAAATCACCACCTTGACACATGAAATCGGGGATGACACGGTGGAATGCACTACCTTTGAATCCAAAACCTTTCTCCCCAGTGCAAAGTGCCCGGAAATTTTCTGCAAAAATAAAGATATAAAATTGCAATTGAAACTATGTATCCAATAGCTCAATGAACCAGCATTTCAATCAATTGAACCATCTTTTCCATCTGTCCCAATTCAATGCCATTTTTACCATTTTATAGCAAACTCACCCATAATGTAGAGAAAAATTGCCCCTTCAGCCACAATATTCAAAGGGTCATATGAGACTATGGAAATTCAAAGGGTCTAAGGGTCAACTCCATGGTCAAATCGAACCCCTGATAAAAGAGTCTTCTGATTTCATCTCGCACCAGATTCTTCAGATTTTGTATCTCCCAAATGAGAAAACAAATATACACTAGAGGTTTGCAAATCTTGCCATCAAAAAAGGAGTTTACATAAGCCTCAATCTACAAATGATTTTTTTGTGGAGTAAATTTGATAATGGTTTATTACATGTGCTGTGGTTGAATACGATTGATGGTCAAACTGTTAACAAAGTAACTTTTGAAATATTTGCTTATTTGAAGCATTATTATTTAATACCATGTAGTTTACTGTTTATATTGACAACCATACTTTAAATTTCAACAATGAAGTCAACCAAGCATGTCAAAACATGAACTAAACCAACACAATGAGAAGTTTAGTTCTTACATACATCACACATAAGTGCACTATACTAGACAAGCTTTAAGAGACCGATGCCCTCAAATTGAAGAGGAATTTCAAGCCAACCCTTTTTACTTAGAACTTTAGACTTGTTTTTAATCAATTATACAGACTTTTTCGACAAATGCCATAATATTTTCTTAGAAATATGCAGCAACCGGAACTGATGTTACCAGAATTTTTTGTGTGAAGTGAATTTTAAAGAGTGCATACCATCGCAAAATACGCCCGTTATAAATTTTTTGTCACTAGAGTTTACAATAAAGCAGTGTAAAAATGACTCATCTCCTATGGCTCCACCTTTAGGGACCTAGGTTTGAACCTGACTTGATCCATTTGCATAGAATCAACCTAAGTACCTCTGGGGAAAATATTCCAACAACAGTTTTCGAAATTTTTGCATTGTATTTAACAACAATAAAAATTGCTCTCTGACCAAGTCTGGTGAAGATTGGACAAAGAATTCTAAAGTTATTGATCAGACAAGACCAATTTCAGGTAATTTCTCAAATTAAAGGGCAATAACTCTGGAATGACCAGTGCGATATGGCTGGTTATGGAACTTGTCCAAGATATTATTTCAATACACATTCTGAACAAGTCTGGTGACCACTGGACAAAGAATACTTAAGTTATTGATCGGACAAGACCAATTTTAGGTAATTTCTCAAATTAAAGGGCAATAACTCTGGAGTGACAAGTGCGATATGACTGATTATCGAACCTGTCCCAAGATATTATGACCAAGTCTGGTGAAGATTAGACAAAATAATTCTAAAGTAATTGATCAGACAAGACAAATTTTAGGTTATTTCTCTAATTAAAGGGCAATAACTCTGGAAGGACCCGTGCGATATGGCTGGTTATCGAACTTGTCCAAGATATAATGCCGATGGACATTATGACCAAGTCTGGTGAAGACTGGACAAAAATACTTAAGTTATTGATCGGAGGGTACCGTTGATTGGACAACATGCAGGACGCCGTCCGTCTGCTGCAGGTGAAACTATAATATGTCCCGTTCTTTGAACGGGCGTATAAAAAGGGAACAGCATACCATATTAGTAGGTGGACTAGTACCCATAAACAGCCCCAAAATTGACAAAAGGACAGTCTTGCATGTTGACAATGAGCAGTACATATATACCATAAAATACAAAGATGACAACAGTCAGGGTAAAAGGTACGTGTATTCGTTTCACCATTATTCTACCAATCATATTTCTGTTGTGTACCTAGTACACATTAGGTAAACATTGTGGTAACATATTCATAGAACAATACAAATATTATATTTCCATACACTGCCCCTACTTTAAAAACGTAATTTGGTATAAATCTAGTTCTACACCTTCACTACCATACCCGTAGCCTAACAGTAATACAATAACCATCATCATATCCAGTAACGGACAGCTAGCCACTACCCTCTTAAAACCCTATAAACATTCTAGTAAATTGATCTCACCTGCTGTCTTTGGAACAACATCACCTCTCAACTGAAATATATAGAAAAAGTGTTTGAAAACACACAAAAAGAGTGTAAATATAAAACTGGGTGTCACTGTCGCCGGAGTAAATTAGACTGCCATTTAGATAAAAACTCTCAACAAAAATATTACTTTGTCTCATTCCAATATCTCTTCTTGTATTTCAAATTATTATGCGGTATAACCGTGTATATATTTGTATTAATTTTCACTGGTCCAAACACAGTCATATGGCTTAAAATGCTAAAATGTCATAAAGACTCATTAGTGGGTTCTGAACATTTATCTCATTCTGCAATAATTTCATTTTGTGACATGTATTATTTTTGATAAAGTTTGATAATTGTTTAATAACTGACCAACTTGTTTCGGGGTTACCCGATTGAACTACTTGTACATGTGAAGTTCTAAATTCTATGTGTTTTGAACATTGCTTAAATTTTAAAAAAAGGATGAACTTTTGTAAAGTTTGTGTATACATGTAAACTCTTTTCACACGTCAGCTCATCATACTACATGTTGGATTTAGTAATAAAACAACACTCTCAGGTCAATATCACTTTTCTCAGGTCAATAACTACTCAGATCTCACACTCTGAACCAAATGTGGGAGCAGGTCTTGAGGTCAACATTGGAAATTACATTTACATATCATCCTGCCCCCTCCCCCTCCCAGCCTTGGCTGTGTTATTTGCTTGGGTATTTTCCCATCCATCCCATTGTGAAGGCCATTTTCAAGATTAACATTCTCTAAGGATTAAGCCTTCAGGCGGTCTTAGAACCATTCATAACATAATTTATCGTGGCATAAACATCCCTAAATGCACTTTAAGAAAAAAGGCTGATAACCAAACAATGTGCCCATGATGCATTTACTTGGCCTAGATCCAACAGAATGTTCGAGATCCCGCGGTACCGCGTGTGCATGCAGAATGACTGTATTACAACAATTCAATAAAGATTAACGTAACACATTCAATTATTGTTCATTTCAGTATGAAACAGGCAGATTATATGAAGGAACAAACATCAAACACCATAAACGAAAGAAATAATTCAAATCTGAGTCATTTTTAACAACGCTTAACATTCAACATGGCGACCACCGTAAGCCGGTAAAATCGATGCAAAATTTACCCATTGAAAATATGACAAAGAAGATGCTTACCTCCATGGTAATTCTACCAGCAGGTTGACCGCCAATGGTGATGTCAAAAAATACAGTTGGCTTTGCCATTTTGTTGTTCTTCTTTCGAATATAAATGTAGTATCGCCAACACAATTCTCTAGGTATCTAACGCCGAGTGAGGAGGAGCGCGAAAGGACGTGGCCTTGACCTTATAGGTTTGTTTCCGGTCAACATCGGAATTTTCCGTACAGAAGATAATTATGGTAGCTTAGAAATGCCATTGTACATTTTCTTCATATTGATAAACTAATCAGATTCTACTGTTATTGTCAACCAATATATGCCTACTCTTTATACACTGAACAAGCATCTGCATATTTACGCGGTCACATCTTTAAATAGATCTACACGTGTTAACTAACTTGATACACCATTTTTGTTGGACTGTTTGTTGATTAAACACAAACAGTTAGAAATACATTCACATTATAGCTGTAGTTTAAAAATAGAGCAGCTTATGATAATTTATGTTTTAGGTTACAAAAAGGTCTTAGGTTACAGGTTTGGATAAGAGCTCGCGAGAAGTTGGACAAAAAAGTAGAAAGATAGAGCTAGAATCTATTTTAGAAGGCAGTGACTCCGATTCTAGAAGTACGGAACCGTACCCAAAGCCACTGCATTTGCTATCAAAGTGAAATGTACACGCTGTCAAAACGGACTACTTTTCCCCCAAACAAATCCCCGTGGAGGGCCCCAATTACAGTTCTCTCCCTTCGTTTACATTTTAAGTAATGCAGCAGTTGTCTCCCGTTTCTGCATAAATGGTTTATGATAGAGGCGATTGAGGCTTCTTAACACAAGTGCAAGACGATAATCCATTATGAACACAATTAATTTTAAAACTTGAATTACGCTTCACACGTTGTGAAGTAGTTATTTGATGTTTTAAATTTAATGAAAGATGGTGGATGAACCGACAGTATTCTTAGATTAGAAAGAAAATGACAAAGTACGGGGAATTTATTGACTTGAATTTTAAGTAACTTTAGAAAATCAACTTGTGACAATATTTTGCAAACGTTTACCTTTCTGATTGCTTCTTCAATTGTAATTTACGACTTTTTAGGCTTCTTATCCTTTCGTTGCGATGGAAGCTTTAATGAAAACTTCTTTAGATTCTATTTGTCAAAATGTTCGTGTAATTTATAGGCCTATGTACAGTATATGACTATTCAACAATGTATATACAAAATAAATGTTCACATGTTTCGTCATAGTAAGATAGCAAAAAAAGAAAACCAATAAATATATTCTTTAAAAAAGTTGTTGCTAGTTTTAGTGTAGAAATGAGCGCGTATCTTGGTTCTGGTCAATAAGAAAAGCTTATTTTCATGTCATGTCATTAACTCCATTATAATGTTCTGCTTAACATTCTGTTTAATAAATATATAACTAGTCAGTCTTCATCACTTATGCTTAAGTTATTAATCTTAATAAGAATGTTTGAAAAGAAATATACTGAATAAAAAACCCACCCACTTTTTACGATCATTTAAGAAGAAATATAAACCATTAATAGCACATCCACTTTTTCAATTCATGTTTTTTTTGGCAAAATATTTTTGGAATTTTAACAAAATGCAGACAATGTTGTTGTTCGTGGAAATACTAGGTATCTACCCACTGTTTGTTATTATTATAGTCAAAATGGTTAAATAATACCAATATCATAAATGCGTCAAGTGTCTGATTACTTGATGAAAATCGTAATGTAAAGTCTATATGAAAGAAATTGGTTATGTTTTACATTTATATCTGACAACATTTAAACAAAATTAGTCTTCTATGTAGATTCTAATCATGCAAGTATTTTATGGATACATGTTGAACCATACTTTTGCACGATACACTGTAATATCAAAGACTAATTTTGTAAATCTAAGATTAAAAATATCGGCATGATCAGACTAGGATATCCGCACATGTATAGCATACACAGAGACTGAGTATTATGGACGTACCACAAAGCATGCTTTGCCTGTATGATTATGCCACTTATGTTACTCAGGGGAGGTTGAGGAGAAGAACTTATTTATTTTTGCGCTCGGTTGTTTCAACATATACTCTTCAAAGGTTTTATAAACAATATCAGTATAGGCCAGAAGCTCTCATACATGTGTATGTATACATGCCCTGTTCTATTCAGTGCTCCGACCAAATAGGTAAGTAATTGGTTCATTTATGCAGTCATCTGAACCAATAATATGAACATTTTAATTATCCTGTCCATATAATTTTTATCTACATCCAAGCCCTATCTTCATACCCAGGCCAGAAACCTCCAACAACATTGTCTTGTCCATTACATATCATTTTTAGAATTACAATTTCTATGGCTTTAAATTATCATAACCACTTACATATGAGATGATCGTTGTAGTATATATTGGATGTTCAAACCTAATGATGTATTACCAGCGTAAGGGTCAAAATGAAAAATTGATTCGTACCGCCGCCTACCAATTAATGAATGTATGCATTTTGATAACATATTCCTAGATGCTGATTTTTTTTCTGCACCAAGCCTCCATTGTAATCTTACATTAAATGTAAGATATCCCAGGTGAAACAATTTGGTTAATATTAACTTATCAATGCTATGTTAATAAAACAAACACAAGTATTATTCCGACTGAGTGAGTTTATTGCACAGACAATGGCGGTAACTCACACCAGGAACACATGCACGCACATTACTTACTGTTTTTATTTGTTAACTTGAAATTTATACTGTATAGAAATAATAACACATCCTGCATCAATTGATATCATGTCAGTGAGCTTGTATTTGGTGTCACGACTAAACCTAAGACTCGGTTCCATACAAATTCGTCTTGAATTGAATAGCGCACAATAGTTATTCTTTTGTTAAATTCCACTTACACAGCTTTAAAAGCGATTCATTCGTATTTTAGTTGCCTTTGTATACAACAAAGTTCTATTAATGCACGTATTCCTCAGTCCGAACATCGGCAGTTTTTTATGTATGTGTTAATGGATCAATCTGAGCTAGACTGATCCCTAGTACACGACACGTGACCACACTATTTCTATTACAGTTGACCACAATCGACAATAACGACCTTCTTGCTCGTTTTCCCGCTACTACTGCCAACTGATTCCATCTTTTTCACGACATCCAATCCCTCCACGACAGATCCAAATACGACATGCTTGTTATCCAACCTGAAGGCAGAGGAATCAACAACACGTTGGGATTGAACAACGATAGTATCAACCAATTGAAAAACTAAACATTTGAAGCGACAAATGACAAACTATCAGAAACATTTTTAAAAGCAGGTATAAGACTATAATATAATTATTATACATAAGCGAATATGATTTATGTCGATTGCTACAATCTCTTATAAAATATATCCGCGTTATTGGATGGGCTGAGGAATATTGGGCGGTTCCGTTAGTACCCATTTTTTAGAGAGAACAAGGGATGTTCTATGTTTACCGGGTTTTATGTTCATTCAGTTACTGTCCAGTGATACAGGGACGTTCTGTATGTATCCTTATAATGGGGGATAATGGAATGATCACTATTTGGTATTTACAACGTTGCTGGGTGGATAATTGGGATTTATATTTACACCGACACTTGCGGGATATAGGGACACCTACTTGTTTTCAACAAATTAATCAGCTTTGACGTTTTGTCTTTACACAGAAAAGTTTATTATTTAAGCAGCTACACAGACTATTTTCATTTCGGTTATATGTCACTGGATAATTAAAGTGCGTACACATTTTGTTTTCAATTAAAATCAGATCCACATTATAATTGTCATAGAATACATAACAGACAGTCTGTTTTTGGAACAGTTTAAAACCTATGTAAAGCAAATGAAAGTTTACCATGCAGTTTTGACAGTGCAAAGAAAAAACTGCGATCCATTTGTATTTTTTCCAGCATTGGCCATAGAAAGGATACCTGAAATTAGAGATTTAGAAAAAGAAATTAAGAATTGCAATGACTACCAGTAAATTACTGGTAATGGCACTCTTGATTGTCATCGGTAATCCCAATCATGGCATCCACATTCGATCCGTAAATTATCTTTGTTAGACAGTGAATTATACACACATGTAGTCCTACATTAGCGGAAATGTTACCGTTTCATTAACGTCACTACCACAATTATGCAATATAGCATTCTTGATTCACACTGGTGTGTTGATTGATCACTAAAAGCAAGTTTATGTTTGGATGTGCTGAGATCTCAATAAAAGGTCAAGGATGTTTGACAGTTTTATAAGCATGTAATGAAATACGTTTCCTTGATCGTACAGTTACCATGATTTCTTCAAGTATAAAAATGGCTCACCTGGTCCAGTATGCTTCAAATTGAAATTTTCATCAGCAAATTTTTCTCCGTAGATACTTTTTCCACCTGTACCATTATGATTTGTGAAATCACCACCTTGACACATGAAATCTGAGATGACACGGTGGAAGGAACTACCCTTGTATCCAAACCCTTTCTCACCAGTACATAGGGCCCGGAAGTTCTCTGTATGCGTAAAATGAAATAATAATTAAGAAGATAATAATAATTAAGAATAAAGAAAAATGATTTCAAAACTTAGCTACGTGTAAGTCAATGCTATACCAAGTACTTGGATATATATAAATATAGCATGATTGTATCCTTAGTTCTATCCCCTATTTATTAAGGCAAGTACATGTACGATCTTATAATTTGTCATTCTTCCAAATACTATGATACCATATTTCTCATGCATTGTATGTATTACATGTACATTATTTCAGTATAATCAATAGATTCTAATGGAAATGGGTACGGGCTAACCTTTGGCAACGACCAACCTCCAGATAATATTAATACATGTATGTAATACATTCAATATCAAAGGGTGGATGGAAATCATGAACATCTAACGTACCTGCTGTCTTTGGAACGACATCTGACCGCAGCTGAAATTTCAGAGTGGAGATTTCTATTTTACTAGATTACAAATTTTACATCTAACTCAAATAATCGCGAAATATCACCGAAACTGCCAACCTCCGCGCTGAAATTTGATTGGTTTCGACTGCAGCACAGGAATTAGTATGTATGTTCACAACTAGAACATTTTGCTTACTTAAAGTAGAACAGCCCTAATTGGTGCACTGTGTGTATTTGTGGTTATTATCCGTCGCCACCGGTTTCTCATACAGGCGATCGTTTATAATACAAAATCCTATTCGAAATTGGTTCAACGCGTCTAAAAACAAATAATTACAATACTTAAAAAGCGTGAATTTTTCATAAGGGGACGTAATTCAATGACAGTATTATATTATAATACACTGAATCAGATTGAGTGATCTCCCTTGAATCAGAAGTAAAAACTGACTGCTATATCAAGGAACTGTTCAAATTCGTGCGAATTGAGAAAGGAAAACTATCCCTTAACTACATGCAACTAACATAATCACCATGTTTGCGCCATAAATTGAATGCTGACAATGTCAATACTGCACAAAGAAATTCGGAAGACTTAGGGGCCTATCCAAGATAGAAAAAAGACATTTCATTTAAACACTGGACTGTCCATTTATATAGTACGACCACAAAGTTTTGTTTTCGTTATTGTTTCCTTCATAGTCAGTTTTAATTAACAAAACAGAACATCAGAAAATTCGTATTGTTTCTTATGAGCATATTATAGAGGTTTTCCCGCCAGAACAACCTAAAACTGACCACGTGGTTTCATTCCGTATACAAGAAAAGTTTGTCTTGGACTAACGTTTTGCAGATTGTTTCTATAATTACGATGTTATAATCGCTGTCATCATTTAACAAACACTAGTTTTAAATTTAATTTCCAATTCATTGTTTATGAGACCTCACGTTATTCTGTGTTTATCAGATAACACTCAATTAGGTATGAATAGAGTCGCTTTAAAAGCAACAAACCAAAATAACAAAACTGGTAGGCCAAATATGAAGAAATCTCTTGCAGTTCAAGTGTATTGCACAAGAATATTACAAAATATGCAATTCTAAACTAGCATAATTATACAAGCTACCGCACATTTCAAAATGGCGAACAAACGGGGTATTCTTGGATACCGCGTTTGAATTAACTTACATCGAATATTGAACTTTACAAATATTTTATACCTCCATAACAATTCTTTCAGCAGCTTGTCCACCAATTGAAATATCGAAATAGCACTTCGGCTTCGCCATTTTCCAAGTTTACTCCGATTTTCCGAAATATGAACACCGAACGTTCTAGCACACAACAAGTCTCCGCGTTGACGATGTCCTTGACACTAAACGGGCTACGTGTTCAGGTAGACAGTGAAGTGAATCGGTGACTCTTTTCGTGCAAATATGCTTACTGCCGACAAACAAAAAAATTATAAATAGTTCAACTATACGCATATTAAATAATGTCACGCAACTATGTGCACACTTAATTTACATGTCAAGTGTTTACTTACTGTCTATGTTAATATGATGTGTATTCAGTTATATGTATTTGAAGCTGTTTTTCTGATATTAGGAAGAAATATTTTATAGGCATGGGTGTTACTGGTTTAATAATAAAGTACTTTTTATATGTAACTCTTCAGTAAACGGAGGAAGAAAAGTTGTATATACCAGTTCCGTAGCTATGCTGAGACACACCGAGGCAGCTGCTTTTGTTAAAATTTCCAAAGCAATCGTTGAGGACGAAAGTCTTAATGGTTTTGCACTTTGGTTTGCACACAAAAACATGCGAATCGACTACTTGGACATTTTTCAGCTGTGGGACGCTCCGGGACATCAAAAATTGCCATTGCTTTCGATTCATACTATTAAAAAAAAATTGCAATTGATAAATCACTTCACTGTACATTAAATAACCAGAAAACGCAGGTGAACCCTTCTGTACGCATTCCCCTGGGGGAGGACACTCCCAGTCCCACCTTCATTGCCTCGGTTTAATTTTGCCTCAAGCTACGGGCCTGTATACATGCATACAATATATAATATAATATACCAACACTAAGTCATGGTTGATTCACGCCGTTTTTCTACGCTCATAGATCTAATGTGTTCTGAAATATGAACCTAGCATCCATGAAAACATAATAATAATCATTCATGTAGGACTTTATATTCTAGTTTTATTGTTGATTTTTTCTACCGTTTACGTCGTTGACTATACTAATGCCTAGTACTGAAATTTTAAGGATTGAATAATATCATTTCAAATACTGAGCAAAGCAATGATATGATAATAAATAACTAGTAATAATTATGAAGAGTCATAAACGATAAGTCAGTTGTGCAAAAAAATCGAGCTTCGCCCTTTTACGTTGAAGATACGATATTGAAGCGAATTGTATACTTTGAGCATTACGTGTGCATTATTAACGGCATGATTTCTCTTTTGCAGAAAAAAACCAATATAAAACTTATAAAATGAATATCAATTTAATGCTTTTCAATTTATTTTATATAAGTTATACAGGTGATTTGTCTAAACAATTGCAACATCTGTACTACATTATAAATAGCATTACTATGATAATTTAAAATAAAGCAAATAAACAGTGTGTATTCGAAATATATTGCCTGAATTTCTTACATTTGAGATACACCTCCATTGAAGAATATACATGTATGTTTTCGAGAAATATAAAAGACAAAAAATACAAACATTATGGTTCTAATTAACAATGTAATTACACTTAATTATGATAATTCTGTGTGTTAATAAGTGTTCTCATCAAGTTGATATCGTAATTGTAAGAATATCAGTTTCAAAATTAAACAACTGTTAGTACTGTGTCTATAATTATCAGATTGTTTGTTTAAATGTCAATCAACAGATATTAATCGATTACGTTATCTTTAAAACGTTATAAAATGAAAATGAAATAGTATAGAGTCAAACGGTTTTCATTTTTAAAGTCTTAATGTATAAGCACCAGAAACTGTGAAAACCTGAAAATCGAAAATTTTGTCATTAAGCCCCGTTTTCTTGGAGAACGACCCATATACATGTATATTGGTCCCAGGTTTCATCAGGTGTTGCATACCCTGTGTGTTGAATACCCTGTGTGTTGAATACCCTGTGTGTTGAATACCCTGTGTGTTGAATACCCTGTGTGTTGAATACCCTGTGTGTTGAATACCCTGTGTGTTGAATACCCTGTGTGTTGAATACCCTGTGTGTTGAATACCCTGTGTGTTGAATACCCTGTGTGTTGAATACCCTGTGTGTTGAATACCATGTGTGTTGAATACCCTGTGTGTTGAATACCCTGTGTGTTGAATACCATGTGTGTTGAATACCCTGTGTGTTGAATACCCTGTGTGTTGAATACCCTGTGTGTTGAATACTATGTGTGTTGAATACCCTGTGTGTTGAATACCATGTGTGTTGAATACCCTGTGTGTTGAATACCATGTGTGTTGAATACCCTGTGTGTTGAATACCCTGTGTGTTGAATACCATGTGTGTTGAATACCATGTGTGTTGAATACCCTGTGTGTTGAATACCATGTGTGTTGAATACTATGTGTGTTGAATACTATGTGTGTTGAATACTATGTGTGTTGAATACCATGTGTGTTGAATACTATGTGTGTTGAATACCATGTGTGTTGAATACCATGTGTGTTGAATACTATGTGTGTTGAATACTATGTGTGTTGAATACCATGTGTGTTGAATACCATGTGTGTTGAATACTATGTGTGTTGAATACTATGTGTGTTGAATGAGTCAGTTCAGAAGCAGCATCTGATGACCATATCTGTGACACCTGTTGACGTACCTTCCGTGCGAGGATTGGACTCATCAGCCATCTTCGTACACACAGAAGATAATCATCGACCTGATGATGTGGTCATATTCGCAGTGCGATGGACGACAACGACAACATCTATACAGTGGCCAAACGTTAACTTTGTATTCCCAGAAGTGATTATAAATATCTTTTGGACAAGTTCATACAAAACTTAGGTTGTGCAAGGTTAAGTTTGAAAATAATATCAAAGACTTATTTCTGTTTCCTTCACAATAGACATAGTGCGAGGCTGACCTATGTTACTTTACAACCTAGTCATACTCACCAGCTTACTGGTCAAATTAAACGCTTGTAGAATACTGTTCTGGAAGTTCACAATAAATGGACTCGTCCCAGAGTTAGGAATCACGGTATCGTTGGTGCCTGTGGTACTATTTTATAGTCCCTTGTTTGTTTCTGTAGCCTTGTTCTTAATTAACGTTGTTCAACCATCCTCATACTTTCATGGTATACATGAATCGAGATAATACAAGGTTGTTGTTGTTGTCGGCTCTACAGTGGTTTGTTGGTGACTTGTTGATTTAACCCTTTTCTACCGAACGTCTGACTCACGAATATCAAAATTTAAAAAAAGTCACGCATGGTTTAAAACATTGCAAAATGGAAATAACTGACTGACAAAGCTTATAAACTTTACGGATGTAGAATGCATTGAAACGTGTAAAGATACAATGAGTGACGAGAGTTAAATAGTTTTTCAATATTAATTGTTCATAAGAAATGTTATTTAGGCCTTTGCTGAATTGTAGAGACGAGTACAAATATGGAATGCCTGTTTAGTGTTTTTTTACATACATTACTGTACAACAAAAGCAAAAACACAATATAAATACGTATGTAATATCCGCAGGTTGGCTAGTTCTTCGTAATGTTTGCATTCTTCGTATTTGAATTCACATAATTATAACTTTAGTTGAATTTTAAAACAGGACGTGCTCTACATATTTACTGAACATAGCAGAAACTTCATAAATGACGTCAGTTTTCGTGTATTTAGTACATTGTATTTATCAGTCAGTGTGATAAATGTAAAGGACGACGTCATTATCTCGCGGACAACGTTGTCAACGTTCAAGTTGCGTATACATTATCATATATCCTCGAGGCAATGCTAATTTGTACAATTAATTATACGACGATAATGTTGTGGAAACATTCACGTGTAATACATATACTCGGACAGTTTAACGACACATTCTGTCCCGTCGTTTTGTATTCAAGTGTTCATGTCAGGTCTGCCCAATACGCGTACAGATCAAGGGAAACTTTCATGTAACAGCAATTTTTTGTATTAGGCCTACAAATCATTTCATGGAAAAATATGAACGATTCACCGTAAAAACTTAAAATTTAGGCCTACAAATCATTTCATGGAAAAATATGAACGATTCACCGTAAAAACTTAAAATTTATACAACAACATGACATAAACACACATGGCCTTGTACACTAATTCATCTCTGCTCTGTTGTTGATTATATACAACACCTTAATGTCTGAGGCCCTTCAATGATATACATCACCTTAATGTCTGAGGCCCTTCAATGATATACATCACCTTAATGTCTGAGGCCCTTCATGATATACATCACCTTAATGTCTGAGGCCCTTCAATGATATACATCACCTTATTGTCTGAGGCCCTTCAATGATATACATCACCTTAATGTCTGAGGCCCTTCAATGATATATCACCTTATTGTCCGAGGCCTTTCAATTATATACATCACCTTAATGTCTGAGGCCCTTCAATTATACACTATCACCTTATTGTCTGAGGCCCTATAATTATATACATCACCTTAATGTCTGAGGCCCTATAATTATATACAGCACCTTAATGTCTGAGGCCCTTCAATGATATACATCACCTTAATGTCTGAGGCCCTTCAATGATATACATCACCTTAATGTCTGAGGCCCTTCAATGATATACATCACCTTAATGTCTGAGGCCCTTCAATTATACATCACCTTATTGTCTGAGGCCCTTCAATTATACATCACCTTATTGTCTGAGGCCCTTCAATTATATACATCTCCTTAATGTCTGAGACCCTTCAATTATATACTATCACCTTAATGTCTGAGGCCCTTCAATTATATACTATCACCTTAATGTCTGAGGCCCTTCAATTATATACTATCACCTTAATGTCTGAGGCCCTTCAATTAAAATAGCAACCGTACAAACCTTATACAAACATAAAAACAATACAATGACATATATTACAAACATTGGTCGAAATGAAGAAAATCACTTTAATTATTTCAAAATTCAAACCGTTCCACAGTTGTCGCTCCTGCTTCGCTCCCATTGACATTTCAGTCCGTCCGTCACATGGTTTTTAACATGACCGGGATATCATTTAACTGCGTTCATAGATACATTCAAGATAAAAAACATTTTCACACAAAACAAGTGAAAATGGCGGTTGATCTTAGTGAATTGTACCAACTGGATTCCATTGTAGAACATTGTCAAGGCACTGAACAGTTCAAATGTATACTGGCCTAAATTCGTGAAATAATACAGATGTTGGTGTTCTTGTATAGTAAGTTCAGTAAAAACTGTCGTGAAGGATTACTAAAGAGTAAATACTTTCTCAAAATATACGCTTTTGCGGGTTTTTTTTGTATTAAAACTCTTGTAATTAGTCGTTCATTGGGGGTGAATGTGGGATCGTAGCAGGAACGACAACTCTGGGTAGAGGTTGGTAAAAATATCTAAGTATCACTTCGGGCGTCCAAACTCGAAGTCCCATTGTTCGTCAATCTCCGTCAAATCAAATTGCTCGTAGTCAACAATATGTTGATAGCCATTTCCATTCTTGTTTCGCACAAGGTTTGGACTGATGTCCACGAACTGTCTACATAATTCTATTTCATGAGCGAGGTACGATTTGCGTAGCTGTGCATTCTGTCCTGTTGCTTCAATGATTCCCTCAACAATGACAATGAGCTCTGAATTCGAATCCATTAATTTGTCAATTAATTCCTCCTGAGAGTCTGTAACTTGACAGTGGATAACCATTGGCCAAAGTAAATTTAAGTTTCTGCTTCCATTCTCAGATACGAATGTCACGTACGACTCATTTAATATTTCATCACCTTCGTCCAGTTTTTGTCGTTCAATGATTACACCAAAGCTATGAGCATTCACTAGTTCCGTTCTTCCTGCATTACCTATCCGTACCATAAGACACACATTATCATTGCACTTTCCTATGCAAGCTGTTTCACTAAACAAAACCGCTTTCGATGTCCTCTTTCCGGACTGTAACTTGGCTACAACAAGACCAGCTGTGACACACTGGACAGCTACACCAATCATAAACTGTACATACACAACAAACACGGCTTCACTACATTCTGAAGTCGGGCTTCTAGATCCATACCCGATGGTATGTTGTGTTTCCAAGGAGAAAAGAAATGCTGTCACAAATGAATACACGTTTGTCATGCACGGTGTGAAGTTTGCATCGTCGTGTAATTCCGGGTCAAGGTCACCATGCAATTTTGCAATGACAAAGTACAAAATTGCAAAGAATAGCCAAGTTAAAACGAAACCCAAAGCAAATATCACCATAATCCATCGCCATTTTAGATATAGAAGTGTCGTCAATGGATTACGTAAATATCGTCGTCGTTTTCCAAAACTTATTTGGTTCAGAGCAATCTGAACTTTACCGTCACGTGTGATAATTCGTGACTGGTTGTTGTTGTTGATCTGTGCCTTCAGCCGGGAAGTCCGGGTAACTAAATCACACGCCTTCAGAATCTCGCTCTGAAAAAAATAAATGGGCATGATAAGTTCTTTCTAATAGGACTACCATGTATATGTCTAGTATATACATTTATTACGAATGTTATATTATCGAGATACGCGTAAATTACTACGCATTTGCATATTACAGCTTTATCTTCGCACATTGACAAACTTTTTTTCATGTACATTGTAAGATCACAACCAAATGCTTCTATAAAAAATGTGAAATCTTACCTTTAGTTTCGACCAGCCCATCCTCGGATATTGACAGATCACGTCAAGTTAACGTAAGTAACGTCCGTTATTATATTGAGCTTAAACCACGTCGTAGTTAGCGTTGCGTACAATGAGTCACAATGGATTCGCCCTACTTTTTGCTTAATTATAAATGCTAGACAAATTGTCTATCATGTTTTTTTATAAGAAAAATAATGATTTATTCATGCCCACTGAATGTTGTACCACAGCTTCTGCGACACACGCGTATTTTGTAATCTAATGAACAATCTTGAACATTTAAGACCCGATAACATAATTTAGCGAATATAAATAATGCAGTCAAATGCAGACAACATGGATCGTTAATCAAGATGTACGAATAATCTACGTGAAAAGCGTCTTCACGAAAATGCACGCGAGTTTTATTGTTACAGTGTAAATGTGGTTAACTGACAGGACACTATCATAATGTCCATGGCATACGTCACTAGGCGATAATAAAATATATCAACCTTATGATATTTATTACAAATAGTGATCTAAATTAAGACGGTGATGTGTACAAATATTGTTTTGTGTTTTAGTGTTGTAGTTGTGAGAAAATAGTTATTGTTTGTTCGTGTTTCGTTCGTCAGTTACTTCGCTAGGCGCAGCTATTGAATGCAGTGTCACTCTTTGTAAAACACGTTTCGAACTAGACATTAAGCGCATCTTACATAAAAACGTAATGTGTTTACTCAAAAAATAAGTTCTCGTGGTTCGATGATGTTTGGATAAATTTCACAAAAAGCCTTGTTGAGAACTAATAGGATAAGAAAACCCACAGAAATATGGAACTAAACGCAAGGAGCAGAAAAAGATCAGTAAGAGATTTTTTCACGATTTTTGAGAGTTCCGATTATCAGGAAGAATACAGAATCGTACAAAAGAATGGTGATGCCACGGTGAAAGTTACAAATCAACCTAGCTCGAAGAAAATATTTTATCCGAACATTTTTATTTCTATTGTTGAGTTGGATTCTTTCTGGATATGTCTGGTGTTTCTTTCATGTTTTCTTTTGAGTTGGTTTTCGTTTGCGCTGCTTTACTTTGTTACCTCTGAAGCGAATGGAGATTTTAACATGTCTGAAGACGAGAATCCGGCCTACATTCCATGTATTCAGGACGTTGGAGATTTCGTTGAGATGTTTCAGTTCTCAATGGAGACGCAGACGACTATCGGATATGGCACGCGCTATGTAACAGACGAATGTCCCACGTCGATTATTCTTGTTATTGTTCAGTCAATCATTGGTACTCTTATTCTGACGGCAATGACTGGTGTAGTGTTGTTTAAATTCCAGTCGCCCAAGAAACGTGCTCACACCGTACTTTTCAGTAAAGTCGCGTGTGTTTATGAGGAAGACGAGAAGTATTACATTGAGATTCAGATACTAAACATGCAGCGATCTCAGCTTATTGACCCTGTTGTAAAAGCATTGTGCATCATGAACCGGGAGGATGGTTCCGGAAAATGTAGACTAGATATGGAGTTCAGACCATACGACGAAAACTCGAGACTGATTTTCAGACCGAAGGTATATCGTCATTTGATTGACAAAAACAGTCCTTTCTGGGATTTTGATAGACGAGATTTTGAAAAGGGTGCCTACGAGATTGTGGTAACGATTGACGGAGTGGACGAGTTCACTGACAGCTTTGTGCAAGGCAGGACATCCTACCTTCCCTCAGAGATCGAATGGGGAAGACATTTTAAACAAATGACCGCGACCAAAACCGGAAGTACGTTTAAACTAAATTTCAACGATTTTACTAGAACAAACCGCACATTAGAGATGACAGACGATAGTGCGAGTGTAAAGGAATTTAGAAGAACTTCTAGTGAGTTTGGATCATCGTGTCATATACCGTCAGACACTGACACTTCCAGTATTAACACTTCTTCTCGTCCAGTTTTTGAATGACTATTTAATAGTACAGCACTAAATAAACCTTTTAACTTTCTCTTGTTTTATGACATCTGTATGTGCTTTAATTGCTCACTACAAAAACATTGTTTCCAAATGTATTTAAGATTTTATAAACTGCCACATACATAGTGTAATTACAGGCGTGTTTGATTGTCATATTTATGACAACATGTCACAACATTTCGTTGATGCTCGAGTATAGCTGGTGTATCTACGTACACACATTCACGTAAATATCAATATGTCAAGCAGGCAAGTCGTATAATCATGATATATGCAACATTATCCACATACAATCTAGAATCAGTTCGAAATCTGTAATAGTCACGTATCAGTCAGTATACCTGACCGATATATAATAAAGTCTATTGATTCATTAAGAACTCGTATTCCGAAGTCTACGGGTCTTATTAAATGTATAGAACTAAATTCACAAAAAAATGGACCTAGATGTTGATAATGGTAATGGTTGCTATCGTTCTGATATGGCTTGACAATATTGTTATCATGTCCATTCAATGTGTAAGATGTGTTCAAACTGTCAACTAATTGTTTGATGAGATTGTTTAAGTATGTAAGGTATATAAGCTACATCATGACTCGGAATAGTGTGTTTATTTTAATATTCTTCAAATGTATGGTTCACAACGTATGATGAACATCTGTCTGTGATACCAGTCGTGGTGTCCCAAACATCGTCATGCTCCGTATCGAACAGCCGTCGTGTAATACAGACGAGGAACGGCGTTTTTCCACGTTCTCTCACAGAACATCACGGTGTGATCACTGTTCAATTTCATAAATTTTAGTCCTTCAGTGGTTCGGAAAGGAGATTGTGAAAATAAGAATAACAACGCAAAAAGTACACGTGTATACTCATGTACCGATGTTTTCATTAATTTATGATTCTTAGAGGAGCATCATGAGTACTAAACCACAAAATAAAGTAATAAAATTGTTATTCGACCATTCAAATATTCAGAATTCAATGATATTTCGCATAAACTTATCCTTGTTAGGAAAATATACGTTCACTCAGGGCTAGTAATCTACTAGCCCTGGTTCACTCGACAACATAGTGGCGGGTATTTTATTAATTGAGACAAATACTTACATTGTGTGCATGATGAAAACACAAGTCTAAAAAGACTAAAGACGTGTTTAGTTTAATTTTAACTGTTTGTCCTGTTGATTTTCCTAATTATTCGTTATGGTCGGACAGGCCATCCCTTGCGCTTCTGTTCCCTTACGTGTTTTACCCTTGGAGCCTCCTCAAGTGCCTTATGTTTTATGGATTGTTGTTTTCCCGGAGATCTGTGTGGGGAGGCACTGTCTTATGTATGTGGCGTTCACTGTAGCAACTTATTCTCTCTCTTTTAGTTTTAATAACTATTTGACACATAAATTTACAATACGATCTAAGTAACATAGGCAAATACATATGCCGGATTATTATCGGTAAATCCTGTTTAATTATTATCGACATTGAAAGTGCGCTGGTCCACACTATATTTACATAACTTTGCATCAATATGAAAAGTCGATGGATTACGTTTGTAAATTAACTGCCTCCGTCACTGTAGGTACAATGACATATCCTATATCTCATGCTAATCATGAGACAGGGATCACGAGGGAAGACTTCGACGTAGGTCTTCATATTGCACGATATTATCTCTCCGGGAGAACCGGATTGTTAAGGAGAACAATGGCTAGTCTCGGCTTTCTTGCACGGTGGATAACAGAATTACAAGGAATTAATATTTTATTTTACAGCGCTATTTAACTGAAAATAAATGATGCGGGCTAAAAATTCCTGCACACGATTTTTAACCAAAATTCTTAGAGTCAATTATTAGGGCTTATAAGTAATTACTTTTCACTATTCATGGATACCAATTTATGATGTTGAAGGTGCTTGGTAGTTGCTCTAGGATAGACCTATATTTTAAGGTTGAAACTTCAAATGGCTATGTTGGATTAAGGTTTGTTTCAAAAGATAACAATTCATAAATTAGTACATATCGTAAATTCCGGTGCCGTTTCTGGAATGGAACTCTAATTTACAAGCGGATTTAGGAATAGAAAGCGAGGCAAAATCATCTTAATCAATAACTCTGCGTATTTGATGTAAAGCTCATGCGTGCAAAAACATTTATACCATTATGTTTCGAACGTACATTGTAATAATCATATTCCAGTTTTCGAGCATCGGTGTATTTATAGTGTATATTCAAAGTTATCACATCTACAATATTTACCTCCCTTGTTGTGAATTGTCGGCCATTTTGATAGGCAAATTTCCCTAAAGTTATGGGGAGTATATTGTAAACGATGATAAACTAATCCGATATATAAAAAAATACTTTTTTTATTATGCTCATGTGGGGATTTGGCTCAGTGAGTTGAAGAAAAAGTGGTTGTTACATGCAAATTATCTTGGTTTTTTCTAAATTATCACATATTTGGAAATTACTCACATAAGTGCTTATCAGTTTTGCCTATCAAAATGGCCGACAGTTAAGAACAAGCGAGGTAAATAGTGTAGATGTGGGAACTATGTATTCATATAATATACTGAATCAATATGATACAGTTTGTTCAAGTTTGTGCACCAGTGCATGGCTCTGTCAACAGTATGGAACCATTTATCCAGCAATTACAACAAACGCCATTTACGTATATTAATATTTATTTTATTTCAAAAATATGATGTTAACAATGGTTGTAGATTCATAATCAATATCAGGTATGTATAGTATAACGCATATCTAATGAGTAACATGTCATAAACGAAGCGTTTGCATTCAATAATCCATTGATACAACGACACCATAACATGAAATACACCAATGTTTCTTAGCTATAATTATTTGATATTACATGTACATGTATAATCATACGTTGGATTTAATCTTGTTTCCATTATGATTCTATAGTACAGTTTTATAAAACATTCCCAATAGTTTAGAATGAATGTATTCATATTATAGCACAGTTTTACAAATCAACATTCAGTTAGCAAGCATAGAACAGAAAGCACAACTATTTCTATTTGTAGCATAACATTTCTGTATGACAAACTGTAATTTCACCATTTTCTCAAAAGTAATAACCTAGTTGATATTGGGATTACTTGTTCTTTCTTAAAAGCACAATAATCAGATAGTTACCATCTATACTGTTGTAGGTGAACTTGATGAGGTAAACATATCACTACATGAGATCCATCACTTTCTTAGCGAGTCTATATCTAGATTGGTGTAAGCTACATTACTAATAACTTCAACTTGTGCACGACAAAGAAAACACTGTAAGTATAGATCACAACAAAAGTATTCACAATCTCTGTATAACACAATTAGTTATATGTAAGTGACATAGTCCAGACACCTATAGTGATGTCACACTATCCAGATACCTGTGTGCCGTATGACCACGATGACACATGTGTAACATATACATGTGTCACATGATTCAGATACATGTTATATGACCAAGATGACACATGTGTCACATGTTTCAGATATATCTAATAATATCAAGATGACACATGTGTCACATGATTCAGATACCTGTAATATGACCAAGATGACACATGTGTCACATGATTCAGATACCTGTAATATGACCAAGATGACACATGTGTCACATGATTCAGATACCTGTAATATGACCAAGATGACACATGTGTCACATGATT
Organism: Mactromeris polynyma; assembly: GCA_032209605.1. Classification (NCBI taxonomy): domain Eukaryota; kingdom Metazoa; phylum Mollusca; class Bivalvia; order Venerida; family Mactridae; genus Mactromeris; species Mactromeris polynyma. Next base: position 35,446,330 of record JASFXZ010000003.1, read on the forward strand.
CAGATACCTGTAATATGACCAAGATAACACATGTGTCACATGATTCAGATACCTGTAATATGACCAAGATGACATGTATGTCACATGACTCAGTCACCTGCCATATGACCAAGATGACACATGTGTCACATGATTCAGATACCTGTAATATGACCAAGATGACACATGTGTCACATGATTCAGATACCTGTAATATGACCAAGATGACCCATGTGTCACATGATTCAGATACCTGTAATATGACCAAGATGACACATGTGTCACATGATTCAGATACCTGTAATATGACCAAGATGACACGTATGTCACATGACTCAGTCACCTGCCATATGACCAAGATGACACCTACCTTCAGATACAGTTATTCAGATACCTATAATACAGTTATTTATGTCATATGATCCCGATGCCTGTCACATGATCATGCAAGCTATGTCACATGATGCAGACACTTGTGGAATATGTCAATAATGATTATGCCACATAATCCAGACGCTTATGTCACATGGCCCTTAATTGTGTTTATTGAATAAGCAAGTGCACCTATGTTTTAAGAACAAATTATAATAATATGCAGATACTAGTAGTAATATAATAAGAAGAAAAAGTAGTTCCTGGGATTCTAACAAATGGTCACATAATACAGTAGGGGATAAAAGAATTACATAGTGTATATTGCAAAAATACTGAAAACATTAAAACATAGTAAAAAATCTGTTAAATCATTTTAACAAGCAATTGTTGGTGCATAAAGAGATAGCGAATAATCTCAATGATGAGAATTTCTATTATGAGCAAACTTGAAAACACTAGACATATAACACTAAAGTATGTTTCACAGAAACAAAAAATGTCTGCAAGAAATGTTTATGTATCTTGCGTTAACAGAATAAAAACTAAAATAAACTATCATTAGTAGATGAACATGATTTGTTAGGTATATGTGTACTAATTTGGACGAGAGAATTATGATAAACATATATGACATATTACAAGACAGTTAGCCTTAATAAGGAAAAAAAATTATGGCATTTTTATGACGTATATTTTTCATGTTGTATAGTAGGTCAAGCTGGTAAATATGTCCTTAATGGGGTTAAGATGAACGTGTATCATGCTAAACTTGTTATGTCGTATCAATGAATATAAGTATTGCAATGAATTTCAACAAGGTATATTTGGTTAATCGCGAGACAACCATCTAGAGAGTCTAAATAAGAAAGAGAGACACGCTGAATATACAGTTGATATCTACCAGTAATTTGTGTTTTTATTCCAACTTTTTTTCGGTGTAGCTGTATAATGTTGATTTTGACCTGCATTTTAGACCAATCAAATGTTGTATAATGAAATGTGCTGTTTAAATATTTGAAAACTTCAACAGTTTTGTTTTAAATACATTTCCATTTCACATAAGGCAAAAAAATCATTCCATCTACGCCGTTTGTCTTTTTTTAAAGATATTTCTTGTTTCAATTAAAAACAAATACATTATAAAAACTCTGCCTTAAAATTGTTCATACAATCAATGACGAAATACTGAAAGTACACTTAATTGAAGCCTAATAAGTACTGTAGGTCACAACTTGAATAATCATCAACTGCCCATTTTTAAGACTAGAGTATTCTCAATGTTTGATCAAATACATTTAACAAGCTCTTTTAACTGCAATGATTATGCAAAAGCATATTAAATATCGGCAGTGGACATATTAATAGTTAATAGCTCAACACGAATGCTAGACGTGAACTAGTCAATAGTTATAGAAATATGATACAAAGAGACAGGAACTAATCAATAGTTATAGAAATATGATACGAAGGATTTCGAAAAACTTTCAATGCGACCAGTCAAGAGTTTATAGAAATATGCGACACCAAGCAGCTTTTTTGTCCTTACAGATTAAAATCTCTTCATAGTATGTGGAGAAAACCGTGACTAATGGTCCATTGATAGAACTGGCTTCAAACACTCGTAACGGTGATCCTTACAATACATTTTAAGCCAGACTTGTAGACTTTCAAATTATATAAAGTTAAGTACCAATTAAATGATTGAGGCAATAAACTGGTTTAAAGAGTGATAAAATAATGACCATATCAATACCTCACATGATATTTTGTGAATATTATATGACATAATTTGTTGACCATGTTGAATAGTCATATAGTATTTCACATTGATTTCCCATTACAAACCTCATATACAGTGAGAAAATCAGTGGACTGGAAATAATTACAAAAAAAGAAAATACATGTACATTTGTAAAAGCTTCGTGGTTGAATGCACTTTGATAAAGGAAAAGGTTTTGAATAAGATAAATGATTCAAGATTCAATGTAACTTGTGTTAACATCGCATATCACGAATCTTGCTGTTAACACGACATATCATGAGTTATAGCAATGACTTCGCTAATTAATTATATCACTTACAGAAGCCGAAAGAGTTTGGACTTTCAAGAATATGAAAAACGTTAATTGTTTCATCATACGCTCAGAGCAGACTCATATAAGTCTAGTACCCATTGTAAACAATGGAGTTATAGATAGTTCCCACATCTACTACAATGTATATTTACCTCCCTTGTTCATCAGCCATTTTGATAGGCAAAACTGATAAGCACTTATAGGAGTAATTCCCAAATATGTGATAATTGAGAAATTTGCCCCATAAAAGGACATATTGTCTCATTCCCCATGTGTTAGCCTGCCACCCCTCCCCTGGGACAGAACAATGATAGGTGCATTAGTTCAAGTGAGGAGTTATGTCTAATACAACTTTGTTTAAATGATATGGATAGCTTTTTTTGGCAATGAAATGAAATTAGAGATTACAGTTCTAATATATATAACATTACACAAAGACTAAAACAACTTGAATTTATCATTACTACAAATATATTCCATACTTTTGAATATCATTAATGGTTAAAATAGAATGATAGGAAAGTTAAAAGTGACAATAAGATATTCACAAGCGTATAAAACCATATTGACTAAACATAACCAACAACACACTATTATACAGAAAACAAGCAAAGTAAATGTGCATGAAGTTTTACACCCAGTCTCAATTACTTTGAATAAAAAATTATTTGAAAATATCGAAATATTTTGTTCATAGTTAAATTTGTTCACAAGTTTGACTGAACTGGTCATAGCACAAACTAGAATTAGGAAACAGCAATAGCACCAGTCTAGTTTATGTAACATGAATCACAGGCATTAGCATTTTAACTAACTGTACTACATTATACAAAATGAACAAACTCAGGTATCAGTTCAAAATGGTTATAGAAACACATAGAAATAACAATCCTTATGCATGAAATATTTAACAGAACATATAATATATTATGCATATCTTTTAACACTCAATGCTAGTTATATGGTAGATTCAAAAAGCCGTTTTACAAACACATGTAATTGAAAGCATTTTAAGTATTTAATGATCATACTGATCAAAGGAGCTTCTAGTGAGATCTATTACGGTCATTCTTTGCTTGCGTAACTAAAAAAACATAATGCATTGAGCAAAATTTCGAATTGGTCACTATATTTTTTATTCAAGAGACCATCATTCTCATATATTGTTTTATGGCCTTTAATTGCTGACCTGTTGTTGTTGTTGTTGTTGACCTGTTGGGTCAAAGTGGATTCATATTTTTGGAAATGTTGTAAGACAAAAAATATTTATATGATGGAGTTTGGACTGTTCACTTTTCATGCAGTGTTTGAAAAATATCAGTCAAACCCAAGTGACCAATTAGAAAGTTTGTTCAGTGTATATATATAACACATAGTAAATACAACTTCAATCTTGTTGTTGAAATATCCAAAAAAGTGGGATATTGAGCTCGAGTGGATTTTTACACCAGGCACACAACTTCAATTCTAGCAATACTGGTTAAGTTCACGAACAAGAGACAACATGCATTACGCACACCAGTACATAGCATAATGTTGTATCAAACTTATTCAACACAAGGACTATTATCTAAATATATCAATGAGAATAAAAGGAACGTGATGAACAATAAGTTAATGAAATTAAACCAGTGCACAGGCGAGTGTAACAAAATAACCTGTAAGCCTACGACACATAAAGGTACATGTAATCTCTATCAAACATCTTTACTAACCTACCACAAAAATATCACAGGTGTATAAATTTTCCATAACATGTATATTCAATGTTTGCATGAGTGGATAACCAACACTGGTGTATTTGACATAAAACAGGTGATCAAGTTTCATCACTTAACTGCAAGCTGAATAAGTCTATTTTTGGATTTTTTTCTGAATACAAAACTTCCTTATTTAAATCATATCTGTGGTCTAGACCAAACACAGCGCCACTTTGATGTAGTGATATTTTGATAAATGAGTCCGCAAATTCACGCAATATTACATTTTCACCTAATGAAACAATACTCTTTTAGATTAATTCCGAACGTCATACCCGGTTAGTGTTTTGAAGTGAAAATAACGACAATAAACCACGATAAAGTTTTAACCCAGCTTTCTGTGCTAGCTGTTGGTGAGTTGAGGTTTTAACCCAGCTCTCTGTGCTAGCTGTTGGTGAGTTGAGGTTTTAACCCAGCTCTCTGTGCTAGCTGTTGGTGAGTTGAGGTTTTAACCCAGCTCTCTGTGCTAGCTGTTGGTGAGTTGAGGTTTTAACCCAGCTCTCTGTACGTGCTAGCTGTTGGTGAGTTGAGAACAACCAGCTGCCGTATGAAAACGAACCCAAAGTGACTTTGCATTAAAGTTTGCTGGTGATTTGCAGGATAGGTTGATGATATTAATATAATCAGTCTATTATGCGCATTTATATGGATTGCAGTAAGCAGCCATCTAAAGACACCAAAATTCAAATCTTAATCAGGCAAAGTCCTTTAATATGTTCTTTCTTCCCCTCACTTTTTTGGTAGTAAAGCTTTTCTCCTTTGAAAATTCTCAGTATTTTTAGTTCTGGGTTATGTTGAATAGGGGCCTTACTCGCAAACAACTTGACAGAAACTCAGACTTCGACTTCAAAATTGCAAAAGTTAAATTGATCAGCCTTTCATTATCATTCTATCTAAAAGAATAAAATTTTGTCTGAAAAATTGTTGTTACTTATTCAACACTTCTGCTAAGTTTTATAAAATATTATTCTGATATAACAACACAGGAGTAAAAAGAACATTTTAGAGTTTAAAGTCTGAGTTTAAAGTCTGAGTTTAAAGTCTAAAGTCTGAGTCTAAAGTCTGAGTTAAAAGTCTGAGTTTAAAGTCTAAAGTCTGAGTCTAAAGTCTGAGTCTAAAGTCTGAGTTTAAAGTCTGAGTTTAAAGTCTAAAGTCTGAGTTTAAAGTCTGAGTTTAAAGTCTGAGTTTAAAGTCTGAGTAGCAGTTTTAAATTGTTTGTGAATAACGCCGCATAGCATAATACAAGTACTGACTAGCTTCATCTGCACCGCTCACCTTGCCACCTTGTTCTCATTAATGATAAAATGAACTTCATAGTGGCTGCACATATCTGTACAAGGATACAGAAGATATAAAACATTTAATGCAAGGCTCAATGATCATACACAAACTATGTGCTTGAATACCAGTTAAATATTTGTGAAGTATAATGCGGGCAAACAAATTGAAATCCATGTTTCAAACTTCAGTACTAAGTTAAATATTTGTTAATGAAATTCAATATATTGCCAATGCTTAGTATGGCTAGCATGATCCATGATCACCAATCACTATGGATTTGTCTTAAAGTGCATGTAGAGTCATAACAAAATGATTTATTTACTAAAATGGAAATGAAGTTGTTTTCATACAGAAATATTCAAAGTATCAGTATAATGAAAATATTTGTTATGTTACTTTTGTCTGTGTTCTTTGTATATCAGTATTCTAGCTTAGTTATCCAGTACAATTTTCTACTTTTATACATGTAGAATGTTTACAAGTTATTCATTTTCTCATGACTTGACTACCAGCTAGCACCTTATCCCTTACAACAAACTATCTTTCAAAAGAGTTCATTTCACAAATTTCAGTTTGTGTACAGTAAATTCATCTAGGCAAATTAACAATAATACAAGTTAGAAAAAAACAAAGAAGGAAGACACTTACTAACATACATATCAGGTTGCATAATGAATATCTACAATGTTTCCATATAACAATCATTCAATCTATGTAAAATGAACATAACAAAACTTCCCAGATTCACAAACAACATTTTGCTGATGCAGCTATAAAGTGATCTGTCAGTATAATCCCAAAGTCTATTTTCTGTAACATACATGAACCTTTTCACTATACATGTATATCAAAACACTGGCTGATCATCTAAGGCACATGTACAGTCAAACATGTCTGTAAAAACACACAGTGGGCAATTTAATTAAAAAATATTTCCATTTGCCATTATGCAGCTGGTTTGATTTGACAATTTATGGTAAAAGCAAAGAATGAGAAAAAATTCTCGCATACAATATCAGTGTTTACATCAGTGCTGGAACAATCTATCTTACACCATCATGTAAACTGAGTCTCACATAGAAAGACCTAACTACCATGGTATTTAGGTCTTTGCTCACACTTATGACATCAAATAATGACATTACATAAAGACAAATAGGTACTAACAGGCATTTGTAAATTCTCAGTCACACTTTAACAAAAAAGACCTTAAACATTAGTAATTTTATTTAATCTCATCTTTCATTTCTGATAAAAGCTAAGGAAGAAAAGAGAATCTATCACTGACTCTCGCCGAGGTAACTGTATCGGATGTAAGTTGGCCGGGTCTCGATGCCGCCTAATTAGTAATCCTAGTTCAGCTGGATGTTTCTGTCCGTGCTGAAGGCCAGTAAAGATTCTCATATTGTTCTCAATAAACATCAATAAACAAAGCTGACGATAAGGGTCTTTATGAGAGGGGGACTTACAGACAAGGTTGACTGTACAGACAGGCACTCTGTCTAACTAACTTCCCATGTGCAAACACAATACTATCAAAACATGGGATGTTATCCAACAAATTGCATACATTTCTAACAAAAAGTAACAATCAACAGACACGTAGAACATTGATGTCTTGTAACAAGTAGGATATGAATGGTTTTCATAAACACTTCCCAAATTCTGAATGTTATTCTGAATTCAAACTGAAGTAACTACCACATTGATGAATTGTACAAAACTGTAAACAAAACAAGATATGTTCATCAGTAAAGTCAGTCATATGTGAATGCATAATGATATGTGTGCTCATGTTTCCTCTTCTTACTGGTTCTTTCTGCTCCATACTGGGTTTTATTGCCATCTTCTTCTCTATCCGTCAGTTCTCATTGAACAAGGGAGATAATACTGAATTCAAGCAAAGCACAAGTGAAACTGAATTACATCCCTTTACTATCGGTTCGTTGAATGCTATCATTGGATAATCTGAAAAGAAATAAAGTGCAAAGAATGAATAATTTTATACAACATGCCAACACATTTTTATAACAGAATATCAATTATAAACATTAAACTTTCTCACAAATATTGAGCAGTTTGAAGTGAAAATAAATTTAGAAAATTAATTTTCCTGACAGGAACATGACCCATTATTTTGGGGGTGTTTGACTACATCAGATTTAAATTTTTTGAATTTTTTCAGAAATTTTTACTGTGTTTTAACAATGTTAATTAGATGTCAAAGGTATAAATTATACCGGAATACATCTTACACACACTGTCATCAATCATTTATTTGGTTGTCAAATTCAAACAACATAAATTTTCGAGGTGCTAAAACTGAATACTGGGAATTCAGTTAGATAGAGGATACTGCAGGAAACAGTACAGGACTTTTTTTCAAAACAAGTTTAATCAATTCAGTAATTTATGTTATATATACACTATACACTGTAAATACATGGAAATTTTCTTGGTTAAAATGAACTTGTTCTCTCGAGAAAACATCCCCTGTGAAATGAACTGTTACAGTTCATGAATTATTCATGAAATATTCATGCATAGTTCATGTTCACAATTCATGAAATTCATTGAAGTTAAAATGAGACTAATTCTTGAAATATTCATGATATTATTAGTTCATGAATTGGATATGATTCATGAACAGTCCATGAAGTACAATCAAGAATCTTTAATGCACATTTCATTGCCAAACATTCTTGAACTGTTCATGAACTATTCAACAACCCAGTATTTGATGTTCAGTTCATTACCAGTTCATGAACACATAATTCATGAACAGTTCATGAACTTTTTCCTATACAACTTCATAGTCTCATTTTAACTTCATGTTCTGGGCATGAACCATTCAAGGTGCTTATTACTTGAACAGTTCATGAACTATTCAGGGTAAGCCATACATCTTTGGTTAAAGTATTGTATGTTTGTATACAATATAATGGATAAAGTTTTCTGTCCTTTCCCTTCTATATATATGGTAACTAAACACAATTAAAATAGATTTCTAAATTGTATAATGTTTGTTAAATTTAATTTCACAGCAGTTGCAAGTAACTATATTCTAGACAGACCTTCACTATATATTTTTTTAATGGTGTTTTTATTGGAAAAAATAAAAAAATATGTAATTATTGATAAAGGGAGGTAATTTACTAAAATAATTCAAAATATTAACAAAATGTTGGTTTAACTCTTGGAAGTGACATAATATCGCAACAGTGTCAATTTTTTATGTTTTGCAATGAACTTCATTTGCCATAAATAAATAATACTTTTGAAAGAAATAACAAAATTGCAAATTCCAATTTCATCATGAGTAAATAATGTAAAATTTAGGCAGCATTCTTGAACTGTCCATGACAAGTTAACTCAACAGAAATCCACAAAATCTATCAGTGGCTGTGCAAGGAACATGGTTTAACTCTTATGTATAGCTATCAAGTACAAAATGTACACCATATATTGCTAAGTACTGAGGGATATATACATGTACAACTTTGTTATGGAGATTTTTGTCAGAGCTCTTACAGCCTAGTCAAGATGGTCATACCACAACAGCTCTTTAAAGTAAAGCAAACCATCCATGTACATTACTATTTATGACTTGTAACTTTCATTTTATATTAAAATAGATACAGATTTGGTAAACTGAATAATTTTGAAAATGTCATTATGAAACTGTTTAAGAACTTTTATTGAACAATTAAATAGATTATAGTTCATGAAATGGATATGATTGGCAAATGTTCATGGTCATTTCAAGGACTTTGCAATATTCTTTAATTGTTCATGAACTGTTCATGAACATAATTCAAGGACGGTTCATGTCCAAAAGTTCATGAACACAAATGAAGAACTGTTGAAGACCAGTTCATGAACTGTTCATGAAGGTTTTTAAAAGTTCATGATTTCATGAACTGCATTTCACCGGGGATAGGAGAAATCACTGTACAGAGATTGTAAAGGACCTATTAATATTTTGCACCAGCAAGATGGGGGGGGGGCGTTGGGTGGATGGTAATAAGACATTTGTCTGAATCTTTACAGTGTGGGAGATGCTAAATCCCCAAAACCTGGGACCAGCATGTCAAACTGGGAAATCGCCATTGATGAGTGCACAAGGAACCATTATTTGTTATTTCACAAGAGAACTATTCAGAATAATACAAGGGTAATATTACATGTCTGTGTTGTAATTTATGCATTAAGTAAAATAATATCAGGCTTATACTAATCCTTTGAAATGCATCTTGAAAGAATCTTTGCTAAGGACATATAATACTCTTTCAATGTCTCAGACGCTTAAAATTATCCAGAATTTAAAATGCTAGGAGGAAGTATGTAAGATATTTTATGAGGATGCCAGTAATTGAACATCTAATAAGAGAAACTTGTCCTCTCAAACTTAGATGTTGGTTCTTCCCATAACATTACTTTGATGACAAATCTGTATTTTTTCTAAGAGAAGTCGATGTTTAATGAATCATTACTGTGGCATAACAATGGAAGATTAAGGTTAGGAAAATGTGGCTACAATATAGTTAGAAAACTGAGCCAACTGCATTAGTTATATATGCAGGGAATTCTATAAAATACACCATCATTGTATGTTTGTACAGAAAAACTTGAGGGGTTGGCACCTTGAGGGATTGGGACCTTGAGGGGTTGACACCTTGATGGTTTGGGACCTTGATGGGTTGACACCTTTAGGGTTTGGGACCTTGAGGCGTTGACACCTTGAGGGTTTGGGACCTTGATGGGTTGACACCTTTAGGGTTTGGGACCTTAAGGGGTCGACACATTGAGGGGTTGGGGCCTTGAGGGGTTGACACCTTGAGGGATTGGGACCTTGAGGGGTTGACACCTTTAGGGTTTGGGACCTTGATGGGTTGACACCTTTAGGGTTTGGGACCTTGATGGGTTGACACTTTGAGGGGTTGGGACCTTGAGGGGTTGACACCTTGAGGGTTTGGTACCTTGAGGGGTCGACACCTTGTGGGTTTGGGGCCTTGAGGGGTTGACACATTGAGGGGTTGGGACCTTGAGGGGTTGACACCTTTAGGGTTTGGGACCTTGATGGGTTGACACATTTAGGGTTTGGGACCTTGATGGGTTGACACTTTGAGGGGTTGGGACCTTGAGGGGTTGACACCTTGAGGGTTTGGTACCTTGAGGGGTTGACACCTTGTGGGTTTGGCACATTGAGGGGTTGACACCTTAAGGGATTGACACCTTAAATTTCCACGAATATTCTACATGTAAAACAATGTTTTAGTGGTAACAAACCTTTTTGTATCATACATTGTAGTACAAGCATAGATAATATAACACTTTGCTAAATAATCAAAATTTTCCTGAAGAACTGTATTATATGCAGTATATGGAGAAATGATCTTGTTTATAAAGATAAGACGATCTATAGAAGGATCACATCAATTTATGCAAAAGTCAATCAAAACTTTCGTCAATCAGTCATCGTTCTCCCATACATCAAACTGTTTTTTTATGTTAGCTTTCTTATAAAATGAACACTGAATAAAGCAAATGTGGGACATCCCATAACTCACACAGAGGAGATTTCATATTGTATACATAAATCTCTGATTTATACCCGAATTCATAAGTATCTCATGCATAATAAATGTATCTGAATATCAAATCCAAGGAGATATTACAGGGTAGGAGTTTTTTTCTTTAAGTAAAATGATGCTACATAATTATATTCTCATATTCTGTATTGAGTGCACCATAAAGTTATGCATAAATTTCAGCATGCAGGAGGTAGTGCTAAGCCTTTTATTGAATACCGTTATATGATCAACATTCATGCATAGATATGTAATGCTGTAAATGATCATTGAGCATAAATGAAGGCATTAACTGGTGCAACATCATTTTTAGAATCAATTTACTGGTAAATATTCCTTATATAGCAATAATCACCATTAATTTCATTTGGTATTAATAATTAATCCTAAAAGGCAGCCCACACAATTTTAAAAAAATATTGGTAGAAGCTAGTAGAACACTAAAAACATCATTTCTCAGCAATATTTATGTCAATGTCAGACGTACAACAAGCGATATACTCCTTTCACAGATGAAGTTATAATACTCGAAACCAGCATGTTTAACATGCTTGTCTCCCTTCCATGTATAACATTTAATTCAATTCTTTACTTCAATTCTCTGTACATAGCATGTGTCACAAACATAAAACATAACAATTACCAACAAAACACAATAACAGAGAGATGGAAATACTCTGCTACTGACAGGTATTGTTACAGCTACAGGGAATGTGATGTAAGCTCCATAATCTGGAGGAGCAGATGAAGAGAGATTTGCATGTATTAGTATCTGCAAGTTTTCTACATCAGTCAGTACAAAAAGGACAGAGTATTCTTAGCATCAATGCACATGTGTGCTGCAGGTAATGAAATGGCAGCAAATAGTGGAATATCTAACAGCGCTATTTTTCTAAAAATAACTACATATATGAACAAGACAATTACTTTATAAAGAGGTCGAAGAATACAAGGTAGACTTTAGAAACTTGTATTGTAAATGAAGACAGAGACATGCCTGATTCACCCCAGCCCTCAATTTGTACAAGGATTTTTGTTACATCATCTTTGAAGGAAGGGCATAGAGGCATATCTGAATCAAGCTATATATATACCGATCTACAACACCTTTGAGGGTTACATAAATACTTAAACTCATATACTCAATGCTTGTATACCCTCTTGTTGCCCCCCCCCCCTAAATTAACCATGGGTATGGTTGTTTTTGATAGTCCGCCAGACTTTTCCTTGCTCCCCACTGTTCCCATGCATGTCTACCCTTGTACCTTCCAAGTCTCTAATGTTTTGTACACTGTCAAATTTCCCCGGGGTCTGTGTGGGGAGCCATTGTCTTCTGTATTTGGCATTTTCTCTAACAACTTAATCTCTCTTTCATATTCTTACAATATCAAAATATTAAAGAGGACTTTAACCAAACGTTACACTTCAGCCACCCTTGTCCATTATGTGACTGACTATTATTGATTTACTTAAAAGAACACACAAATAGATATAATTGTATCTAACAAATGTATTAATAAATGAAATAGTCAACATAAACCAAAACTGAACAGACTAGACTTATTGAAAGTAAATGTCATATGAAATTTTATGTATCGGTATTAAATAACTGAATATGATGTTTTATTCAAAAATAGTATAGACAGTAAAGGAACAATTTGATTTATTGTAAACCTATTTTAGAGTAAGGAACAATTTGATTTATTGTATAACTATTTTAGAGTAACAGGTTTGACAGGACCAATGTAAGTACATGTAGATATCTAAATATAAACTTCATTTAACAGAGGCTAATGACAGGAGTGGTGATGTTATCATAGATGGAAACACATGTGCCTCAAAGTAACATCACCAGTAATAATAAAAGTCCTTGCTTACAGCATCATGTTCAAGCCTATAGGTTTAAGAACTTATATGAGTTTGTACTTGTATTTTGTATGATTTCTCATGCACTACTTTCTCTGCCACTATCTATAGGTGGACACATTATCTGACTACCACTGGAAACAGAAAGGGTACAAACTAGTCCAGCCACAGACGTCACATCTCTGTGTAAAAGTCGGCGTTTAGAGACATGCATGCGGGGCTAGGTACAAACATACATTTTGCTTCATTTATTTTGTAGAGAAATAAACTCTTAATTACTAACATGAATTCCGTATATTCAAACATTTTGACCAAGTTCAGTTTGAAAATGGAGTTTTCTAAAGTGTTCAGACAGATTTTTATGATTTGACCTAATGATCCTAGTTATTGACCCATATGCTCAGGTGAGCTAAAGTAAAGCATAATTAAGGTAACGATAGGACTCAAACTGTCTTCAAACATGGTACATTCTCCAGCAGGCATTATATTTACTATACACGCATAAAGGGACACAATAATTTCCCGCAGGAATCTGTCATGAATTTACATCATTCAACTTTTATACTGATAAATGTAGCTTAACGAATGGAGACTGTGAGACACTTATATCTGGAATGAGTACTGATGGATATTTGCTATCACCACACTATAATCAGCGAGTTGGAATGAGATCTAAATACAATCTCACATTCTTTGAAAGTTTTATACAGTTTCTGATCAGTATTGATAACAGAGCAACAATTGTCGACTATTCACTGAGTGACATCAGTATTGGCACAGAAGTCGGCGATCAAAATCTAAAAAATCAAAAATCAATTTGGTATTGTCTCTGTCAATTAGAACGAGGTTGGCAATGGATATGGTTCTGTTTTATCTATTCAGATTCGAGTGTTTTAAATCCTTTTATAAAGGAAAATCATATTGGACAATTGGGACTCTAGTCGAGTCTGCAGTGAGAAGACATTGTTTCCAATTTCAATATGACTATGAAAGAGAGATTGAAGTTGTTACAAGGAACACCACATACATAACACAATGCCTGAACCACACACAGACCTCAGGGAAACAACAGCCTACAAAACATTGGGGACCAAGGAGGTACAGGGTAAACAGGACTATGGCAATAGGGGTGCAAATAATGGCCTGGCTGACAATCATAAACAACCGAGTAGAATTTAGGGGACAACAGGGTAGGGGAAGGGTGGAATGGATGTGGATGGAATACACCATGGAACAAGCCGAAAGGGGGGGGGAAGAACATGAATATAATATCAAGTAAAGGAATTAATAGGGTTAACTATTAATAATCTGCCAAAAAATCCCACTCAAGACCACCACAAATATTTTTTGAGTAGGGGCCATTTTCTTTGGTTACAGGAAGGGTTTTGCCAAAAAATATTTTTTTAATTATTGTCCAGTTATTATGATGACATGTATGTTTCCATTAGCTTAATTAATTACGCTATTATTACAGACATCAGTATTTTCTAAATACATGTTATCACTTTTTAGTAGAAAAATCAAACAACTGCATACATGTGACGCAAGTAACAAACTTCCTGAAACTGATCAGTACTTAGATAGACGCATAACTATCTGTTACTTCCAAGAACTTATCTTCACATTGTCATAGCAACTTCAAAGGAAATTATATTAAGGCCACACATTTTATGGAGACCAATATAGCCAGATATATAATTCATGGAGGAACTAAATGTAAAGCAACATGAGACAATTTTAATCAAATTTCCTTTTTCAGCCAACAGTTTTATGTACATAACTGCCACGTCTGTGGAGTTTTTACTAAGTTAAAGACAGTTCCTGAATAGTTATAGCTGAGAACTGCATCATCCAGGAGATCAACTTCTATAATTGTCTACAAGCCTACACCTGTACATTGTTTGTTATTTCCCCAAAGTGTCATAATGACACACAAGTACTAAGATTGGGACAAAACAGTATTATAATAATATCTTGAGGATAGATTTTATGGAATTGAAAATATTTGCATACAAGTGGTTAGGGAAAGTATTATTTTAATTCTTAGAAATGAATGTCTCCGGAAGCTCAAACTCATTTTCATACATTGCAGTAAAACCTGAATAATAAGACCATCCTTGGGACCCTTGAAAACTATTGAGGTGCTCTTCATAATGAGGTTGAATAAAGAATCAAAACAGTGAAAATAGACTTGAAAATTGCATTCTTCATTTTGAGGTGGTCTTATTATTGAGGTGGTCTTTAAGTGAGGTTATACTGTATATTGAAATATTTCAGCTTAATTGTGACTAAAGCATTCTGTTTATTGAATTACTCTCCATACAGAATAATGGAAAACCAGTCCATGAATTGGTGTTTTATGATATGAGTGGTCAGTTTGAAGGTTCAAACCCAAAACCTCTAGATTGAGCAGGTGACATCGTATTTACTACACTATCAAATGTCGAAAACTCTTCCATAGTTTATATGAATTTTAAAGAGCATAAGAGCAATTCTCAACAATACTGTATGCAAATTGTGACACACATTTTATAAAGGCATTCATGCAATTTTGCCTGTAGCATGAGAACATAATAATCAATTAAACTGGCGTTCTGATGTTCAAAAAAATTTAATTGGTCATTTCACAGCTGGATCCCATAGAGAGCGATGTTTATTGTACTTTAAAATCTGATACAAAATGATTTTATACACTGGTATAATATTTACTATACAACTGAGTCTTGCAAAGGAGTAAACAAAATATTATCAAGCAAATTGTGAATGACCTTATCAAATTTAACGAGTCCACGGCAAACTGGCCACACACAGTTAAAAATTAAAACAACACAAACTCCATTCCAGAAATATAATTGGTCATAAAATCAACCTATAATTATAAACCATTAACTTAACAGTAACTTCAACTTCAACCATTAGTACCTCTAGCGGTCATTACATACAGCCTTATGGGTAAATATTGAAATTATGCAATAAGTCTGGAAATCGGTTATTTTGCTGATTCAGCGTATAATGTTCTTGGAAAATTGCCATATCAGTTACTACAACTATTGAGCCACTACTACCTGAGGCCTGAATAAATACATCAAGATCAGGTTCTTGTGTCCATGATGGGAATCTGGTCTCCAGTAAATCACGCAGATGACAGTTGGGCGAATTATGCAACAATTAAACCTATCGACAAGCCCGTGCCGATCAATACTATCACAAACATACATTTCTTGGAAATATCCTTGTTTAAAAAATGTTATCAGAGAACCAGTTCAAGTGAAGGGGAGATATCATTTAAAGCTGCTATCACAGTCAATAACAATTGCTTAACATGTTCAGATAATGAATTTGTTCTGATTGACATTTTAAAGAGAAAGAAATTTGCAGAATAAATCAAGTTTTCTTGCATGTTATTTATATATGAGCGCTGATATGGGATTTACAACCTCTTAAGCTCTTTTAGTGATGTCATTTCAAGAAAATGCAACAGGTGATGTCATTATTTGCAAGCAGAAAACAATATTTACTCCTTAATTCTGGTCACTTCGTTTTCATATTGCCATTTGGGGCAAATGTTGCTGTCAGTACATGGTGACGTCAAATGTGACGTTTTCTGGTAATGACGTCACTTGAAGAAGAGGTTGGAAATCGTACAGCAGCGCTCATATTATCATTTTTAACAGCAAGTCAAACAAACACTAATGTTTTTATCAAAAATAGAAGACCTTAATAAGCTACATGCACATACAATAATGACAACAAAAGGTTAGTAGTATAAAAGTCTGGATACAGCATGTCAAGGTGCTGGGAGTGCAGGGGGAAATGGTTGGTCACAATTCCCGCAATGATGACAATAACAACACATACAATGCTGCTGATGACTTCAGCGTTCACACAATACAATATAAAGAAGCAGACAGCCAGCTGGAATAATCAGATATCATTGGGGAGATTGTTCCACGTCATCAACCGATGCAGGTGCTTTATTCCTCAAGAACTACAGGATCAAATTACTCTCAGATGAGCAACAAAAGCAAAAATGTCAAATACTAAGTCAAGTAAGAATACACCTACATTAATGTTTCAATAGGTCTAAGACGTCATTGTAGAACAGAAGCAGCTGTAACATAATCATGTTTGTTATTGCGTAACTGGTAGAATACAAAATGCTTCTTAATAATGCATACCATTACGCACGTATGTGACAAGAGCCCCTTTAATGCACCTGTCTGTTATTAGTCTTGACTGTTATTAGTCTTGAACAATGTTCTTGTATATGCAAGCGAAAATTGTTATGTACCATTAGAACATAATTAGTACATCTGAATATTCATTATCTTGTTACAATATGTAAATGATGAACAGGAAATTTTAAAATCAAACTGCAGAGCACAAACTACCAGACGTAAAATATACCTCCACAGAATTACAAGCTGCATGCAACCAATGGGGAGCAGTTTTATTACGTATTTAATTATACAACTGTACCCAATACAACAAACAAAGCCACAAGACAAAATAATTTTCTCTAAACTACTTAAATAAAACCAAAAGAGGCTTTCCTAATAGGATTTAACTTTAAAATAGAAAAAAAACTGCTGTTACTTTTTCTAAAGTTTCAAGTTTAAAGAGCACTTTGGCCTCTAATCGGTCGTTGACACAGTTTTGAAAGACGACAAGACCTCATGCAAGGCATACCAAACAGATTGTCAGACAGAATAATAAAAGAGACAATGAGGTTTAAACTCTTCATAGATGTCCAAGACAGATACATAAATTTAAGCTCATCATTCTTTTCAAGCTGCCATTTGGCTTTCACAGAAGATGTCTTTTATGGATATTAAACTGGAGTATTGATTTGAAAGTTTAAAGCAATTCCTGTCATAGTGCCAAGCAAGGGATTTGACACTGTAACATGATGCAGGCATCTGAAATTTAATCATGTTAAGTGAAGAGTCTGAATTTTTAAATAATATTTTATTATAAACTGGCTGAAGTAATTGATTAATTTATAAAGCAAGTAGATAAACAGAAAGTAATAAGTGTGTGTTGCATTTTATGTCCCATCAACAATATTTCAATCGTACCAAGGCTGTCACTTTATATAGTGTTCAGGTTATTTCCTGCCCAGTTTCGGCCTATTGCTGCCAGCTGTCTTGACTTGTCCTGTGACATTTTCCATCCATTGATCCCCCCCTTCTTCACTGTCCACTTTGATTCTCCTGGTTATTCCTTATGGTCTGCCAGGCCATTACTTGTGCCTCTGTTCCTTAACATATGTACCCTTAAACCCCCTTAAGTGCCTTGTGTTTTGTGGATTGTTGTTTTCCCAGAGGGGGAGGGACTGTCTTGTGAGTGTGGCGTTCCCTGTAGCTACGTATTCTCTCTCTTTTGTGTCTACAAGCCTTAATTGTCACCTGGCAGATACCTGTTCCATTCCTGGGTTGGGCAGGTTATGTTCTTCTGTGACATTGGCTATGGTAATGTCCTCCACGTGTGCAGAAGAGCAAGTTTAAGTACTGGTTGATAATTACTTCCAGGAAAACTGACTAGGTCGACTGGCTGTCATATCTGTCAGAACAATTGTTGAAAAATGGGGTAAAACCTGATGAAACAAAAACTGCTTGTCGCAGATAAAGTGCTTCCACATTGTGATACCATGTTGCAAACATGTGAAATGATATCACACACAGTCATATTAACCTGACATCGATGTCAACCCTTTATACTGTCGAGTGGGGACAAGGAAACTACTATAGAGCCATTTTCACCACCTTCGGTATGTCCTGGCCAAGCTTGCAAGTAGAGGCAAACACACTGACAACAACCTTTGACATTTAAGAATGATATGATCAGTTTAAAGGTAAGTTTAAATTGCTACTGTGTTAAAATGTGCATGCTACCATTATTTTTCTTGAATTATTAGAATACTGTTATAAATCATTTCAAACTTGATTTGGTTCATTAACATTAATTTTCTTACATTTATAACAACAATCTGACTAAGGCGACTATGACTGAGCTATGTTAAATAGACAATAAGTACTGATAACTTTAATTAAACAATTAATTATTGCCTGCGTAAAGCTTTAATACGCTTATCAGTACACTGGGACCATGAAGCATGAACAACTAATATGGAACTCACCATAAGTTTATACATAAGAGTATGTCTCTTGTTTTCAGGATAACTGTAATCAATGTACAGGAATAAATCAAACATTAAGCCACACTATGAGAAGTTAAAACCTATCAAAGCTGTACAGATGGACGAGAAAACTGCTTTAATTAAGGAGAGTTTAGAAGGACTGACCCAACGATTACCTCCATCACATGGGGTAGAATTGTTCACATCTCACATTCTCGGTGGGGGATCATTTCTCCAAGATCTATGGATAACAAACAAGCTTAAATGACAAAAGGTTTCCACCTAATGACCAATAAACAATCGAACATTCTTTCAATAAGCATTGCGTGTGGTTAGAAACAATAGTTTGGCACATTACTGGTGTTCAAGTGACTGTGGCAATAGCTAATGTTGCACATAAGATAATGGATTCCTCACGCACAATTCCAAGGATAAGTAATTGATCAGTCCAGTCAGTTACAGGACTATGATTACAGACTCATTTATTGCTACATCAGACAAAAGGCAATCTGGGTAATATTCTAGCAGGGAGACGATAAATTCATACCTTAGAACTTGTTAGAAATGTTAACATTCGTGAACTAATATAATTTAAATCAGAAATACTTCCATCCTTAAGGGCAGACATTATGGCCACATTTCCCTGAAGTTGGTGTTAAAATAGGTTTGTAATTAAATGAAGCAAAATGTCTGTTGGAATACAGATGATATTTGTCAGCAAACTCTGCCATCTGAATACAACAATAAGCATTAGTATGCAAAATAGAGATTTAGACAGAACATGGTCCCACAAATTGCCTTATTTTACATGCATATATCCATTGCTAGAAGACAAAATTATAGGATTTACCCAAACAGACTGTTTCCACAAGAGAGCTTTTAGAGGGGTAGACACATGAACATAAGAGAGTTTTTCTGGGAAAATATTAACATTAAACATAAATAACAATCTAATTCCTCTTGTAACACTGAAGCAGACAATGGATCCATCCAATTTGCAAACAATTATCATGCAAATTAAGATTTAAGAAATATGGAAGATTTGCAAGCTGATGCATTGCAGTGTTGCATAAATAGCTTCCTGGAAGTGTGAAGAGCTGCAACTTTGTCAATAAATTATATACTGGATTTCTAGCTGATTGAAAAGACAATTCATTGAACCATAATTCTTAAATATATTCACAAGAATGTATTTTAGCCTAAAACTATTATTTTTGCATCGACAGAATATTTTTGTGCATCAAGATTATTTTTGTACATTAAGAGGCTAACATGTGGTTCAAGTACCATTGATTTTATCTTGTGTGAATAAATTTGTGATAAGATCATGGAACAGAGACTGTAAAAACCTGCTTGTTTTATGCATTGAAGAAAATGAACAACAATATGTTACCTTTTTGTATCAGCTTTAGAAAGTTGAACAAAAGAGTCATGACTATAAATGCTAGATCAACACAATGTGGTTAACAATGGTTGAATAGATGTCTGTGACAATATCACTACTGACAACAGTGTTTGCTGTAATATATCAGGTAACAAGAAATGGGCAATGCCCACAAACCAGGTTTTCAACCTAATTATTTGTAACCAAGGCTCTATTTGTATATTGAATACATGATGATCATCAATGCTGCAAAGGTGCAGTAGGTGATACATGCATACACACACTCACACTTAGATATATTATATATATATATGCAACAACTATACACCAAGTTTGATGTCAATACACCCACATATAGCGAAGATATTAAGTGGAAACTGATTTTTAAATTTCAAGTGTCTTTGACCTTGGATGGAACAAACCCAAAAGCAATCCCAAGCGAGCTCTCCACATGTTCTTACTTTACACCAAGTTTGATGTCAATACGATGAACGGAACTTAAGTTATTCGCCGGAAACCGAATTTCTATTTTTAGTAATGGTGACCTTGACCTTACATGGAACGAGCCCAAAAGCAATCCCAAGCGAGCTCTCCACATGTTGTTACTATACACCAAGTTTGATGTCAATACGATGAACGGAACTAAAGTTATTTGCCGGAAACCAAATTTCTATTTATAGTAACAGTGACCTTGA
The DNA here is from genome assembly GCA_032209605.1 of Mactromeris polynyma. Classification (NCBI taxonomy): domain Eukaryota; kingdom Metazoa; phylum Mollusca; class Bivalvia; order Venerida; family Mactridae; genus Mactromeris; species Mactromeris polynyma. The sequence goes on from JASFXZ010000003.1 coordinate 35,467,475, forward strand.
CCTTGAATGGAACGAGCCCAAAAGCAATCCCAAAGCAAGCTCTCCACATGTTCTTAAGATATACCAAGTTTGATGTCAATACGATTAATGGAACCCATGTTAATAATTCGCCGGAAACCACCAGTTTGACGCCAGCCCGACCGGCCGCTTGATAAACGACACACACCATTCTAATAACCTGGTTTTCGTTGGAAACCTGGTTAAAAATACTAATCATGTACATGTATACAAGAAGGGCAACATATCACAGACAGACACCGATATTGGGTCTTCCTCCAACCTAATTGCTGGTATAGTCACTACATGATCCTAGCTGTTCATGTGACTTGCGGTAAGGCCTCCTTTAACAAAGACATTCCCTATGTTGTGTGATTCAGTCATTGTGTATACTTTTCTCCATGGTAAGTGGACTCCTGGGTAGAACCACCAATCCTCCATACGCCAGCTGGATGGCTTCCCTTAACTTACAGATACTCTAAACCAGACAGGATTCGAACCTGGAGCATTAAGGAGGAAGTGATTTATAGTCAGAGGCCATAACCTGACTCGACTACAGAGGTCTGTCAAAGTACCATCTTATGACGATATAGTTGCAGGCACTATTTTGAGACAATAGGTAGCGTTTGTATAGAAACACACCCTGATTGTGTCTTACATCTGGTGTTGAAAAATGAAAGGTCATTATGATTATGTTCATGCAAATCACGAAATATCGTAGTGGCTACTTGCATCACATTGCATAACTCAAAAGTATAATTATGTCTTATTATTTTCTTTACTGTATGAAACAAACCTCAGACAGACTTTTCGAATGAAATTGTCACATGAAACCAACCACTAATTCAGAGAGTAATAAGCATCATATCCAAATTTGTTTTCAATATCAATAAACTGTGTTTTTTAATTGCCTTCGAATGGAGCTTTTTAGATGTCACAAAATGAAAAGTACACAGGGTAATGAAATGTAGCAAACTGGGTCAAAAGCTTTCTGTCATATTCAAGACAAGAATATGGTATTTCGAGCTTCTAAAGTTGAAACACCAATAACAACCCTGACACAGTGGAATAGTTTGAACTAATGGTAAGACTTATATTTGGCACAAACCTTTTAAGGTATGACAATTCGTGTTTGGTTTCAAATGATTTATGACTGACCCGGAACATGTTCTCACTGGCAAGTTGACCTGCTTTATGAGACAGTTATTGCCAACCGATTTTCCAAAGAATCAAAAACATCCAACTATTGAGCAGCAAAGACAACAAAAGCGGTTAAGATAATCTTGACATCTACTTAACTGCCTGAAGTTCTCATTACAAATCGATTCAACACAATACTATGTTTTGCAGAAGAACAAACAAGTGGTCATATCAGATTTCTTCAGATCTGCAATATTGCATACATGAGAAACTGTTCATCTCTGTATAAGATAAACAGTTTTAAGAAATAACAAAAATTGACCAAGTGATAATATGTTTAAAATTCAATTGAAAAAAAATTATTATTTTTGTAACATTTCTGACCAGTTCATGATGAAATGAACAATTTATGGCAAGGAAACAAGTTGTCTATGGTGTATATGGTCATTGTTTCATCATCCATACAAAGGAAACAAGTTGTCTATGGTGTATATGGTCATTGTTTCATCATCCATACAAAGGAAACAAGTTGTCTATGGTGTATATGGTCATTGTTTCATCATCCATACAAAGGAAACAAGTTGTCTATGGTGTATATGGTCATTGTTTCATCATCCATACAAAGGAGACAAATATTGCATCATTTTGTTCAACACATAAGAATTCAAGTCCAAACCCATTCAAAAGTATGTCCAAAATAAAAGAACAATTGTGATATTTGTTCTGATGCAATCATTATAGCAAGAGAGCATTCATTGAAGGAAACTGATTTCAAATACCCTACACCGGTAATCTTATAAAACATTCATTTTCACTGTAGACTAAACTGCACTAAACGCTGTTCAGGAAGTACATTTAACTCTTGTTCTTATCATTATCATGTATGATTCATACAGATTACATGATGTAGATATCCCAAGCTTTTTTAAACAACATTCATCAAGTGGTTTGAGTAAATGCCAACAGCAAGCATTGAGTTCAGATTTAAATTTCTCAGTTACATGGAACTAATATTTGATCTAAAATGTTTTCTCTGCTTTTCAGATGAATTGCTCAACCACAAGATATACTGATTGTAGAGTAAGGTGAGTATATAAAACAAGAAACAAATTAAATGTTTAACGAATCCTGCAAAAAGTAAATAAACAAGGATCAGATATCCAGAATTCAGAAAGTCATGAATTGGATACAATGTAACAAAAAGACAACACAGAATAAGATCAGGGTGGATCTCGGATTTGGGCGGCAGAATAATATTACAGAGCGTATATACATCATTATAGCATATATATAATGCAGCAATAAATCAGAATAGTATATTTGAAAATCTTTTAATTAAAGATATTTTCGTATTTATACATTGGTCATACATGTGATGTGGAATTTAGGGGGAGGGGTGCCTACCGGGTGTGTACCCCCTGGATCTGCTAGTGGAGATGAACAACATACTGTAGGCGTAAGTTCTAGCAAACCACATTTGCCAGATTATCAAAACCATCTTAAAATATAAAACATCAGATTAAACTAACATAAGTAATCATGGAAGCATCTTGTTCTTTCTTGGTTGAGATACCAGTGATAGGGTTACTGTGTTAATGCATGTACAACTGAATTTGTTGTTGAGAATGGATGATGCAATCCAAGGAAAGACAACTCTAATAAATCTTCCTAAATCAAGAAACAAGTAATTGAACTTGACAGAACATGTAATTGCTATTCCAGGGTCCTAATTCTGAGACCAAGAGGCCTGATGTGAACTGACAATGTTAAATGATTTGTCTGTGTGCCCACTGTGGAATTCAATAGTGTTTTATGTTAATTCTGATTTTATTACTGCAAATTTGGTGTCTAATGTTTCATTTTGCATTTAACAGAAATTTCTTAATGCATAATAACAGCCATGTGCAATACAAGGTCAGTCAAGTTCAAGGTCAAGCCATAGCATGGGAACATCAATAACACTGATCAGGTCAGCCTCAAAATGTACAATCACACATGAAGATGTGAAATCTTTGAAACATTGCTAAACATGCAAGTCTTTTTAAAGTAAAGGAACATTCTTGACTGGATCAATTGAAAGACAAATTCGCAACTTGTTCTGGTTTTTGTTTTCCAAGTTTACATATGATGTGACATTAACAGTAATTCTAACTTGATTACTTGCAATTTTCATTCAACAACACACCTCGGCTGGTACTTATTATTGCTAATACATGTAATCACAACAAAAGAAGAGTGATACTTAATAAAACATGGATATTATTAGTATTGTATTGGTAATTAAGGCATTTATGAGAATTTAAGAGTTCTTCTAAAATTTTATTGCATTTCTGTAATAGAAATTCTCAGAATGAATCAGCCATAAAATGATATTGTATGAAGTTCTAAGAAAATTTCACTTTGGTTGAACAAGAAAGGATTTAAAATCAGTGAATAATATAGCTGGGGAGCAAGCGGTACTGACCAGTCCAGTGCCTGACCAATTATGTTAAAATCCATGGTTTGGAGCACATTAATAGCAAACCCTTGAAATAAAGTACTGACTGTCTCATTTTGTAACGTCATACAAAAAAATGCGAAACATATCCTTTTCTGTTAAAATCTTTTGGTTTATGTTCTTACTAGCTCACCAGCGTAGAGCGTTCATGGTGAGCAATTTTGATTGCCATGTGATGGTCATCCGTCATCGCGTGACGCACCATTGCCAACAATTAATTGGTTAACGGTTAACACTGAGATCAAATTTTGGTCCCAATATTGTAAAAGCTAGTCAGTGTGTGACCTAAATAAATCTAGGTCAAGTTTGAAACTGGGTCTTGTGGGTTTAAAAGGTTATACCATAGAAAAACCTTGTTAAACTCTAGAGACCACAAATTATACACGTAAAACTTTTTCTTTTAAAATTATTTTAGGTACTCAGATGACAAAGTTAGCGCCCTCACAGAGTGTCATCTTGTTTTTATACAAATGGTTTTAAGATTGACTGACTTTTGCCACCTCTGTGCACAATAGGATGAGTAGAAATGCAAGATGCTATAATTATGCATTATTGTTTTTATTTTGATAACATCCTAGAGATGCACAACAGCCTTTAACTAATTACCCTTTAACAGTGCTTTTCCATCCATCAAGTCAGAAATGTAATATTTTATGTTTTCTTTCAGTGAGATACAGCAAACATTCCACAAGAAAACCTTTAACTGTCTTCATGTAAACTGTTTGAAGTCCTTAATGAAGGATCTTCATAACCCATAATCTTCCTATATTAAAATATACCATAAAACTTGTAATATTAGTTATTCATATACTTATTATGTTCCATCAAATTACAGAAGATTCAATATCGAAGCAAAAAGCAGATATTTCTTATCTCGTCCACCGGTTGGTTTGACTTAGTTTCTCAAGTGTTTGTTTACGCTCTATGTCTGCTTATGTTCCTGATTGCATCAGAAATATGTGCATATAAATCGATGACATCTTGTCACGTGATAGCAGTTTTAAATATGATTAGTGGTACTAAGTTGTTGTAGTCGGGTTTGGCGTCATCAATGATTGAGGTCAGATGAATAATTATAATGCACACTGCATGAGAGTCACTGAAGCAGTTCAGCAATTTACGGCAATCGAAACAAGGTGCAACATGATGTAGTTTGCAAACAAACATGATACTTCTTCCATAGAGTTTTTTTCCAAAGATAAAACAGAAATTAGTGATAACCATCAACAAACTTGCGTAAAATTGTTTCCTATATGATTATATATTGCAATGTTTGTGGTTTGAATGGATGAAAATGACCCTTATTGGACCCTTAACACTGCTATAACACAAGTTACTGTGGGAAAGTACAAATTAAATACAACCAGACATATAAAGCTGGAAATGTCTGGTATAGAAGCAAGACATTAATCAAGTAACCTACGACACATCTATTGTGAACAATTGGTCGGCTTTTCATTTTCGAAAGTCATTGATTAAATGTTGACTGTTTGCTTCAATTTCGAAGACCAAAATTGCAATCCTGGAAACTAATCTATCTGGTGAAATAAATCTTTGCAACCAATAATCAGATTGGGATGTGACATGCGCCAGACTCGGCAACCCTTATATTGCAGCTTCAAACAGTTAGGCTATTTATTGTGCACTTTTTGCTACATCAATACTTTTTGATATCATAAATATGTAATAAAGACACTTTTGTGTTCAAACTCACAGTAAAAATCATTTAAAATCTACAGTGCATCATACAAATCATACATCTTTATCAGACTAGTACACAGAATAATTCCCATCCCCTACCAGATTAAAATGCATATGAAAATAAGGGCTGCAACAATACAGGTGTCTCTCGGTTCGGTTTTGATTACTACTCTTTCATTTTTTTCGGTAATTGACGGTTCGGTTATTTAAAAATATGAAATCAAGTTCTCAAAATCTGATAGTTTAATGACTTGTAATTACCAGACATGAACATTTGACTAGGTAATTAGAGATAGAACAATGTGTTATAACATAAACTAAAGTAGAGCAATGCCTAAAAATAGAACTTCATGTTCCATAACAAAAGTAACATGAGTTCCATTATAGCTGTGTAACTATAGGATAATGAGTATAAACTCATTAATAGTTCTCTGATAAGAATATTGTTTCAGGAATGAAAATGTCATCCGACATACCGATGATCGAACCAAATACATTTTTTGTATTCATAAAACAGAAGCTGAACCATGAGAAACAAGAACTGTAAAATAATTGCACTTAGGTTAATTGCTGTTGCAGCCCTAATGAAAATAGTAAAATATTTAGTGACTAGTCCGTCTTTTTGAAATACCAGATACAGGAACATGTCCACATAATGTGATAATAAGAGATATCATCGTATTGACATTGATACAGCTTATTCCTATATTTGCACCTCCCTCAAGCCTTTTTTAAGATTCTGAACCATATAATACAAACCCCTTTGCCAGGGTCGTTAATAAAGTAAAGACATCCGAAGCGCCGATTTGAGAGAAAATACGACAGTCGCTATACACATTTGACAAGGAGTCACTTAAAATACACACAGACCATTTAAAGTATAAAATGCATCAGGGGGAAATAAGGACACTAGAGGCAGAGCGTCACTGTCAACAAGGGGTTATTATAATAGTCTCAACTGTATAACTTAGAACAGTGTATTATACTGGTAAACCTACCTGTTGGCTTAATTATCACGTTTCCTACATAACAAATGCTATAAATACTATAACCTCACAAACTATGAAAGGCAATTTTTCGATTATAATTGTACAGGCATTTATGTCAGATAATATTTTATCCGGTATTCATATCACGATCAATCCCCTGTATCATGTTATGTGTCAATCATAGTTGATCTAGGAACAATTACCTTATCAATGTTGTATGGAATGATTACCGTGTATGAGGCATAATTACCTGCATACCATTTCCATAGAATTTTCAGCAGTATTTATAGAGCGTTTACTATCTTCCATTTCAGCAGCAGCTGATTTGTCTCTTTCTAGCTCAGCTGTGATGTTAGTTGTGCCAGGGACAAATAAACCATGGATTGGGAACTGGCAGATATTGGTGAAATGATAACAAGAAGTAATTTACCCACAATCTTTAGCAACTGTTCGGTGGTAAGTATCCGTGACCCCTTTTTATCACCTGTAGAGTTGAAATTTCATCCAATTAAATGACCCTCCAGGCTTACTTGACTTTACAACTCATTAATGAACCAAGTTCTTGCCAGTAAACAGTAATATGTTTATTGCTTAGCATAATATATAACTTTATTGACACTGGAAATGTTTCTTATGGAGCCTTATATGCTTTACAAAAGAGGGGATATTTTCTTGTTAACATTTTTGTGCTACCGGTCACCACAATTAAGCAAGGAAAAATGGAAGAAATGTCAGGATTCATGAAAAAATATGTACAACAAGGTAAACACAAAAATATGAATACCAAACAACAAATATAAAGCTGTTGTAAATATGACGATTATGGAGGATCAAAACATCAACTTCTCTCAGTTCAGAAGCAAGATGACAGACGTTGTCATTTTTTAAGATGATTTTTATTGCGGTGGGTCGGTCTCTCTGCTCATGAGAATTCAAAGGCACAGTAGGAAGTTTCCAATCCATGGTTTATATGTCAGTTTGTAGTTGTGTTGTATCCAAGTTATTTGTTGTGAATATTTGTGACTTTTTCTGGTATCCATGGTGATAGGTACTGGTTTGTTTTGATAAGCCTTCATAGCATCTGTGAAATTAGTTTGTGATTCTACATTCATAAAACATTCTTAGTACAAGAATTTGCACAGTTTGCAAATAGTAACTGGGTACACTTTTTGTCATAAAAAACTTGTAAATGCTTCTTGTCTAATTCATTTCCCAGGAACTGTAGACATTGTAAATATAAATCATAGTAGTAATATACTAGTAATATAAACTAATTCAGAAAATTAATGAACCAAGCTTATTTTTTCTAGTCAGGGCTGTAAATTTGGGACATTATAATACTTTGAGTGAGTAGTTGCTCCATGTACATGTGAGACTATTATTTCATTCGAAGCAATGATGTCATTCAAAAGTGAATGCGGACAGTGAATATATGAAAAAAGGACTGATTGCAAGAAGTTCTATTATGAATAATTCCATACTTAAAATACCAGCCAGAAGCAATATATGCCGTGTATGATTCAACTACTGATTGAAATTGTATTATTTTATTTAAATGGTTCAGAACAAAAGTAGTTTAATTCACCTGCATTGATTTACCAGCTATCTATGTCTCATACCATTGATAAATCAAATATTATCTGTATAATCCCAAGATAAATCAAGAGCAATTGACTTTATAAATGTCTATAATTACAATGCAATCCCATAAGAATATTACACTTACCATCCAAAGACCTAAATACCACAGATGCGCTACGTGGCCAGATATCGTAAAATCTCATGGTGACGGCGAAATATCTTGCTGCGAGAGCAATGCCTAAAAACAATATATTTTTCAAATCGTGCGCACTGGTTTCTTTTATCACCTGCCACGAGACTTCATTCATTGGTTCATATTAGTTGCGCATCAGTGGTATTTAGGTCTTTGTACCATCTTATAGAAAACTGAATATTTGTCTTGTTTTCTAAGTAACTTCAATACAAACATATGTGTAACACTTCCACATGTAAACATATTTATGCAAATAAACTTAACTACAATAAAAACAAAACATTTTCAATAAGTACACAATCTGCAGAGGAAAGCATACCACATAATTACCAGATAATAACACTTACTGTCATAGGAGAGTTTCTGAGTCCTCATTGTTTGGCAAGTAATTATTGCTATCTAAGGAATCAAAGTCATTATCAAATTCAAACTCAGTCTGTGCTATATTGTTCCGTTTGTACATATAAGAGTTTGTGCAAGATTTAGGTGCGTTATGAACAGAATCATCGTCATTGTTCGAATCACGGTCAATGTCCGTGACACACATTTCCGACAATTCCTTGGCACTGCATTGTGGGGTATCTACTGGAATGGTATTATTGAAGCGGGAATAATCTATTTGATATTGTCCGTTTTCTTTCTGGAATGTCACAAGTCGCTCAAACCTGTGACCCCAGAGTATCTCACCAGGAAGATACGAGCTGCGGGCCTGAGTAGTCATACCTGTAGACTCCACAATGCCTTCCAGAATAACGATAAATTCAAATTGTTCTTTATGTAAGTCCTCTGGAGACATTTCCCAAAATGGAGAATCTTCACTTATTTTATGCACAATTATCACAGGCCACACTAAAAAGAGTCTATCATGTCCTTCGTTATAACCTAAGTCAACATCAAACTGAAACAAGGGCAACACTTCACCTTCTTTCGTTATCTTTTTTCTTATCATCAAACCACGTATATGGGCTTCTACTATATGTGACTTTCTCATGTCACCCACACGAAACAACAAGCACATGTCCCCGTCCTGTTTACATATGCATGCATTCTTGCTAAACATTAATGTCTCAGCACGTTTCTTTGGTCGTGAAAGTTTGGCAAACACAATCCCTGTCATCATAGCTTGACAAATAACACCAAAACAAGACTGAATCATCATAAGAATAATAGCTTCCGTACACTGTTCAGTCGTATGTCTAGAACCATAGCCAATTGTATGCTGGGTTTCTATTGAAAACAAAATTGCAGATATGAAAGACTTAATTTCCATAACACATGGATTCCAATTTGGATTTGCAACATTTTCCTCGTCTAAATCTCCGTGTGAGAAACATATAAGCCACCAAATAAGTGCAAAGGTAAGCCAACTGAATATGAATGCCAGTATGAACACTAACAAATTGTATCTCCACTGAATATCAACTAATGTTGTGAAAATGTCTGCCAAATATCTTCTTCGCCTTTTGCGAATGTTTGCTTGCGTTATGTTCACTTCACCGTTTTTATACACTAATCTTCGTCGCATACGTTTTGAGTAATGTCTATCATGACGCCGTGACACAGCGGTTGTTCCTTTGTTACCAATCTGAGGGTTGCTCTTGGCAACAAATTCAGCAAATGATTCTTGAGACCTTCTTTCAGGCTCGGTATATTTTTGGGGTCCACTCTCGAGCAAGTCTGGTTCCCCGCTGGCAATACCATTCGGGGGACCAGTTGATGGATATCCATATCCTGTTTCCATGACAACCATTTGAAATAGTCGCAAAATCAGGCCCAAACCATGTGCTACTCCTTTGTCCTTGAGATCTGTATTTGTAGTGACAGACTCCACGTTTGATTTCCTTTAACAACGGGATATTAGGGTCAAAGGTGAAGGTCAGCAAATGAAATGTATTATCTGCAAAGAGAAAAAAAATATGGTACATGTAGCATAATAAGAAAAGGCATAAGTATAATAAGAAAAGGCATATACTTAATATCATTTGCAATAACTTTTCTTCAGATACACATCTTAAAGGTCAGTTTGACTGCTATGAGTTTGCAGCTGCAAGGTGAGAAAATAATGTAAGAGATTTATAAAAACACAATACATCTGACATTCAAAATAAGTGCTTTATCAGGGCATAATATCAGTTTCACAGCAAAGTAAATAGTTAAGAAACATTTGCATAGAGATTGTTGGAGTATTAAATGAAGCTACAAATCAAGATAAGGGAAGACAATGGCATAAAATGATTCAGCTTTGTTTACATAAGGTTTCTGTCCATTTATTTAATATCAGACATTTGCTGGCCTATAGATCAATATGTCCAGTACAGTTCCCCTCAGGGTCTCAGTAAAACCAGTTCCATCAAGTTGACCATAACTAACAATAAATTCTGTGGTTTATAATAAAGTTAAAGTCAGTTTCCTGGACAAACTAAGTTAATTATCTGCAGTGTATCATATTCTTGCTAAGAGGTTAAATGTCAATCACAGTCTGAATGTGAACTCGGTAGATCACATTACTTGTAAATCTTGTAGAACTCCAAAGGTATGGCTGAAGGTCTGTAAATAGCTTTAATCACTTTGTACAATAGCTGTCCACATCCTCTCTTAGCTGCACATACTTTTGTAACACAGTTTGCTTCATGCTACTCCATTAATTTAAATTAATTAAGTCATATTTTGAGGAACACGAAAAATCGGTCAATGGCGCTTACGGGATTTGAACTATAATACTATAAAAAAATACAAAGAGGCAGTACATTGACATTTTGGATTATTAGACAATTTTCACAGAATGCAATAAATATTTCAACCATGTACCGCAGAAATTCCAATAAATTTCCACATGGAAATCTGAGAATGTTTATACACCATATCTAAACAAGCCAACCGCATTACAATGGAATTCATGCCTGATGTACAATTTGTCAAAGTGAATTCTTTTTCTTTTGAACATGATAATATTGAACTAGGGTAGGATAACATCATTTCTGTACACAAATTTCAGCATCAAACAGAAGTCAGTAAGCAATGCCAATGTACTAAGTGAAAACAATGATTTTAATACATTCCATCATTCATTTCTGAAGTAGAGAATGTATTTAATCGACAAGATACAATTTACGATGGATTGGATGGTTCTGTTGGTCATTGAAGGGTCAAGCATGTTGGTTGGAGGACAGTTTAAGGGCTGCACGATTAAACCAAGTGTGATAATGTTTGGTTCTTTTTTCTCACAGTTAGGTTTGGTACTGTCTTACGATCATTCTGTTGGAATATTCTGTTCGTTACGTCAGATGACAATTTTATTCCTGAAGCAATATTCTAGTTAGAGAACTCATAAATTTATACTCATTATATTTTAGTTACACAGCTATTGGAACTGCTCACTTTTATTGTCATGAATATGAAGTTCTATGTCTAGTCATTGCTCTACACTATTTCAATTATATCAAACACATTGTTACTGTTCCATTTATCTAGTCATAATTTTATATAACCAAACATAATAACTGAAAACTGAAACGGTAGTAATCAAAACCGACTCGAACAGAGAGACACCTGTATCATTGCAGCCCAAGGGGATAGAGTGCTGTAGTCATTATCCAAATGTTGTGCATTCAAATTCTGCCATATTCAGGATATTTCTGCACTCCTAACAGCCTCTTATTTCAGTAATACATGAAGTTATCTGACCGAATCAATGAATTTGCAATCAGTACTAATGTGTTCCTCTGCAAGCATCAGCCAACTATTAAACATGATTTACAGACAGACAGCAAACTATTGTACAGAATCTTTAGTAAAAACATCGAAAAGATCTTACACCTTGTCTGGACGTCAAAGTCTAGCATTTGTGTGCTTTACTGACAGAACCTGACAGTAACCAAGCAAACGGCGGATTCATTGCATTGCAAAGAAAAAATCAGGTAAACGTACCGCAGTACCAAACATTTAACAGTATATTCATATTAATACTACATATATCAGACAATCTCAGTTGGCGACTCTTTAAGCAGTACATTGAAATAACCAGTTGCTTAGTCATACATAGCTCTGTCAAAGAAGATAACTATATATAATTACCTTGATTAATTAATACAGGTGATGTAGGCAGAAGATATACTCCAGGTAGACATTTCTTTTCCCCATTTCAAGAATGCTCCTGTAACAAGAACAAAAATATAATGATATAGCACACCAACAATGTTCAACAAAAACTAGACAACTGCACAGACATTAAAAGTGTTAAACACTTCATTTCAATAGAAAAAAAAATAACCGACTGATTTTCAATTATTTAGATTCAAGGAAAACTGTTACACATCAATGACAATGTAAAACAGATAGATGCCTAGGTAAATAACGCAGAGTAAATCAAATGGAAACAATCAGAGAAAGGCAGACAAATAAATGAGAAGTCATTACAATTGTTTAGCAACTTGAAAATCACATTTCACTGTAATGCTTTATTTTCATACAGGAAAGCAGCGAAGTATAGGGGTAATATCACAGCATGGTTCCAAGATGTCTCCATGGGATTTGATTGAGAATGCATCAGAGTTTCATTGAATTAAAATTGCATCCGATTTCCAATTTAACTGACAGTCAAACTGATTTTACCAACAATAGAAGTCATCTAGTTCATAATAAGAGAGTATGTTTGTTTATTATCAAAATCATTTCCAGAGCGCAACAGTAGTAAACATAGATTTCAGAAACTTTTGTTGCTAAAATAAGCAAGTGTTAATATGAGGAACAACAGAGATGTATCAAGAATCTTCGTATTGAGTTTCATTATACTGAACATCCTTGGATGACACTAAATACACCGGCAGTTCTAAGGAACTAAATGCTCGATGTCAACTATTTAAGTATCAATTCCTGAGTAAAACATTTGAATTCCCCAATACCAGTCACTAAATGGTCACATGCACTTATTTTTCCAATTGTGCAATGTTCATTATGTCTCGCATGAGTAGTGTCACACAAATCACTAAAATAGTACTCGTGGACACATTTTGTGTAAAGGTCTTGATAAAAATGTAGTTAAAACTAAAAGCAAGTCAAACTACCTAACATTACATGTCAGAGCACTGAGTACCCAATCAAATTGATTTACACAAAAATACAAGCCATTACCCCCAAGAGCTCTTACAGCTTTGAGAAGACAGTTTCAATAATCTGAATACCCCACAAGGTCCAGATGTTTTTTGTAATCAATGATAAAGTCAAATACACATTCTCATTTTGCAGAATATATGAAAGAGGACCGTTTTGTTTAGAATTAACACAAATATAACTTTGGCTTTAAGTCATGGACAATTGTTGTTTGTCTGCAAAAAATGTTCTTTTTATGCTTGTAAAAGGACACTTTTAGTGCAAAGCTAATTTGGTATTTGTCATACTGTTTCTATTCTATTTCTAACCAATCAAATTTCTCTCTAAAGGTATATAACCAATCAAACATGGCCTAAGACAATGCCTATCAAATCAAATCATTCCTTCCAGTTTAAACTAGCCAGTCAACATCTTTTTAACAATTATACAATGTGATTGAGTTTGGTGATTTTAATACAACCAAAGCTGATGAAAATTGTCATAACTAAGGCAGAACATACGAACAAAAACAGAACCCATAATTAAATGAAAATGATTGTCAATGGTTGAAACAATTCACAAGAGATTTGTCCAATTTGTATGCAAATAAGTTCGTACAATAAGTGGAACAGAGGACCTTAAAGACATCTGTTTGCCATAAATACTGTAGACTGTTTTATCCACAAATAGCATTTTATCAATCGCTGAAACTCTTCACTTGAAAAGCCATATTGCTAAATATAGCTAAATATTATCATCTGATATTGTACAGCGAGTTTATGACCATCTTTTTTGAACTCTTTGTCAATTTGTCTTCAAACACTGTGCGTTACATAAATGCTAAAATTAGAAGCCAATTTTGATGTAAAAAATAAGATGTACTTTTGAAAAGCAAGAATCGAATCAAGACACCAGCAAAAAATACAGTGTTACAACACTAATGTCCTGATTGGCTGTAAGCCTAACTGAGGTGCTTAAATCTAGTAACAGTTGCCAAACTTCTAAATTTGGTCAATGTATACAGTATGATGCTGCATGCATGCTTTTCTGCCTTGTCAGAACATACAGGACTGGTGATTGTGTTTTTAAACTGCAAGTATTCTAAGTATCAGAATTGACATAATTTTGATTAATGTTATATGTGATATATATTATGAACATTCAATTAATAGTAAATGTAGTAGAGTAGTTGACAGCTTTCAATGTAATAGAATAGTATTAATTAAATATTTAATTAAGTCTCAACCTAAAAGACTAATTATTCAACAATATACATGTGACAGGTGCATTGTGCATGCAAAATAATAAACAAACAGTCAACTGCCAATTTTTTGGATATAGAGAACAACTTCTGATGTTTGTGGGTTAACCACTAATACAATCAGGGAGGGAAGTGAATAGTTGTACTACTTATTTTCATGGCTCAACTACCATTACAACCAGGAAGGTAGCAAACAGTTTTACTACTTATGTCCATGGCTCAACTAACTATACAATCAGAGCTGAGACTTGTGACCATGATCCACAGATCTTTATGGGTCAACCACAAGTAATTAAAAAGTTTTGAATAGTTAGTACTGTTCACTATCTTCATGCTTTTGCAATATTTCAAACTAGCAATTAAGTCTTGCCGTTCTAACAATTAATTACTGCATCCACAATCATGCATAGAGCTAATTATCTGCATTGAGCATTAATTGATGTACCCCTGGGTCTGTTACCAAGACAACTGCTGGATTGTTCCCTTTCAACAGATGATCTTATGATGCTCCTATGAACAAACCAAGTTCTAAGGGCAATACTGTTTAAACACTGCTGAACTTGTAACTTTGTACTTCCACACACAGTTACTTTAATTTGGCATATTATATGGGATGTGCAGAAATATAGTACGTGAATACTGTGATACTGACTTACTGTTCACCATTGCTTGAGACTTCGAAGATAATACTAAGAATTATATATCATCAAGAGTATTATCAAGAGTAAAATTACGAATATATACATTAATGGATTCATGGGCACCTGGTTTATCAGCTTCTTTGCTCAAATGTGGATAAAAGAGAGATTACGTTGCTTCAGGGAATGCCACATACACAAGACAATGTCTCACCACACAGAGCCCCAGGGAAAAAACAGGCTACAAAACATCAGGCACCGAGGAAGCCCAAGGGTTAACTTGCACTGGAACAAGGATGCAAGGAATGGCCTGGCTGACCATAAAGAACAACTAAGGAGAATTAAGGAGGACAAACAGGGTGGATTTAATGGATGGAATACATCAGGGAACAAGCCAAGAAAGCTAGCAACAATAGGTTAGAAAGGGGGGAGAAAATATATATCCAGTGAAAGAAGGCTTCACATCCACCTCTATATATGCAAGGCGATTACCAAGAAAACAGCCATGTAGCAGATGAACTGTGGCATTTAGAAAATGACATATCGATTGTCAGAATGAAGTTAAAAGTTCTTAATGATCATCAGACATTTTCATATCAAAACTCACTATAACTCACCACTAATTTGTCTGTTTTCCCGGCCTTGTTTCTATATGATATATGTAGTATAGCTTGCAACATGAAATGTGGAGCATGCAAGGTTTTGCAATTCAATTAATATATAATGCCAAACGTTCCAAAAACAAGCAAGCAGCATGCTTGCGGGAATTGCAAATACCTTCTAAACACGAAATTTTCAGTGGAAGAGTAATTAAAGTTATTTCATGAAGTGATCAAGTAAATCGACCTTTTTGTAAAATACTCAATTTGTGAGTTCGATTTAATGAACATAACTACTTAAGAACTGGGGATAAAAATTTGCCTGTTCTTATTGTCAATGAGTTCTTCATTCACCTTCTTTGAAATAAGTCTGCTGACTAAACTATGCACTATTGACATTCTAAGGTTGCAATTTTGATATTTTAACAATTGTTGTGTGCTCAGTTTTAGATGATTTATTACTTAGAAACACAGGGCACGAGAACTAACATGAAAAGATAAAACTATCTGATTATTTCGCAACTATTTCACAAGATGTTGGTGAAACTGTCTGCTCCTATTTCCTGACAGCATATTTGTCTCTGCCCACATGCAAAAAGATGTGCAGACAGATTGCAAGAAGTAAAATACCTAATTATTTATCCTGTTGAAAAGCTTTTCTGCTGAAGACGTACTATACAATCTTACCAAAGGAGATTGTCATGAGTTATTTCCCTTTATCCCCATCTAGAGTTCTCTCCCTTTGCCCTTCATAGAATATGTTTACATGTACGTATATGTTAGACCCCTTGTAGTATATATACATATTCTATAGAAGGGATAAAGGGAGAGAACTTTAGATGAGATAACGGGAAAGAACTCGTGACAATCTCGATATAAGTATTTTAAGAATTAGTGCACCACTCCAAAGTAACCAAAACATTCCAAAATAGTGCCTGATAATAAAAGATAATGTGAGTGAGAAAATCACCTTGAAAGTGACAGTATGTCCTGAGAAATATCACAAGAGATTTTCATAAGAAAATGTAAATTCAATATACTTTAAGTTAATTTTACAACAGCATTCATATGTATACTAGAAATATCGTTTGAAGAGAATTTTTGTTGTGTATTTGTCTTTCAGGCTGAGATAATTTGGGAGAATCTTAAATAATGCAGGAAGCACTCAGACAAGACATGCCAGTATTAGGGCGAGTTCAATAGAAATGCATGCCAATATTATCTGTAATGCACAGATGACACGCTCAAACCTAACACATGGAGCTATATCCATGAAAACAAGATATTGGGGATATGAAATGTAATACTGGTCTGTAAAAATGTAATGTCTGATTAGAACTAAACAATATTTATGCAAATTGAATTGCCATTTGCACAGCAATTATTATTAATACTGACCCAAATGTCGTCTTCAGAAATGTGTGTACACATCTCTTTTGTCATTCAAACTCTTTCCTATAATAATGCATAATTATACATTGGGAGTTCATAACTCAACATTATTTTTCTTGTTTGAAGTTCAGTATTCTAATGTTTCAGGTTTCCTGGAATGGTACGTCATTCAATACATGCATGTACAACAAATAATAGAAGCCATTTCACAGAATTATTTCAGGTATCTCTGACACATGTCATCTGATCTCTACTATAAGTGTGTAATACAATACCAATACAATATACTGATTAGTCTGTCCAACAATGAGGTCCCTATAGTTTCCAGCATAATATCTGTAAAACATACTGAATACAATTTGAGTAAAAAAGGCAGACATTTTAAAAGATTTTAAGGCGTTTTAGAATCTCATTGCTTTCATCGTCAACTGGATGGTCTACTCGAAGTACCTCCATATTCATCATCTTAAGAAAATAGTATATGTAAAATCCTCTGACTTTATTATAGATTTGATAAGTACTATTTGTGTCATTTTTGGTGAATGAGTTTACCCAAATAGTTGCATATTAATTTCTAATACGATAATGTGCCGCCTTGGAAGCACCTCCCAGGACCTTCAGTCCTTCGATTTTTGTAATGGGACATGCAGTGACTTTTCCAGCTATTTTAGTGGTGGAAGACCCAAAATGACACCTTGGTACACGTACGACTACCGATCTTTCATGATTTCATCACAAATTCTATATATCCCCGGTAGGATTCGAACTGGCAGGGTTTGAGTGTTATGTGGTTTCGAAGTCCGTGGCCACAACCACTTGACCACAGATGCCCCTAAATTATGGAATAAAACTAGACTATAACCATAATAATTTATGTAACAATAGATTCATAATCAAGACAAGCAGTGTACAAATCTAAGCATTTCTCAAGTAATAAAACAAAGTATGACAAATCACATGGTGACTATTTGTATAGTTTTTCAGTAAACTCTTATAGTCTCGAATCTCAGCATTCCTAGGGTGCATGACAGCATCAAGTAATACTATACAGCCGATCAACTGCCAGCATAATCAATGCTGCTCCCAAAACAAATCCTTGCGTCAAACCAGCATCGCTATGACGACAGCAGTATCTTATTTTTGCGCTTAAAATAATACCATACCCACTAAGCATGTTTGAAACACACAATTTGTAAATGGCATAAGTCATACTGACCAGTGAATATATTTATTTAAGTAACATTGCAATAACCTAGATTCCATTCTTAATGTCAGACATTTACAGTACATTACACTGATACGGAATTTTCAAGTGCAACTTGTTGTAAATTTACATCAAAGATTGAAAAACATGATATGAGACACTAATGACAGAAATCAATGCTTGACATTAAACTGATCACAACATTACGATATCATCAAGTCAGACATGTAACATCACAACAAGGACATAAAGTAACTTCATAGATCACTAGACCACACACGCACGGGATGACATCATGAAAACCACCATTTGTCAGCGAGTGAAATCCTATGTTTTATTGCAGCTTTCGAATTGGAGAAATACCTAAAGTGTGCATCAACATTCCCCTTGTTCAAAACCATTTTAATACGATCAGTGTAATTGAATTAAAAGTGATTACAGTCGGACCTTGTTTATTCAACTACTTGCTATCCAAATACTTGGTATCATCAGAAAATATATAACATGTCCCAATGTATCTTCTCAGGCATGTTGAATTGAAATGGGCTATTCGAAACCATGTATTATTCAAAATAAAATTTCGGACCTGGTGAATTTTGAATAAACAAGGTTTGATTGTGTATGGTAATGTGACACATATTTATTAACAAAACTGCTACACTCAATGACATGAGACACTGGAGAAACAGTTTGATTGTGCTAGCTGTTAAATTATATATTATCATTGTAATGCATTCTGTCATATTATATATAGTCAACTCTCGTTTAAATGACCATCAATGAACCTCGGATGAATGCTGCATTGAATTTGGGGTTATACTGAATTTGATCAATGAAAAAATGTGCAGATTTGTTCCCATCGGATTTGTGTCATTAAATAATTCCATGTCCAGAAAAGCCCTGCATTCTGATTGGCTAATCGGAGGCGTTTACATATGCATGAATGTCCAAATTTCATTGATGACGTAACTTAATCCTGCATTCTGATTGGCGGGGCTTTAACTATAGGATTAAAAGACCATTTTTTGGCCTTCACATTTTAAGTCAATATCAAATATGGCTTCTGTTATGGTCTAAAATTATTTTCAAGTGTTGTTTTGGCTGTTCAACTCGGTACTTTTTTTGTGTATTTGTCCTCGCATTCAGTTGATGCTGCGTGAGGTCATGATGGGTTTTGAAGAAAAAAAACACCATTTGGGGTTGTTTCAAAAGTCTATTTGGAATTATAAGAAGACCAAAAAGATCATTTTTTGGCGTTCACGCATGTGTAAACGCAGATCAGTCCACACACAATTAACATAAAGCCCCTTTGTGCATTCTAATCGGCATTTACACATGCATGAACGCCAAAAAAAGGTCTTTTAATCCAATAATGAATTACAAATATTCCATTATACCGATGGACTGTAAGTGTAACAGCATTTGACTCAGCATGTATTCCTATCATAATGTGAAAGTCCACGCAAATTCTTATTAATTCATATATCTTTAACTAATTGCTAACAAATATTTTACAACCTGATCTCGATGATAACATAATGTTAATTAGATTTCAGGATAAAAGAAATAAAACACTAAACAGAAGAATTGTAGGAAACATCTTTTGCATGTAGTAATTATAGCAAATAACGGCACTAAATACTATGTTAACTACAAAAGGAGAAATATCAATATCATTAACCCAGTAATTCACAAAGAGTTTGCCAGGGATACAAAACTTCACAGTAATATAGAATGTGGAATCTACCCACTCATCCAAGCAGTGGTAATAGTCAGCTAAGTCATTGTTGTAGAAAGGATTGCACGTGCATCGATTTTGTCGTTTTAGTTCAACCAAAAAGAGTAATAAGAATACGTTACTAGGCAGCCTGTAAATGTGACAAGACAGAACGTTTTAGTACGTGGCGAATGTCAGCTACATTATCTCTTGTGATGACTGGCAGCAGGAAAATGTATGTACAATTGTTTTGACAATATAGACAAACTAATAACAACACAGAGAAATATATGAGCACGGCCATGACAATACCTGTATTAGTGACATTGGTTATGATGTCAAGTATTTCCTAATCTTTGTTTTGACATCACAAACTAAGTGCTCTATCCGAAGATGTTTTAGAGGCATAATTGTGCTTTTGTAGAATTAAACAAACAAGGGAATATGTATAAGTATTGCATATTTTTTTTTTTTTTTTCATTTGAAGGGCAAAACTTATGTACATTCTGACACAACATTATTATTTTGCAGCTTACTTTCACATCTTGTTCTTCATATTGGAATTGCTACAAAACAAAAAGTAGACATCTGATTTTAATACTTTTGGTATGAAATAAAAGCTGAAAAATATGTCTGTCAGAATACGTAAAAACCTGAAAATGGATAATTGGGTCACTTAGACTGGTTAAAAAATGTGCATGGCTCAGCTCATATACAACAATAACACATTCTGCACAGTGATTCAGTAAATTAGCTAGAAATTTTTTTGACCAAACTAAATAGTTGCTCAAACATTTGAACTATGAATTTTTCTATAAGATATCTGTGAGCATTACTATTGATATAGAAATAAAATAAATATAAAAGTGTAGAAACATCAGTTTTAACTGTAGTTTCACTGTCGGAACTTTCAAATTTCAGTTAATTATTAATAATACAGTTACAATACTTTTCTTAGAGCAATTAGCAAATTTTCCTGATTAAACTGAGCATTAAAGGTGACACATCTAGGATTTCATGCTAAATTTTCCTACATTCCCTGCAGCCTTTTTCTATAGCTCTCACGAGTCAAACTACATGACCTATTCCCAAAGCCTAATAGGCCTATATTGTTTTTTTCCCAATCAGAAAAAAAACCTAATCAGAAGATGACAAAAAATCATTTAGGCCTTATTATCTGGAGTGACCTCAGGTGTATCTTGAAACTCTTTGAATAACTCTGGCCATTATTGTCCCTTGTGTCATAAATGTTTGAGGAAATGTTGTGCAATTTTTGTGACAGTTGATATTAGTAGGTAAGTAGTATAATGTAGATTAGAATGCTTGTAAATATAAAAATTTAGATATAAAAAGCCTGTTCTTTTAACTATAACAATTCCCAAATTGGAGTTGAAGCGATTAAAGTTTTCCCAAATTGACAAATTTTACAAAGCAAATTTTTCCAATTTCTTGAGGATCTTTTTCCCAAAATGGACAGTAAAAGGCCTGCATTCAATGTCATTTATGAAAATTAGATCATCAATTTTGGTAATTTAGCTTCAATTAAATATCTAAGAAAATTGCTTAGGGTAAAGAATAAGGAAATGTTTTCAAATATCATCAAGTAACCAAAAAGTACCATTTACACAAATGACATAGACAGAGAAAGCAAATACTCAAACAGTACAAAGTGCCCAACACTGATTCACTCTAAATATTGAATGCTGGAAGTACACAGACATTGTAAACAATCCATCAGACAAGTGTAAATAAAATAACAAGAAGATTACAATCAAAAGACTGAATAAATGTGAAACCTTTTAGATAATGTATTAGATTACAGTACCTTCTATGTCTCAATACAATCCATGTTCATGTTTTCGCAGACAAAAGGCTAATTCAAGCACATCGGTCGAATAATAAGAACATGTTCCTTGTCTGGAGACCACAAATCAAACCAAACAAGAATCTCAGATAAAAATGAGGAAGAAAAAGCTGGGAAGGCATTCACAAAACAGCTTCCCAAAGGTATGAAATAACATTCAGGAGATATTGAATACAACTAAAAGTGAAAGGGGAATAGAGAAAAGAAGAAAACAAAACTCAGGAGAGGATAAAAATTAACATACAGGGGAAGAGTGGTGGACAGAGTATAAAGGAAGGATTTTAAAGTGGTTACAGGGAATGCCACGTTCACAAGATGACCATGCCTCCCTGTCACACAGATCACAAAACTAAAGAGGTTGGGAATAGGTAAAGATCAAACTCAAGTTTAAAAGGGAAGGGGTATGAAATAAATCCAAAGTGAGATGAATGGGTTATTCATGAATGCAAATCAAATTTAATAGAAAGTTGGCTTTCAGACCCTTTTTGAACTGTATATACATCACCATATCTCCAAGATGGAATTTAAAATAAAATAACTCAATTCCGTCTGGATTTTAAATAAAATATCTCAATGCCGTCTGGATTTAAACCTTTCTAAGAGTTACACAGAATGGTCACAAAATTCGCCAACCACTAATATAATATAGCACATTTATAGTTTCCATAGCTGCAAGCAAAAATTGTAAGTGAAATGGAAATTCAATTATACTGTTGCCACATACATGACAGACTTTAAGACACCAAGGCAGCATTGACTCAGACCCACAATTTTGCTGGGTGAGGGTTATGCCAAACCAACAATTTATTTAGGATGACCTTATCTTGTAAGTAAGCACAGGTGAAACTTGAATGTGCTAAACTACAGTAATAGGGGACAACCATTTACCAAAAGGTCATAGAATTTATGAGAGTTCTGAGGAAATAATAGATGAAAAATTTGAAAATGGGTTAGTCAACTTTGAAATCTCAGGACCAGGTTTATCATACTTATACTACTACACATGTATAGATATCTGAATATCACAATTTCTACATAAACAACATCCATACAAACTTAAAATTAAATCTGTACTATTAGTGCAACAAAATATGCTGACATATTTGACAATGAAAACATATTTAATATATTCAACAAAGAAATTTAACAGTTTAGATTCTACATCAAACAGTAACAAATATTACCTCAGTTAAAATCCATGCAGTAAGCCATCAATTAAAGAGCAATTAAGCTGATTAACTTTATATTGATCACGAATTCCGCACTTGAAGACACAGTAAAAATGAATAAAGAATTTTAGTAGGAAACCCTTTATCTAGAAATTATTCCATCAATCATATAAAAGATTCCACATCATACAGCAGTAGGAAACACCAAGGCAGCATTGACTCAGACCCACTATGAGTCAATATGCACTACAGACTAAAATCAATCAATAAATACAGAAAATACATTTATTTGTCACCATTCTGATCTCTCCACTGTTCATCTTACTGGAGCTTGAGATGATTTGAACGTTGATATCATACTGTTAGTGTAGTGATCTAATTATGAATTCAAATTATTTCCTGGCAGAGCAATTTTAAATTTTCCAGTTTTTATAATATTTGCAGCCAGTGAGACTCTGAGGAAGCACACAAATCATAATTATGTTAGAGTACATCAACTGTAAGACCAAGCGCAAGTCAGTTTCCATTTCTGCTTGAAGGTAACTGAAACTCAGTGAAACGGTATAAGGCTTCACTGCCCCAGCAATCTATTATATGCATACTAATAAGATCTAAATCAAAGGTAGCATTTTCCATTTTCCTTATTCTATGATAATGACAACATTTCCTGAATGTCATTACAAAAAGGAATTAAACATTTCTCATGGCCAACTAACAAAAAGTACTTTTTTCCATTACAGGTCAATGTGGACAAATCCACCATGATTTGAAAGACAAATCACCCATTCTTGTAAATACAGTATTATAGGCAGGCAAAGTGATCAAGGGGTAGGGCACCTGACTCCTGATCCATTTAGGTCATGAGCTCCAGCCACACCTTCACCTGATTTTTTATCATAAAATTCAAACCCTCCGAGTTTGTTGGAACCCAAGAACCAGTCATCAACAGTGATTAGGAAGAGTTGTAAGAGCCTGTTTCAGAGTCAGCTGAGAATAAATATGCTTCACATAATACAGGCCTGGATCCACCCCTCCTGAGTCAGCTGTGGAGTGACCTTTTTCTATACCTAATATAAAATTATTTCCACTGATTAGGTCTTAAGGTTACTATTCTTTGAGCACTTAAAATGCAATACATTAATCTATGGTCGATTTCCTCTTGTATACTACCAGTACAATGGAAGGAAGTGCAATATATTTTGGCCCCCTGTTGTGCTCATTGGCCTTGAGACCGTCTAGAAGAATCATATGCTTTTCACTCTACATCACCCCGGCGCTTTCAATTTCCTTATCATGTACATATATACATGACACGGACATATAAACCATATGTCCTTGTACATGATAAGGAAAATTATTCAATTTACTTATCATGTATATATATATATATACATGACACAGACATATAATATGGTTTATATGTCCTTGTACATGATAAGGAAAATTATTCAATTTACTTATATATATACATGACACGGACATATAATATGGTTTATATGTCCTTGTACATGATAAGGAAAATTATTCAATTTACTTATCATGTATATACATATATCCATGACACGGACATATAATATGGTTTATAATTTTGTCCTTGAACATGAAAATTATTCATATGTATATATACATGTATATATATATTTTGTTTTTCCAGAACAAGCCTACTTTCGTCTTTGCATATTTTCCTTATAAGTTGTTCAAAAAACGATGTTTATATAAAGCTACAATAAATGATCGCTTAGGGATACACCCTCCCGTACCTACCCCCACTGAGCCTCAAGTGCGAGGCATTTGTCCTCATGTTTGGCCCCCCCCCCATTCTGGAATTTCTGGATCCGGGCCTGTAATATAAGGCATCAATTACAAGGCTCAACAGGAATACCCAAACTTCTATGCTTGCCAAATAAAACTAAATATGTATGCCAAATGCTATGATTTTCTAAATGCCAAGAAAACATCAATCCTACATATCAAATATTCAAATTTAACAAAGGAAGTTTTAGTCAAAAGCAACCATATATTGCTTTTTGAGAACGCTAAATCTAATGCAACTAAGTTTTGTGCAAGCTGCTAACAAATAATGTCAAAAAATGTGGCCAAGACATCAGCATACACATTGTTTTCACATTAATGAAGTTTTATAATAAATGCATTTTATCCAACTTTCAGCTGCAATACTAATTATACACTTGACAAGACGGCCTGCAGATTAAAAAAAACCAAATGATTCATACAACAAACCATATAAGAGAGACTAAGGAAATTGATAATATTCATGGAATAAAAACAGCACTGGTAATTAAAACTGCACGAGGAATGAGAAATTGCGTCAACCAAAGTCTTGATGGACATAAAGTAAACAAAAAATGGACAAAATTTAATATGTGTCTATTCATTCTAGACTGGAAATTGATACTCAGAGACTCTGAAAGGTTTGATGCTTGTGTCTCCTGATATTCATAAAGCAAATTAAAACAAAACTTTATGGTCATTTAAAATAAATCAGATTGTCGGTTAAATGGTTTGATGGCATAAGTTAATGTTGTCAATCTCTGAGAGATGTTGTACATTTAGGAAAACCAGAAAGAAAAATGGGGCCCCAACATCACATCACTAGAATCAAGTCAGCTTAAACATCAAATAATGGAAACAAAGACCAGAAAATGCCAACATAAATATTATGTAAGCAAAAATATTATTGTGAAATGAAGATTATAACAGACATATTAGGACAAATATAACCGAATGTAATTGAGTACAATGTCAATGGAACAATGATTCGAGTGCATCAGGAGCAAGAGATGCAAACATGTTAAAAAGATACAGAGCAAGGAAGACCACATTCACAAATCAGAACTTTACAGGACAGGTATATACAAAAGAGAGAGGAGGCACATGATGCTAAAACAATACCAAATGGACCAAGAGGAGCATCCAGAGAGGAGGCACATGATGCTAAAACAATACCAAATGGACCAAGAGGAGCATCCAGAGAGGAGGCACATGATGCTAAAACAATACCAAATGGACCAAGGAGCATCCAGAGAGGAGGCACATGATGCTAAAACAATACCAAATGGACCAAGAGGAGCATCCAGAGAGGAGGCATATGATGCTAAAACAATACCAAATGGACCAAGGAGCATCCAGAGAGGAGGCACATGATGCTAAAACAATACCAAATGGACCAAGAGTAGCATCCAGAGAGGAGGCACATGATGCTAAAACAATACCAAATGGACCAAGGAGCATCCAGAGAGGAGGCACATGATGCTAAAACAATACCAAATGGACCAAGCAGCATCCAGAGAGGAGGCACATGATGCTAAAACAATACCAAATGGACCAAGAGGAGCATCCAGAGAGGAGGCACATGATGCTAAAACAATACCAAATGGACCAAGAGGAGCATCCAGAGAGGAGGCACATGATGCTAAAACAATACCAAATGGACCAAGAGGAGCATCCAGGGAGGGGCACAAATAAAGCACCGAACAAATCAGGACATGGATATAAAACAACAACACATCATACACAAACTAAAACAGACATGAATATGGAATGGCACAGGTCTGCAGGACACTACAACAAGAGATTTATATTAGTGTGCTCTCAATCTTCTTTAGCTGTAATTAAGGTCTGAATTATACCCCAAAATAGAAATGGGTGTTTAAACTTAATATTTCCAGTGACATACATGTGTCTCAACATGTTGAGCCTCTGGCTTATTACCGTGTTTGTCATCATCCAAATCTCTGGTGAGATGGTTTAATACCAAAGAAGTTGGCAGTTGGTTCAATGACTCAGAAACAGGTTTATACTTTTCATTATTTTCTATCATTAGTTAAAACTGAACCAAAATGGTAACATCAATAATTCACTATACCACCCCCTATATATACACATAACATGCACACATACTGCTCTACACTCATACCATATGTAACACTGCAAAAACACTGCGACAACAAGAATAGCAGGATGAAATAGAGGACCGAATGAGCCAGAACTGGCAAACATTGCCGACAAAAATCAGGTACTTCAATTAGGTTAAAAGACAGAATGTAATTATCCAGTCTATTTCTTGCAATAAAAGAAGCTCTAGGAGAGAATACTGAAATACCATTTTATTACACAGCTGATGAGAGAGACAGTTCTTTAATTATATGATGGAGTCTGACATTTTCTATAAATGAACTTGTACAACACTGAACTTTGTTCAGAGAGGCCACATCAGCCTGTTCAAATATAACAGTGGAATAAGCCATTGATATTAAACTAATTAATCAGACTTGGATGCCATAGAGGAGTCATTAATGTGCCTTAACATACATCTCATAAATTTTAATTATAAATATTTAATTGAAAATTGTTGCATGTCTCAGAGAGAAACTTTGATTTTAAAATACAGACACCATGACTTGGGAATATTTAAGTGTATACATTTTGAACAATACTTTCACACAATTCACAGCAGTTTCAATAAAATTTGATAGCTTGAATTATTTCAAATGAATACCAGTGGAACGAAACCCTGACCACCTCGGTAACATAACCTAGCAACAACAAGTAAAAGAGATTGAATGAAAGGAACAAATAATACATGTACTGATACATGCTAATTTCCACAACATCACATCTTATATTTTACTTAAACAAGCAGTATACAAATAACTTGAAAGTGTAAACTGTTGCTGGAAGGAATCATACAGTTGTCATGTCCTTGAAGACTTGATTGATGTAAAGCCTGCAGTACTCCACGATTTCAATCAGAAATGCAGAATTAACAGCGACAATAGCATCATTACTTGAAGACAATGTGAATGTACAGAACTAAAGATAGCACGGCACAAAACCACATGGGATTAGGATTCCATGGAAATAATTATTTCCTTTCACTTAGCCTGTCAAGCATGATTTCATTTGTATTTGAAATCCCAGTTAGGCTCACAAATCCAGTTATTCTATAATTTTCACATTTACAAAAGATGTTTATGCCAGATGTGTTTTTGTTAAGAATGATCAATATGACAGAATGTCTGATGATGTGACCCAAGTTGACAAGTTTAAAAGACTTCAACTGTTTGACAGACGTGATACACTTCGTGTTTATTTAACCGATGATCAAGACACACATAGGGCAGAACATAATAGGGTTATACATGTAAAGGAATTCCCAGTTTTAACATCGGACTTAAAATGGTCCTGTTTCAATCAAATACCTGAAATTGTCATTCTTAAATAGATTGCCAAAGAAAATAACTTGATGATCGAAATTAAATATGAAAATAAGAACCAGATAGTGAAACATGACATAAAAGTAATCAAAGTGATTCAGTAATCAAAGTGATTCAAAGATTGTGTGAACTGTTAAATAAACAGAAGATAAATACTTCAAAATTAGAATGCATGTAACACAATGCAATGACCCCAGCTGTGTGTAGAAATTAAACTTGTCCTATTCAAGTTATTCAATACATTAGAGAGCTGAATGATGTTTAAAAGTTTTTTAGATCTTAAGTAATTGGAAATCTGAATACCTTAAACTGTGCCACATTCCACATACGTACATTTAATAGATCTAAATAATTTGTGAATGTTCTCACAATATGTAAATACTGTAATTGATTTGTTTCAACTATTAAAGTCAAATTGTTAAAATTTGAAGCATAATAGTGAAAAGAACTAATGTTGCAAGATTTGATCTGATATTTCAGTATCATTGTCCACCATGACATAGTATGTTCATCTGTCTATTGCCAACAATGGGTTTGCTTACACTCAATTATCTACATTTTTGAAACAATCTTTATCAAACTTAGAAGCATTATTTATGGCCATAAGCTCTTGGCATTTAAGGTTGGTGATGAGCTAAATCTGACCACTAGGACGATAGTTATAGCCCTTGAATAACCAAAATTGATGTATTTGACAATGTTTATACTCTTGCACTTGCAATTCTTCACTAATTGAAATCATATTTAGAATACATTATGACCTTAATACTGACCTTAATATCTTGGTCAGGGTTTGATTATGGTCAATGCATTAAGAGTTACCAGCTCGTGATTAAGCAAACACAGGGAAATGTTCTTATTTTATCACTTACTTATTGTTTAGCAACTATTTTTCACCAGTGTTGTTGATAATGTTGATAATTAAGTAATGTCTATGTAATCTACGTTATGAAAGTATTGGTAAGGTGATCGGACTGCTTATTGTATTGTTTTGTGCTTTTAATGGTTTCTTAATCATTGTCATGAAACAAACAGATACATTTCCTGGTATGAGGATATTACATATTATATATTTATGTTATTTTATATTTGTGTGTGATGTACATCAGTTGGGTTCTGTGACCTTTAACTATTTAGTAATGAAACTCCAAATGTGGTGTCCATGAAACCTAAAGGAAGGTTACAGTGGTTACAGGGAACGGCACATTCGTAAGACATGCCTCCCCAAACACATCCCAGGAAAACATCAACATACAAAACATTAGGAGTTGAGGATGTGTAAGGGCAAACATCCACATGAATGGGGAAATAAGGAACAGTCTGGCTGATTATCAAAGACAACATAGGAGAACTGTGAGGGACAACAAGGCAAGTGTGAATGTTGTGACAACCGAGAGAGCTGAATGTGGAATTATTGTAATGGCAGCAAGCATCTCTGTAACTGCCTTAAACATGGAAACTAAATTGAGCGATATCCACCTGGACCATCTTGGCCCCTTCAATTGTAATAAATATGGGAAAACTTATATACATGTATAAACAGTATTAACTAGAGGTTGGATAACCCTCAGATATGGTATGTATGATACAACCTGCAAGAGAAGACAGGGGGAGAGTTGCAATTGAAACATGGAAGTCTTAAACCTGGCCACCATATATGACTGAAAAATTGTTGAAAAATGGCATAAAACCTAATAAACAAATTATTTAATCCTGCTTTTAACCATTCTATTCACAGAATACAACAATAGCAATGGGTGTAATGATACAAACCACACATACAACATCTTAAACTAATAAAACAAACATATGTGACATTTATTTACAAGCTGTTCCAACATTCAATACATTTTATAATTACCATAGGAACATATACTGCCAGATTTCTATTGATTGAGGTTTGTGTGTATAATAGCTGAATACATTACAGAATTATATTGTAACTTATGTTGCCAGAGTTTAATATAACACTATACAATCATTCTTGTCTAACAATACGTTGAGGCATATGAATGGCTAATAAAAAAGGAACAAATATCCTAAATTCCTCCAAAACCTCTAAGCAATTACGATTTTATGTATGAGACATATGGGATACAACATATGAACACATTTTTTTATGTACAGTAAAACCCCAATAATAAGACCACCTTTGGGGCCCTTGAAATTGAAAAATTGTGTTCTTATTTTTGAGGTGGGCTTAATATTGAGGTGGTCATTAGGTGAGGTAAATCTGTACTAAGAATCAAATACAAAATTGGGTAAATGATAGATGTAGGAAACTGCTTTATTCACAGGAATATTAAAACTGTTACTGTAACCAATTGATTGACAATTTAATACATAATCAATTTATTTTCTTCAAATTTATCTTTCGAACAAGAGTTGACTGATGACTTTTTTTGGGGTATCACATAAAAACCAACTCGCTCTAAACACACCAACAATAGATATACTTTGGATTTGTATAAATATGGGTATTCCCCTCTAAATCCTGAGGTATAATGTACATCATGCTCAAATAGCAATGAAAACAAAGACAGGATTGAACCTTCAACTGAACTTCCATGAATCTAACATTAAATTTTGTTTATACCACAGGTAAAAACCTATTCTAAGTGAATTCCGGATTTCTTCCATAATGACCCGAAGCACAAGAATCCTAAATGACAAAAAGAAGAGCCTGAACACAACAGGTACAGTACAACCTCAATAATAAGACCACCCTTGGGACCCTTGAAAACTGGTCTTATTGAGGTGGTCTTATTATTGAGGCTGAATAATAGAGGTTTTTCAGTACATGTACATCAAAGAAACTAATTCTTGAAAAACTTTGACCAATTTGCAAAGTCAGCCTTTCAGATACCTTAAAGCCTTTAATCCACTCTTAGATAATATTTCCTTATGTTTTGTTTTCACTAATTTCAGAAATTACTTATCACAAACAAAATTTGCAAAATAAGCAGTTTTACCAAACACTCATCAAGCTTTTTGTATATCAACTGTTTATCCGAATATAAATACATCTATTAGTTATCAAGAGAATATAAATACCATCGTATATTTAAATAATCTGCCAAGCAAAGATCATCAGTTCCATGCATTGCATGAAATTAGGAAATTTCTTTTTATATTTACGTCTTTTTAGATAAATTATTTCCATTAACTTCCAACACAATTTGGCAATACACAGATATGTTATTATAGAACAGTTGATCCTTAAAGTACACACACAATTTTCAGATAGTTGTAGTATAGAATAAATACTATAAAAGTTATAAAATCCGCTTACAATACATTGAATAACCCAATACACTACAATGTATATGCAATATTATAGCTGTATATACATATTATTGCTTGTAATAAATAATATTATGTTCAAAATCACAAGATACTGGCATGGCATTCTGGCTTTTTTAGTGTCCTGACAGTTAATGTCAGTTTATGCCAGCATTCTGACAATTAATACAAAGCAATAAACAGACATAATTATATATATTTATTTAAAAAAAAAATATCACCAACTAATGCTCAGGAAATAACATACCAAGCATAGAAAAATCACTGGTTTTTTTTCCGTAAAAATAAAATATTACCATTTTTGGAAATAATCCATCTCATACAATTTTGCACAAAAAATCAGAAATCCGAGAGACAGGAATGTGTGCACGAAATCAACACAACTGTTACATATATTCAATATTTCCATAGAACATTCACATTTTATCCATAACCTTGAAGTCTCCAATAGAATTTAAAGTCTTCGCGACTGACTTCTTGCATTCTTACAGAATTCTACAATTATATGAACCATTGTGTCTCCGGATTGATGGATCTCACACAATCAATCAATACAAATCAGTTGTACAGTCAGATATTATCAGTAGATAGAGTTATAACCAGCTAGATATATGACCATGGTCCAATGATTTCCCTACAATTACAAACACCCTGAATGTGGTCATAAGAAGTTCAATATAAATTCTTCACAGCCTGACAATGAGCATAGGTCTAACTTCTACTGTAGTTTTATCAACCATACTATCAGTTTTTAAACGAATTATTTTGTTAAGGTAGCAGATATCTGATAACAGCCAATCAATATAAGATTAGAATCCAATCAGGTGTTTTTGTTGCAGCACCAAAACAAGACGGTAAATATATTTTGGCAAAACAATAGGAACAATTTTGGCAACTGCTCTGATTATGCCCCAAGATAAAGAAATTGGGTCACATATCCGACACAAGTACAATTGTACTTCTGCTATAACTCAAATTAAAAATAAAATCACTCCCAGTATTTTTCAATACAGTCCAAGGTAAAATATTAAAATTTAATTGCATATTAATTGCAATCTTTATTTAATTATATATGCATAATTACCATATTGTAATATTGAATCAACTTTACATCAACCCGCATTAGGCAACAAACTGGTATTAACATGTAATTAAAGGACTTGGGATCACATGATATGATTTATCAAAGAACTGTACTGCAACCTTCAAAATAGTATTCTCCAGCTCAGCAACCTCCCTTCAACAACACTATCAATGTTCCCATTGAACAATTTACCACACATTCAAAATTCACATTCTCTAAATCAACAAGCTCTCAACAACAGCCAACAATTCCATCTTCCAAGGGGTGTTACTCTGGAGAGGTTACATTGTATGACTAATCTTGACTTAAAGCACTTTCTGTACACCAGAAAGCAACATAAAATCATCCCACAACAGCAAAAAATATGTCTGGATGCATGGTTAATGTGAGTAAACAACATTCTTTGTATGACTAACCAACATGAACATTTAGATACCATTACAAAATAATGGAACAATACACAGTAATTATTCCATGGAGAGTAAATTAATTATATGACGTCAGAAATCTTGTCAGGAATCTCGAATACCACACTAATGGGAAAATAATATGATGCAACACTTTCATCAGAATATCAGAAAATATCTGTTATGACCAAGAAAACATGTTAGGTAGGGTATGGCAGAGTCTGACGTTATGACCAAGAAAACAGGTTAGGTAGGGTATGGCAGAGTCTGACGTGAGAAGGCAATTACATGAACAAGGTATGAACTGGTGTAACGGATATGAATAGTTGTTGTACTAAATGTCTGGTAATGGCAGAGTATCACTTTTCATAGCAAGGTGAGAGAAGGATGTATTACTGTGTCTGGGTATGATACAGATGAGCCAATAGAGAGTTACAGAAATGATCTAGAATGACAGGACCAATTTTGATAGAGCAGGTGTGACAGGTTTCATATAGCATGACATGGAGTGACAGAGATCAGACAGCAATACAGGATGTGACAGATGATCTAGCATGACATGGTGTGACAGGTCTGATCTAGAATGACAGGGTGTGACAGGTATGATCTAGCATGACAGGGTGTGACAGGTATGATGTAGCATGACAGGGCGTGACAGGTATGATCTAGCATGACAGGGTGTGACAGGTATGACCTAGCATGGCATGGTGTGACAGGTATGATCTAGCATGACAGGGTGTGACAGGTATGATCTAGCATGACAGGGTGTGACAGGTATGACCTAGCATGGCATGGTGTGACAGGTATGATCTAGCATGACAGGGTGTGACAGGTATGATCTAGCATGACAGGGTGTGACAGGGATGATCTAGCATGACATGGTGTGACAGGGATGATCTAGCATGACAGGGTGTGACAGGGATGATCTAGCATGACAGGGTGTGACAGGGATGATCTAGCATGGCAGGGTGTGACAGGGATGATCTAGCATGACAGTGTGTGACAGGGATGGTCTAGCATGACAGGGTGTGACAGGTATGATCTAGCATGACAGGGTGTGACAGGGATGATCTAGCATGACAGGGTGTGACAGGGATGATCTAGCATGACAGGGTGTGACAAGTATGATATAGCATGACACTGTGTGACAGGTCTGATCTAGCATGACACTGTAAGACAAGTATGATCTAGCATGACACTGTGTGACAGGTCTGATCTAGCATGACACTGTGTGACAGGTCTGATCTAGCATGACACTGTGTGACAGGTCTGATCTAGCATGACATGGTGTGACAGGTATGATCTAGCATGACATGGTGTGACAGGGATGATCTAGCATGACAGGGTGTGACAGGTCTGATCTAGCATGACACTGTGTCACAAGTATGATCTAGCATGACATGGTGTGACAGGTCTGATCTAGCATGACAGGGTGTGACAGGTATGATCTAGCATGACAGAACATTACAGGTATGATCTAGCATGACAGGGTGTGACAGGACTGATCTAGCATGACAGGATGTGACACTCTGGTCTGATCTAGCATGACAGGGTGTGACAGGAATTATCTAGCATGACAGGGTGTGACAGGAATTACCTAGCATGACATAACATGACAGGTATGATCTAGCATGACAGAATGTGATGGGAATGATCTAGCATGACACTGTGTGACAAGTATGATCTAGCATGACAGGGTGTGACAAGTATGATCTAGCATGACAGGGTGTGACAGGTCTGATCTAGCACGACACTGTGTGACAAGTATGATCTAGCATGACACTGTATGACAGGTCTGATCTAGCATGACACTGTGTGACAGGTCTGATCTAGCATGACACTGTGTGACAGGTCTGATCTAGCATGACACTGTAAGACAAGTATGATCTAGCATGACACTGTGTGACAGGTCTGATCTAGCATGACACTGTGTGACAGGTCTGATCTAGCATGACACTGTGTGACAGGTCTGATCTAGCATGACATGGTGTGACAGGGATGATCTAGCATGACAGGGTGTGACAGGTCTGATCTAGCATGACACTGTGTGACAAGTATGATCTAGCATGACATGGTGTGACAGGTCTGATCTAGCATGACAGGGTGTGACAGGTATGATCTAGCATGACAGAACATTACAGGTATGATCTAGCATGACAGGGTGTGACAGGACTGATCTAGCATGACAGGATGTGACACTCTGGTCTGATCTAGCATGACAGGGTGTGACAGGAATTATCTAGCATGACAGGGTGTGACAGGAATTATCTAGCATGACATAACATGACAGGTATGATCTAGCATGACAGAATGTGATGGGAATGATCTAGCATGACAGGATGTGACAGGGATCACTAAGAATGACATGGTGTGACAGGTATGATCTGGTACGAGTCATATATAGTATGTCCTTTTTTCATTGCTTTAAATGTTGCAGTACAATACAAACTATCTGTCATACCTTGTTACTTGACTGCAGAATGTCTGTCTGCTCACACCAAAGGCTCAAAACATTTAAGTTCAAAATTAATATGGACACAATTTACTTTCAGAACTTCACAATTAATGCATTTGATGATGAGATTGCTTATGTCTTAAAATCAGCTCAGCAAACTCCATGGTCAAAGCCAGGTACATTATTGACAAAGCTGTTCAGACTTGGCACCGCAGTAAAAACCAATACTATCAACAGTCTTTCCTTTCAAAGTGGCTGACACTTGTCACACAAACTGGCTAGAAATAATCTTACATCACATTCCAGAACAAAATCTACAATCCTAACACCCACACATAAATTTGGACAGAGTACAATCTGTAGACACCATACTTGCCAGAAGTTGATACAGTATTGTTACCTCCTTTTGAAGAGCCAAACAAATATGGCTGCCATGAATGTCCCAACCTTGCTAATAAAAATAAATCTGGTCTTATTATATATAAAATAGGAAGTTTACAAATCAAGTAAGAAGATACATACTTTTTCTGTCTGGTAAGAGATGGCTCCCCAAGGTGAATTCTGGGACGATTATAATTGTATTATCAGAGAAAACCTTCAGTACTAAAATGAGTCTCAGACAATTTTAACACTTCTGATTTTTTGGCTGTAATATTGCCCACCAATAATGCAAGAAATGTCAAAATAATATCAAATTTGAATATCACAAATATTGATAAATTAACATTTTGAAAATAGCGCATAAAATGATAACTAGAAGGTTACGTAACCACATGTATTTCAGACTGTTTATTGACAGCTGCATCTCCAGACATACGCAAGCATGCATGAATGCTTACAATGTGTTAGCGAAAGTGAAAAATAAAAGTTCCAAAAAAACTTTTAAGAGTATATATAACATGAACACACATCAGTTGCCTTCAATATTGACATATTGCTACATACCATATTTGTTTGGTCTGAGACGATTTCATGAATATATCAAGATGTCATCATATATAACTGGAAATCTATTGCCTTTGGTTACTACGAGGTGCAGTCAAAAGGTTCCCAGACTGATTATATATTGCATAATCTTGACGTCCGATTATGATGAAACTTGTTACGCATATATTCTAAGTACAGTTTTACATTTTGTTAGCAAAATTAATAATGTAACATCGGTATTTCAATAGAAAAAGCTATATATTACGTGCCCTACGGAGCGCTTTGAAATATTAATGATATCCTGATTTTTCCCACTGTTATTAACGCTAGTTATGGTATAATTTGGCGCCGTATTATCGTACCAATTTACATGACATCACATCTAAGTTATTTCTAAAGACTAGTGCACAACAAGCGTCATCGGGTAAGAATTAATAGATTTTTACGCATCTTACGAAGCAATGGTAAAATTCGCTGGCGTAGAAACGTCGACGTCATCCGAGCGAACGGAGCAACAGATAGTCATTAAATATTGTGTGAGAGCGGGAATGACACAAACAGAGACATGAACAGTTTTTAATCATGGAAATATATATATAACATATTAACAAAGGATTTAGGAATGAAAAAAAGAATGTGCAAGATGGGTGCCCCGCCTTTTTTCACAAGAAAATATGAAAACCAGGATAGAAGCATCTGAGAAATTTCTCCGGTGCTGGAGAAAGGAGGGAGGTCGATTCTTAAATCGTATCATTACCAAGGATGAAACTTGGGTGAAATTTTATGACCCTGAAACATAGGGTCTATGGTGTGGAAAAGACAGAAAATGTATTGAATACTTTGAAAAAAATTGACTATTATGTGTCTACCCTGACGTCATTTCTTGAGCGAAGTATACGTCATTTTTTAAAAGTGATCCGCTCGGCGTGAGTGATGTTTCTTTGCTATGTAAAATTTGACTGTTTTATATTTGATTGTTATCTAAAATATATACAGTCATGTAGAATATTGTTTTTGCTTTATCTTGATATAATTTTTATTTTTCAACTTCAAAGACTGACAACAGTAAAAAGGAAGTCCGGGAACTTTTTGACTGCACCTCGTACACGTTCAATTTGTCTATGAAGGATGTCCCCAAAATCCAAGTGAGAGTTACCTCATAACACATCAAGTTGACGTCCTCTAAGTGTCACAGGTTCACAGCTGTTATTGCCTTGCTTATATCGGGAGTATAGTTCAAACTACATGTATGCCACTGATTGACTGATATACTTTGATGTACATAAAATCACCTTCTAGTACCAAGATGTAAAAGATTTATTATTGGGTGAGTACAAAATACATTAAAACATAACTTTATTTAGATTTTATTCACGATAACCTAACCATGCATGCAACAGCTAGTTCAGCAATAATTTTTGGTGTAAAATGTGATATTTTACTTTTTTGTCTGGTTTTCTTCGTTATTGATTCAAATACCAGAACAAATTGAGTGAGTACATTATAGATTTAATTGAAAATAAATTAGGAAAAGGCTGATTCAATTTTGGTACATACACTATGAAATATCACTGTTAATCAATGAATAATATGCATTAACAACCCAATATACTTCTGTTGATCGACTTTCTTTTTTGTTAAAATTTTTGTGAGTGGATAAACTGCCATGGTAACCAATTAAAATTGTAATGTAATACCAAACAAACTTGATTTATTAAGAAGTTTGCAGTTATATGAAAAACTTTAAAGTGTCTGAGTTTTATTATTCTGTTAACATTCAAATAGCTTAAAATAAAATACTTAATCATATACTGGGTAAATGACAACAGTTTTTGTAGAATCATTTTGTCGAGTACTTATCAATATGTTTAAACGGTTGATTCAAAATAATCTTCATACAATATTTGACATTTTTGTACATGTAAATTCATGAGCGAACTTCTTATTAAAACTGCTGTTAATGTCATTATTGAGAAGCCATCAAGTGTAGGGAAATGCCACAGGTTATATGATAAGCATACTGCATTTAGCTGTCAATTTGTGTGATAAAACCAAGATAAGGGCATGATATGGTACAATCAGAACACATACTGAATTCCCACATCTCCCTCGCTTATCATGAATCACACACATTTAACAGACTGACTTAGTACAAATGCCAAATTATCAATCAATATTTTATAAGTTCAATCAGAGCCAATTATACTAGCGAAGTCAATATGGGATTTGTAAGTCAAATCGCAGGAATGCTGTAGCTGTCAATCAAAGGTTTACCATTGCAATGTGGTGCCAAGTTGACAAATCTAGCACCAAGGTAAGAAATAAAGGTCAACAGTAAATCAGTCAATGAAAGTCAGAAGGCAAACTCTTGCATCACATTGAATCTATATCAGCTACATGAACAACATTGGAGAAAAAACGACAGGAATTAATTGTATTTGCAATACAACAAGGAAAGAATAAAAGAAATGACAATAAAACAAAATGACAAAAAATATGCATATTGCTACAATTACCATATTTGTTTGGTCAGGGCTGATTTCAAGAATATATCAAGATGTCAACATATATAACTGGTTATAAGAAATCTATTTACTTTTGTCACAATAAAATGGCACAAAGCGATATTTATCCTGACACTAAACAACATGCAGGTTATAGGAAGTCTCAAGAAAAGAACAATATATGATGCAAAAACATTATTGACTACATTGACAATACACCTATGTCTATTTCTGTTTATCTTAACAATATATAATAAAAACGTGTTCTTCAATATTGACATATTGCTACATACCATATTTGTTTGGTCCTAGTCGATTTCAAGAATATATCAAGATGTCATCATATATAACTGATTATAAAAAATCTATTTCCTACGGTTACTACACCAGTCTCATACGGAACATTAATTCAGCCGATGCAAAACACACAAATTATATATAAGCATGTTGCTGCTGGTCAAATATGTATTGTAATAAAATACTATGAAAGACCGGTAGGGACATTCCAGTTCATTTGCATTGTAATAAAATACTATGAAAGACCGGTAGTGACATTCCAGTTCATTTGCATTGTAACAAAATACTATGAAAGACTGGTAGTGACATTCATACTTCATTATTTCTCTTCCAGGAAATATTGAATTCCTGAAGATTAAATCATGAATGTGTGAAGTTGAAATCATGAAGTCACGATTTCAAAATTCACAAATTCATAATCTTGAAGTCATGAATTCACAATTTCAACTTCAGGCATTCACAATTTCAACTTCACAAATTCAATATTTTTTAGATGAGAAATTATAAATGAAAAGTGAATGTCACCACTAATATTCCATAGATATGGAATTAGAGTATAAGCAGATATTAATACACTGCATGAAGCTTATAATTTGGTCACTCAGCCTTAAAACTGCTGTTTACAAAATCTGATCGCAATCTTTATAAGTACATGTTTTGTACAATGAAAACTTGAGTTTTATGGTTTAAATGCTTGGGAATATTGGTCAATATGAAGTACATACAAATTGGTCAAGTTGTATCACAATGTGCAACAGTGTAGCCAGGGTTTGAAAAGCAATACTCACAAGAAAAGAGAGATTTAAAGTTGTAACAGGGAATGCCACATACCCAAAATAATGCCTCCCCACACAGATCCCCAGGAAAACAACAGTCTACAAAACATTAGGCACTGAGGAGGTGCTTTTTAGGGCAAACATGCATGGGAACACCTGGGTGTAAGGAATTGTCTTGCCGACCATGACAAGGCAGGAAGTGGGGTCACAGGGAGCTTGAGTGTTACAGAAGGAAATCTGCTCAAGCTTGGGGAGGAGTCCTGGGGATGGCCTTGCTCAGATATATTTCTAGTCATTGATAAAATAAGGAGCACTCTCGAGGAGCCCCCAAAATGTCTTTGCTCCAATGCAAACAGTCAATAATGACAATTCATACAGACAATTATGACATCATAATGACAGTTATATATAGACTAAATTAGTTTCGTTATATAGCACATATAACATATTGTGG
This sequence comes from Mactromeris polynyma, assembly GCA_032209605.1. Lineage (NCBI taxonomy): Eukaryota > Metazoa > Mollusca > Bivalvia > Venerida > Mactridae > Mactromeris > Mactromeris polynyma. The sequence goes on from JASFXZ010000003.1 coordinate 35,507,949, forward strand.
TATATTGGTAGGTAAAGGTACTTCCTCCTTGCATTAATAAAATGATTTTAGAGTAACTCTTATGCTTACAACAAACCCATGACTGGAATTGTTCACATAACGCACAAGTGTATTATGCATAATGGGCACTACACCCTTGATGTGTTTATATATATAAGACAATTAAATGACCAATGAGTCTTTATAATCTGTATAAGCTGACAGTGAGTCAATAACTGATTACACCAGAACAATTCTGGGAGATCACCAGATGCAAAACTTGACTGGTACTGAAAGGTTGGTGCTTTAGTGAGGTTTAATTGACAATACATTATTACTACATGTGAAAATTGGTACTCACGGTTGTTGCTCAAGAGAGGGACTGTGACTTTGATGTTAATAATAATAATTTATTTCGCATATCTTACCTTAAAAAGTCTTAAAATGCCACTTGTTTGAAATGTTTATATTGTATGTACATTTGTAAATGATTGGCTTTTTTGTTTACCATATGACTGATTTGTACTATGAGCCATGCAGTCAGAGGCATAAATTACTTGCAATAAATAATATTATATTGTTCAGGTATTATTATTCTTATAGCTGTCATTATAATAACAAACATGTACATGAAACAAAACTGAATGTCAATAAAATATATTACATCTTATGGACAATTTGTCAATATATCATCATCCTATTTCTAGTTAATTTCCCTAAGGGACCAATGTGATTTTATAGCATAATTTTGTATTAATGTGTCAACCTCTAGCTAGAATGATTACATCTATTTCATTATTTCTTTTCTGTTCCAATTCTTTCCAGCATTATTATTTTTCTTTGATCATCATGAATTGATTTTACCCCTCCACAGCAATTATATAGAACTTTGTAATGTACAAATCCAGTTTTGATATTTACAAAAATATACTTAACAAGAGATGTTTGTAAAACATTATGCCTCCCCGTGACCTAGACCTTTGAACCCATGATCCCAAAATAAATACATTTCCTCTGCTACTCAAGATGAATGTGTGGACCAAGTTTGCGGATGATAGGTCAAGGGATCTTGAGTTATTGATCAGAAACAAAAAGGTTACGGACCGACCGACATGTGCAAACCAATATGCCCTCTTCTTTGAAGAGGGGCATAAAAAACTCTACTGATAATCAAAAGGTATATTCCTGACACACAAACAAAATTCAAGTTCAGGTAACCTTTGCCAGTAAGTCACTAAATGAATGCAAATACAATTTCATTCTTAATTATAATATTCACATTCGGGGGTGATCAAATTGTTACATCAGTAACCTACTAATGCCCTAATATGCATTTTTGTACTTGAGACCTAACTTATAATAGGTTCATGATTTTCCGTTATACCATTTATGTAGGCAACTTAAGTACATTGTACTTGTACTGATTTTGCTGATGCAACAATTATCACATTCTTCAATAACAATCACATTTATAACTCCCTAACTTAGGTCTACAAAATCAATTAAATTCCAGCCCCAGCAGTCTTCAGAGAGACTTTTCTTATAATCAAATTACTTACAAAAGACAAAATGTGATTATATTGATAAATATTGCATGCTTTAATTACTTCTGTTCAGACCTCTTCCTTTACTTGGGTGACATCTTTATATTATGAACAATTAAGTATAAATAGAAAGAAATCTGGATGATTTTTATGCTGAGATTACAAGGTAACGAAGCTTGTTGCTTAATATTTTTTTTACGAGCTCGAGTATCAGGATGTGATACAACTTGCACATAGAGTGTAATTGACATCAAAGGAGAAGACATACAAAACCAAATACCTGTGAAATCTCAAGGTTTGGCTATGAGACTTGTCAGGTTTTCACAACCACTTGTCAAAACCATACACATTAATGAAGTAAGTTTTACTTCGAAGTTGACATTTTTGCCTTAAAAGTATTTGTTACAAACAATGTTCAAATATTGCCTTTTATAATAGTATGGTATATATCATTTAAAATCATATATACTGTAGTACACCTATAGATCACAATACCAATTAGTACATTTAAAACTAAAGCGAATCCTTATTTTTCATGAGAATTATTACTACCTTAATAAAACTATTATTCAGGAGCTGACCAGGAAGCTGTGGGTCCAGGACCAAAGGACTCTCCCCTCCAGAAACACCATTTTAACTAAATTAAATACCACAGACAGCTATGCTAATCAATTATATAGTTGCAACATAAAATCTGTTAAGCGATTACATTTATCTGCAATCGAGACTTGGTCTGTCCACTATATATAACCAACTTAAAAAAATCAAGACATTTATATTTCAGCTAAATCATTGTAACCATGTATATGTTACTATGCAAAATAAATACAGTTGGACCTTGTTCATTCGAATTCAATGGGTCTGAAATTTTAGTTTGAATATTAATTCTACATGGTTTAGCACATTTCAATTCGACATGCATAAGAAGAAACATCGGGGCCTGATATTTACTTCGGTGATATCAAGTATTCTGATAGAAGGTTGTCGAATAAATGAGTTCTAACTGTATTACAAAGTGATCTAGTTAGAATTAAGAGTAGTAATAGAAGTACCACATATACTGTATTTAGATCATAATGATACTAACAAGCGGGTCTGGAATAAAAATCAGTGAGTTAAGTTGATAGCTATAAACTCAGCCTGATACTAGAAAATGGTATTACCATGCCACAGACTAGTAGTTAACTGTAATAAATATGACCTGGTAGATTTCCCACTGAATTCTCAGACCAACTAATATACACAAAACCTTAGTCAGCAGACGTTATGTCTATATTAGTGAAATATGTTGACTGGAAAAACTTGCAGATTGGTTCTGAGAAGAGAGACAATTATTAGCATAAAGTTTGATTGTGTGTCAATGTTTCATAACAGTCATCAACAGTTTATTGCATGTTTAGCACTAGCACAGATCATCATTAGTTCCAATAACTTGCATATCAATAAGTACCATGTTTTGGTGCTAAGTAAAGGTTAATACCAGACCTCAGAGACTCTGAAATCTCTGGAGAGAAGGATTTGCAATCATTTACCCATTAAATCTAATCATGTAAAGATGTGCTGGGTTGGATTATTGTTGATTATCAAATAAAGATTGACATGATTATATTTCCTATTCTACAGAAGTTCATCACACAACCAACAATCTCAAGTTGTACTTTTGTGTTTCAAATCTTTGATCAAATAAAATAATTTTCTTATTTATGTGCTCCTTCCTGATCCTAAATCAATAGCATAAATGCAGTTAATATGCTGTAGACAGCTTACCTTACCAGCATTCTGGGTTTCCAGCCTGTATCAAGTATTCAACATATATATCTCACACCAACATGAGATGGATAAAAGTGAATCAAGATCTTGATGGAACTTTGCTGTCCTTGCAAAGTTTTGAACTCTTAACTTGCAGATTGTAACATTAACAGTATAAGTGCATATTTCACCACACAGAGATTATATTGTTTCAGAGAACGCTACATGCACAAGACAATGGGTCCCCACACAGACCGAAAGGGAACCACAGCCTACAAAACATTAAGCACTTAGGAGGTGCAAGGGTAAACATGTATGGGAATAGGGGTTCAATGAATGACCTGGCAAATTTGCAAATCGGCAATTTCAGCCGTTTTTCAAATTGAACTGTTTGTGAATTGCTGAAATATGTATTGTAACATTTAACAGTCAAGTATATAAAAAAATACTTTTGTGAACAAGTAAATTTGAACTGGCTGATATTTTCACATCTTTCACTCGTTCCACATTGCAGACTTTAATTACGACTTTAAAATATAGCAGTCATTTACACTACAGAGTTAGCTGGGAGGGCTTCAAATTAATGAGAAAGCTGTAATGACTGAATAATTACTGGGAATATAATGATTATAAATTTCCTGCCAATATTAAAGGTTTCAAAACTATGAGTAATAAGACAGTGGTTGAACAATCCCATGATGGAATGAAACACTTCGAATATAAGGTTAATTATTTCAATCATTATACAACAACAAGCCCTGACGCCAAATTCAAGTTCCTCCTACGTTGTACTTTAAGAAGATAGCAACATCATGATATAAAATGTTCTATCTTTAGAGGATAGTCTTTCTAAACATAACATCAAAACTTAGAACCAGTTAATAAACTCAAGTATTACAGTCTTTTATGATGATAGGTGAAAGTTTAGAACAAATGAATAAAGACACACTAAAACTTCACTTTAACCACTCCATTCAATGAACCGTGGGTTGTTCTACGAGCTGAGAGCCTTCCCTAAACAAAACTTGCACGCAAAATCATGTTCACTTAGAAACATAATACAGCCAGAATCTACATATGAATCATCTGGATGACTGAAATGTTCAAAAACATCACCTATTTATACGTTTACAACTTATCTGCCTACTTGAAATCAACAATTTGATTTATATATAAAATAAATAGAACTGACATCCATACATCATTTTGTTTGTTTATTATTAAGTAGTTTCTAAATTTATATCTTAACTACTTGAGGAGTTTGGTGTTTTACTTCAAAACATATTGGATAAAAGAGAAAGCCACCTAGTTGATACACAAGAAGTACAATCTGAAGACATTGACACCAAGAAGAAAGAGGTACAATCTGAAGACATTGACACCACGAAGAAAGAAGCACAATCTGAAGACATTGACACCAAGAAGAAAGAAGTACAATCTGAAGACATTGACACCAAGAAGAAAGAAGTACAATCTGAAGACATTGACACCAAGAAGAAAGAGGTACAATCTGAAGACATTGACACCAAGAAGAAAGAGGTACAATCTGAAGACATTGACACCAAGAAGAAAGAAGTACAATCTGAAGACATTGACACCAAGAAGAAAGAGGTACAATCTGAAGACATTGACACCAAGAAGAAAGAAGCACAATCTGAAGACATTGACACCAAGAAGAAAGAAGTACAATCTGAAGACATTGACACCAAGAAGAAAGAAGTACAATCTGAAGACATTGACACCAAGAAGAAAGAAGTACAATCTGAAGACATTGACACCCAAGAAGAAAGACGCACAATCTGAAGACATTGACACCAAAAAGAAAGAAGTACAATCTGAAGACATTGACACCAAGAAGCAAGAAGTACAATCTGAAGACATTAAAATCAACAATAATGAAGTTACTGTTAATACTGGAGCGATGTGATGTATGTGACATGCAGTATTGACATTTCTGGTAAAATAACAGGATTTACTGTAAATAACAACCCAGTTATGACATATTTATGTATTTGATGTTGTTATATATATAATACCATGCTGTCAATACTCATATAAATCTTTTAGCCATGATTTACAAGAAGACAGTTCAAGCTTTAAGCCACATTGACATAACATAACACACTGAGGCCTTCATTATATCAAGCTTACTGTTGGAAACACAAGGATAGCACTGATAGAACTATAACAACTGTGATTAACTCTCAGTAGACATATAAAATAATAAGTAGAAAAATACACACCAACACAACTTGGGTGTAGCACATTAAAAGGCATTGTTTTATTTTTAACTAAATATTATGAGGAAATTCTGAAAAAAATCCAGTGAAAAATGACAACTTTGCTATAACTGTCAATACAACTTGACACTGTCTTTAAATTATCCCCCAAAAAACCTAAGCCATATATTTTTGTTACTAAAAAGCGAGCGGGAAAAATGTTGACTTTTTTTTATAAAATGAGAATTAAATAACTGATCGAGTTAAATCACTGCAAAAACGAATCTGTTCTGTTCTGTTCTAAAATGTATACAAGTATATACTATTCCTGTATTTTAAGTGTTATTTACTAACAAACTATAAATAGATTTGGATGAGTCCATAATAACTGAAGGTGTGCAAGTCTCTTTAAAGTAAATATGTATCAATACAAACCAATGAATTATTGTCATTTTCAGTAGCAAAGTCTTTATAGTACAATGGTAACCTTAAAGTCTCTTTCTAAGCTACCGGTATCCCCTTCCACCATGTTAAATGGTCAGATGAAACCTGTGCAAATTGTTGTTTTGTCAATTAACTTGAAATGGACTTGTCCTACTGTTTGTAAGGAAGTAATATTATTGTTGTAGAAAGATACCAATTAGTGTACCAAGGCCCCTACAATTATACACCAAGACCATGCAGTTATATCTTATCCATGCTTGGTTGCTAGTGTATATATAAGCAACATTTTATGTTACAAAAGACCAGTTGTGACATTCATGACACTCCATTATTTCTCTCCTAGAAAATATGGAATTCAGGAAGTTGAAATTGAGAATTTGGGAAGACTTCACAAGTGCGCAAGCATGACTTCACAAATTCATCACTTCAACTTCACAGTTTCCTGATTTCCTCTTTCTGAATTCAATATTTCCTAGTAGAGAACTAACGAAATGTGAATGTCACCACCAATCTTTTGTAATATATAGGTCTATTATCACAAGCAACAAGTCTTCTCATTGTATTACATACTGATACATATTGTATAATATAACCAAGGTGACCTTCCATTATCTTCCTGTGAGAGAGTCGTATCATTATTTGTCTTCCAAAAATTCCCACATACTTAACCTTATCTTCACTTCAGCTTGTTAACATGAACACCCAATGCAATTATTATCATTATGATGAACATGTTTTTGTCAGTATCCTCTTTCAATACAACTCATGTGTACATAAATATAACAAAACTTTTTGTTGTGATTGTTACAACAGAAGAATTCTCCCACCGTATAATACGGTGTGCGTAGTATTTCACATAATCTGATGAAATAGATTTTTCATTGAAAGACCTACAAATAATAGAATAATAATAGTAAGAAAATTGAAATACCTTCCAGGGGTAAGAGTTAGATCCATTCAGGCAGGTACACAAAGCAGAATATTGAAGTAAAATATACATTTTACATTGTCATTTGAACAATAGATATCTGTGAGAAAACTCCTTTAAATTTTGTATTGAAAGGAAGTTTGCCCTTAAGTGCATCCTCTTCCTATATAATACATAGTATCACTAATATTCATCAAGGATGTAACATATTATAAATAAAGTCCTTCATTTAAGTGAAAGTATTAAACAATTTCTTGCAGATCCATTTTCCTCTCACTAAATAGCATCCCCATGCTTATAACACAAATGTGAAACAAAGAGCATACACATGAACACACCACTGCCAGGAACTAGGTTCAGTCCACAGTGGTAAGCTTACAGCAAATGTATCCCCTTTCTAAATAGCAGTATCCAACAAATCATAGCTCTCTATACTCAAGTAAATATGTTCTGTATTAACAGTCGACTCTAGTCTACCAATAAAACCTAGGAGAAACGGTAATACTTGACAATATTCTGTTGTATGAGAAACATATGTTGTACTATTCAGCATCTGCGTCACTCATAATGTATGCTCAACTGACAGTCGAGGTACATGTTTATAATTATGCTTATAAACCAAGGAAGTCTATTTTTATCAGGGACTTTTCTAAGAATCGATAACATCATCATGAGAAGTTGCAGAACATTATAATCCTCAATTCTGATATGCTGACCAATTGTCTGATAAAGTTTGAAAACATTTTAAAGCAGGAAAAACATTGTAGATATACAAAAGAGAGAAATTGTTTTATTTCATAAAAATCCAGCAGAAGCATTTTACAATTTACCAGTTTCGAGAAACCATACATATTTATGATGATGAAATAATCCATGTGAAAGGGGTGTGTATTATTAATCAGCGGCGTAGCTTAAGCTGAAATTGATGTGTAGGCCATGTGTAAGGGGGGTGTCCAGACTGGAATAGTACCCTGGAATTTTTTTTTAACTAGACTGTCAGAGATGTGTTTTGGTGTATATTTTGTCCCGGTAATTATGCTTACAATAACATCCATTTAATATCTTAGATTTATATATCTTAAATCTTTAAATGACATTTTTCGAAAAAAAGTGTATACAGGAATCCATGCCCCTGCCAATCAACATAAAAACATATCCATGACATTATTTTCGATTGACCCCATATGGCAGTTGGCTAAAGCTGCAGTTCATATACATGTGATTTTTCTGCACAAATTCAAATTCCAGCATTTCTTTTCAATTGTTATTTTAATCAAATTTTATTTAGCGCGAGTACGGTATGTCTAAGTAGGCAAAACAGTATTTACATGACTTTATGATGTGTACACGTAATAGAACAAAAATATCTAAATTCATCTACAAGTATAGCGATGACGTGAGAGATATCACTAAGACAAATAAAAATAAGTATTAATAAAAAAAAAGTAAAAAAAGTAATTGGAATAAAGATTGAATTGAAAAATTTAAAGAAAAATTGATCTATAATCATATACTCGTATATGTATATCATTTATTGAATACAATATTATAATAAAATTATTGAAAAAAACCCAGTATTTCAGTTGGTTCGAACTCGCAAACTATATAAAAATTGGACACTTCTATAAGTAGTACATGACTGTACACTGTAACCATTGCGCTATGCAGTCAACTAGAAAATGTTGTAAGCTGTTAATTTAAACCAATAATTTAAAAAAAAAATTCATTAAGGCATTACAAATACCATTTCAACATTTGCAAATGAACTCAACCAAAGGTCATTTTTCGAAGGTAATGTTGTAAATCTATAATATGTATAGAAGACAAACTGTTGATACATTTGCCAGCATAAACAACAAACACATGATATAGCCAACAGTCTTTCAAACCTAACAGAGATTCAATTATACAACATTAAGTACAAACTACAGTAAAACCTCAATAATACAACCATCCATGGTACTCTTGTGAAATGGTCTCATTATTGAGGTGGTCTTAATATTGAGGTTGAATACAGAGCAAATTACAGGACTTGAAAATCGTGTTCTTTATTTTGAGGTGGTCTTATTATTTAGGTGGTCTTTAAGTGAGATTTTACTGTACTTGTATTAACATAATTACATCAATTACACTCAATTTCAAAACAAGATAAACTAGAAATATCTTGCTGGTCACTCCAGATCCAAAATGGATTTAAGTTATTTCACAGAAATTGGAGTGGATTTCGGTAAGGTAACGTACCCCTTATTGAAAGGTTAACCAATCCACGTCAAGGTTACAAACATTGTTCGGTTGAAGAGAAATTGCCTTGGTGGTTAACGTAAGATTAGAATGGTTTACACAACACTGATTTGCAAATAGCAAACCATGTTAGTACGGCTGCTCCGAAAACGTTGAATGCCTAAAAAAGCACACCCCTCATTGAACTTACGGTTTGTTATTATACATTATTTCAGGTTATTAAACACAGTAATGATGCTGCAGAGTTATCTGAACACTCACATCAAGATTTACTCGAGCATGTATGTGGAAACTGGTAAATGATGGAGTGACTTTAAATTAGTGTTATAACATTAAAAAGAAATGAAATGTGTGAGTTGTATTACTTTGAATAGCACTTTTATTTTTGTTCTGTATACAAGCACAAATAAGCCCGGTAGGCTGCCCGAATTAATATTTTATAAAAACATTAGGTTACTTTTTTGTTCATGTTTAAATAAAGATTGAGTAGGTTATTACGATTACAAATGAATAAATACTAATCAAGTTTCTTGATATGTACATGTTTATAATGTATATATGAAAGCTATGTTTGTACTTTACAGGTACAATCTTATTTTCATTCCAAACATGCCAAGTAATAATTTTGAGAAAATGGCATGCTAATGCCTTCATACAGACATATTCTAATACATGGCATTGTAACTTGTCATCATTGAACTGCAAAACACAAGTCCGATGGAGGTATTTCCTATTCGAGCTCTTATTTAAACTGGTTGCTTGTACTGCATGGTCGCAGGACAGAAAATACAAGTAGCGAACGCTTGTCTTTGTGGTTTTGGGGGAACATGTAAGAAGTGACATTGCAGTGTTGAAGAGAACATGTGAGTGAGTGTATGATTAAGACACTTACCACCGATTTTCTCATATCTATGACTAAGGATATTTTGTTTAAAAAAATAAGACTTAACATACCTTTAATGTCATTGTTGGAGATTTAAATTTTAATTTGGTGTGACTAATACAAGAAATAAGTCAATATACAAATGGACAAATCATACAACAATATTCATGAATTTTGCAAGGATTAAACTGCACTGACAGATATATTTGAACTGTGTAAAGATACTAAATAAACATTGCCAAATTTCCTGGGTTAAAAATTGTGCCTTACAGGCGCGTAGCTGCCTATATGCGAGTATGTGGCTGAATCCACATGATTCTGACAAAATGCACCAGATTGCACCTGTTTTCAATATTTTCCGGGGGGCCATGCCCCCGGCCCCCCTAGCACAATTATGAATCCACATGAATAGAGGGCTAGCTACGCCCCTGCCTTAGTAAACAATATTACAGTGAATTTGTTTCATAGCTAGCTGGCCACTAGTGATACAGGGGGTTAAAATCAAACACAATCTTTACACAATTTTGGCACAGTACTGTACAAGTTTGGTTTGAACAGCTGCAAAACTTATTTAAACTTAAATGCTTACTAATTGTCAAAATATCTCGATTTTGACTTAAGGTCATTCTAATCTTGCTAGGAATAATGGGTTGATCCACATTCCTTTCCATTCATCAAGACATTTGTCATGCATTTCTGTATATTTATCATAATTGATTTAAAAATCAGTAAAAAACATCTAAAATTGATCATATAAATTTGACCCAAATTTCCTCTGTTTAAATCATTTAAGAATGCAGAATTCCTGTATTTGCTGGTATAAGTGGGCTTAATTAGTCATACAATATCTGTCTGGTGGCCGGGCTGACCATAATTGAGATGATACTATCACAATATAATTCCCACATACATGTTAAATGGATAAAATACAGTGAACATGTAGAAAAATAAGTTTTTACATACATCTTGTAAACAATTTTGACTGAAATATGCATAAAAATACAATCATATTACAGACTGTGTCTGTATAAACTTTCTGATCAGCCCTTGCATCAGGTTCTGAATAACATACCCTTTACACTCTGTGATTGACAGTGACATGTATCGAACACCTCATTTATCAAGAATGGCCTCAAACACAGTTTTTGTAATTAAATTATGGTTAATTAAAATACTGATAAATTTATCATTTAGCAGTTTAAAATTAGAATTAATGATTAAGAATGACTAAGTAAAATTCTATTTCTTAATTGTTATCACAATTCTTCTCTAATATTTGCTAAGTGTAACAAAAAGAAACAAAATCTGATATATACTACTTGTTTAAAACATTCTGCCTTATTTAACTATAATGGTGTTAAAATCATAGGTATTTCCTGAACTTTCAAAATCAAAGAAGAGTAAAATAGAGAAGCAAAAGACATACTCACCAACACTTTATACTCCATATAAATTTAAATCAAGACTATGGTAGAGTCTTATATACACCCAGTCAAACCATGAAGAGCACAGAGCCAAAATTCTTCACCTTTTAATCAGCATGCAAGTATCATTACTTGCAGCAAAATATGATATGATAACTGAGACTGTAAAAGATTATATAAAAACCTGACTTCAATAAGATTCAAGTAAATGATGCATAAACAGATTGAATGCTCCCGCAAAGTACAGCAATATACTATATTTTTTAAGAAAGGTTTAAAAACTTGTATAAATCAGCTTACAGCCAAGGTGACTTGAAATGTTTAAGGTATTTCTCTATTCAAGTCTTTCATCGATCGCTGTAAGGAAATAAAAATCAAACGTAAATAGCAATGATATGAATAGAGATGTGTTTAAATATGAGATACATACAAACACTGCACTACAGAAGTTTAGTTACGCCAAAAACAGCATACACAGGCTAATGCTTCAAATGACACAAAAATCAGCTAAAAAGCAGATTTACATAATTATATGCAATTTAATTCACTTCAAGTTAAGTCAGAACAAAAACTTAAATTCTAAGTGGTAAAAGAGATAGTTATGATTTAATCAGACGTATAAATAAAGTATTAGACATATTCCTATAATGAAATAATTAACTGGATATGAAAGGGAATCTCTAAATGGTATCCCATAATCCAAGATTAATTGACAGATAAATACATAATATTATTTAGTTTGTTGTGTTAGGAAAGATTATTAGAATCTATTTTTTGTCCTTCAGACAATGCGGTTACCTAATTCTTCGAAACATTTACTATCAGATTAAGTAGGTTACGCTTCCATGACCTAACCAGGGTATACTATTTATTTTCTTCAATAGTATTTATGACAATATTTATATTTCATTAGAATTTGACTTAATACAAGGAAATATTTTATATAGTGTATAACAATTCTATTTTAAAGTGTTATAAATGTAAACATTGTGTATAACATCTATTTTAAAGTGTTATATGAATGTAAACACACATACCAGTATACTGTACAATGATGTAATCCCAGTGTTTACTACACTTGGTATATAAGGTAAAACCTCAATAATAAGACCACCCTTGAGAATATTATGAAACTGGTCTTCTTTTGTGGTGGTCCTATAAATATTGAAGTTGAATAACAGTGAAATTGCATGGACTTGAAAGTTGTGGTCTTAATTTTAATAAGGTAATTTTGAAGCTATATATATACCAGGAAGGTAACATAAGAACAACTACAAGTCATGTGTCACTAAATACCGGGAAATGATATGTATTACACTGTAAATGGAGTACACAATTTATATACTCCATTGGTGGCGGAAATTATCCAGCATGTTTATTTTATATCATTATGTTTTAAAGACATAACAGAAGAACTTGTATCAATGTATATACAAACACATGTTAATGACGGACAATTTTGGCTCACAAATCGAACATAGCCCACATTGACAATATCGCATTAAAGTGGGTAGCAGTCCAACCACGTATTCATGAAGACCATTTCGAGGGTTCAGCGCAAGACTATCCTAACTCCTATGTATTTATATATGAGTTAGTATGGTCTTGCACTGAACCCTCGATTTAGTAAGACATAATTCCAAACACTGTGGGTAACATTTATGATGATTAACTAATTCATTACGTTAGACATTATATCTTTCTAATAGCACACATTTTCCTATCAATCAGCTGATACAAATAGGTTCCAACATTTACAGTACAGCATGTAGCAAAGAATGCGCCAGTACAAAGTACAGGCTGATGTTATGATCTGTTTTCTCTAGAGCTGGAATACTTCACATAAACACAGACAGTGTAGAGATTTCAGTGCAAAGCTTTACTCGGATTCATGCATGGAGACTCACCAATGTAAGACAATATGCACAGAAAATTTGTGGCTTAAACTAATTCACCTATTTTATTATTTCGCGTGTTGACTAGATTACCTTTTCAATTCAATTAGCAGCATAGAAATGGTTTTCTGGACTTTGTGGATCCAATGAGCTGTCAAATAGCATGCTGAATATTTAATCCGACTTACTTGCTACATTTATTTATCCTCCAGGCAAAGATTAACCCATATTACGATATAATGGTATGATACAATCAGACTGTTGGTTTTGCACATTTCTCGTAGCACACTGGGCTCTATTGCCGATTCAGGCTATATACCAACAGTTCAGTTTGACTAAGTCCGGGACAAGATGCACGCCTACTTAACCGTTAATCCGTACCATATTATATGCTTGTAAAACTGGACAAGTCAAAATTAACACGTGCACCGGGACAATTGTATTTAGAGATTATTTCTCGAGCCCTGATCATGCCCTATATAACGTGTTCTTGCAACATTGTCTTGCAAAATAAAAAATAAGAAATACGAAATCCGTACATTCTGTCGTATTATGAAATAAATTGTTTGATGACTAACGTCATAACTTAGGCCATGCCAAATTGGAATTTTGTTAAGCGTGCGCCTAAGGTTTTCCGCTCCTCGGGCCAAAAAAAAACATTTTTTCTAAGCTAATATTCTCAAATATTTTCGATGTCCATGATCCGACAACGATGTGACTATCAGACCCATTCTTAAAGCCAAATATATGTTTTTTCCCAATCTGAAAAAAAATCCCAATCAGAAGCACCAGAAAATTCGTCTACTGGAGCGACCTGGTATAAATAAAATTATATTGAAGCTCTTTGAATAACCCTCGCCATTATTATCCAGTATATCACAAACGACAGTTGCTACAAGAAATGTAAATTAGAATGCTTGTTTATATAGAATTTAGATATGAAAGCCTGTTCTTTTAACTATGAAAATTCAAGTTGAAGCGATTCCAGTTTTCTCAAATTGGCAAATTTTACGACGCAAATTTTCCCAATTTATCTAGGGTCTTTTTCCCAAAATGGACAGAAAAAGGCCTGCATTCTTAACATACTATTATTGTCTTGTAGAAATTTGTTTAACGTTCATTTATGTGAAAACTAGTCAATTTGTGTGAAAACTAGTCAGTTTTAAATTAGATTTATTCATGTATAGATCTAGTTTTGAAACAAAACCATTTTATTTTGTTTTTATGATGTTTCTTTCATTAAAATATCTAAAATTATGTATCGCTTATTATCTGAGGATATTTGTTTTTTCGTTATGAGTTTTTTTAAATAGGTAGTTAAGGTTTCGCGAAGTTAGGTTCACGCTTAACAAAATTCCAATTTTGCGTGGCCTTACTGTAAGCTGAATAAAAAAGTGGCCAACTCCGTCGATGTTTATGTGACGTAACAATGTGTTATTATGAAATACACCTTTTCCTTCCAAGCGACTTAATTACCACTAGCAGAAATGAACTGTGATCATTTGTTTATAGGTAACGAACGCCTAGACAATGGAAGAAAGCCAGTAGATACGTAATGGCGTTGTATCTAACATGTGATAGCTTTCCAGGCAGATAAAGCAGGTAACAAGACTGAACTGTTCTAGAATGAACTTTGCCCAAATGAAATTACTTCTCTTTGGAAATAACACAATCATGCAAGAAACGTAAAACAAATATCGGAAACGAAACAAACTAAAGGATTAAACTGGAACAACAGTATGATTATGTACATTGTATAATATTAAACTGGTATGATTTCATATGCAAGTTGTTACTCTTAAAGACACAACACAAAAAGTAGCCAGTTTGTTATTTCACTACAAAAGATCATTATTGCTTGACATATTCAAATATCAAAACAAGGGAGAAACAAAAACATGGTAAAAATCTGACAGAGTTTTATGCAAATGAATTATGTCTTTAACTGTCACCCCTGGACTGGTCGAATTGAGTTATGAACAAATGTTACTTCCACCACATATCACACGTGTCTGCTACTATGCTACTATGAGTAACAAATGAATATACGATCAAATGAAAGCTGTCCTTTAGACAGACAATTCTGGTAATTTCACAGCGACAAATTCCACAAAGTCTGTAACATCTTTCTGTCAATATTATATCTGATACTGGTAACTGAATCAAATTATTCTTGTTACATCACAACACAGACATGATTATCTGTAGGAAACTTTGGTCTGACATCACATCACATTCAAACATTTAGCTCCAGTCACCAGCCACGCTTACACAATGAATGTAGGATTGATGATACTTCCAACAAGATTAGTGTTGATGGAACTGGTTGTTACCGACTGCTTTGGCACGAACAAGAACATTTACATTGTAATAATATTTAACAATTGAGCGCTGCTATGCGATTTCCAACCTCTTCTGTAAGTGACGTCATTTCAAGAATATATCACTATTTACTAGCAGGAAACAATATTTACTCCATATAGTCACTTCGTTTTCATATGTATTTATATAGGAGGTAGGATTGTATTGCACTGAACCCTCGATATATGGGGAAATTTTGCTTACTGTCAGTTCATGGTGACGTTACATGTGACGTTTTCTGGAAATGGCGTTACTTCAAAACGATGTTGGAAATAGTACATCGGCGCTCATTTCATAATCACATGATCTACAGCTCTACGCTTGATTAATGACCATCGTACCAGTTTCATGGACACCAGCATGTGTCCCTCCATCCGAATCCGTAAACTGCACAATATTTATGACACCTTGAAGTTACAAAAACTTTTAACACCGCACTTTTGAATCCTTTCAAGCACACAAAGGTCCAAATCTTCGCGAATGACTGTGAGGACAGAACAATCATAAGCTTAGAGGTCACGAAGCAGCCCCAACCGATATTGGTTGCTAACAGGACTTGGAACGTGATTGTTTCATGTTACTGATTCCTGAACATGTGAAGTAAACCAGGTACCCAACAAACGAAATGATGTTGATTTCAGGTACAATACCCGTAACACTGAAACACGTGATACCAAATTTCTCACCAAGTATTAACCAGTTACGTCTGATCTCGGAGTGCAAAGGCAAACATCTATGATACGTATTTCCGCCCTAAGTGGAGTACGCATGAGCTGTGCACTCTTTGCTGCCGTCCCTATCAGCTAGTAGGATGTGATTCAGCGAAGGGCCACCATGAACGTTAAGACACCTACCATCGAACACACTCAATCGCAAATATGTTCCACGGGCTCGAATTTTGACACACTTCAACTCAAGCGTAACATAGCCAAAACAACCATGCAGCAAAAATTAAACAATCTTGCTCATGACACTCCAGATCGTCTGCATTCCAAATCTGCAAATGTTTAAACAGAATATGTTGCTACAGGGAACGCCACAAACTTAAAACATCCCCACACATACCTCCGGAAAAACAACAATCCCTAAATATAAGGCACTTGAGGAGGCTCATGGGTACATACGAAAGGGAACAGAAGCGCTGAATCTACCTTAATCTATCGCAGCAATCCATTTAAGCAACATAACACAGTTTCCTCTCCCCACTGCCTTTGTCCTTAGGCGCAACCTTGCCTCAACATGCCGTAAACAAGTCTACAATGCAGGGCTTTAAGTTTTCCTTCAGCTGCTCAAGAAAAGTATTTACTTGACTCACGAGTATACCTTTTATAGGGTTAAGTGATCATTGAAGAAGATAATTGGAGATATATTCGTTGAGAGCAGGCCAGTAGATGCAGTGATAATTTAGGAATATTTCCAAATAAGCTTATAGAGAGAACTAGCCGTGTCTGCTGGTGGCCGTTTTTAGACAAATCACGATGGACTGAGCCCCTTTGGTAAAGAGCTGCGTCAGGAACATTGCTGTTAATAATTTTGAAATAGTGCGAGATTTCCAAGGTTCGACAGTATACATTAAGGTGAAATGACCATGTCTCTGGTGGCTATATGTATTAGAATCGAAATAATTTTACCAATATTGGTAGGAGATGACCCAATGAACATAACGGTCGATTGATTTTACAATATGGGGCACGTCACGGAAAGAATTATAAACGCTTTGCTTGAACCTTATAAGGATACCAGACCAGACCTTTCGGTCAGTTATTACCTTTCGCGACGACGGTATATAGTTACCCAAAGAAATATTATGTGACGTCATTATAACAGAAGAAATTATATGTAATTACACATGCTTTCTCTGTTCTAGGTGAGCTTTAAACGTTATTCTTTACATATCGACATAATGTGTCCTTGATATTTAACCATCTCCATATCAGAAATAATTACTTCCCTATGGGCATATGTATTTTGAGATAAATGGAATTTATAAATACGCTACGTAAGGGTGTTTGTGTATACCAAGTGCGGCGATAAAACGATTAAAATATAATATATAGTGGGAACGGCCGCCCGCTTAGCTCAGTCGTAGAGAGTTCGACCGCTAATCTCGAGATCGTAGATTCAAACCCCGTGCGAGGCGTACGTTCTTCCGTGACTGAAGATAGTACATCAAATGTAATTTGTCCTCTACATATGAACTCAGATTTATGTGAGGAAGTTGTCAGTTGCTTGCGGAGAAGCAGGCTAGAACTGGTCGATAACCCAAGAGAAATGGTTAGGCCTAACGTATACACTTAACAAAACTTATAAGTGTGCATTTTTAATGCCGAATACATTTTTATTAATTAACATTTCTACACGAACATTTGTATATTAGTATATTGTATATGTGTTATAGGCTACGCGTAGATCATCATTCTCGGTTCGAATTTATGGTTTAAATAACACGATGCGTCGAGTCCGGGTGGGTACACACGCTATTAGCCTCTTTCCAATCGGCCAGATCATTTTTAAGTGGGAGCTGCAGTACTATTTTTTTCGGTTCATCACATTTTTTTATTTTATTTGTTGAATCTGTGGATTTATGACAGAATATCTTCACACTGATCCATACGATACGGTATATATAAATGATTGAAGAGAGGGGACTAAAACTAACGAGAAGTGCCATTGAGAACATAAAGCTTCAACTGGGAGGGGTAAATGATTGAAATGGGGAAAAACAAAGGACTGTACGACAGTTGAACATGGAGGGAAACATAACAATACAACGACTTCACTGTATTGGAACTGTCAGTAAAAATGTTGGGGTGATAAACCAATTCAATGGCAGTGCCAACTTCGCACTTAACAGTTGTGTGGCAAGAATTCCAACACCTGAACGAAAATGGACAAAGTTGGTATGAACTAACGGTAACGTTTATGTTAAACACACAATGAACCAACCACGACGTGATAGTAACTCGTGGTGGAAGCCTCACATTAGATCAGTGATATTATAATGTATGATAACGCGTTGTCGTTATGTGTGACACATATCAGGTCATTGTTTGCATGCGATCCTTACACAAACGTCACTTATTCGTACAATACTATGAAACAAACTTATTTTATATTCACTAGCTAATACTGTGCTATTACTGCATGAATGGAAAGTAACTAGCAGGAAGTCACTTTTGCATTACGTGGAGAGACACCACACCACACCACACCACAACATTGAAATTCTATTAGCTAGCACAAGGTAGACTTTGTCCGTGTCTGTATTCCTGCTTAGAATTTACTTACATAAATAAAACTGTGTTGCAATGTCTGCTTGTGCCATTTATTGATGCTGCAAACCATATAGGAAAATCTCAGTGGGAAATCAGATTCATTTTATTAATACTGGCACGTCATTTACGTATGTAACAAGTTGATGCATTACCCACAAGGGAATACCAGTACTGTATATAGTATCGCCTGGAGAGAGCCATTATCATTGATAAACTTGATGTTACAAATCACATAACAAGATACAAAACCTAGTGTTCAGCAATAAGTGTTTGTACATATGTACCATGCACCTGCATCGAGAACTCTTCATAAGGGACGCTATCCCTTCGAAGTTTGACAATGTTATAACAATTGGCATTTGTCTGGCAGTCAGTAACCGACCCAGTATTTTATGTTGCCACAGTTACTAAGACGTCATTGTCCCTTAGGAGAAACACACGTTTTCTTTCATACATGCTCAAAATCCACTTAGATTTGAACGCAATTAGTGATTGCTAAATGAATTTGCACCAACAACTTATGACTGATAATTGTCAGATGTAATGAGAAAAATATCTTAATATTAATAACAATATTGTCCACTTAGAATCCCTATAAAAAATGCTTCTCTATTGTTTTGAAGCCTGGGAAATAGACACAAAGTACGAAAAACAAAGAGAGGTAAATTTAACTATGTGTATAAACAGTTAGTGCGATAAAGTCATACTTTTGTGACTTCCGCTAAACATGATGTCTGAAGCAGTAGAATGTGTTGACATTGAAGGGCAATCTACGCATTAATTGATAGGAAGTTCGATGGATATGTGCCAGGAAAACCCACCAAGATCACATCTGATGTAACAAATAAGTCTGATAACGTTTTCATATAAAATTAAGTTATCTTTGCTTGACATGATATCTCTTGCAAGGGCAAAACCGGTTTTCTTTTCAAGTGATGTTTTCATTTAATCGTAACAATATAATGCTTGATTCTTAAGCACCTGATATCTCCAGAACGTATCTGGAATAAATAAAAACTACAAGACGTGTTCAACAGTTTGAAACCCTCATGTATTTTAAGCGAATGTATTCAAAATAAATGAAGTAAGATTACATCACAGTCTAGACAAGATTAAATCACCAATATTGTTTCCTGGTACAAGACTGCAGGTAACTTGATTATACCACCTGCTTTAATCTTATCTAATAAGTTATCAATTAGTAGATTAACTAATTTTCTTCCCGGATAATCTGTGTTGATAACAAAATTATTCTTTTTCTGATTTTCTGAAATAGTCGAGGTGTTGTAAGGAACATTATTTACAAGCATTTTCTACACTTTATCTAGGAACATAAACACCTATATTGTTCACTTAAGATAATGAAATGTTTGGAATAAGATGTAATGAAGAAGTGATGAAATATCTGTGTGTTGCTCATTGATTCTATTCAGAAAGAATCTGGATAGTTTTGATAACTACATTTGATTTTTTTTTCAATTTTAAATCTCCAGGATTTCAGCATTGATAACAATCTCACGTTGGCTTGTAAACACTGCAAGTAATATAAGTCCTTCCGGGCCTGATGTGTTTGTCTGTCTCAAAATAGTGTTTGCTGTGCTTTGCATACGTTGTCATCTATTTCAAATGTATTGAGGACTCGGAATTGTAAACTATACAAAAGTCAAATTTAGTTTGAATTTGGATATTTTAATGTCTTATGTGAATAGGAATGCTCATTGACTGCTTTGTTTCTGTGAATCCATTTTCTTTTAGAATCGCGTTTTAAATCTTAGATTTATGGCCATATAGAATTACACTGAACACTTAGTTGTGCAGTTTCCGGCCTCCGTGTGGCCTCCGTGTGGGCACCGTACTGTCGACGTACGGGCATAGTACGAATTTTGCGTTAACGTGGCACTCTCGAGAGAACCATAAAACTGTAAGGTACGGCCGCACGCGTTCTTTTGGGTAGCTTGTTGTTCCACGAGTGCATGGCAGCAGCTCGGGCTTTTAAAGGGGGAAAGGGCGTTCCCACGGGAAATTGCAAAGGCACATTCATTGTGGTCTGTGACTTTGACGTGCCAAGATGCCATCTATACCTCTACAGTTGGGAGTCTTACAACTATGACCGAAACTGGAGCATGAATACGTAACGTGAACATCTTAACTTAAAATGATATCAGTGTGCAAGGGAAGCGCCTTCCAAACGACTCGACAACGTATTGCTGCCGCCTTGTTGCCGCTTTACGAGTATCGCGTGGTGACCATAACTTCTTACGGCGCCTGCAATATAACCATGCGATCACTGTGCTACGCCGAGCGGCACAACTATTGCAAACGTACGAGTCTCTTGCGGTCTTATGGAAACAAAAATCGTATGCCCCCGACAGCCGTACTGCGACCGTACGCTGCTCGTACTTGCCAAGTTTTCCCCGCGGTCTCACAACATGTATCGACCTGCGGTGACCGCAGTGGACTGTGACTGAGCTCCAAATCTCCAAGAATGGGTATCTAAAGCTTCGTCATATATTTCACTCGCTCAATTCTTCAAACTCAGACTCTGCAGAGTAAATTTTGAGTGCAGAATGGCGAGAAACGGTTATAATTTCAGGCCCTGAACTCGGCATATAATACAACACTTCAATATGGTAAAGTGTCTGCTTGAATGTCGGCATAGACGATGGGAGGAATTCAACTTCAGACTAATCCCAATTCCAATCTATTTAGTTTTATTTTAACCCATTCTTAATTAATTTTCTCTGTTCTCCCATTTTCCTGTTTTTGTTTGGTTTTGTGTTACTCCCGCATCCCAATTCTTTAAGGCTGTCCTGTTTTATGAAATCTGCCTTCTAATCTTAGTCCCTTCATACAATGTAGCAATCTGCAACATATTTACAGGACTTACAATTTATCGTGCTCTCAAATTAAGTGATGATTTTTATGTCAAGATTTGCATGATTGCATATATTAACATATAGGGTTATGTCGATATCATTCTACGAATACATTATATTAACTATGTAATGTCTCCAGTTTTGGAACCAAACGTATATTACATATAATATGACCTTACTACACTCTGTATTATATATATTGTAACATATTGTGCGTGGGCCGGTGGCTTTATATTTCACAATAAATTGAATTGACAGTTGAATACAAGGGCGCATTCTATAATACACATACCATTTGTTTGAAGACTACGTATCACTGAAACTGTAATAAAAACACTTCAGGCTCAGCATTTTACGGAAATTTAATGAAAATTTCTAATTTTCTTGAACGATGTTTGTGCAGATTATTAAAATTTCAAATTGGAGATTTTTCTCCCGACTTGAAATCTGATGGATGGAGAAAAATGGTAATCATGAGTTTAGAAACATTAGAGGCATTCATAATTTTACGTTGAAATTATTCGAATTTGATTGCAAAAACTAATTCCTACTTGAAAATATTTTGGTAGAATACAATTACTGAACTTCAGAAAGTTCCGCTGCGAAAACATGTTTACTCTTGAAACCTACACGCTCATTATGCACCAAACAATATGTTGGGAGCCACAAGTTAATCAAGCTTCTGCCCATAACCGGTCACAATATATAACACAAATTGAATAAGACACAATGCAAGGTTGTTGGTATGTCTATAAGGTAACATCCTGAATGTATGCCAATACAATTACACCATTGATAACCAGTGTACTGTAATCATTGCATACGTGTTCAATTGCATAAAAATAACCTTTGAAAACCAATCCATGTATTTGGGTGAAACTGTTCAATGTGTTGATAAAGGCGAACGAGATTGTAAGCCATTTGAAGACACCTTTGCAACTAATTAATTTGTTGCAAACATCGATGATGCTCAAGGGCGCAAAACGAAAACGTTTCCATGGAAACTTTTGACAAACAACATCTGAGTATTAAATTGTGCATCTATTTTCTGCCAGTCTTTACAGTAAAGTATTTGGATGATTGCTCTAAAATAAGTGCAGACAATGGATATACCAGGTTTATTCTCTTTGATGAACTACTTATAGTAAATCTGGTTCCATCTTTATTCATCTTGGTAGATAATGCGTTTCAGATTAGAGTTTGATTTACAGCTTGTGTGTTTCATAGGTGTTTGGAAATATATAGAATTTATTTTCATTTATAATGACATCATTTTTTTTTATCAATATTAAAATGCTAACAAGTACCACTGTGTAGTGTTGTGGGGTTAGACAGCCGCCCGGTTAGCTCAGTCGTTAGAGCGCCGTACGTGTGTTAGGGGGTGTGGGTTCGAGCCCAAAATCGGGCGCACCTTTTCCCCTTGATTTACTTTAATGGTGACAGCGGTGTTTGACGGTCCACGGTGGTTGAACCTCAAATGCCGGAAGAGTGAGGAATGAAGTCGTGTGGGGTTAGACGGCCGCCCGGTTAGCTCAGTCGGTAGAGCGCCGTACTAGTGTTTAGGTGGTCGTGGGTTCGAGCCTCACATCGGAAGCACTTTTTCAACTTGATTACTTGAACTATATGATATTAGAGGATACATTCATTGTCTTGATTTACCGATGTTTGTTGACTGAACAAAGATCTGAATTTAGTTTTATCTTGAAATACTATAATTAATAAAATCACTAAAAATCTTCATATTCTTCGTATTACAAAAAAAAATTGAGAAATTTTCCAGGGAAGCTAGATCAATTTTAGTATAACTGTTTTTGTGACACCAGTCGCACCTCTTTCATTCGAATTAATCGGGTCAGGAATTTTATTTCGAATAATACATGGTTTCGAAAAGTCCATTTAATTTTGACGTGTCTAAGAAAAAATTCGGGCACTAATATTTATTTCGGATGATAGTATGTATTTAGATTGAAGGTTGTCGAATAAACGAGGTCCAACTGTACTTAAATTATTACGGGCGACTTGGTGCAGTGTACCAAAAGTTTAACGTGTGAAAGCATTTAACAGTACCCAGTGAAACATAAACGATTTAAGAGCACTTATTTACGATTTTTTTTACCATAACAGTTTGTTAGCATAAAGCGCAGGGCGCAATCATGAATTATAAATATTTATGCGAGACTTTCACAATTTAACAATTTTCAGCATGCATTGTACGAAGATGTTATCTCAAATTTAGGACTAATTTCCTTCCCTTCCCCATGTCCTCTTACTCTGGTATTAAATACAGAGAATAATGGTTACATATAATTACTAGAAATCTCATTGTTCCCTAGGTGGTATTGTATAACCTAATACATAACATAAAAATAATAACAAAATAATCCATCCTTGTGAGACTGCCAATTGATTCCTGAAGTTTGCTTCTAACTACCAGACTTGTAATATGATGGCAAACATTAGTCAACTAACCATCAGTAAATCAAGTCAATGCATCATCCGATTTCATGTAGGGGTACTTGTTAGTACTCTAATTTCCAGTCTAATTTCAGAGAGAAAATCACACTGAGAAAGGTGATATTAAATTTTGATGGAACGGTAAAGCAATGTAATAATATCCGAGGGAAATGGTGAAATATATTGAGAGTGAAAAAGTACACCCGTTGTTATAAGGGTATAATATATAGCCCCCATAAAATGAATGAGGTAGGCTCATTGTTTTACCTGACCTATGTAATGTGTAAGGAGTATGGCACTATGGAATCACAATTTCATTTTGCATTCTTTTTTTGGTCGGTGGAATTTTACGCCTCTTTTTAACAGTATTTCAGTTACGTACGTACATCAGTTTACACAAACAGTGTCTATGGGTACCAACGAGTATTTACATGTACGTCCGCAAGCAACTGATAACTTGTAGATGACACGTGACTTTGGATAAATTATCTTCAGTCAAATTGTCACGGAGAACATGTCGTCTGAGGTTCGCTTCCACGACTTCCAGACTATACATCGAGTGTTCTATAGATTGAGTCATCTTGTGGTATTTTGTATAATACCCCATGCCATTAAAACGTAACTAAAATTGTCCACATTATACGGAAATAATTATATCTTACTTATCAAACATAGTTTCCTCAATCAATGATTTTATATGAATACTAGGGCCATAGTCTAATTTCTTTATGATGAATGAATGACACATATGTAACAATAAAACGCGTTTACCACAAAATGAAGGTTTAAGTGAAATAACTGCGTTTTTAATGGCGTTAAGTATATACATGTACGTACATGTAACAGATTACTGATCAATTATGATAACGAAAACAATACGGTTTTCACAAATGTTCATTTTTGCCGCAAACTGCTGTAAACAAACCAGAGATTATATCATAAGTTACTGCAGTAATGTAAAGAGATCTTATATTTCATAAAGTATCTAATTGCGTTTTCCACGCAATAAGTCCTTCAAATCTGAATTACAAGTCTGATATTTCGGGCAAAGCCCCATCATGTTACTGTCTATAAATTCTTATACATAAATGTAAATACAGCTTTGAATATTGTTTTGTTCTCAAAGAAAGACAGTCTTAAGGTAAACAATTGTCAACGTAGTTTTCACATCAGACTTTAAACATATTTTACAATAACAAGAACACGTTGAAAAAATCAAACATTATGTTGGCTGTGAGGACAAATATTGACTGAACCTTCTTTGTGTATTTCGTTATGTAAGAATTCCCTGACATCAATGAAACGTGACACAAATAATACACTAAAAGTTGCCTAATGAATGAAAATGTTTATATAACATGGGACAATAATCTGAAACACAATGAGGACATAAAAAAGTAAAAAAATAGGTCAATAAATATTACCATACATCGAGTGTTCTATAGATTCAGTCGTCCGGTGTCATTTTGTATAATACCCCATGCCATTAAAAACGTAACTTAATTGCCACATTATACGGAAATAATTATATCTTACTTATCAAACATGATTTCCTTAATCAATGATTTTATATGAATACTAGGGCCATAGTTTAATTTCTTTATGATGAATGATTTACACATATGTAACAATAAAACGCGTTTACCACAAAATGAAAGTTTAAGTGAAATAACTGCGTTTTTAATGTCGTTAAGTATATACATGTACGTACATGTAACAGATTACTGATCAATTATGATAACGAAAACAATACGGTTTTCACAAATGTTCAATTTTGCCGCAAACTGCTGTAAACAACTCATAAATCAAACAGGGGAATATCTCCTGCCAAACCATAAGGGAGAACAAGCAGCGACTATTTGGATCTCAAACTGATCTTATATTCAAACCGACAGTCATCTGCTCTAAATAACAATACAGACACCAAAACGAATAAGCCAAAAGAAAATATTTTTGATGCATGTAAATTCAAAAAAGCAATTCCATTTGATTCAGTGCTATAATACTTTTATTGACAGAATACATCTAGCATTACGTTAAATATCAGGAAAGAAATTGCTTGTAAACTTACTGACAATAAATGGGGATTAAGTGTGAGTCAATGAACCTATAAATATCCTATTAAATCAGCAGGCATAATACCTTCTCTGAGGTTAGTACCACTATTATATATAAACAATGATCAAACATAATATGTAGTCCAATATTAGTTCAGTGAACCCGTTAGCTATCAGCTTCTTTAATCAACAATATAATGGTAACAAGAAATATCTTGAAAAAAGATGGTCGGCGCAATTTGAAGGTTAAGATTGGTTGTGCAACATACACAATGCCGAGATGTTATGATTGCTGGTCACTCCAGATCTAAAATGGATTTCGGTAAATTCACGTACCCTTTATCGAAATGTTAACCAATTCGCGTCAATGTAACAAACGTTGTTCGGTTGAAGAGAAATTGCCTCGGTGGTTAACGTAAGATTTGATTGGTTTACACAACACTGATATGCAAATAGCCAAACCATGTTAGTACGGCTGTGCCGAAAAATACAAAGACTTAATAAATGCTTTTTAATCTTGACACATTTACTGCATGTTATCTGACGTAGTTTATGCATGTTTCTTGTGACTCTATCAGAGAAGATGTTAAGAGTTAAATAAAAAATAAAATCGTTCAATGGCATCAGCGTTTAACAGTCATTTAAATAACACATTTCTTGACACAATTATCTGACACATCGCTAACATACAATTACAACCGCCAATAATAAAAGCGGAATAAATTGGTATAAACATTCTGTGTTTTTGGGCAAACAGGGTCAAAAGTCTAGTGTGCTTAAATGACGGGGCATAATCGTAAACAAACTTTAAATGGTGCAGAAAATGAATCTTCCAAGGTATGAACAGGCTGTGTTTTGGATTACCGCTTTTCAATGACCCATTGTGAGGAAATGTAGAGGCTTCAGATCCAGGTAAGAGTACAAGGTAAGGGGATACTGCCAAACCAGACATACTGTCTGCAAAGAAGAATAAATCTTGAAAATAGATAAGATTTGAATGGGAATATAATGTTGTATTTCCAGGAATTGGTCAATGTAAAATGTCTGTTGATAATGATCGTAAGGTTCAAGAACAACAATCCTGAATGAGCTGTCCAAGTAAAACATCGGGAACATAACATAATTAATATCATCAAAGTCTGGACGCATGAAGACAAAGGTTAAATGCTTCCAGAATAATCTCTTCTGAACCTAGACCAAACATTAGACTTCGACAAAGACTTGCTCTATGGTTTAATACGTTATTTCTCTTCACATTCCTCCAACTGGTGAGCGAATGGAGAGCACAACTGTCGAATCGGAGGGATCCGCTTAATAATCTTTTCTGTGATGATTTGTAATAAGATAATACTTAACAAGTCATTCGTTCTCCACACTACATGTGTGGAAGTTGCCACTTGCGTGTCTACAGAAGAAGTTGACACTTACTCGTTAGAAACGCAGGTATAGTGTGTAGGTCAACAAGCGAAACAAAGGTATACCGTCTAGGTCGACATGCCGCCGTATTACACTGAACTGCTTTCAAGTGACGCTAAAGCCACCGCCCCAACCATACTACATGTATGTTACTTTCGTTATACACTTACCTATAATTAGAAGCCCACCAGGTAGCCAGTCTAAGTTCATCATTTAGCCGTAGAGAAATCATCCATCAAAACTAGCAATTATCTATCAATCAACACAATAAGTTCCTTATCGCTATATGTTCAGGTTCACTTACAGGAGAACCGATGATTACTGCTCATTCCCTGCAGGAAATACTATTGTATTAGTTATATTATCATTACGACTATTGTCTGCTTGATAATATGTTACAACCTGAATACGCGACCAGGGTGACATTAAATGAAAATCATACAAGTTAATGTTATTCATTTACCTCAAATATTTCAAAATCATTTCTTTTTAACGGAATATTTGCCAATCAGCAAAATCAGCCAATTTTTATTCTTGATTTAACGGGTACAATAATAACCACAGGTCGGCAGTGAAAGCGGAAGCATGAATTATAAGCCACCCCGGTTTTAGATAAACGCGAGGCGTCGCTTCTTCTAGTACCCTACTGGAGCGTGGTCCCAAATCACCTCGCCTCGATTTTGCTCGTTACCGGTCTAATATTAAATTTCCCCCGTTGAAAAATGGGCCAGGGATAATTTTACAACGTTGAAAATTGAGTACGACAATGCCAACTTTCTCACATAAAGAGACAGGTCAGGACTGGGACTGGGTCAGTTTTACAACGTTACCTCTTTCTGGCTACAACGCCTCCATGGTCTAGTGGGTAAGGTAGTCGACTTGTTATCACAAAACATATCACCGCTTTAGGGCCATTGAGAGAGTCCCAATACAGATCAGTCTCATTATTTGAGATACTCGTAATTGCCATGTTCCTACGGAGGATCAAAACCTTGTACTGGTTGTTCACAGGAACGACGGTTAGGTAAACTGTCGGAATTGAACCACAATATTGTTAAAATCAGTGTCGGGGTCAACTTTCTACGTTGAACAAATTGTCATTTACTCCAGATGTAATTTTTATGTTACACAGGCATAAAACGGTCAAAAAGTTATTGTGAGATAGGCAGCGCGGACAATGCGCTGCAATAGAAAGGCGACTCTAGTAAAGTGTCTTGTTACGATATTGTCATGATAAGTAAATATTAGCTATCATACCTGGTATATTGACCAAATAAATGTCTCATATGTTATATGACTAGGTGACAAAAATCAGCATCGTGAGATATTTTTCCAAGTGATGTTTTCATAAAGTCCTCACCTCCGTGTATGCCCCAGGAAACAGTCAGAATAGAAACTGGCAAAATAGCAACATTTGTTCTCTTTAATCATTTCTATTACACTGACAACAAGTCAATTACATACGTATAGCCAGACAAACAGACACGTTAACTCGAAACCAATAAGTCTTTCCAGTTTTATGACTAATTACTCCTGTCAAGTGCAAACATTGTATGCCAAAGATTGTCAAAGACTTGACAGTGAGTACAAGCTATGTTGCCTAAATTTCCAAGTCTGGTTCAAAAAACCTCACTAGATTGTATGCGCATCATACTGTTCATGAATTACAAGTTTAACAATTGCTGGCTTGTGGAAAAAAAGTACATAGTATATGCTCAGCAGCAGGCAAATTACAGAGAACTACAATTTTATACAAACACAATTATTTCGAGATCATGGTTAGTGTTGTTGGTGTTTTGAAATTGCCCATTTCTCAGATCCATGCGGATATAAAATATGTCCTACACTGTATATCTGATTTCTTTTTTAATGTTGAAACATCGTTTGTTGTGAATTAGTAAAAAAAATTAACCTTAATAACTATTCTCGGTACACAATATTGGTTATACTGTATATTGTAGAAATTAACTCTACCAGCCAGTTCCTACATTTCTATCACCTTAGACCTAAACAGAGAATAATCTAAGAACTAATGCTGTAAATTAATCTCATGGGAGACACTAGTGACCCATTTTTGGAAAGGAAGAAACCCAATTAAATTAACAGAAGCTTGTGTAAAAACCAAAGTGTGAATTATCGAGACGTCGTAGACACCTTGAATGATCGCATTTTATTTTTAGAACCCGAACAATTCTGCGATGAAACTAGGACAATAAAAAGGATTAATGGTTACATAATTGAGAATATTTGAATAACAGCTTTTAGAGGAAGTCAGCCGTTTTTAACGATTTTTCATCAAAGCCAGAGTTATAGCATCTATAATACACCAATATATTCTCTACTGGTCCACAATATGCATATCTTTACTCCATTTGGCAACCATGCCATGTCAGTTGTGTCACATAGTTTGGTGAGTTTCTCGGAGCAGAACGATATGGTCAAGTAGGTTGCTGGCAACATATTGTCAAAGTTTAAAAAACGAAAACGTCTAGAGAAAAATTCTGAATGACCCATTTACATATCCCAATATATGATCATGCATATTTATGAGCAGTGTTTTTATACAATGGAGATGGTGACACACTAATGTACCCGTCATATCAAAGTAAAGGTATGGCTAATACCAGATTAAATGGCAACATTAAGCAGCATACTTACACTTTTCTTAATTTCACGAACTTGTTTTTCGGCGCAGCCCTACTAACATGAGTTTGCTAGAATCATATAAGTGTTGTGTAAATCAATCAAATCTTACGTTAACCACCAATGCCATTTCTCTTTAACCGTATAACGTTTGTAACCTTGACGCGAAATGGTTATCCTTTCGATAAGGGGTACGTTACCTTACCGAAATCCACTGAATTTCGGTAAATTTACCGAAATCCATTTTGGATCTGGGGTGACCAGCAATCGTAACATCTCGGCATTTTTTATGTTGCACAACACATCTAAACCTTCAAATTGCACCGACCATCTGTTTTCAAGATATTTCTTGTTTGCAGACAAATTGAAAATAAAACAATGCCAAAATCATTTTAATCATGATGGAAATGAAGCTAGACGACATACGACAACAGCAACTGAACAAGAGAACACTACAACACCTTAAATGTAATTAACACAGACATTGATGAAAATGTCAGTGAAGAAAATGAAAGTGGTAGCCAAGCAACACTTTAACAGTGCTCACTTTCAATAAACTCAACAAAATTGCAACCGCAGAAAACACCTTTGTATAAACCGTAGCCCACTGATTTGTTTCATCTCCCTTGACATTTCAGAAATTACGATTTGAAGCCACTGTTGGCAGCATTTACCATTGTAATTAAGAAATCAGGAGTATCTATTTATAATGCATTGTATACAACACTTGTCATAATCATGTGTACATAATGTCTCCAAAGTCTAATTCCAGACCCACAGAGAATTTATATAGCCATGTAACGTAATAAAGAACACAGAAGGAGCAATAAATTAACGGAACATGTGAGCATTGTGCAATACAGAAGGTAGTTATATATTTCCCAGACTGACACACTGAGCAAGCCTCATGTTTTCCATGTAACTTTAGCTTCTTGTAATCTAAAGGTAATTATTTTCATCAATTTAACAGTGGAAAGTAAAGCACCACGCATATCAATAGTCCCTTTTTATGTAAGGCATACTGCATGAGGTGTCTCAAACTGCTGTGATGAATTCTACTCGCAAGTCTTCCATGCATAAACTGCTGGTTTAGAGGGAATAATGATTAGACATGTCGGTGTTACACAAATATCTCAACATTTCCGTAAGTTTTTTTTCAGTTTTTATAATGAGCCTACCACCATCAACATTCTACATGTATATTGTATTTATTTCCTTGTTTTCTTATTTACCCAGGATGCAATGTGATTTATGTTTATGTCTGGTCCCTCTTGCTTTTGCATTTGTTTATCAGTACATAAGTTCATAATCTAATGTTTTTTCTTTTAACACAAGTAAATCAATATACGAAGTTGTAAATGTTATCCGCATATGGAGATGTGGCAGCGAATAAAGTAACGGCTGTACAGGCACCTTTATACAATTAAATTTGTTGCAAAGACTACATGCGTGTCAGTGTGTCAAGTAAATTAACTTTTTACTGTTGCCAAACTCATTTGACTGAAAGTTACAAAAAACGTCGCAACTATTGTACGGACGCCCAAGTTATTTTGTCATTTCCCCAAGACGTATACACTGTACATTTTCTCCCATTATTCTGAACAACTGTACATAAAAAGTCACAGGGAAGAACAATGATGATATTACAAGGAATACTTAAGACTGACCTATAGATGTAATGAATTCTTACCTTTAATTTGTATTGATGTCACAATGTACGCGAATATTAAACAAGAATACACCATTCAAGTCGTTAAATTGCTCAAATATAAACCTCAACAGCATGGAACCTGCGGAATCAAAAACTTCATCCTGGGAGGTACAGTTCTCGTTGTTAACAAAACATGTTCTGAAGACGTTTTGTTGAAATGCTAAGTTAAACTGAAGTGCGCTGATTGAAAGGTTTGTTCTAAGCACTACAACAAGATAGTTATGATGCAGTTAACGATGTGTTTTGAATTGAAACCTCTCAAAAGTGCACTCCTATAAATTGTGTCTACAGACAAGTACGTTCATCGTAAAATTGCTGACTCCGCAATAAATCACTCTCAAACTGCATGGTAATGTTACATAATACTGTACCAAGTTGAAGGAATAAACACCTACATGTATAAACATTGATTAATTCTTACACTTTCCTCTAGGAAATACAAATTAGGACGGATAATAATAAATCTAGAATAATTAGGCTCATGATTGGGAATTTGAGACTGTAATTAGGAGGAACGGTAGTTCAACATATGAACTAAATGTCAGAGAGGAACTTGTACTCGGTATAAAAACACCAAGAGTCGGAACAGTTGATAAGACGTATACTAGTGGTAACAGAAGAAGATCCCGGGTATGAATTACATGCTTCAAGTTACAAAATAACCATGTGAATAGCGCAAAACGTTAATGGTCCCACTTTTTGGAATATACGAAAAACTATCAGAGAATGGAAATACTATGACAACGACAAGGGGATACGTTTCATTCGAACAGATGAAGAATAAAACAGTATTATTACCTTTCTTTGCTGAAGTGTTCATACATATATGTACTGATATAATGACCGAGGATAACAGTTTCACTTATATGAATCGATGAATTATTCAAATATAGATTCTCTTTATTGTCATAATTTTACACAACGAGTTATACCGATGATTTCTGGAAGTGAGGTTAAGTTCGTCGAAGAACATCATAATCATTGTCTTTTTGACGAAACGTAATATTGCCTCAATTTGTGTACGCCAAAGCCTTAAAGTTATTATATTACGGTTCAGAATTAAAAAAGTCACCACGGTTACAAATGAACGAAAGGGTTACACAAATAGTAAACAAAAAACTTGGTTATAAGAAAAATTATATAGCTTTTCCACATTAACAAACTTGTAAGCGAAAAGCATCTTTAAAAAAGTCAAACTTAGTCACAAAATATTTCACCAATTTCATATGCACTGTACATTCATCTCATGGTAGATTCCATTAGAGTCGATAATGGTGATATTAACCGAGTAGTCAGGCCTGTAGTCAGAGGCAAATTAAACCGAGGCAATAAAGGCGGGGCTCTGGGGATCTATGAGATATTCAACATTTGAAATAGTTCCATGCATTTCTTCCTGCATTCTAATTATCTATTTATTTATATCATTTTTGGTCGCTTTGGAAATTCAAACCGAGGCAGCTGTCTCGTTGTACCTCAGTGTAGCTACGAGCCTGGTATTTGTAATGTTTAGTGTTGATACCGTATAAAATTGTACTTAATTCATGTTCAATACAGGAGCTTGAAGGATTTAATCTTTACGTTACGCAAAACATCAGCTGCATTCGTGTTGTGTTAAATACCATCAAATGCATCGGTATTCTAAATATAGACCTGAATATGAATGCAAGTACCATGTTCATTTATTATTCTCAGTGAATATGTTTTCGTCAATAGATGTTTACATTCAATAGCATTAAGCATATTTCTACATGGAATGTAACCATATAAAGAAACTTAAATTAAATTCTCCCATTTTCACTTGCAGGTACCATGATGATTAAACCGAAAACGTTAGATGGTGGTGACGTTTGAAATCTTAACGCAATTAAATCAACACTTGGCCATCATTCAGTAGCGTTTTATTTACTAGTATTTCATCGATTTCATTGCCTTTACAAATAGCCTAGAATAAAGAAAACAGAAACAGACAGAGCATGCGAATGTCAATTTGGAGGGAGTATTAAAGTGCGAGCCCCGGTAAGGCGTATGTTCTCCGAGACAGTTGGACTAAAGAACCCAACGTAATTTCCCAACCACTGATTCATGTGGGAGATGTCAGTTGCTTGCGGAAACACAGGTCAGAACTGGTGGGTAACCCAGGAAGACAGGTAAAATCATATGACCTCTGTACATAGCTGAAATACGTATGAAAAGCGGCATCAGATTCGTAGAACAAGAGTTGAACCTAGACTTTGCTTTTCGGCGCAGTCGTACTAACATGGTTTTGCTAGGCAATTTCTCTTCGACCGAACAACATTTGTAACATTGAGGCGGATTGGTTGACTCTCTCGATAAAGGTTACGTTAATTACCGAAATTCACTCAATTTCGGTGAATTTACCGAAACCCACTGAATTTTAGTGATTTTACCGAAATCCATTTTAATCTGGAGTGACCAGCAAGCGTAACATCTCGGCATTTTTTTAATTTTGCACAACAAATCTTTACCTTCCTATTGCGCCGAACATCTTTTTCGGCGCAGCCGTACTAACATGGTTTTGCTATTTGCATATCAGTGTTTTGTAAACCAATCAAATCTTACGTTAACCACCAAGGCAATTTCTCTTCAACTGAAAAATATTTGTAACATTGACGCAGATTGGTTGACATTGCGTATATTGTATTTCATGATTTATCCAGTAAGTAGTGTTGTTAGTCTGGATTACCTGTCCTTACCATTACATTATCTGTGTGCAGAGTACGCTGAGTACCAGACTAATTAAGTCATCACCGCGGGGAATTGTCCGGTGTTGGAATTAAGAAGACTTTCTTGGTGTAATGTACCAGTCGCGATCATTTATATCGTTTTAATCAGATACATCGGTATATAACAAGTTTATTAACATGAATGTGTGAGTTCACGACTTATGCATTTAGTTATATTGATGAACTATATTGAAACAAACTATACTGTGTCTATGGTTAATCACATTACGCAGTGAACTCCCCTTACAGGTCTCGGAGTTTCTGTAGTATAGCGTAATTGAATGACCGGCAGTCGTAACATTTAGGCATTTTTTTATGTTGTACAACAAATTTTAACCTTCAGATTGCAACAAATTTGCATACTTCAAGTTGCACCGACCATCTTTTTAAAGATATTTGTTGTTTATTTTGGTCTGGCCTTGAAAAAAAAGATTACTAGTATATTAACGAGAGTTGACTGAGTGATGAACCACTAAGAGATGTTAATATGATTTATTCTGTACAGTACTAGATTACAAGCATCATTTTACAAACCAAACCTCTAACAGTTGTATTCGAGCTAAGGAATTGAATGAAATTCAACGGCATAGACATTTCGTAGATATCTAAAAGTCTTAATTGGTATAATTATTAGCTTCTCAAAGTTCATTAATATGTCAAAATTCAGATCTGAGACATTGGTACCGTTTGCCTGCATTAGAACTGGCTTACTTTCTCTAAGCTTCACATTCACATTCGTTACATTCAATATAAACTTAATTTTAGTCCAAATTTGTTAGAAAACAATTCCCAATCCCCAGCTGTGTCTCAGACATGTGCCGCTTGATACATTACTAGTCTCGTAAATGTTATGGCAATGCTAACTAGTTATTTCTGTCTCGCCCGGAACGAATCCACTCACTTTCCTAGCGCTTCTATGATTAACTCATTCAATATTTAGTGACAAAATTTGCAGACGACAAGGCTTTCTACAGAAGGTGAAAAAGAAGCATAACTGGCCTTTATAGTTTAGCACTATAGAGAAACAATGGGTCACAGAATAGAATAAATGAAATTAGTGCCGAGGGATTCGAGGAATTAATTACAATGACCGATCCCCAAGAAAATGAAGAAACATCATCACAAGAACTTATTTGGTCGCAGAGTGACTTGATATACACTGTGATGCTGATGCAGAAACAGAACCACTAGAGAACGGAGGACGACGCCAATATAACGTCGGGCATTTAGACGGTAAGGAATGACGACCCCACCTCAAACCATAAACCTTCCCCACCTGATTGATACCGATCCAACAAGCAATTCTCAGCAAAACGTTAACATCGACGGCGGAACACGCGTACCATACCATCATTAACGCTAAGCTTGAAAAGGAGCTCTTCGCTAAACAACGCCATTGTATCATTAGGCAGAATTACGCAAATGCCGTTTAGCTCAGAGCCGCCGAGGTTACGATTACAATGATGAATAATCTGCCGTATTATGCCGTTGTGAATCGCGGTTCTTTTCTTGTAGCGGTTTTAAATGCGTTAACGTCTTGTACCGGTCTTGACGTGTAATCGTTACCTTTAACCTGCCTGAACTTATGCCATGTTTGACGCTTCCAGATTGGTGAAAACGTTGTCGTAGATTGATAATTGTGTTGCGATGGCAGTTAAACTGTCTTGCAACGTCACGGACACTTGCGCCCGACGCAAGAAGCACAATAGCTTGAACTCTGTTGCATCTGGTAAACGACTCGAATTCAATGTGAAATTACATACTGGTTAAGTAAATCGGCCAGTGACAAACAAAACGTGTAAACATGTGCACTTGCAACAAGGTACTCTACACCATTGTGTCAGTTTGGAGGACGAATATCCAGTTACGTGTAAATGTAAGCCAAATTAGTGAAATATGTACGCACGTATTCGAGAACCTATATTGGAAAATTGCATTAATTAATCCGAGAATTTATAAAGAGTTTCATATAGACAAAGAAGACAAAATCGGGGGTAACGGAAAATTCGTCTTAAGCGAGTTCGTCATAACGAGAGTCGACTGTATAATAGTATACAGCTTCCTTTCTGTGGCTATATATATACGAACCTGTCTTTCCATAGACCCCGAGGTGGCTAGAAATTTGGTTGATCATTCGAATTATGTCAACGAGGGCTATTTCATGTAACAACTTATATTAATCGAAACACAATACACTAATTTTTAAGATTAAAAAAGCCAAAGAAGGCACTGGTTGCTATACAAGAGCGTATGTCTAAACTCATATGTCCATTTACAATTTGTATTTGTACTACCTTCAATACATGCAGCATCGCCTGATGTCATTTAGTTTGTTAAATGTTTACACAAAATGTATAGCATGCATATCTTATCAATATATCTCATATATTTACTTTAATTTCAGTTTGAAGGGTTTGTGTACTTATAAAAATAAACAACATTTTAAAGCTGAATGGTACAAAATGAAATCCTCAACACATAGTCATAAATAACACGAAGTTTACCGAAACTTGGAAGTTAATAGAACTGCGTAGATTTGAACGTGCTTTTAAACAAATTGTGTATCATTTAACTGTTGCAATCAATAGATAATAGCTGAACGAAACTAAGTGCAGTTATTGTTTAATGCAATTACAGTAGTTTAGATACGTATTTTATTATTTAAACATCGACTTGTTTACTTGAGCAGATGATCCATTCATACAATCTAAATGCATCCGGGTTTTTTTATATTTTAATTCTAATTAAATTTCAACGAGAACACGAGAATATCTCATTAGTTTCCTCCCATAATACAGGCAATGGATTGTTGAAAAATACCAATCTTTATGGTTAGTTTATAAATAATCAGCATATTTTATCTTGTTTGGTAGTTCGTTTTCAAACTAATGAGGAATCAATTCAATTATCTGAAGTCGAGTATGAAGTGAGTGATACATAGTAAGAAAGCAGGTAGGTAGACTTAGATCAATACTTACCACGCACAATCATCAATCAGTCACTTTTACACCGCTTCCATTTCATCAATCAAGATAACAAGACGGAGGTTAATCAAGTAAAATGGCTCGTAACGAAGGGGACTTGAACTTGCAGACAGAAAGAAACAAAACACATTCACCACCAACATTTTATAAGTATGTGTGGGATAATAGCTCGATTCAAATAATGTATAGAGGCATCAAAAGCAGATGCATGGCTTGTTTCAACATAGCAGGTGCATACCCACCTGTTTTTTTTAAAAATAAGTGCACTGCTAGAATATAATCTGAGTTAATTAATTCGGGATAGCTCAAGAGAAGTCTAGGTGAAAAAGGGTTTGTGTAGGCAGATATTTTTTTTAATTCATAGATTAGTGGCAATGTGTACTATTATTAAGGGTATTTTACGACGAATTATTAGGCTTGACAATTGTTTTGAAGGGATTGGAACCTTATTCGTGTTTAAAAAACAAATATACGAGTTGCCAATGTGAGGATAGTCGGAACATTTACTAAACTTTTAATGATATCGTTACGAATCAAGACAGTGTAGTCTAACACGTTTGTCAATGTACACGTAGTTTAGTGCCATAGAAGACAATCTATACATTATATGGAGAAAACAACTGTGATATATTAGCCGGTCACAGTTTTTGTTTCAACAAACTGAAATGGAAATGAAGCAGTTTTGTAAAGCAGAACTAATGCCATCAAGACGAACAAAATGCGCTAATAGCTAGTCACAGTACATTGTCGTATAGCTAGTCACAGTACATCGTCGTATAGCTAGTCACAGTACATCGTCGTATAGCTAGTCACAGTACATCGTCGTATAGCTAGTCACAGTACATCGCCGTATAGCTAGTCACAGTATATCGTCGTATTCGATGTCCTTTAGGGCATTTGAAAATCAATTTCTGTCGTAAATTATTTCAAACTAATGGTTACCAAGCGACTGGTAGGCCTATCACATTCTATTTCGCAGAATTACCGTTACAAGTGTACTGATATACTGTTTAAAATAAATAAGAACCTTAAACATTTTCAAAGTATGGCCTGAAAGTTCAGTTAGGACAGTGCTAAGTTGAACTGACGTAACTAGCAAAACAAAAACATAAATCACGAAAGTCAAACCAGAAAACAACACAGATCTGCATTTTAGCATGTCTGTGCAACCGCAATAATGCCTCGAAATCCGAGTTCAAATATCGTGGTTTCTTTCAAAAAACATAAGCAGACACTGAATAGATAAATCCTGATGATAGCCACCTTCTATACTTAACGATTCCAACAGAATTGTGAGCACATGATATATATCACAACATCCTGTAATACTATATCAAACTGGATGTATGCCTAATGGTTTCTATTGGTGGTCTGCAATCTGCAATAAATATCAACACATCCTCGATGTTTTGAAACAAGCCTCTGTCTTATTGTATCAAAACAAGTTTCTGTTTTTTCTGTTATTAACCTGGATGATTTGAGCTCATTGCTTGTTTTCTCTCAAGTTTCTCTATATAATGACTGGTAGGTTTCTACGTTAACGTGGGAAAGAAAGACAAAATATAAACATTGTCTTGTGCTTAACAACAAAGTGAATTCAACCGCTCTGTATAAACGAGGTCTGGGTGATACGAAGAACTTAAGTATCACCAGTTCTGCGATTACAGAGAGCTGGAATTATATTTTGCCAATGTTGATAGCTTATTGTGTATCTTTTATATTGCCTATCTTCAAGGTAGGAGCACAAGACACAAACGTACGTAATGGGTGAAAAATGTTGTACTAATGTGGAATGGTCAGTGTCAAAATCACCACTGAAGGTTTGAATCTGTTTTAAGGATGCATCCAACCTCACTCTGAGTAAATGCAAAAGTACCCCCTGGACAACTTTCCTACACGAGCGACAGCCAACACAGGATAATGCACGTAGCAAATAAATACATATTCCAGATGTATTATCCTGTGTTTGTCGTCTCTTTTGCTGGGGGAGGGGGATATCCAGCCAGGAATTTATTATGGACGCTGTTCGTTTTATTTGGATGATTGCATGATAAGTTGGCTTCACCATTAAACCGGGTTTAAAAACCTTATAGTGGTTTTGCCACAGACTGTTGGGTTAGGTTCACCATTAAACAGCGTTTAAAAACCTAGTAGTGGTTTTGCCACAGACTGTTGGGTTGGGTTCACCATTAAACAGCGTTTAAAAACCTAGTAGTGGTTTTGCCACAGACTGTTGGGTTGGGTTCACCATTAAACCGGGTTTAAAAACCTAGTAGTGGTTTTGCCACAGACTGTTGGGTTGGGTTCACCATTAAACAGCGTTTAAAAACCTAGTAGTGGTTTTGCCACAGACTGTTGGGTTGGGTTCACCATTAAACAGCGTTTAAAAATCTAGTAGTGGTTTTGCCACAGACTGTTGGGTTGGGTTCACCATTAAACAGCGTTTAAAAAGCTAGTAGTGGTTTTGCCACAGACTGTTGGGTTGGGTTCACCATTTAACAGCGTTTAAAAACCTAGTGGTGGTATTGCTACAGACTGTTCAAAGGCTCCTATTTTCACCTGTTTGTATCTTGTTCCTTTGCCTGTTTTTTGTTTACTTGTATACATAGTTTTTCATTTCTCCTTGTGCTTCGGGGTGGTTGTGTACTTTTCATGTGGCATGTATTGCTTGACTTCTTCATTCATACCATAATAATGATACAGAAAAATAACACAAGCATACGAGATACAGATCTGTGTGTAGGAACTATTAGTACCCATGTAAAGGGTCAGAAAAATAGTTCCAGGTAATATTCTGAGTAAGGAAAGGTGATAAAGCGTTATGAAGCATTGTATAAGTTTTTCTGTCAGTTCGGTAGCCAGATAATTCGTTCCTCCGTCGTTCGGAGCCAAATCTCCGTGAAAAGCTTAACCGTATTGTGACATTGTTCCCATAGAAACTCATAAACGTCTAGTAGTATGTAACATATCTTCACTTCAAGTTGGATTCTGGATGCAAAACATCACAATATGAGATTTAAAACAAATCGAGAGATGAAAGCGAAACTATGGTGGACCTCTGCCACCAGTTAACTGCATAATTAACTAAAAACATATGTAATTATTTTATAGTTAGTTATGTTCGTACCTAGTTAAGTGACGTGATAACCGAATACTTTTCTATAATTAACTAGAAAATAATGTAGTTAATGTGATACTTAACTCGTTAACCACTTAATTAACTAGAAAATTATGTAGTTAACAAGATACTTATCGCGTTAACCACTTAACACTTATCTACATTTTTGTAGCTAATATTTTTCATATATATATAACGTGATAATTAACTAGAAAAGTATGTAGTTATCTAGATATGTATCGCGTTATCTACTTAACACTTATCTAAAATATAGTGTCCGTACTGAAAACCTAGGGGGTGAAGTGGTAAGTGGTGGCAGTTGTTGGCACTATCAGACAGATTCTCGTGTTAAGATATTTATCTGGTATGAAATTTTATCACGATACTTATCTAGTTAACCACATAATGTTCTAGTTAATTGAGTTGTTATCTAGCATCTTTAACGTGATAACCAAATAGTTTTCTAGTTAATTATGTAGTTAACTGGTGGCAGAAATATGCTATTATACGAAACATTGTCTATCTGGTTTTTCATTTAAATGCGAACGGTCTAGTTTCGCTCTCAACCATCGGCAAATACTAGCTTGCGTTTACTACAGGACATAGCTATAAGTGTACAGAAACTTCCGTTCGTTCTAATATATCGTTATTCCACTCCAGTTTAATTCCGAACATTAGAACAGTTCACAGAGATCGCAACTTCATAAAACATACGAGTCAACACTTTAGATAATAAATCAAAATTCAGAACAGAACAAGTTTAATTAAACTGACACCTTGTTTCACCAATGCAATAGAATCTGCTGGTACGCATTAATACATCGCAAGGAAGTGCTAGGTTTTAGTAACGCATGTACAACTTCAACTCTTTGCATTGGTTGAAACTAGCATACCAAACCTAGTTAAAATTTATCACACCACCATGTTTGAAATTATTTCCAGTAAAATATACGTGTGGAGAAGTGTTGCCTTTGAAACTTTGATGTACAGTGTCTGTGTTAGTATCAACGTGTTTATTGAATTCAATACTTAATTGAGAGTGATTATGATCCGCAATTACTTCCAGTTCCAAGTCGATACCATTTTTGGACGGCACCGCTCATTGGACGGTACCGCTCAGGTACCGTCTATAGTAGTGTGGCAATTTGAGAGGCATACACAAATTGGTTCCTGTTTTCAAAACAGAAAAACGCTGAAAGCCGGTAACAAGTCAAAAACGTCCACATCCTAAGTACTCCGCAACGAAGTAGTACCAAAGTTCACCGAACGAAATAATATCATAAACGTTTCAATAAAATGAAATGTTGAAAAGGTGACCTGCTAAAGTGGTTTGTGAACTAAATAGCTGTTTCTGTTGAGTTTAGATGGGTTTTAAAGCAATGTATTAATACACACGAGTTTGTTTACAGTTTTGGATGTGCTCATAATAAAATTTAATGAACGAAAATGTTTGTCTCTTTTGTATTTTTTAAAGATGGTTAATTATTGTACATTTATTTCATTCATGAAGTACTTACTAAATGTATTTCTTGTTTTATTCCTTATTAATTACATAATTCGTCATCGTTTTGTAAAGTGCA
This sequence comes from Mactromeris polynyma, assembly GCA_032209605.1. Taxonomy (NCBI): domain Eukaryota; kingdom Metazoa; phylum Mollusca; class Bivalvia; order Venerida; family Mactridae; genus Mactromeris; species Mactromeris polynyma. Next base: position 35,550,474 of record JASFXZ010000003.1, read on the forward strand.
TATTTTAAGAGCGTCGACTGTTTTCGTTTAGCACAGATTCTTACTTTTCGCCGGTTGGTGAAACTGCGTGACAGAAATGCAATCAGACGGGTACCCTACCATACCGGTTCTCAAGACTTAAAATACCACGTTAGCGTTATAAACGCGATAAATTCGCTAAGCGAACGCACATAGAAGAGTGTACTCGGGTTCAGACTGCGTTTAAAGGATATAAATAAATCGATGACAAGTGATTACTGTTGTTCTTTACTGCTATGAGGTAGTTCGATCAGCAACTATAGTGACTATAGTGACTACGGTTGGATGATAAAACTCAGTCTAGTTCATCTATGCTCTAGTTACTCTGGTCACTCTTAGAACGTGGAGGTTTGAATACTATACAGAGGTGTTCCGAACATTAACTATGGTTCAACCACCGATTTAGTACGGTTGAACCATAGTCGATATTCGAAACTCCTCTATAGGGGTTTCAACCCTCCAAATTCTAAGAGTGACCAGAGTAACTAGACCATAGATGAACTAGACTGAGTTTTATCATCCAACCATAGTCACTATAGTTGCTGATCGAACTACCTCTATGTATCGTAGATATGGTCTCGTTGTGCACGACTACGAAAATTATCGGTGTCATCTTTCTATGTACATCTCACTCTGTGTTCGGAAAATCAGTTGGAAAATACCCCACTATAACAAGATAACTCATAAGTTCATAACCTATGGCAAGCTAGTGTTATCATAACTTTATGCCTGGGCATACTGATTTTACTCTAATTTAGTGCTGATATAATTTAATACGTCATTTTTATAATTAAATATTCACAAACGTTACATAAAGGGTCTGATATCTTTGTATTTCATTTATAAACAATGGTGTCAAACATTTCACTTGTTTTACAATGTTAAGGTTCTACCATTATTACTGACCATTTTTCTTTATTTCGGTTTGAAAATCTATCATTTCTAGAACAAGTCGGATTGAAGATCTCTTGGAAAAAATGTTTACTATTTTTTCAATAAATATTTACTCTTTTTCACATTTCTGTCTTATGTTTTTGTTTTATTCCATATTCCATGCAAACCATCTGACATATTTACACATACTTTGATATTTTAAAACTGTTTAGTTACAAACCGGTAACTTGTATGCAACGAGTTGCCAGCTTGGCTACAGAGACGAGTGGTACCGTCCCGCAGCACTTTTGTGCTTTGGTTTAATATACTATGTTTAATAGCTTCACACAATTTCAGGACATGATAGAATGGTAAATATAGTTTGTTGATTAACCATAATCGATTGAACAGGTACATCTATTACATACATTTTCCGATTGTTTTCGTAATTTAATTAGGAGAAATGTCAATTCCAAGCATATATGTAATACTTTCTCTAAAATGTACATAAGTATTCAGCCTTTGTTTAAACTCCAATGTACGAATACATACTAGTAAATAATAACATCATCAATTTGAAAACACCTAATCAGAAATCAGTTTTGTCTTGCTGTAAATGTCGCATATGTAAATCTATTCTGTGACTGGGAAACCGGTAGTTACCTTTGATTTTGTTTACATACATGTATAGAGACTGCAGAACACTGCGTTGAATGAGACACTAATCATTGTGCCGTACTGAATGACGTCAGACGCCCTGGTGGTAATTTTTTTCTGCTGTATTTTCAAATATCGGAATGGAACTAGAATCAACCAGTTCTTCGACGTGATATATAGAGAATCTCGGGTTACTGTCCGGTGAGAACAATGTTATCAGGCGAGGTGATATCGTTTGTGGTGGCGAGCTTTAGCGAGTCACCACGAACGATATCGCCGAGTCTGATAACATTGTTCGAGCCGGACAGTAACTTGAGATTCTATTTATCATGAAACTTAATTTTCCGAGCATGTTTTAGTGTGTCTTTACCTAAAATTTAGTGTTCAATCCGCTAATGTGATTTGTGGGCGGAGCTTAAAAGTGTTATCATGCTACTAGCAGCCTATTGACCTGAGAACACTTTATGTTATCAGGTCATGTGTTATCAGTCTGTTACCATGGTAGTTGCATGATAAATACAGTGCATATGAGTTTTGTAATTAACCTCTCGATAGGGAATACGATGCTATGTAGCAAACGTCAAGTACAGATATTTTCGATATAAATCTACTGCGTGATATAAGACTAACCTACAATTTACTGTACCCAGTGGCTTCTAATCAACGTTAGATTAAAGTAGGACAGTGAAGAACATTGGAGGGAACATTCACAATACAGCGCCTATATATGCAATATAAAATGCTCATTGGGTGTGGTAATAGATAAAACTAAAACAAGAACCCTGCACAGCACAACGATGTAGCATGAAGAGACGTTTTAAGACTGAATCTCAGACTTAGACTTTAAAATGGTAATTTTTTCATTTTGTTCCTACGTTATTGTTACACAATCTATTTTGATAAAACATGGCAAAAGTGTAGAGTGACTAACAAGAAATATACAGGCAAAAATGTATCCGTTTAAATATAATTAAAACGAAATGCTTGTTAATTTTTTTTTTTCAATTTTAAAGTCTAAGATTCAGTCTTAAAACGTTTGTGAATACGGGCCCAGGCAACACAATGGACTCACATCTTTTGAACTGTTTGTTTGAATACGGGGATCTTTTCAAACTAGTTCGGCGTAATGTCATTCTCGTGGAAAACGCAAACATTTTTTAAATTCACATTTTTAAAATGCATGAACCCGCCATACAGCATTTTAAATATCTTCATCAAATTACGGCATCATGTTGTGAATAGCTGTACAGAACTTTGGAAGATTTGTATCATCTTGAAATGACAATTACACAAGACATTGTTATCACAAATCATCGAAGTTCCTATCGGGATCTGAAAGAAGTCAGTTTACGTCCCTTTCAGAAAATATGTGAAATAGTTACGTCGGGTTAACTGTGCTGACCCTTGTACTGTGGGCCAGAAGTTCTCGATGAATTCTTGAATATGTAACGTTTGTATCATAATCTCGGTAGCTTTCTTTCAAGTTTGTGGTGCTACATCTGGAGATGTGGAGCTTAATTCAAGGGGAATTAATTATCAAAAGACAGAGTGCATTAACTAACATTGTGGTAATTAGATACCCGTGCTGTAACATACTGCATTGTTGACAAAAAACGACATTTCTATCAATACTTTACCAGAATTGGTTCAACGTCACATTGTTCACAATCGCGATGCATGCTACGTTTATTTGATGGGTTTTAAACGTCGGGAGTGTTTTCATTTTCACAATCACGGGGCATGTCATGTCTGCTTATTTGCAAACGTCAGTGACGTCACATGATGAAGAGACACACTTGTTTTACACACACATCATGTGATTGGATTATGTTACCAAACGAATCGAATAAAAACACTTAGATATCCAATCTAGTGTCGGGGCAACTAAATTAGATACCCTCATTTTCATACTCTATCAGTTACAAGGAATTTAACACATATATCTGTTGTAACTATATAATTGAATATGTACTAGACAGAGTTTGAAACACGAGATATTTACACTCCGCCTGTTTTGTAGCATAATCCAATCACAAAATGTGTGAGTACAAAAGTTTGCAATGTCTCTTCATCATCTGACGTCACTGACGTATGCAAATAAGCAGATATGCACCGTGATTGTGGAATTGAAAACCACCCAGACGTTTAACATATCAAATAAACGTAGCATGCATCGTGATTGTGACGTTATACCAACCCTGGAAAATATGAAGATGTGAAATGTCGCTTTTGTCAACAGTGCGGTAACTAACAGTGCGGGTATTTACTATTTAATTAATTACCGCATTGTTAGTGAATGCACTTTGTCCTTTTATAATTAGGTCCCCCCCACTTCACTTAACTTTGAATCTAATGTCATCCCTCCAGATGTAGCACTAAGACAACTTCCGAAACTGATACCGTTACAGATATCGCCTATATTTGCACTGCTGATCTGCTTAATCATTTTCTGAAAGTTTCTAAACCTCTAAACTAGTATATCGGTTTAGCATTAATCAATATAATTAATCGTTTATTGTGTGATCCACATACCTTTTACATAATGAGTCGCAACCCTTCTTATTCATGTAAGACCTCCTTGTGACATTATAAATCATTATAAATGGTTATTGAATTAAATGGATATGACGTTATGTCACAACAGAGGAAGGTAATATACATATTGTGTCAGCGGTACCATTCGAACAAGATTAATGCAGTAGGCCTACTGTCTTATTCCTCTAGTTTCTTCACTTCGATGAACACGATCGATACGTTTAAATAGTTGTTCGGACATGATCCACAAGGTTTGAAATGAAATGGTTTCAATAAGTAAAAATGCAAGCTTATAAAGATATTACGTCATTCTTCGGGGTTGTCTGCGATTGAGCCCACACCCCCACCCCCTTTGAGGTGGCGAAAAAAAGCAATTTCCATTCTGCTTTTGTTCATACTTTTCTTCGAATTTCTATCAGAGGCATCCAAGGTACAGTACCTTATCGGAACGTTGTGATAACCCTAACAATATTCCGTAAAATTGTGAAGGGAAAGAAGCGTTCATATCTTTTGTTTAGTCAGCCATACGATTGATTTCCCTTGATATGGCCTCTTGGTATACGATTGTGTTTATTCGTTGTTTTATATCATTAGTGTTTCCACAAATCGCGGAGGTGCATAATGAACGAATTAGTTACAATAGCATTACACATTTATTGGTTCAATACATTTATGTACAATTCCTTACTAACCATTTCATATATATATTTGCCCTCACACCTCCTCAGTGCCTAATGATTGTAGACGGTTGTTTTTCCGGGGGTCTGTGTGGGGAGACATTGGCTTGTGTATGTGGCGTTCTCTGTAACAACTTAATCACTCTTTACACCATGGAAGATTCTCCCATCCGTGGTCCAAAATGAATGTACTCTTCTAACATTTCTCAAATCTCCAGTTCTTGTGTGGTTATATTGTCTTTTATAAACACTTCAAATGTATCTGTTTTACATAGTTTTCGTATTTGAATTGTTTTCATACCTTGTGTTATTCTGTTTCCAGCTTTTTGATGTTATGAAATGTTACTATTTTGTGTTTCTAACAAATAGTATGGCTTCTGTCTTTACTCATAGCTGAATTAATCTTTTCTTCCTGACCAATGTCAATTAGAAGTTAGAACCTCTTCTGTTTTTGTTTTGTACGGTCTGATTTAGTGTCGACGGATACATTATGAAATATTATATATTTTTGTATTACGTTTTGTTCCAAATCATCATTTGTACGTTTGATTCTTCAACACTATCCTTCACAGAGTTCATATTGTGTCTAAGTCTTTCATTTTCTGGAGCAACGATATTTTACCCTAGACTTTCCAATTCCTCATTTGGTTTATTTGTCTTGCTTCGAAGTTTTAATTGTTATTTTTTCGTCAGAGAGTGAAGGTATCATAGCAGCAGTGTAGGCACTTTCAATGGTAATACACTGTAAAAGTTTCAGCTTGGTCTACTAAATTAACGCTTACAGTTTCGTGCGTTATTGTGGTACAAAAGCTTAAGATTTGCGTACACTATCCGGGAAAATATATCCTCTGAGGACTGGAGGTCTTTGTGATTAATCTAGGTAGGACTGTCTGTACAGTATTGTCATTGTAAGTGCTGGACACTCTCTAGTCAATATGTTATTGTGTATTGAGATGAAACTAGACATCGAAAATCTGCACGACAAAAGTCAGTCTGTGAAGACAAATAACACAAGGACGTGACTTACAATAAGATCAATATCTGCCTAGCACTGTGTGGTAATGAATTTCCTTTGCATAATAACAGTTCAAAATCCAAATGAACTCGTTTGTGTGATATACAGTCGATAAATATTTATTAGAAGGAAACATACAGAATGTTTGTACTACTCTTTGTCTAGTTTTGCCTTGTCGAAAAACGTACCACTTCAGGTTAATGTGGTTTCAGTCATTTAAGAATTTATTACGGTGGCATAGAGGTGACGTGTGTGAAATTATTTTTATCTCGTGGCCACTACTTAGTATGTCGTGGCCACGACTTAACTATCTCGTTCCCACGACATAGTTATATCGTGGCCACGACGTAGTATGACTTAGTATGTATAAAAATAATTTCACGCATGTAACACCTATGCCACCGTAACGGTGGTATGCAGGTGACATGTCTGAAATTATTATTATTTCCTTCCCACGTCTTACTAATTCGTTCCCACGACATACTATCTCTTTCCCACGACTTAGTATAACTATCACGTTCCAACGACATACATTTGTAGTTATCTCGTGGCCACGACTTACATGTCCACACATATCCCATCTATGCCACCGTAATTTATTCATGAGTCATTTCATTCCGTTTTGAGTATCTCGCAGCTGTACGTTAATTATTGAATCATGAATGCACAATGCAATGTATATGGAGAGCTGTTTATTAACTTAGGTGCTTGTCTGATTGTCCACTTACGTCACCCTAGTCATTATTATGTGACGGTAGTTACAGGTCAAGAAAAAAAAGTAGAAGTGATAGGAAAGTTGGAGGTTATGGGAAGGTGAAAGAAGAAACAATAGAAAAGAGTGAGCCAGCTGTGTGTTTACCTCCTCAACTTAAGCCTCTCCGGTTATGGTGACACAGCCCTAAGAATCAATGGAACCTACTTATAGCTGGATCCTAACCTAAAAAGGGGAAAAGTAGACAGTCCCTTCTTGAAGGATGCCAAGTCTGGGGCTGTGACGACTACAGACGGTAGCTTGTTCCACACGTGATAGTCCGTGGGAAGAAGGAGAACTTGTAATATGACGTAACTATAGAGAAGAGTCTACTTCTTGGTGAGAGAAGATCTTGTTGAGCGGTCAGCGGGAGTGAAATAATTGTTAGCCGGGATATCGACCAGGTTGTTGACAATCATGGTCAACTGGACTTTGTACCTACGCGTCTCCAGCGACTCCCCAGCCAATGTGTTCCAGTATGGACGACACACTACTTATATTGTGGAATATGTTCGTCCAATACCCTGCTGTTCTTCTCTGGACCATGTCAAGCCTCCTGGTGAGAGTTTTGGGGTATGGGTTCCAGACTGTTGAGCAATACTCAATGTGAGACCGCACCAATACTGTGTAGGCACGGGATTTTGTATCCTCTCTCGAGATACGGAGGTTGCGTCCGATGAAACCTAGGGTTGAGTGGTCCTTCTTGGTAATCTTGTTGATGCGAGTGTTCCAGGAGAGAGTGCAAACCAATGTATTTTGTAGTAGATTTGGTGCCTAGTATGTGGCCTTTTAGTTTGTAGTTGCTGGTAATTGGAGACCTCTTTATGTACACGCGTTAGATGCTGCACTTTTCCGGATGGAAAGACATGTGGGACCACATCTTTTCCAATCCGCCAGTCTTTCTAGGTCCTGTTGTAGTTCGTCGCAGTCTGATTTTGAGTCGATATGCTTTTAACCACACACCTCTAAACCACACAGTTATCTTAAATAGACGTGGGCTTGATGAAACTTACAGTTGTAGGTCGTTGATGAATGCCAGAAACAATATGGGCCCAATGACACTTCCCTGAGAGACGCCACTGATAACAGGGGCTGGTTCGGAAGTGGCACCGTCAACAACAATTACTTTCTGAGATATTACTTTCTGAGATCGGTCTGACAGGAAGGACCTGATCCATGGCAGTGTGCTTCCTCGAATACCATAGTGGTCTAGTTGAGCGATGATACATGCGTGGAAGACTCTGTCAAAGGCCTTTGAGAAGTCATGCACTGCAATATCAAATTGTTGTCCTTTGTTCATTGACTGAAGAAGTAAGGAGCTGGGTTCTAACCATAAATGAGATAATCATTGTCGAAGTGCCTCATGATGTTGCTCACTACATTGTACTCAAGGGGCTTTCAACATATGCAGGTCAAGGACACTGGTCTGAAATTGATAGCCTTGCAACGTTCTCATTGTTTAAATATTGCAGATACGTTGGCGGTTATCCAGATCTCAGGTAACTCTCCAGAACACAGACATTTATTGAAGATATGATATAGGTTAAGTTAGTTTTTAAGACACCAAGACGTTTCGGTGGGTGTTGCACAATAGACACAATATACTTATTTCTCTGATGCATTACGAGAACTACCAATTCTCTCGGCACATTGTAAAGGGAGACCACTGTGAGTACTTTCAGATTGCCGGAAAAGACCGGCTTTTTGTCGACTGATACGGATTTTAGCAATGCCCCGTATTACCGGAAGTTGTAGTTTGTGTTCGGAATTAGGATACAAAACAGTTAAATTCTTTGTTTCTTTTTTGTTCTTCGTATGGTATGAACATGAAATCCGATGAAACGGAAGATCCACTCGAGATTGGTGATCATTACCTCGTAAGACGTAATGATAAAACATGGCGTAAGTGAATGAATGCGATATTGCGAAACATATTTACAGGCAACTCGTCCCCAGTGAACTCGTCCTCGTTTTGCTTAACTCGTTTCACTCGACAGTTCCAAATAGGTCGACTTGTCACACAAATTTGAATGTTATTTACGTAGATTATTTTGATTTTGTGCTTGTAAAATAATATTATTCCAATTTTCCCACATTTATAAGCCATTAAAAAAATAGGCAGTGGCTAGGTCACTAGGTGTTCCGAACTTTACCGTGTTACGACCAATGCTCGGTTTAAAATCGAAACAAATATTCTACAACATTTGAAGTTTCAACTGACTGTCTGATGTAAACGACTCACAAACTATAACAATCTTTGAGTAATCTTCGATGAATTTTGACATGTGAAATAATCGCGGTAATAGAACAAGTAAAACTGTTTGACATGTGAAATAATCGCGGTAATAGAACAAGTAAAACTGGTGCGGTGTACAAAAAATGTGCCAACGCTCGGCGTACGGTAGACTACTTGTTAGATCACCAGTTTGGAATATGAATACTGTAAACATTAAATGGGCACACCCTGAATACAAAAGTTTTTTTGATTGTGGAATAAATAGTTTATTTTGGTCAATATTCCTGGACCAAGTTTCCTGTTTTTAACTTTAAGACAAAGAAATGATTGTTTTTGATGCTTTAAAGTTTAAAACATTAGAGACGTTAAACACATGCAGATTTTTAGCGTTAAACACAACAGTTGTGCTGATAATTTATGTTATTCACAACACTTTCAAGAGTATTTAAATTAGTTTCGAATTTTCTGTATACTTTGTAGATTGTTGCATGAAATTATTCGTAATCAGATTACGTCTCTAACACCTCTCACCCTGGGAAACATGTTAGTACCCAAAATAACTTATAAAATTTGTCCAACATGCTTAGCATTTCTGCTTATGGGAATGCAACATTTATATTAATGGTGATCATGAAAAAATACTGTGATGCAATAAAAAATTACCTTTGTCGTATTTAACTTTAAGATGCTGATGCAGGACGAAGCGTACCACTAACGAAGCGTTCCATTTTAGGATGAAGCGTACCACATAAAGAATGCTATAAGTAATTTTTAATCTGTTGTTTTCAGCTATATAGTAATATAGGTGTAAAAAACACCTAATGTTGATAGATAATCGTGTGAAATTGAATTGTTTGTAATTGTAACTCATGTGCATGATCACATAATTTATGAAGATTTGTTGCTTTTCAGGTGAGATTGCAAAGATGAATGTCTTTAAATATATACTGTAATAACTCTGTGTTTGTTGTTGTATCAGTTCTTCATAAATCAGTAAAAATATTGACATTCGATTGCGTTATGTTTGATCGTTGATTCATATCTTAAACTATTGTGTCAGATCTATGTGTTTTCGACTTTTCGGACAGGTCACCTATTGATCTGGACCAGGTTGATTCTTAGTCAGTAGGAATCGATTATTGAAATTTAGATTGTTTTGTTTCCCTCGATATGTTACATGTGGTACGCTTCGTCCTGTAAAATGGTACGCTTCAGTAGTGGTATGCTTTGTCTGACATTCTAAGATGCAATAATAACACTTACCTACACTGACAATAGAACATTTTGCAAGGTGTTGTTGATACTTCAATAAGTAACTTCAGAGTGCAATAAATTCATGGTTAATTCATAGAAGTTAATTTTTATGCCCGCCTCCGAAGAAGAGAGGGCATATTGGTTTGCACATGTCCGTCAGTCCGTAACCTTTTAGTTTTCGATTAATAACTCGAGAACCCCTCGACCTATCATCCTCAAACTTGGTCCACATATTTATCTTGGGTAGCAGAGTAACCCTATTGATTTTGGGAACATCCCTTGTTGTGTTATCGTAAGTTATGGCTTTATGTACAAATTTAATTCATATCCTTCTCTTAAATTAATATAGCATATTTAATAGTGGGGTCACTTTTATTCTTATTACCAGGAATCTATTTTTAATTCTGAAATTATAAATTTAACTCACCTGAACCCCCACCCTTCCCCGCCTTGCAAGAGGTTAACATTATATGAATCCCTTCCCTGCCTTGCAAGAGGTTAACATTATACTAAAATATTATTAAATTTTTGCTGGTTTGTGACTCGAAGGAGACCTCTAATTTTCAAGGTCAAGGAAAAGGGCACTGCACTTAAGGGACATTTGTCAATTTGTGATTTACAACTAATATTACTATCTCTTGTTTTATGTTTTTCAGATGCAGCAGAAATTATTCAAACCCGACCCAAAGAAACTTCTGGTCATGAGTATTATGTCCATTATGAAGGATGTAAGTACAACAGTTTTTTTGTAAAATCTATGTCCTATGTAACAATTTAAACTTGAACGTAACATCATGTGTCCAGTATATTTGGGGATATTGTTATTTTATTAACTTTCTTATGATAAAGTTTGTGTATTACCTCAGTTTCCACATCTACAATATTGACCTCCCTTGTTCTTAATCATGAGCCATTTTGATTGGAAAAACGATAAGCACTTATATGAGTAATTCCCAAATATTTGATAATTGAGAAAATACCTAGAGAATTTGCATGTGACAACCACTTTAACTTTCTGAGCCAACTGCCCTCGTGAGCATTATGAATAAGTTAATTTTTTTATATCGGATTATTTTATTGTCGTTTACAATATATTCTTCATAAACTTGAAGGAAATTTGCCTATCAATATGGCTGACTAGTCCAAACAAGGAAGGTAAAAATTGTAAATGTGGAAACTATCTGTAATGCCATGAAATAAATGCCAGAAATCATATTCTTATATATTTACAGCTATGAAGATATATTTTCTAATGATTTCTTTTATAAATTTCTATTCTCATTTTTATTATGCTATGGCCTAAAGTGAACCACTTAGAACTTTCTTTGTATACGTCCTTATTTCGTTCTTTCAGTCAATCGTCGTCTGGATGAATGGGTGGACCTTGATAGATTTGATCTGACTAATAAAATTGAAGATCAACAAAGTAAGATTAAAGATGTAACTGTGATGATGACTGATCTAAGTGATGGCACTGATAGAAAACTCACACGTAATCAGAAACGGAAACATGATGAAATAAACCATGTACAGAAGGTAACTATCTACTAGTCAGATTTACAGCTGTACATGTTTATTACTTAGTTAACTGTTATAGAGGAAGATTAAATGATTAGAGTATCATTGTTTACTTATTTATGTTAGTTTAGTCTATTTCTGATGCTTATTGAGTAATTCCAGTCTAATTAGTGTTTGGTTACATGTTTACATATCTTTGTTTATTCTTATAGATACATTTTACTTTTTAGACATATGCAGAAATGGACCCAACAACAGCAGCTTTAGAGAAGGAACATGAAGCTGTAAGTTTATTGTAAAATTGTATACTTTGTAATGAACTACAATGTACTGATATGGTCAGTCTCTGTTTTCCATCATTGCTGGTTAAATGTCGCTGTTTACAGTAATCTAAAGCTATTGGCCAATACTTATTCAACAAAAGTTCATTGTGACACTTTGCTTTTGAATTTGTTGCCTTCATGTTTTCATTAATTGGAAGTTATACAAATATCGATGTTCATGATTTTAATTATAGAATACGTCTGTACTTGATTTACTTGCAGATTACAAAAGTGAAGTACATTGACAAGATACAGATAGGAAAGTATGAAATAGATACATGGTACTTCTCTCCTTATCCAGAGGAATATGGCAAGCAGCCGAAACTCTACATCTGTGAATACTGTTTGAAATATATGAAGCTTGAAAAGACTTTCAGATATCACCAGGTAACACAAACTGTGCTGTATTGATATTGCATATTCTCAGATCTTGGGTCTTTCTTATTGGTCTGGAAATCTGTCTTAATGCCAAATAAAAGTGTTCTCAAGATTTGAGAGTATTCAAAGTATTTTCAAGGAAAAACTACAAGTTTGGGTAGGCGGGACCAAAATTACCAAGTCATGAAAATAGTATTTGAATTACAGGCATGATTCTCTGCCACCTTGTCTGACCCTCTTGTCTGTCGCTGTAGTTTCTGTCACAGTTCTGAGCATTTTATGTGTAGATAGCATGCCAATCAGACATTATATCCCATGATAGGAGCATGCCCATCAGACATTATATCCCATGATAGGAGCATGCCAATCAGACATCATATCCCATGATAGGAGCATGCCAATCAGACATTATATCCCATGATAGGAGCATGCCAATCAGACATTATATCCCATGATAGGAGCATGCCAATCAGACATTATATCCCATGATAGGAGCATACCAATCGGACATTATATCACATGATAGGAGCATGCCAATCAGACATTATATCACATGATAGGAGCATGCCAATCAGACATTATATCCCATGATAGGAGCATGCCAATCAGACATTATATCCCATGATAGGAGCATGCCAATCAGACATTATATCCCATGATAGGAGCATGCCAATCAGACATTATATCCCATGATAGGAGCATGCCAATCAGACATTATATCCCATGATAGGAGCATGCCAATCAGACATTATATCCCATGATAGGAGCATGCCAATCAGACATTATATCCCATGATAGGAGCATGCCAATCAGACATTATATCCCATGATAGAAGCATGCCAATTGGACATTATATCCCATGATAGGAGCATGCCAATCAGACATTATATCCCATGATAGGAACATTCATTTTTCTTTCACTTTCAGAGTCAGTGTGTTTACAGATTTCCACCTGGAAAAGAAATCTACAGAAAGGGTACCCTGTCCTTGTTTGAGGTGGATGGAAAAGATAGTAAGGTGAGATATTATCTAGCAAACCAACCTTTAATTACAGTAAAACATCAATAATAAGACCACCATTGGGACCCTTGTAAACTGGTCTTAATATTTAGGTGGTCTTAATATTGAGATTCAATAAATAGAAGAATATGGAAAATGGACTTTGTGTTCTTAATTTTGGGGTGGTCTTATTATTGAGGTGGTCTTGTCCATTTGGTTGTTTTGTGTAAAACTGTATGGTTTTGTTCAAGGATGTGTATATAACACCAAGTTTGAAATTTAAGTATAGTTCCTCTCAAGGTTACAAATTAAATCTCTTTAACGGTGGATTTAGATTTACCCGAAGTTGCAATTTTGAGGAAGCCATTTGAATTTCTTTCTCGGCTAGTATTTATTTTATTCATTGATTTTTTATATGTTTTTCCAAACGGGACGTATTATGGGAACACCCTTGGTGGGCGGGCGGTGTCCACATGTCCACATGTCCACATGTCCACTCTCTAAGTCAAAGAGTTTTCATTCGATCTTTACCAAACTTGGTGAAAATGTTTGTGGGCATAATATCTCGGCCAAGTTTGATAACCAGCCACATCACCCCAGGCACTTCTGAATTATGGCCCTTGAATTATCCAAATTTGGCCAAATTAGCCTTGTTCACTCTCTAAGTCAAAGAGTTTTCATCTGATCTTTACCATACTTGGTGAAAATGTTTGTGGGCATAACATCTCGGCCAAGTTTGATAAACAGCCACATCGTCTTAGGCACTTCTGAATAATGTCCCTTGAATTATCCAAAATTGGCCAAATTAGCCTTGTCCGCTCTCTGAGTCAAACAGTTTTCATCTGATCTTCACCTAACTTGGTGAGAATGTTTGTTGGCATAATATCTTGGCCAAGTTCGATAACCAGCAATATCGCCCCAGGCACTTCTGAATTATGGCCCTTGAATTATCCAAAATTGGCAAAATTAGCCTTGTCCGCTCTCTAACTCAAAGAGTTTTCATCCGATCTTTACCAAACTTGGTGAAAATGTTTGTGGGCATAATATCTCGGCCAAGTTCGATAACCAGTCATATTTCTCAAGTCACTCGGGAGTTATCACCCTTTGATTTTCGAAATTACCTAAAATTTGTCTTGTTTTAACTCTGAGCTCTGACTTATGACGGGAGTATTTTGTGACAGTTTGCCACTCTTGTTTTTAAAAATCTTAACTTTTTATCAGTATTTTTTCCTAGAAACACTATTAATATGAGATTGTTGTATTTTCACAGATATATTGTCAGAATCTATGTCTACTAGCAAAATTGTTCCTTGATCACAAGACTTTGTATTTTGATGTGGAGCCATTCTTGTTTTATATTCTCACTGAAGTTGATCGACATGGATGCCATCTTGTTGGATATTTCTCTAAGGTAAAATAATACATAAGTAGCTTTACTACTAATACTAGGTTCTATAACTAAATCTGTTTATACCTTAAATTCATTTTCCCATAAAAACTAGGGTGCTTCTGAATTGGATAAGCTGATAAGACTTTAAAAAATTATAAAAAGCAAATTTAATGTTCAAACTTTGTTCTTGATGTTGTGTTACCTAATTACTTAATGATTAGAAAAAAATGAATTGTGTATATGGAATTATTGTGTTAATACATGTACAGGGTAATGAATATTGATTATGAAATAAAATTGAATGTAAATTTCTGTTACTTTCATTCTTGTCCTAATCAGGGATCAGATCTCACCAGGATATAGTGAGGAAGCCATCCAACTGGCTTACAGAAGGTCGGTGGTTCTACCTAGGTGACTGCCTGGGCTCTTCTGTCACTGTTACAAATAGTCACTACATGACTCAGTCTCTGGATGTAAATGTGACTTATTGCCAGATTACAAACAATTTCAAATAATCTACTCTCTTACATGAAAAATAATTATTGCGCAATCAATGTAGTAACACATGTTAGAAGGATCTAATAACCTTAGAAAATATATTGTACAGAATGGTACTAAATATTTACCATATCTCATTCTTCTTGCAGGAGAAGGAATCACCAGATGGCAACAACGTAGCCTGTATACTTACACTGCCTCCATTTCAGAGAAAGGGTTATGGAAAATTTCTGATAGCTTTCAGTATGTCTTTGTTGTTTTGTCACTATGACCCCTCTTCATATGAATATTTGTTTATGTTAATTTTCTTATACCAACAACCAATTCAAACTTAAAGAATCCCTGATATGTTGAGTCTATTTTTATGCCCCCACTCTGAAGGGGGGACATATAGATTTGCCCTTGTCTGTACGTTACACATTTTGTGTGGCAATTATCTCCAAAAGAATATGAACCAGAGTCTTAAAACTTTGTGTGAATGTTCACCAGCCTGTGTAGTTGTGCACCTGTGGTTTCATATTTGGCTGTGCCCAGTAAGTGCAAAGTTATGGCCCTTGACTTAGTTAAAATATAGCCTACCTAGTATACAATCTTGTGTCACACATATCTCCAAAAGAATATGAGCCTGAGTCAAACAACTTTACAGGAATGTTCACCCGCCTGTGTAGTTGTGCACCTGGGGTTTCATGTATGACTATGCCCAGTAAGTGCAAAGTTATGACCCTTGACTTATCACCATAATCTGTAAAGTTGTTAACTTGGTAATTTTGATACACATTCACCAACTATGAGCAGAATAATAGCATTTGCTTTTGTGACAAAGGCTGCAAGTGGGGGCATCTGTGTCCTATGGACACATTTCTAGTTAGATGCTGCATTGTTTATTGTTTTTGAGTTACGCTATAAATAATGAATAAGTTGTTACCTATATGGTAAGTATTGGTAATGGTAATTCCGTTGTGGTCTTAGATTATTGATTTTGCTATCGACAACATCATGACCTAGTTGGTTACATTGGTTATTGATGATGATAATTATATTTATAGGCTATGAGTTGTCTAAACTAGATTGTGCAGTTGGTTCACCTGAAAAGCCCCTCTCAGATCTTGGCAAACTCAGCTATAGAAGTTATTGGTCGTGGGTGTTACTTGAAATACTTCGGGACTTCAGAGGCACACTATCAATCAAAGATCTCAGGTATTTATAATGTTTATGCATATTATTTAGGATATTCTATTCATACATACATGTACAGTAAAACCTCACTTAAAGACCACCTGATTTAAAAGACCACCTCAAAATTAAGTACACAATTTTCAAGTTCATTTTCCCTATTTTGTCTTTACTGAACTTTAATATTAAGACCATCTGAATATTAAGACCAGTTTACTAGGGTCCCATTGGTGGTCGTATTATTGAGGTTTTACTGTTCTTGTAGAATTTAGACTTTGTAAGGAAATTGTCAGTTTATAGTGTGATCACAACTACATGCAAGCCTTGGGACGATAATGCCCTCAAGAGAATACGTACAAGAACCATTGCGCATGCTATTTCAGAAGTTTTCAAACCTAATATTTCAGTAAAATATTCCTTATGTTATCTACTGGATATTGACACTATGATCTATTTTCATTTTGGGTATTTTTTTGAAATCTTTTAAGTTTTGTATAAGAAGTCACTTTATTTAAGACGTGATTAATTTAACACTTGATGTTTTGTTCAAACAAGAAGCAAATTACTCCAGCCTGTTATATAATATCAGTAGTGTTGTATAAAACAGTTTGAGCAATGATATAATATTTTCCAAAACTAACAAAGTTGTAAAATTCACAATTCTCATTAAGATTTCCGCAAAAGCTTGTTATGACCCCTCAGATGTATGAAAGAAAAAAATGAATGGTGCTATTTCATGCAGTTAAAAATTATTGTTGTGGTTTAACATGTTCAGACTATATATTTGCAGGCTTTGCAATACAGTCGGACCTTGTTAATTTGACAACCTTCTATCCAAATACTTAAATATATAAATATCAGGTCCCAATGTAGGTCCTAAGGCACCAATTCAAAGGGCTATTCGAAACCATGTATTATGTGAAATAACATTGTGGGTCTCATTGAATTCATACGAACGAAGTCTGACTGTATTACATATTAACTGTGTCTTCCTCTTTCTGTTCTCATTTATTTCCAGATTTACTTGCCTAACCTTTATGTGACAATTGTTGCATTTTTGACTTCATTTTATTCATATTATGATCTTTTCCTTCTATTATATTTCAGTGAAATGACGAGTATTACTCAGAATGATATAATCAGCACACTACAGTCACTGAACATGGTCAAATACTGGAAAGGTCAACATGTTATCTGTGTTACTCCAAAACTTGTTGATGAACATTTAAAAAGTGCCCAGTATAAACGTCCCGTCCTTACTGTCGACACATCCTGTTTGAGATGGGAACCTCCGAGAAAACAACAAAAACTGAAGAAATTGTGAACATATTTTATACAGTCGGACCTCGTTTATGGGATAACCTTCTATCTGAATACTTGGTATCATCCAAAGTAAATATCAGGTCCCTATGTATCTTCTTAGGCACGTCGATTTGAAATTGGCTGTTTGAAACTCGAAATAAATTTTGGACCTGATGAACGAGGTCTGACTGTAGTTCTCTTTTACAACTGTTTTTTTGTGGATGACATAAAATGTTTGTTTCTTGAAGTTTATGTTGTGTAGAAAGAATATGCCAACAGTATACTTTGTACGTATTGTTGAACCTTTAAAAGGTGTTGTCTGTATTAAGCAGACAACAAATGGTTTATTTCTTTGTAAATTTAGATGTATAAAGTGTCTCCTTTCTTATTCAGTAGTAAATGATATTCATTATGGAAAATGTCCCTGGGAATGCTTTTACTTCAAAATTTGTATTACCAGCTTAATAAGCATGATATTAGCTGCCCTTTTAATACACTTTCCAATTTCAGATTGTCATTCACAATAAAAAGAATCTGTGAATTGTAGATGTTATGAAATGATCAGTTATGCACTGGTCTGTTTACTGATTCATGCCAGTATATTACCAAAATGTGTTCATGTTTGTTTTGAAGTGTCATTACTGTTGTTACCATAATTATAGATAGCTACTTGTGTCATTACCTGTTAGTTAAACTGTTAGATTGGAAGTCTAGATGGAAGTCCTTTTTCAGTATTGGACATATTATACAAATTGTCAGATGTCTGCCTGCTGATGTATATTACTATGTACCAAACAGTCTGACTTTCCAATAAAGCCTGTGACATTTAGCTTGTCTGACTTTCAGTTAAGCCTGTGACATTTAGTGTTGGGGGTTCATGTTTGTTGCTGGGGTAAGGTTATGTGACATTTAGCGTTAGGGGTTCACATGTTTGTTGCTGGGGTAAGGTTATGAATGAGTTTTATTATACTTATTATTGTTCTGTATATTTATGATTTAAAATGTTGAAACTTACTTTCAGTAAATAAAACACGTTTCTGAAATAATTGTTGAAATTTCTTAAAAAAAAGATTTTATTTCAGGTGTTGAGCAGGTCTTGAAGCTTGCTGAATATGTCTACCTCCCTGGATTATGTCAAGGTTTTAAATAAAGAATCTTAACAAATACACATATACGGTTAATCCTGCTTATCTCATCTATAAAAATCAGCTTCATTCCATTTTCTCTTTGGATTACTCTAGAAGTGTGTAATGCTTTATATTATTACATAAAGTGGTAATATGTATTTCATATACTAGACTGATATTGGAAATGTTTTCCATAGTGCATCAGGATGATGCAAATTATGTTCATATGGGTTTAAAACTAGCGTATTATCAAGTACAGTCCATTGACTGGACAGTAGTTGATCCTAAACAGTAAATTACTTGTTTATGTTTTGTTTCTACTGCACTTCACAAGGAAAACATTTGTTCTATCAGAAAGTTCAGCTACAAGATTCCTCTGATACAGTAATAGTTTTTTTTGTCTCTTAGCAATTTGACCCGTAGTTGGGTGAACGCACATGTGTATATATATAAAAATATAATGCCCGAAAAATCTAACCTATTGTCACATTTGTTAATTTTACAGTGATTATGTGATAGAAATAGTCCTTGACAACTTATAGGCAACACATGTAGTTGCGTACACAGTCTGGAGTACTGAGTGTATTAATAAGAAAACTACTTTACATCACACAGAGACTCTTTATACGTGTAGCAGACAATGATATACACAGCATAAATACCATGACAATCTACCACATCCTGTAAAACTAACCTGACATCGGGCCAAACATCCCAGCTGCTAGTGCCATTTCAATGGAATTTGAACCTGAAACTTCCTGTGCCCATTGTGAAATTTTTTCACAAATCATTATCACTTACACTGACACACTTTTCTAACCGGCCACCGTACGTTTCTGCTGTGTATCAATGTTGATATAAATCTTTATAAGCAGACTTTTTTGTACAATCATGTGTGAATGCTGGTCTTCAAGAGATAGAGGAATGAGTAAATGTAAAGAAATACAAATTAAGTTAAACATTTCAGTGTTTTTTAAACTTTTACAACAAGTGACCAATTACAAAAGCATTTTCAAAACTTTATATAGACTCGTACAACACTATCAGTACCTTTGTGTGTGGTCGAATGTCTAGCGCCTTGCCGATTTTATCTAGCACAACGAATTGGACCCACGCCACGTTTAGTCAGCATGTTGACATTGTCTCCTACATAATTAATCTCATTATTTGTTATTCACTTACTTTGCTTATAGTATACCGTGAAGAATCCTTCACATAAGCCGCCTGGAATGCCTACTTGATTCGCTATCTAAGGTACCTTATAAAGACATTAAAGCTCTCAATATGGGGTCAATGGTTCTTTACAAATTTACCCGACTTGGGAATCACATAAAATATGCATATAAACTGTATACAAAATTATAATTTTCTCCGCATCGTTAGGCGATGATAATATCGTATAATTCATATAAAATGTTTTGTTTCTCTTTCAGATGATTTGTAAGTATACATGGCAAGATTTCTTATAGTAGTTTTTTTCTTTGAATTTATCATGTCAATAAATTTAATGAAATATGCATTTTTCCAATAATATTTTTGATATGAACTTGACGAATTTCGTGATTTAATGGACATTCTAACAAAAAATGAAACTCATCTTCAAGGACATTGCATAATCTACATTTTCTTTCGTTGAAAGGCATTTGTACAGGCTTATGCCATCTTCCGGCTTCAACTTCTAATCTATGAGCAGATGTTCATTGACGACCAAATGCAAAGCGAAACTTTTCAATGTTTAAAAAATCTAAATAAGGTTGAAAACTAATAGCACAGTATAAATTATAAGTTCTAGCTCTGGATGAATTTTCTACAACACTATTCCAAATTTGTAAATAATTACCATAATGTCGTTGTCTAAATATTGATAAAAAAGCGTCTACATCACCAATTCCTTGATTCAGCCAAACATCAGCGAAACACTTTGTTTCTAATATAATTTGAAAAGCTTTCGTAAATTCTATACAAGCTACATATAATTTCTAGTTTTCATTTAGCAGTTTGTTAATTATACCACGAAGAATAAAAAATGTTGTCAACAGTGCTCATAATCTTTCTAAAACCAGCTTGTGCTTCTATATATACATTACATGTATAACGTTCTGCCCAAAGTGTAAGGCGGTTATTTAATACTTTCGTGAACAATTTACCCAATGTACTTAATAAAGTTATACCTCTATAATTTCCTGGATTGTTTGTATCGCCTTTGTTATGCAATGGTTCAATACAACCTCGGCCCAACTGTCAGGAAAATAGTCAATAATAAATAATCTATCAAAAAGAATTGTCAAACATTTCAAAAGTTCACACTTTTGGATCCTTTTATAAAAAAATCATTTGACTTCATAACCGGTCCGGATGACTTTCCAGAATTCAGTTCTTTACAAGCTTCTAATACCTCACTTGCTACAATGCTTACATTCAGTTCCTCAAACACGCAATGAAGTTCACCATTTAAATATCTGTTATTAAAATGAACGATATCTTCATCTGGTTGGAAAAAAGTGATGTTTGATCATTGATTGATTGATATGAAGTATTCTGTAAAGATGTTTGCATTTAACTGGTTATTGGTAGGTTCTTTAACACATGTACTTTTCAACAATTTCCAATATGCTTTTGCATTTTTATGTCTCATATTTTCTAACTGTTGAGTTTGATTTTTTCGTATTTAAACTTTGTATACCTTATTAATGTTTTATATCTACTTCAGGCCATAGTCATGTTGGTTCTATTTACATATTATGATTTCTGCAATCTATATTCATTCAAATATGCATAATAATTCGGTCTGAGCTATCTTACAATCATTATCATACCAAGGAGTATTACTAATATCCCATTTGTTAACATTAGTGCATTTTTTCTTTGCTTTTCACCTTTCTTTCAAACAATGGATCACAAACATCGTCTATGTATCTATAAAAACAAGTTAAATTACTTTCAATGTCATCAGTTGTTACAGATGTGCTAATACTATCACATGACTCATTTCTTCACTACATAATGTATTCAAACGAGATAGAATAAGTTGCTACAGGGAACGCCTCATACATAAGACAGTGCCTCCCCACACAGACCTCCGGGAAAACAACACTCCATAAAGCACTTGAGGAGGTTCAAGGGTACATACGTAAGGGAAAAGAGGCACAATTAATGACATGGCCGACCATAATGAATAACTAGGAGAATCAAAGAGAACAAACATTGGGGAAAATTAATGGATGGGAAAGATCACAGGACAAGTCAAGACAGCTTGCAACAATAGGTCGAAACTGGGCAGAAAATAACATGAACGTTATATAAAGTGAAATAATTGCACAGGGGAAAGGGAAATATATCATACATTTAAAACACAAAAAGAAATAATAAGCATACAGCGAATTACATATACAGCCTTGCGACTGTCAATAACAAGACTAGGGATTTAAATCGATTGAACGACTAGCCAACCTCACAAAGCTACAAACTAATGGTGCCAATGAACATCCAGCTAGCATTGACTTAATTCGAATTTCATATTTGCTACATTTGTCTCTTTTTATTTCTAAGTTATACATTGTGGTACAGTATTCTACAACAATGTAATATCTCCGAAAAGCCTGCATCAACTAGATCTATACCAAGTAAAAACTTTTACAGAACAGAGCGTATAGCGAAACGGAACAGAACAGAAAGGTCTCACCTTTTGGAAAATATGATTTATTATAGCCCCCAATTGTTTTGAAACTGACTGGCAATTTTAGAGAATTTTGCTATATGTTAGATGAAACTTTTCAAACTAAATTGGAAGCAAGAAAATGTTTAGTTAGAAGAATAAATTGTTTACACTAAATAACAGAGATGAAACTATAAAATATTGTCATAACTGTTAAAATGCTCTAGTAATAAGATAAAGCGTTTAAATTTACGTTTGAACATATTTCCCTATATAATCTATTGATAACAACTGGTAAAGCTGGAAACTCGATTTTGATTTTCGGGTCATTTACCAGGGGGCCAATCCTCTGCGATAAGCCAGCTTACAGGCATTGCAAGCTGGGTATGCGTGTGATTATCATGGTAGATAAATTATTTACAGCACTTTTCTTAAGAATAAAAATCTTATGATGACTGTAATTATTGTATCTTCAAATAAGACATACAGTATGCATAATATATTGTATTATGTTATACAGACTCTAAGGTCGCTATTTCATAGCTTTTTAATTATTCATATCGTCCCATAATTAAAACTACCGACGTTAATTACTGCGGAAACTATAACCGATTGGCCGATAAATAAAACCGCCTGAACATCTGGCAACGCTGTAGTGGATAACACATATTCCTTGAAAAATCCCGGCATATTTATTGTGGAATATGATACACACGCGCCATGTTGGTTGTTGATAAGCCTTTGCTAACTTGGCAGGTAAGTCGGCTATTCTTAGATATTAGAAATGCGCGATGCCTCGGCTTTTACTTGTAAACTTTAACTGCGTATTATGCTGGATTTATTTCCACTAATTATTCTTAGTAATCGGAAAGTGCGAGGTATGTTTTTATTTGTTTTAGATATTTTTGATAGCAGGGTCTATTTCTCTCTTTTTTCGTTGTTTGATATGGAGAGTTGTTTGTTATCAAGCCCTTTGTTTTCATCTTAAATGATTACCCCCCTTTGTAGATCAGACAGTCGCATTCTATAGCCATCACATATCTCCATTCATTTTCATTGAAATATAGGGGTGAGAGAGAAATAGTTTTAATGCATATATAACATGCAACATAGATGCCTTTGTCAAGCTCTGGCGCTGTATTTGCGTGAACTTTTCCATTATTTTTCGGAAAATGATTTGAAAAAGGCAGTTAAATGTATAGGCCTTTAATAGTAATGGGAATGATTATTCAAATCAAACAGCAGTTGTTTATGTTAGTTTTACTGAATGAAGCTGAATTTGAGATTCTGTTTGTACGCCAGTATACCCGTACGAACATCAAACAGTTCACGCGGATTAATTAAGTTAGTTAGTTAATAATATATTGGAATAAACGCATGAAGCTGTCTGACGGCACTGATTACATTCTAAGACGTTTATCGCTCCACACTGATTTGAAGAAAGATTGTTTTAGCAGACGAACAACTTATTGTGCCGTGATTGCACGCATAATACTTCTAGTTGCATATACTACCCGTCGAAATCATGATAAAATCGTGAGTTATCACTCGCTTTGGATTTATCTATTCCTCATTGGACAGCTACACTTGTTTTCAAAATTGTTAAATCTAACTACTGAAATAAACATTAAGCGGTTTATACATCTGAGTGTTAGGTTGTACCGACGGACGGTGATTTTGTATGTTATTCTGTAAATCTAACTGGAACAGAAAGGCATTCGTCGGGATAGTTAGTGACAATCTTATGCTTATAAACATGGAAATTACAACATGAATTTAGTGTAGTTCGACCGTCTTAATGTTTCAGTGTTGTACACGGATCTAGGTTTGTAATTATTTACATTTTAATTGTATATCGTCAGTATCTACACATTCACTGAATGTTGGCCGTAGCTCATTAGTTTCATGTATTGCAGACAGGGTAGTTTCCATGGATACGCTGTTACGTAACCTTACACTGCTAAAGTAGTAATTGTCGGTGAGATAACGTACCATTTGAAACTCTTTTTTTCAAGTTTGCTCAAACACACCAATTTATAAATGAAACAATTAACATTATCAGAAGCCTATCTGCAATGAACTATCAAGTCAACAGCTTTCTGTCATAATAATAATGTTAACCTACATTTATTAGTTAAACAAAAAAACATCGAAATTCGCCAATGTAACCGAGTTTAAAAGTTTAAAGTTATTTATTTTACATCGATTGTGAAACAAGTTCTTGCAACTTATACTAATCACTCTCGATGACTGCTTCCTGGTTACTAACCAGTACTGCGCCAAATTTGGGGATTGTGAAGTTCGTGATCGCTGGGTTCGAACTCACGACCTTCGGAACCAGGAGTCAGACGCTCTACCCCTAGACCACTGTGCCTCCTGTGTAACCAAGTTATGAAATGTAACTCCTGTTGACTTGCACAGCATTGTATTTTTTATTCAATCCGATGTTTGTACATCTATGATCTTGTCGTTCTATCTCAGCCTACTCTAATTTACATTCAATTAGAAATGTTCAGCATAGATAGTCTTATTTTCTACCCAAACATGCCATGTCATATTTTTTAGAAAATGTCACGTTAAAGCCTTCATACAGGCGTACTCTAAGGCATTACATTGTAACTTTTCTTAAAGGTTTACTAGAACTGCAAAACACAAGTCTGAAAAATGTTTTCTCTATGCTAACGATAACTCGGAGCGTAGATGAGGATAGAAAATACCGGTGTTGGACACTTGTATTTGTGGTTTTGGGAAACATGTAAGAAAAGTGAAGATGCAGTGTCTTAGAGTACATCTGTATGAAGGCAAATTACACCGATTTTCTCATATTTATGACAAAGAATATTTTGTTGAAGATAATTTATGGATTTGTCCAAGTAAATTTTTATCCGAAAACATCATACTTAGTTATTTATGATGAATGGTAATACGTGCATGCTGAAATGTTTAGAGAGAATTATAAAACCCACCCGGCTAGTTCAGTTAGTAGAGCACCCAACTGTTACCCAGCACATCTGGGTTCGATTCCCGGGTTGGCCCCAGGCAGATTATGTTTTCCGTGACATTGGCTACGGTCATGTCCTCCACATGTGTGGAGAAGTTGAAAGCTGCTTGCGGAAGAACAAGTTAGTACTGGTTGATAATTAATTCCAGGAAAACTGGTTAGGTCAACTGGTCGCCGTACATGATTGAACAAATTGTTGTAAAATGGCAAAAAAAACGATGAAAAAGAGAACTATATAAGGTATTATCTCTTGTTTGCAGATCAAGCTACCACGAGTCTTCTACTATATGCAGACACATATCAATGGATGATATAACACAGTACGAGAATGAGTAGAATATTCCGTATCTCTGTGTGGATTATAACAATATGGACCGTAACATGCTGTCTTTACCTATTGGTAAGCTACCCAGAAGTATTCAATGTACAGACTAAGGAACCTTTTGTACAGTCACGGAGATCCGAGTTAAATACGTACATGTCCGGTATTGGTGAAACACAGGTCATCGACACCAAAAATAATTTAATTTTGGGAAATTACAAGAACAATGTAAGTTATTTGCATAAGTTACCGAAACTACCGTTAGGCAATGTGGCACGTGATAATGTAACGCAGCACAAAGTTGACAACAGAGACCACAGAAATCTTGCAAAGGAATTAAGACTGCAACGAGAAGAGAAGGAAAGACGTTACTACACACTTAGGCAGACAAAAGTAAATCCCATCAATGCGAAATATTTCATAACTGGAGCTCAGATTTGTAGTTCAGATGCCAAATATATGACAATACTTATAATGGTGCCTTCAATTCCAAGACATTACTTCGTTAGAGATTCAATTCGGTCAACATACGGATCCTACGTAAAAGAGACATTTGATTTAGAACACACCAATGTAGAAGTATCCGTCAGGTTGGCATTTCTTGTAGGGAAAGATAATACAAGTGATTCAGATTCCATTGTTCGAAATGAAAGTCGGAACTACGGGGATATCATTTATGCAGATTTCATCGAATCTTACAGTAATTTGACAAGAAAAATGCTTATAGCCCTGAGCTGGGTGTCTGTGTATTGTAGTGATATAGATTTTATGTTAAAAGTAGATGAAGATGTATTTGTTAACATTCCAAAACTTGCCAATGAACTACGTAAGCGACCATATGACATACAGGGATCTATATATGGATACTTATACCGCGGCTCGCAGGTTCGTCGATATGGTAAATGGGCTGTTCCATTGAACGAGTTTCCCCTTCACCGATATCCAACATACGCGGCAGGAAACTCATACGTCATATCCGGCAATATAATTCCTCGTCTGTACTCGGCGTCCGAACATTTGCCATACATGTCAATAGAAGACGCTTTTATTACCGGATGTCTGGCGCGGATTATTGACGCTAAACTCGTTCATATTCCCGGTTTCACACACTGGGACAGCACGGAGCCGGACCCATGTAAATTTGTGCGTGACAGAGGAATCTCCGTAACGAAAGTTACAACTAGCAAAATGGAGAAACTGTGGAAAGCATGCACGGAATATAAGGAATACTGTGATTGGCGAAATTTGAAAAACGGTTTGAGATAAAAATGGCTGACAATACAGACAATCGTTTGTTGAGTAAACTGTATGTATTGAACTATTCCAGAGGAATCTTAATATTGTTCTGTACTGAGTTTGTACACACTACATTATTGCATGTCATTGGTTTATGACTTCATGAAAAACATCAATTTACTCGTCTCATATACATTCCGTGTAAACATATCCATTTTCTTTTTTCTTTTTATTTGTATGTAATTTTACATTATGGAACATAGCATTGATCGATCGATGTTCATTTTATGGGCGTACATACATGTTTATATAGGTCCTCACGTATTTCTGGCGGTGGATGACATTGTTTGTGCTAAATAATTCATAACATTTATATAAATATTTTTAAATATGTATAATACTTGTAAAACAGATGCAGATAAACTGAAATTTAATTTTACATTTGCATGCTGGTGCTCAATAAAACAAATTCAATAAGCAACTTTCCTAAAGAAATTATATGGAATAGTTCAACCATAAAAAACTAACAAATGGAAATTTGTTTCTACATAAAAATTGGTTGGAAAGAGATAGCTTATACATCGAACATTTTTTGACTTCTTAACTAAATATTTCTTAACTTTTGAACAAATGCAGAACGTATTTCATTTAAATTTATTGAGCAATAAACATGTGCTTAATAACCCGGATAGATACCAATCGCAATTATGGGTACTTATTTTCTTAATTTATTTTTAAGTCAAGTATATAAATGAGTTTGACAATCATCGTTCTGCAGTAATGATTAAAGAAAAGCATCGTCTTTATATGCATTGGTATTACTGGTTCAATGCTATAGTACTTTTTATATGTAACTCTTAAGTAAACGTGGGAAGAAAAGTTGTATATACCAGGGCGTAGCTATGCTGAGGCACACCGAGGCAGCTGCGTTGGTTAATATTTCCATACAATCGTGGAGGACTATAGTCTTAATGGTTTGGCACTTAGTTTGGTTTGGTTTGTACACAAAAACATGCCAATCGACTACTTGGACATTTTTCAGCTGTGGGACATCAAAAGTTCCCATTGCTTTCGATTCATACGATTACAATAAAACAAAATTGCACTTGATAAATCACTTCACTGGTACATTAAATAAACAGAAAACGCAGGTGAAACCTTCTGTATGCATCCCCCTGGGGAAGGACACTCCCAGACCCCGCATTCATTGCCTCGGTTAAATCAGTTTTGCCTCAAGCTATGGGCCTGTATATATATATATATACATGCGTAAAATATATAATATAATATACCAACACTAAGTCTTGGTTGATTCACGCCTTTTTTCTACGTTCATAAATCTACTCTGTTCTGAAATATGAACCTAGCATCCATAAAAACATAATAATAATCATTCATGTAGGACTTTATACTCTAGTTTTATTTTTGATTTTTCTACCGTTTACGTCGTTGACTATACTAATGCCTGGTACTGACATTTTAAGGATTGTATAATATCATTTCAAATACTGAGCAAAGCAATTTTATATATATTAATAACTAGTAATAATTATGAAACAGAGAGAATACGTAACTACATATTGAAGTCATCAAAACAAAGTTTTGCAAAAAATCGAGCTTCGCTCTTTTACGTTGAAGATACGATATTGAAGCGAATTGTATACTTTGAGTATTACGTGCATGTGCATTATTCACGGAATGATTTATAAAAAAATATATAAACTTATAAAATGAATATCAATTTTAATGCTTTTCAATTTATTTTATATAAGTTATACAGGTGATTTGTCTAAACAATTGCAACATCTGTATTACATTAGAAATAGCATTAATATAATAATTTAAAACAATTTAAAACAATTAAATAATGTCAACGCAAAACATATATTTATTGAACATGCAAGGTGTCCTGTAGATAGGTTTTTGCGTCAATAAAGAAACTTTACCACCATTCTGATTGTGACCATTGGAACAGCTTCGAAATGTTGTCTGCCACAAATGTAGCAGTCAGATACCCAGCGTGGCAATGGCGTGATTGGAAAGCATTTCTGGCACCAAGATTCAAACCAATTCGTGGAATAAGGTACTTATAGGTTATTTGTTTTTAACATTGGGATTACGATGATTAATAAAAATAAAAGCAAAATAAAGCAAATATTAAACAGTGTGTATTAGAAATATATTGCCTGAATTTCTTACATTTGAGATATAGATACACTTCCATTGAACAAAATATGTTTTCGAGAAATATAAAAGATAAAAAATACAAAAAATATGGTTCTAATTAACATTGAATGTAATTACACTTAATTCTGATAATTCTGTGTGTTAATAAGTGTTTCATCAAGTTGATATCGTAATTGTAAGAATATCAGTTTCAAAATTTAACAACTGTTAGTACTGTGTCTATAATTGTCAGATTTTTTGTTAAAATGTCAATCTCAACACATAACAATTGATAACGATTTAATTATATTTTATATTTATAATTGTCTAATTCCCTTTCTTGTGACATTGTATTAACAGGAAAATATGAGTACCTCAAGCTATGGGCCTGTATAAATATGTATCAGGCTATGTAATTGTTTTTTAATGCGATGTAGTTTGGAGAAGGAGTATGTATTTAGTACTCTCGTTTCCTTATTTATCACACACATCAAATTTCCTTATTTTAGCAACTCTCTTGCAAAGAATAACACGTATTTTGAACACTTTCGCTACTTTAAGAATGAACTAACTTGGAACATAATTGTAAGGCTGAAAACACACTATAAACAAAGGAGTAATCTTCTAGCCAGTATCCCGCGAAAATATGTCCGCGGCTCGTTTTTGTACATTCTTACAATTTTTTTGTGTAAATTCAAGACCGAATTTGACCTGCAAGATTCTATTGATAAGCTGACAGTGTTAGATAACGACGTGGACAGACTGCACGCTTTAGGCTTGCCTCACAGAATCTGGTCAACCAGAAATGTAGAAAAAGTAGTAGGAGCTGCAAAGTACGCCCGTTGAATGAGTAGAGTTAGAGTGTCGTTTCATGATGCATTGTCCGAGATATTACACACTCATATTTACGAAAATACCCTGGAATGATCTAATGACACCCTAATTTTTACTATAAAACAGATAGGTCCAACATATTTTAGAATAAAATGTTACAAATAAAGAGAGACATTCATGACACCTACTATAAATTGTGTTTTCCGATAAAGACTAACTTATTGGCTTGGAGAGCATCAATCACAATATCGAGAGTAGGTTAGTAACGATTTTAGCAAGGGAGATTACTTTGCGAGTTTTGTACTTTTTAAATTGACGACGAGTATTTTCCCTTTAAATTGTTAGTTAGGATTTTTAAACGTAATTTTTCTAGATAAGCAACAAGCTATTTAGTTAGTACAATATTCGTATGACCCAGCTAAAATTAGCTTACGATTTATAATAACTGTTCAAAGATGTATTTGGAGGCAGGGAATTAACACTAATCAACAAGAAATTAATATTGTTCATAATCAACTAACCACAGCTACTGAAAATATACAATCCAATATGGAGCATCTATTGAGTCTGCTTACTTCACAAATTAATCATTCAAACTATACAAACCATCAAATAGATTAAGTTAAATCTAGTATCGTAAGTTTAGCTGAAGGAAAAGTGTCACCTTAGTTAATCCCTTAGGAAATAATGCAGAAAACAATGTTGGAAGTATCAGATTTACTTAAAGCCAAATACCAGGGATTCCACCTTATGTACATAACTAAGAGTGAAGTATATTCTAGCAACAAGTTTATATATGCAAGATTCAACAAAAGTGATTTTGTGACAGTTATATTTCCTATAATTTTTTTCAGAGATCTTATTAAATTTTTTTATATAATTTTTTTTCTAGTGCCACCTAATACCACATCCAAACATGGTACTCCGTTGCTAGTCATGCCAGATTACTTTGCAATTACTGCAGTTCAACAAAGAAATGTACAGAATTGAAGAAGAAAATAGAATGCAAGTTTATAAAAAATATACAAAATAGTAAATATGATTTTGCGTAACTGATACAAAAATGACTGCAAATTTTGCATTCTAACAACTTATGATGAAAGACTGACCAGTGCTTCAATTCTTTATCCCGCACCACAACTAGAACAAATAATAAGACTGAAGCAACATTAAACTGCCCCATATATTCCGAAGTAACAAGCATGTATATTGTGTAGCATTGGTAGCTTTCCAATACAGGTTAAATCACAACGAAGGCGAACTATTTGTCCCCACTGTGATAAAGAAACGCGAAAGTTCACATTGACAAAAGGCAATTGCAATCTGTCACTACATATTACACATCATGCTTATGTTACAACGCCTGTCCTTATAAGGAATATCTAATCAGTAAGTAATTTAACTCGAGAATGAAATTTTATATGATTACTTCCAGTTATTTCAATAACAAATACAAAGGCAAAAGGGACAAGACACAAACATGAAGGACGAGTGAAAATAGGAGAAGAGCCATTGAATGGTCAGTGGCTAAACATCACTGAATGTTATGAGTAATTGTGATATACTATACGCACACAACACCCATTGGTATGTTTTCTACGTCTGGAACGATGCCTGACACTCTAGTTGATCTTACTTCCAAAATATATACACTTGACACATATATATGATATGGAATTGCGATACCTTTTTGTGATTTATCACATACACAGACCAAGGCTGGAGTGTCAAAAATGATACGTACCCCAAGAAAAACGAAATTGTGACTCTGCCTTCTCCTATACCAATCAAGATGTCCAATCGTATAAATTCACAAGCAGAAATAACTTCTTCGTAATCTAGAATAAACAAATGAACATGTTTTGCTTCTATAACTTTTGCGATACAGCCAGTTATAAAGACATCTTCCATAGGAACATAAGGCATGTACTCGGAAACAATGAACATTTTTGGAATTATATTACCAGAAATGACGTACGAACCTCCGCACGCGTGTGTTGGATACCTAAGCATCAGATACTCGTCTTCCGTCACTGCCCATTTTCCAGTACGAAGTACTAAGGGTTGCGTATATATATTGCCGTATATAGAACCTTTATCATCATATGGTCGTTTGTGGAGCTCTATAACAAGCAGTGGTATGTTAACAAACACATCTTCGTCGATTTTTAAAACGAAACCTAAATCGCTGCAGTAGTCAGAGACCCATTTAAGCCCGATTAACATTTTTCTTGTCAAATTTCGATAGGCTTCAACAAAATTAGCGTAAATTATGTCGCCGTGTTTTTTACTTTCTGATCGAATATTTGAGTCTGAAGAATTATCTTTTCCTACCAGGAACGCCAACCGTACAGTAACCTCGACACTGCTGTTCTGTATAGTAAATCCTGGTTTTGCGTATGAACCATAGGTAGACCTTATAGGATAGGATTTCTACTTACCAGGTATCGTCCCGCACCAGGTCAATAAATGACTAATAATTTGCAGCAATATGTTCCCAATGTATTGCAATATAGCGCAGTACACTTCTTGTTTATCGTGCCATCCGTAGCGTTCATGATGCCGAATTATGAATGAATTTCGAATTACAGTTATTGAAACTTGTAACATTCAACTTGATGTGAAACAATACACTCAAGTATTTTTGCAGTGAATTGTGTCAGTATTCTGATATAAGTATTCATTAAAAGAATAAACGGAATATTCACGAATACAAATAAAAGTATCCATTAAGAATGAATGTTTTGGGTTTTACGCCGTTTTTCAATGGTAGTTCAGTCATACGAGTATACGGCGGCCAGTTGACCTAACCAGTGCTCCTAGGTTACCAATCAGTACCAGCCTGCTCCTTCGCAAACACATGACAACTTCTCTACGCGAAACTGAGTTCAGAGGTGGAGGACAAATTATTACATCTGCATTAAACCCATGTTGAACAGCTTAAGGTTATGTTACTGTGCGGAAAGGTAACACATAGCTCATACAATTTTGGCGTGCTTTTCTTGTGAATGTAAAACTTAAAACTTAGGTGAGACTTTGAAAGTGTGACTGGTTGTCATAATGTTTGTTTCTTCAAATTGAAAACGTCAATGTTCACTGTTTAGGATTTATTGCTAAATACTGTAATAATGTAATTCCATGGCAAAAAATCACTGATGCACAATATATTACATTCGGCATT
This sequence comes from Mactromeris polynyma, assembly GCA_032209605.1. NCBI lineage: Eukaryota > Metazoa > Mollusca > Bivalvia > Venerida > Mactridae > Mactromeris > Mactromeris polynyma. Next base: position 35,583,593 of record JASFXZ010000003.1, read on the forward strand.
ATCTGCTTGTATGTATGCAATACAATGTCTGCTTGTCCCTTTGGGTGACTGTGCGCTTAGGCTTTGTATTCAGGAATGGGAAGGACATGATGATTTGGACCCGCTAGAATGGGGTTGGGAACTAGTTGGTAACAAACTATATCTAGTGTCAACTGGAAGAGCGCCAGCTCGTGCTCACATAATGAAAGTTGTACGGTGCACTTGTCAAACTGGCTGCCGTACAGTAGCATGCAGGTACAAGAATGTTGGATTTGAATGTAGTGTTCAGCCTGTTTCACGTGCAAAGGAGTCAGTTGTGAGATTGCCATCAGCCCAGATTTGGCATTTGACTAAAACATTGTGCATATCTTATGCTGGATTAAGACACCGACATTGCTTCTATAATCAACTAAATAAACAGTTTCATGTATGTGAACTTTTTGAACCAATATTTCATATTTTACAAAGTTAAAATGTTTAAGTCACTTTTATGAAAATACAGAATAAGTGCAAATTCAGTTTTAGTATGAAACATTAAATATCAAAATATTACATATTTAGACTTTATATTGTTGTGTGATCAAATTTATATGGCTTCCGGAAATCAGCATTTTCGTTTATGTTTTCAGAACTGTTACCTCAAAACCACATTTCTTGTTTGATTTGATAGCATAATGTTATCATATGTTATATTGAGAGATAACACGTAGCTTATGTCATTTCTGTGACTTTCATTGTTTATTTTTTTTAAATCCAGGTATAGGCAAAATATACCAGAAATTGCAACTTTTAGTTATTTCTTTTTTGATATATTTTTCAAATAGATATTACATTCCGCATTATAAACTGTTTCTATGATTTAAAGTATTGATTTTGCAATATTATATGAGTTAAAAATAACTATTCTGAAAACTTTATAGTTAAAATGAACGGGATATTAACAGATTCCAAAAATTCCCATTTTTTTACCCCTAAAATCACATTTCACACGATACAATATATCTATACTTTAGGTATATTTAACTGTAATATTATATCTATCACATCAAGTAATTCTGGTAGTTTTATTGAAAAATTTGACATAGTTGTTGGCAAATTAAAAAAATTCCCATGTTTTTGGTTATCTATTTAAAGGTTTTAACCCAAAAATCACATTTCACACGGTACAATGTTTCTATACTTTAAGCATTATGTACTGTAATAATATCTATCACATAAAGTAATGCTGGTAGTCTTATTGAAAAATTTGACATAGTTATTGGCAAATTCCAAAAAATTCAATGGTTTTGGTTATTTTTCTAAAGGTTTTACCCCAAAAATCACATTTCACTCATTACAATGTATCTATACTTAAGGTATTATGTACTGCAATATAATATCTATTAAATATAGTAATTTTGGTAGTTTTATTGCAAATCTTGACATTGTGTTATTGGCAAATTCCAAAACCTGGATATTTTTTTAAAAAGTTTTACCCAAAATATCATATTTCACACGGTACAATTTTCTATACTTAAGGTATTATTTACTGTAATAAAATATCTATTAAATAAAGTAATTCTGGTAGTTTTATTGGAAAATTTGACATAGTTATAGGCAAATCCCAGAAATGCCCATTTTTTGGTTATTTGTTTTTAATTTTACCCTAAAAATCACATTTCACACAGTACAATGTTTCTATACTTTGGGTATTTTGTACTGTATGCAATTTCTATTAAATACAGTAATTCTGGTAGTTTTATTGCAAAATTTGACATAGTTATTGGCAAATTCCAGAAATTCCCATTCTTATTAAAATTTTCAACCATTTTACCCCAAAAAATCACATTTTGCACCGTGTGATTGTCCTATACTTTTAGTATATTTAATGTGATGCCTTATATGACACAAATCCACTAAAATTATTTCTGTGCATTTTTTCCCCCAAATTGTTTTATTTTCACTGGCCTATAACAAAGAAAACCACCTGAGAACAGATACAGACACTGACCTCCTAAAACACGTAATTAGGATCATAAAACTCGTAGACGTGAATCGGTACTATCTTCATTTCAAATTGACCACCGAAAAGAAAATTTACTTACTTTTGGGTTGGCTTTGAACTTTGTATGTGGCATTTCCTGCTCGACTTCTTCCTTCATTTTGACGATATACATATACGATTACACGAGGTTTGACTTTGCCACTGCATGTGCGATACTGTTATTTGTTCCCATCATTTATGTTTTTGGCTTATCTATTATGCTTTTCTGTATGTATGCAATACAACGTCTCCTTGTCTCTTAGGGTGACTGTGAGCTTAGGCTTTGTATTCGGCATTATCTGCTTGTATGTATGCAATACAATGTCTCCGTGTCCCTTTGGGTGACTGTGAGCTTAGGCTTTGTATTCGGCATTATCTGCTTAACTTCTTCATTCTTTTTATTCAAATTAAATTTAGCGTAATTTTAAGCTGCATTCAAATAATTGAAATGTCTAAATACTTGTTTCAAATATCATGAGAAAAAACTATCATATTTCGTTTTGTTCGTCTGAACTTCTCTTTGCAAAGACGACACGCACGGGAATTTATTGAGTTTGGTGTACATGATGTATTTCTAACAAGAAATATCTTTAAACAAGAAATAACTTTAAAAAAGATGGTCGGCACAACTTGAAATTCGCGAATTTGAGTTATTAAGTAACATTATAAGTGGTCAACTAGATAAGATTTGTGTTTCCACTGTAGGTGTACATCTAGAATCCAAACTTGCATTTATAAATAAGTGGTAATACGAATCTTAAGTGAAATTCGCGAATTTGAGTTATTAAGTAACATATTAAGTGGTCAACTAGATAAGTTCGTGTTACCACTTAAATCTAGTGTAATACATCATAAAAAGGTAAAAGGTGGCAGTTCTGGGCACTTTCAAGCCTTTAAATTTATCACGAATATTAACTAGATAGCTAAATAATTATCGCAATAATTAAGTGGTTAACACGAAACAATTCGCGAACGCTATCATGTTAACTGGTGGCAGTAATATGCCACCATACTATCATGCTAACTGGTGGCAGTAATATGCCACCATAATGTACACCTCGAGAACGAGTGTTATTGACAATATTAACATGCGTCTACATGTTACACGAGTTACAACATATTGAAACTATCACGACTAATTGGTAAACTCGCATCGTCAATATTACAGACACTCGGATTATATGCGTACATCCGTGCACATCTGGACTATACGTATGTATTGTTTGCTTTGTTTAATTGTCTCAGATACACATATTTCACGTTCATGCGTTCTTTGTTCCATTTCTTTCCTTTTTTTATATTTAGACTTTAGCTGCAGTTCATATAATTGTTCTGGGTTTAGTTTTATTTTTTATTTATATGAATAGGGTCCAGGCAACGACGAAACAATGTACATGTAGGTGTAGCCCCGCATACGTGTCTCTGTACTGTACTCCGACTTATACACGCATCGTTCGTAACAGCGACAGTATAGAGACGTGACGTCCGTGGCTGGACTAATGTAGGTGGTACTTTTACTTGCACTCTGTGGTTGGTTGATTAGTTCTGGCTCATAAAAGGCCTTCATCCCGAAGCGATCCGTTTTGTAATAAACTTATTGGTTTGAAACTTTGAATACGGACCGCATAAACTGTTTCTATTTACCGTCTAATATACACTTCCTTATTGACTGCTAGCAATCGGCGAAGTCACACTCGCAATAATTACACAGATATGTTTTCATCTTCATTCCGGAAGATTTTATTAGTATTTTCAATGTTGTTAATTTTGTATGCTGGTTTGCTGGACAACAAGTTGAGTTGCAAAATATACTTTTTTTCGGCGCAGCCGTACTAACATGGTTTTGCTATTTGCATATCAGTGTTGTTTAAACCAATCAATTCGTACGTTTACCACCAACGCAATTTCTCTTCAACCGAACAATGTTTGTAACCTTGAAGCGGATTGGTTAAACTTTTGATAAAATCTGAATGGTTTAACATGTCTTTTGTTTCATATATGTATACATTTCAGATAATGGTTAAACTCAAGTTATGTGCTACTTTGAAACGAGGTAGTCAATTGTGCATTGCAGTCATGGTATCATGTGGAGTGTATTGGGCATATTTCCGTTTCAGTAATGTATCAACGGATCCATATTTTCAGAAAAGCATTTCCACAATCTGGCAGCCAGAAGTTTCTCTCACCAACAAAACGGGTCCCAAGGATGCACACAAAGTCTTAAGATCCAATGTCATAACATCTCGTGTGGTTGGTAAAAACGAAACGAATTACTCTAAAATCCAAACTAAATATGTGGCCCAGCTGCAAAATGTTCAAACTTCCGATAAGAAATTCCTACAACTTCATAAAGATGCTGAAGACGACATACTTGCCGAAATACAAATGAAGAACAATGACAATAAACACGGCTATTTTACTTTACACAAAACGAGAATCAGTCCAACAGAAGTTGATTTTATCATAAACGGTGCATAGTTTATAAATATGTGGCTCTAAAGCTGTGTTTATGAACAATGAACTGCTGAATGTATAGTATATACCTATACAGTATTATAATATTATCAATTTCATACAGTATTTTCCCTTATCGTCCTATTTATTATTGCATACATGTTTATCTATCACTTAAATGGTTCAAACATTTCGTTTAGGTTTAAATCATTTACGACAGTGATACATATCATTGTGTACAGTATTCCTCATTACTAACATTTCGTTTTCGCGTTAGTGTGATTAATGCTTTACACTTAGTAATATATGATTATAAATGTACATGTATTGTATTGTCTTAGTCGTGTATTAGTGTAATGATGTGAATATGTGTCTGATTATATCGTCCTGTTTATGTGTAAATGTTAATACATATGATAATCATTCATGTTCTAATTAGACTAAAATTGTGAAAATCGTAAATGTATGTATGTATATAACATGTATTGTGCTCTCCGAAATTGGAGGAATAAAAGAATCTATCATAAAATGCAAACTAATAATCAATAATATCACAATTTGTGTGTGTGGATGGGGGGGATCAAAAGTGACTCACTTGACAGTCGTTTTTAGCATGAATGGACACGGACATCCAGAAATAGCACTAATACTTCTAGAGTTCCATGCGATTCATAACTCCTACTCTGACCCTGTATAGCTCCCTCCAATATCAAAGCTATCTATTGACCGGATGCAGGATGACAACTGGTAAGTAAATTTCCGTACCACAGGGGTATCATATTTGTTCACCAATACGCACAGTTAGACAATCCGGGAACATGCAAAAGACAACGATCATGTGTTAAGCCGATCATGATATGTCTTTCCATACAAACCAATCGTTGTAAAATGAAAGTTTATATATAACAATGTCACAATTTGTTAAAAAAATAAATTTGACCCACTTGACAGACTATTTTAGCATAAATGGACAAGGGCATCCTGAAAAAATAGAACTAATGATTCTAGGATTCCATGCGATTCCTAACTCCGACTCTGATCCCGAATCCCTTCCTCCAATATCGAAGCTATTGCTAGCGACATCACATGAAGTTTGATGTTGGCGTGATTTATATCACAAGTCAACAATCAAAGGTTACGTAATTAAGCTAGCATTCAATACAGTCTTAGTTTCTCTTGGAAGCAATGATTCCGTGTTTTACAAAATCTGGTATGGTTACTAGTTTATATGTTCCCGTTCCGGCTAGAGCGCAAACGTCTGTTTACTTTAAACTTTTAAGTGTAATTTTGCAACGTTCAAATTTACGATTGTAGCCTGCACGACTGCAAGAGAAGAAATGGCTAGTACAAATATGCATGTTTACATCTTTGGTACTGGACAGCCTCAATAAGTTTGCACGCTGTTGTATGCACTAGTATATATAGGTTTTATTTCATTTAAGTCCAGTAAGCCATATGGCACATGAGGACAAAGGCACAGTATATGTGACACACTCCTTTATAATTAATTGTGCCACGATTTGCAACAGATTGTATAGAATTTTGAGTTCAAGATTGATGTGTGTCTTTGCAAAAGGTGATGATAGTTGTGAATCGCTCACCTGCGTACATGAGAAATTATGGCAATATGCCCTAGTATGCATTCATAACTAAAGAACGATTTGACTTAGTCAAAAGAAACAATCTGATGGTATTACAAGAAAATTGTGTTCCAACTTTTACCTCTAATCGGTAAACGAGATCGTCCTAAACTTTGATTTGTGACTAAGGTTTTGACCCAGTGTGACACAATATCGAATTTGAACTAGATTCTTTTAGACAAAAATTCGAAAAAACTTTCATGAATATCAATTTCAAAATGCGCCCTCTTGAGTGTAAACAATGTTTTTCTATAATATGACTTAGTGACCTATCTACCAAAGTATTATTTTACTCCAACATCTTCCTTAGCCAAACTTAACAAGAAAGATCAAGATTGGGCCAAAAGTATTGTCTGCACAGTGCTAATCACCAATCGATTGAGGACGACGTGTCACCGACGACGGGCATCCAACTATCCTTAACGCTTGCATTGAGCTCATGCTCATGCGAGCTAAACGATATTTGCCACAGGTTGTGATATTGATTGGTCTGTCTGCCTCATTTCTATTCAAAAGGATGACATAGTAAAACGTAACCTAACAAAAAAACCATAATGTTCAGCATAAATATAGACAGCGAGCAAAGAAACTACGTTTAGCTATTTCAAGTGGCCATGCTTGATAATGCGTGTTTAAAAGAACGGAGACTAGGTCCTATTCTCTTGGCATCCATTTTCAAATATCCGTTAGCTCGAAAGATCGAATTCAAAAATTCTCCTGACAGGCACTGAACAAATTCACGAAATAATGTTTGAAAGCATGCCCTGCGTTGGAATCTAAAAAGCTTGTCATGTTTAAGTAGAATTAAAAATATAATTTCCAACGCAGAGCATGCTTATATATACATATACAGTGTATGTACTAATGTTTGTGTTTTAGCATTGTTACATTCGCATATAGTGTCTGTTAAGTTAATTGTGATCTGGAATCCTTCAATTTATCATATATTATATTATAATGTTTGAAATAAAACAATATGTTTTCTTAAAAATAATTGAAATTATTGATTTTATCAATTATGTTCAGTACTTAGCATAAATAAAACACTATCCGAACTAGTGCTAACGTCAGAATATAGGTCTACTCGGTGTCATGGTAAAAATATACACGACGAAATACGAAACAAGTAACGAATGTCATGTTCGGTTGACCGGTTAACCGTTCGGAAGATTAAACGGTTAACCAGTTCGAAAAATAACCAAATATATAGACATTTAAACTTTATAAGTATTGTAATTTCCATTTCACTTGATATAGTGTTCATGTCATTCCCCCCCCCCCCCTGTCGGCCTATTGTTGCCAGATGTCTTGACATGTCCTGTGATGTATTTCCTCCATTAAATCCCCCTCTGTTTTTGTCCTCATTATTTCTCCTTAGTTGTCCTTTATGTTCGGCCAAGCCATTCCTTGTGCCCCTGCTCGGGTTATCTGTCCATCCGTCCGTATGTCTGTCTGTCACAAATCACGTCCTCTCCATAACTTTTGAACCGTTTGAAGTAACACACAAATGTTCAGCATATTGAGACGATGCGCAGAACGCACGTGTCTGCTAGCTCAGTTGAGGGTCACGGTCAGACTAAGAGGTCAAAGATCAAATGACTATACTTCATGTCAGCTCCACAGCTCATGAACCGCTTGAAGGATTTTGAAATAGCTTGGCACACAAGGTATTGATATCGACAGGATGTGCAGAGCGCATATTTAAACCAGCTTTTTTCCAGGTCAAGATCACACTTAAATATCAAAGGACATTTGACTATATTTCTTGTTTGCTCCGTACCTTTTGAAATTTGATTTCTCCTCCATACCCATTTTTTTCGACCATCATGTATCAGTATTACACTTAATGACAGACTGCCATGGGGGTGACATATGTTTTTGTTTCAAATACAACCATCTAGTTTTACTTATTCTTAATTTAATCACCTGTGTTATTCTCATATCTTGTTTTCTGAGTTCTGTTTTGTAAGTAGGAATATTTAGAATTTTGGTTTTTTTGCTCGGGAATTGAGAATATCTTTAAAATAAATACTTATACAAATTGCATGTATATAAATTACATCTTAAGTTCTACAAACTTATTTCAATGACTACTACTACTACTCATAACATTAATGTTCTTTTTTGATGAAACAAATCTATTTCTGTAAACACCTCTCAGTTTTAATTGAAACTATTCAATGTCCAAATGTTAGCTTAATTTGTGTTTTAGTATTTGTCAGCTTGATACGCTCCTGCATAGCGGTTTTACCACCTTTTGTGCTTTCAATTGAAGAAAAGTGCGTGCTTTTCTGTATGTACTATAACATGGATTGCTGTGTGCTGATGTGTCATATATAGCATATATGACAGCGTAACACATTTGTATCTTAGTTCACAAGTATGGATTAACGTCGTTCGACAAGAATGTCATTGATCAAGTTCAATGAAGTTTATTTACAAATGTCTACATGAGGCCCGAGGAGGGCAGCATAAGCAACAATACTTTTTTACGATACATTGAATACAGAGTGTCACATGACAAAAAAAGAAACGACTATACATAATATATACATGTACATTCATATGTAATACAATCGCAACAACAGATATAAACAAGGACAAAAAAATAAAACAATCATAAATGTCTAGAATTGAAAAATATATATGTAGTATTGAAGTTATATAGTCAGTCATTGTTTAATTATTTAAAGTGTTGCAATAATTATCTGACATAATAATGCAATATTAGTCAAACCTTTTTTACTGTCAGTTTTAAAACGTTCAATTAATTTCATGGCATTTGGTCGAATGTAGTAATATTGTATGATATCTTTAGTTCTGAAGAATGTACAATTTGAACAACCAAGTATGAAATGGAATTAATCTCATCCATCGTAACAATACGGACATTTGCCATCTCGTAGGGGTATGTTCTGCCACCTGGCTTTTTCAATGGGTAAATGGTGGTTTCAAGTTGATGATATGTGAACATGAATAAACGTCCAGCGCGATATTTGCAATATGAAAACAAACTAAAACTGTTATATTATGGCTACGGGTTAAAATCAGGGACCGAGACGTCGTTCCATGAAAATATTAAAGAATACCGCACAACATATAACGTTTCAATGCTTCCTCAATATACAGACAATGCAAATTATAAAGAAAGATAACATTTCAGAAGGACAGTTTATCGCGTTTGATTCATATTGGTATTATCGCACACTATTTAGAAATGAACGTATGAAATAAGAAAACTAGATGATGACATCAGCAAGAATAATATTAGCAAAACTGTCACGTAAAACATTCGAACATTTTGATAATAATACACTACTTACAACGTCATTATTACGACTTACATGTTACACATTTACGTCCTTAAATTTTTTCGGCGTAGCTGTATAACATTGAGTTTGACCTACATTTTTGACCAACCAAATGGTGTCCTCGTAGCGGGCTTTTTAAAATCGGACCAATCATATTTTCACCCCAATAGGAATCAAACATGCGTTTCGTTCACCCAAGAAGCACCAAACGTATTAACAAAGGTCACATAATCTTACATTCGCAAATATTGCCAAGCTTGCCTGAGATATAGGAGAGTTAATGTCCTTTTTGTTTAAGTTCTCTTATCATTAATTTTTTGTGGTTTGCTTAATACTTATGATTTTACGAGTTATATAACAATTATCATGTGGACAAGCATACGTGAGAATAATCAAAACTAATTATCTGCATGATTGATTTCAGTCCAACTACAAAACATAACTTCGATATTTAGATGAAATATAGTGACATTATTGGCCGAATGATTTCTCTTCGGCAAAAAATTAAAAAGAAAACATAAGTATAACCTCATGTTTTAGATTCAGTTCCATTGTTATTTGTCTACATAATTGTAACATCAGTATTACAATATCTAAATAGCATTAGGCCTATTACACTAACAAAGTCACACTTAAGTATAGTTATACAATACCATAACCTAAATTCTATTTATCAATGAAAAGTTATATTAAGTTATATTTCACATCTTTTACACATACAATCAAGATATTGCCATTCGATATTTCACCGCACCAATATTTCTCCTTAATGTTATTCTATATAATCATAAAGTCATATCTTCCCCCAATTTCTTGCCTCAAGGCGACAACTAAAAAACATCGCTATATACTAACAGTTGACAAATCAAAGCGCTGTGAGCGCTGATGCATTGGGCTGGTGATAGATAGACTGTGGATTTAATTTTTGGATATAGATCTAGTGACTTGTTTGTAAACATTATTCGCATTATCACTCACAAACAATTACGGTATTTAACAATCAATCCTAGACAGTAAACACGTTGCCTACAAAGAAACAAAATATATGACAAGCAGTCACACTTCGAAAGTATTACCTAAGCATTGCATTCACAAGACTTATTTTGGGTTTTTGTTCAACCTTGTTCAAATAATATACAGACTAAGATCTTCTGATAACATTCAATTTATTGTTCCAAAGACCAGCACCAGAATCTCTGACAGATCAATAACTGTGATTGGGCCAAAATGGTGGAATGCTCTTCCTAGAGACCCAAAAGTTATCAGAAATGAAATTACTTTCAGAAAGGAAATGAAAACATATTTGCCTGTTTCCGTGTTTGTATATATACAGTAAAACTTCGAAACCTCGAACTGCCGTCGGACCCAGCAATTAGTTCGAGCCATCTGTTGTTCGAGGCATCTACGGTATACGTGTATATTTACGAACTTACTGTCACGGGTACATGCTGAACACCTGGCTTTGGTGTATTTTTTTGTGTTTTCATACTGAATGCACGTCGCTAAATAGTCATATCATTAATCATAGTAATAATAATTAAAAAGAAATTAGGGGAAAACAAAAAGTAATTTGTATGCATACAGTACAATGTGAATAACATGTGTCGTCAATCTTACCCATCAACAAACAAAAGCATATCAAATGGTCAATGAAAGGTGCGAATTATTGTATTGTTCGACCTATCTTTGGCGAACAATGAATGAAATGGTAGCTATGGACCGAGCATCGTGTTCGAGTGTTCCACATATCTCCGTTCGAGTGATCTACTGTTAGATAATATGAATTAAGATGGGATTTCGCCGGGATTTAAGAACCTGTTCGAGGTATCTACTGTGTTCGAGGCAAAACTGTTCGAGGTTTCGAAGTTTTACTGTATAGGATTTTCTAAATACCTCATGGACTGTGTGAAGCACACTAGAATATTGTAATATAGTTTTTGCGCTATACAAATGTATTTGTATGTAAGACAAGCAACATTGTATGTTACCGTTCTAGGCAGTTACAAAATGTTCCAATATTAACGTCAGCTGTTCCACATCAGAGTTTAATGAAGAAATAATTTTGAAAATTTAGTCAATTATTATCAGAATCATGTACTTAGTTTGTCTTATTGGACAATTTGACTGAAGATTTTGTCCTCCACCTCTGAACTCTGATTCACATAGAGAATTTTAATTTGCGTGTGGAGGAGAAGGTTGGTACTGTGGTTGTTAATCTAGGACAACTGGTGTATGACTGAAACCCCGTTGAAAAACGGCGTAAAGCCTGAAACATTCAATTTGAGTGGATAATTTTATTTGTATTCGTGAATATTCCGTTAATTGTTTTAACAAATACTTATATCAGAATACCGTCAAAATTCAAAGTTTCAACGAATATCAATTGAATGTGACGAATTTAAATAGTTGTAATCCGAAATTTATGCATATTTCGGAATCATGAACATTATGGGTGTCACGATGAGCCTGAAGCGCGCCATAATATATTGCAATAGTAGCGAACAATAATTATCCGTCAATAACTGTACCCATATACGGCAAATGCAATATATAATCTTATTAACTCCCCTGTTTTTGAACATGTCTAAAAATCAAATATAAAAAATACTAATAAACGGTATTGCTTTACTTCTTGCAAATAAAAAAAATGACGTACAGCTGGATTTTTTGTAAAATTAATATTTTGCAAAAATATTTTAGTGATAAATTGTGCACCTTTTAATTTCGTATAACTTTTTTTGAATAACGTTTCTACACGAACTTCTGTATATTGGCTATTGGCTACGTGCAGATCATCATTCTCGGGTCGAATTGGCCGATATAAATAACACGGTGCGTTCAGTCAGGGTGGGCACACGCGCCATTAGAATCTTTCCAATCAACCAGACCATCTTTAACTGGGAGTGGCAGTGTTGAATTTTATCGCATCATCACATTTATTGATTTTATTTGTTCAATATGTGGATTTAGGAAAGGAATTAAACAAAATATTATGTCAGGTATCTGACAAAATCAGCAAGATCAGACTAATATTGATCGAGATACGGTCATATTTATACTTGCACACTTACACATTTGTTAAATGTACGTTCTATAATATATTTATATACTCTCTGCAAATAATATCATGAAGGTGTTCTTTATAAATATCAAGCGGTGAATATATATTATAATACGTATTGTACCTCTAGATAAAAAAGTCGGAATCGCCTTAATCTAATCAGTCGGATATCAACAGCTTTATAGTGGGGGTAATTATTTTTGTCATCAACAGCACACATATGATTTAGTATAGTTGCTGAAACGTGTAAGTGGAAACCGAAATGTTCAAACAAATGTTGACCTTTATATGTATAATAATTATGCATAGTTATTTAAGTGCATGTATTACGAAATAAACAACATGTATTTTTGTATATTCACTAGATGATAAATTTAAGTGGGATATCATAAACGAAACGAGGGTCATATCACATCTTTCGGCACCATTCATTATAATTCTTACTGGTTAACCAAAACATATACATTTTGTGTACCGTTATTCCAGTCGTTGTTATGCGTCTGTATTGGATAAATTGACAAGCATCCAGATGTATATCGTACCAATAAGTAAAGCTTCGCATGGATTCGTGTTTTGCTCCAATAAATTTTGCGATGCAACCAGTTATAAAGACATCTTCCATCGACAAATAAGGTATGTACTGAGAAATCATGCACATTTCAGGAATTATGTTACCGGAAATGACATACGAATTTCCGGCCGCGTATGTTGGATATCGATCTAGCGGGTACTCGTCTTTCGTTACTGCCCATCTCCCTGTGCGACGAACCGGGGAGTTCGATTGTAAATAGCCATATATAGAACCTTTTTCATCATATGGTCGTGTGTGGAGCTCGCTGACAAGCAGTGTTATGTTAACAAATACATCCTCGTCGATTTTTAAAAGGAAACTTAAATCGCTGCAGTGGACAGACACCCATTTAAGCCCGATTAACATTTTTCTCGTTAAATTTCGATAGTTTTCAAAGAAATTGGCGTAAATTATATCGCCGTGTTGTTTACTTTCTGATCGAATAATTGAGTCTGAATCGGTAGAATTATCTTTTCCAACAAGGAACGCCAAACGTACAGTAACCTCGGCACTGCTGTTCTGTATAGGAAATCTTTGTTTTGCGTATGAACCATAGGTAGATCTTATAGCATCTCGAATTGAAGAGTGACTTGGTAATGAAGGAACCAGAATAAGTAAGGTCATATACTCAGCTTTAGAGCCACATATTTGTGCACCATTTATGATAAAATCAGCTTCAATTCGATTGATGACTGGCTGGAATTTCTTTCCGGGAATTTGAACATTTTCCAGCTGGGTCGCATTGTTTGGTATGCCTTTAAATAGAATATTTGTTTCGTTTTTACCAACAACACGTGAATCTATGACCTTGGATCTTAAGACTTTTTGTACATCTTCCGGAAGCTTTTTGTCGGTAAGGAGAACTTCTGGCTGCTTCGCTGTGGAATTATTTTTCTGATAATGAAGATTCGTTGGTACAGGCAGTGATCTATGTTCAGCAATTTGAATATTTTCCTGCTTGACTTTAACATTAAGTACGCTGGTATTTTTCGTTTCTTCTCTACCATTTGAATGTAAATTCATAACACTGGATCTTGAGACATTATATTCATCATTTGGAAGTGTTTTGTCGCCGATGGATGATTTTGATCGTTTCCTGGCAGAAATCCTATTCTCAAATTGAGGATTTGTTGATTCATATTTGAGATAGAAACTTGTCAACACAAATGCTACTGCGAATACGATGCACGTTCTAATACCAAATTTCATTATAGTACGTAAATTGCGTCGAATCATCTCGATGTTAAATCACTATCTGAAATATAAGTACATGTACACATTTATTAAAAGTCGTGAGACAACCTGACCATGATATTACCGTATACGTTTTTTTTGACTGGCTCCATATGATGTATAAAAAAATCAAGTTAACAGTATAAACATAACGTATAATGTTTGTATTTACCGGTAACTGCTTGGTGTGTGTAACGGTATGTTCTATAATGAACGCATGCGCAACGGGTAACGCAATGGTGGACATTTTTTTCTCAGTGTAAACGTTCCGGATAATATACGAACTATTACATTTACTACAATCTCCAGACTTATTTGTCTGAAGTTTTGTCAAGAGCGTTTCTTTGTTATTTGCGTAGAGGGATGTTTGAAGTCCATGGAAACCAAGATGGTGGCCAGCTCGGCACTTGACTCATCTTATTGTAATGGTTATTATTTATTGCTTAGTGCAAACAATTTTAATGTGTGTTAAATGACATTGACTCATGCCCTTGTCTGGTGACCTTGATTTTACTTCAGTCAATGAGCACCGAGCACATCCATATATATATATATATATTCATATTGATAAATTATTGCATTCATTAAATGAACGAAGAATTTAGTTCACAGCTACCCAAAAGCACATGTTTGAATATGCACTGGTAAACAAAAAAATAAAACGATAGACCTAGACATGAACGATGGATGAAAACAGGAGACCTGCATTGCCACGGTCAGTGACAATAGCGCCAATCGGGTTAAGCCCCGGCTTAAGGGTGCAAATAAGAAGCAAACATGGACAACTCCCCAACAGAAGAGACGACAAACGCAGTATAATACGTAGAACTTAGACTAAATATACTTGTAAGACCAGTAACAGCATGTTAGAGTTTGCTATTATAGATGACATTGTGATTGCTTCGTGCTATATTTACCTTCGAGCGCTACACTAAGAGGTCATGGACGCGTGGATGGACATTTTGATTCAAAAGTGAATGAAATCATGAAATTGTCTGTAGGAAGCTCCTAAAACATAGTAGTAAAAACAAGTTAAGTTGAGCAACTGACAGTTCCTATTCATGTCCTTTGTATCTGTAACTTCGCGAAAGCACTCATTCTTGCATAAGTGGATTTCTTCTGTGAGATGTAAGAAAAAGGTAATAGAAAACATTTGATTTTACTCCACATTTTGCCTAAGTTATAAAATCCTGTTCTAATATCAAAAGCGTCTAAAAATCCGTATCCCACATAATGGGTTATGTTATAAGTACGCCTATTACAAAATGATATTATATTTTACACACTGCCTACATCTCATAAAAAACCTTACGTCACTGACGAGGTATCTTGGGAACATCCTGTAACGATATTTAAGCAAGCACAAATTCAATAAACTTTTTCTAAAGCAAACTTAAGGTGTCCCACACAAACACATGAACAATATTACTGATATTTTTGCGTACCCTATACAGCTGAAACGCGTTAAGTGAAACAATATTGAAAAATGCATTTCACATGGCACTGCATGAGAAATCAGATCCTTAATCGTTTCACACTTCTTTATGGAGTTGTAAACACAAATTTGAAAGCCTTCTTTTTGTGCTTCAAAGACTTGCGTGCGTGTGTTATTAAATCTTAAAACCCATTTTCGACAGCTTGTACAAAACAGCTATTTATTTACATTGAAATAACGCACACCTAAATATCGCAGCAAATGCGAATTGCGTTAAGAGTCATTTTCAACTACTAAGATAGATGACTGATACAAACATTTACTCACCACTATATACCGAACCAAACGCAATATGTCGTTATTTGTGAAAATAAAGAGAATTACGTGACCGTGATTTCAAGTTTTTAAGAAGACAAATAATTTATTTAGGTTTCCGATACATGACGGGGAACTCTTCACGGTGTTTTTGAAACATTTGTTGGCAAACTTCGTAAATAACAAGGTATCTCTTCTGTTTAAAGTACACCCTATCTTAAAGTGTTTGATCATTGTGTTATTGCAGTTGATTATTAACACATATGATCAGCGAATGATACCTTTATAACAGTACACATGTATGTTTATATAAGTATGTGTATGGTTGAGGTAGTAACAACATTCTTAATATGGTAACGTAATTAACACTTATTATTCTTTGTTCCAAGAAGATAAGAAGATGGGAATAACCCGGGAGAACCCAGAAAGCTTATAGGGTGAGAGAAAAGGCTAGTGAAGGACGATTCGAATTGTATGGGAAGAGATAACATGTATTGTTCAATTGACGCACCGATTAAATGTATTATCACGTATTCATATTAATCCAAACTGCCAGCTAGACAATATCTTACTTCCCCATTCTTACAGCTAGACAATATCTAACTTCCCCATTCTGCCAGCTAGACAATATCTTACTTCCCCATTCTGCCAGCTAGACAATATCTTACTTCCCCATTCTGCCAGCTAGACAATATCTTACTTCCCCATTCTGCCAGCTAGACAATATCTAACTTCCCCATTCTGCCAGCTAGACAATATCTTGCTTCCCCATTCTGCCAGCTAGACAATATCTTGCTTCCCCATTCTGCCAGCTAGACAATATCTAACTTCCCCATTCTGCCAGCTAGACAATAACTAACTTCCCCATTCTGCCAGCTAGACAATATCTTACTTCCTCATTCTGCCAGCTAGATAATATCTTACTTCCCCATTCTGCCAGCTAGACAATATCTAACTTCCCCATTCTGCCAGCTAGACAATATCTAACTTCCCCATTCTGCCAGCTAGACAATATCTAACTTCCCCATTCTGCCAGCTAGACAATATCTTACTTCCTCATTCTGCCAGCTAGACAATATCTAACTTCCCCATTCTGCCAGCCAGACAATATCTTACTTCCACATTCTGCCAGCTAGACAATATCTAACTTCCCCATTCTGCCAGCTAGACAATATCTTACTTCCCCATTCTGCCAGCTAGACAATATCTTACTCCCTCATTCTGCCAGCTAGACAATATCTAACTTCCCCATTCTGCCAGCTAGACAATATCTTACTTCCACATTCTGCCAGCTAGACAAGATCTTACTTCCACATTCTGCCAGCTAGACAATATCTAACTTCCCCATTCTGCCAGCTAGACAATATCTAACTTCTCCATTCCTTACTTGTCATTACACCACTTCGATTCGAAATGTTTCGTAGGTTGGTGTTTCCCCGAACTGACTTTACCCTCATTTCCAGCTTTTTCTACCAGCGTCCGTTTCTATTAGACGAAATATCATGCTTGAATACACCATAAAGTCAGCGACAATTTCTATCTTGATACAGTTTCAAAACAATAGTTATGCTTCTCAATGTATTGATTTAATTTTTGACACTTTTTGTCCAGTTATCTAATTCATGTTTACATGTTACCATTATTGTTCTTGTTTTTAAATGTTTATTGATGGTTTTTATGGATTAGTTGCTGCAGACTTAGTTGGATTGCGTTTGGATATATAGTTAGAAAGTCTGACCATTAAGCGGTTAAGTGTGAGGTTAGCTAGCTGTTAAATCGATTTAAACCCCCATTGTGTTTTACTGACAGTTCCATGGCTGTATATCGCTGTACGGTTATTTTTTCTTTTTGTGTATTAAATGTATGTTATATTTCCCTTTCCCATATGCAATTCTTTCACTTTATAATTATAGTGTTCATGTTATTTTTTTTGTAATTATAGTGTTCATGTTATTTTTTCTCCAGTTTCGGCCTATTGTTGCCAGCTGTCTGTGTGCAGAGGCACTGCCTTATGTATGTGGAAAGACAAAAACACCATTAAAACTGTTGACACCAAAAGAGCTTTTTCTCGTGTCGAAATATGGAACGATACAAAACAGCTCATAATGTGATAAGTACAACCAGACAATTATATATACGGTAGTAAAAGCTTAATTGACAAGGACCTTCCTGTGACCATTTTTATTTACAATGGTTCATTATTTGCTAAATATTGAAATTGCACTTTTATTTTTTTTAATGTTCAATAAAAGTTGTTTAAGCAACGGATGTTTTTTTTCTTATATCCAAACATAAAGTACACGTAGTGAAATAAGTAACGTAAGTCACACAAACCTTTCAGTGTACCTAATAACATAAGTACTGAATGGTAAACAATGCGTTTGTTTTGCCAAAAACTGTCAAATATTGAGAGGGGTATCAACGTTAAGAAACGTGTAACTTATTTTATTTCACCTCCCACTAGTTTCTGGCCTTTTCATTGGATAAGAGAAGTCACGTGGTGACCCACTATTTTTCTATAGTGGGTCAGAAGCTGACCCACTATTGGCACACAAAAACAAAATGGCTTAGAATACTAATAATAGCGGCTTCGAGCATAACAATCGATGGACAAATGACGACCCTTCAGAATCTCCCAGTTTAACTTATTTTTGATGAAAAGGCAACCCTTATTAGAGTAGCGCTGAGTATGTCACTTAATTTTGAATGAATATAAGAACGATACATACCTGATTTCTAAAATATATATTCTGTTAAGTTTGGATAATCACTTTCGCGTTATATGCATTAAATAGGTGTAATAAATTCACATTTAGTGATGTTAAGACACATAAGTATTGTCTTACTTGCAACGTATAAGTATTGCCAATACTTAAACACGAGAATTTGTTTTATAATGTACAGCGCAAACATATGTCACATATGACAACCTATGTCAATAGTTTAATTTATTTCGATATTATTTCAGCAGCATATTATACAAGTCACAGAAGCATATATACACGTGCTTGCAAACTGTTACATGTATTCTTTTATTCGTCGTTTGAAAGAACTATCTAAATCGATATTGTCATACTTGTTCATTCTACCCCACTTTCGGGGAGGGTCGGTATTGATTTAGACGGGCATGTCACTATGAAACACAATTACACCAGAGCTGTGGTGGTGAATGGTAATCTAAATGCAGCCTGGTATCAGATCGAAATTCTAACGCCAGTCGCTATTCCCAATATTTAGCATTACAAAGGCATGCATTTGATACACGACGGTGCTACATGCCTTACGGCTGCTTCTACACGTGATATGATACAGAGAAACAACATTCGTGTTCTGTCATGGTGTTCAAAGTCTCGTTACTTGATATTGGAAAACAACATCCGCTGCCCTAGCTGTTTTCGCTGCAGGTTCTTTTTTATTGTCATCTTATTCTGAAATATTTCATTGTTGTTGTTATCAGACATGTTTTCATTTTCAACTTTAACATTTTCGATGAGTTTTAAAAGTTCAAAGCAAAATCAGACACTGTGCATCATGCCAGACCTCTACTTCGTTTTGTTTGGTTCTCGAGGATAATTGATTAATAAATTGCTAAATATGAAGTTTCTAAGAAGACCTTTTTCTATACGAGTTAGTCCTAATAGGACGTCAGGCGCAGCTCAACTTAAAAAAGGGTTCAAATTGTCCCCAAAAATAAGCTATAATATAATAATAATATTACCAAACTCCTCATACAATCATTACTGGCATAGCTTGGAAACCCTTAAAGGTTATATACGAGTTCTCCGTGTATTGATTTTGAAACTTGTCACATCTATATAGTCGCATTGTGTGTAGATCTACCAGTAAGAAATTAATAACAATTTAGTTATAAAGTGTGATGTTATCTAGCTGTTAAGTAATAGTCAGTAGATTTTAAGTAAACTCTTATTGATTAAGAAGGGGCGGAGCGAGCCCTCTTCATTATGGTCTGCCAGGCCATTACTTGTGCCTCTGTTCCCTAATGTATGTATCCTTTAACCTCCTCAATGACCTCAGGTGCCTTATGTTTTATTGATTGTTGTTTTCCCGGAGGCCTGTGTGGGGAGGTACTGTCTTATGTGTGTGGCCTTCTCTGTAGCAACTTATTCTCTCTCTTCTACAACCTAAATTTAAATCCCAATCCGTTTGTTCATTCTAAAAATGCGCTCATATCATTCTGGTAAGAGTTTTCATTAATCTTTCTGCTTGACTATTACATTTTGATTTCCTATATATTGTTCAAAAAAATATTATGCTTAAGAATTCAGCAATTGATTTATTTATCATTACTCTTGCAGTGGTCTGAGCTCTTTGATCCGGTACTGCAAACATCTCAGTCCATTTACTAAATAATCAGTTACAGCTGTTATGTATCTATTTTTGCATTGGTGTCATTGGCAATGGCCCTAATGGATTCGACATTAATGGCCATAAAGGGGTTAAGTGTAAGTTTAGCTAGATGTATTTAACTGATACCTTAAATAAGAAAATCGCTACGTGATTATTATTTCTTTCTATATTTTTCGATTCATGTTAAATGCCCTTTCCCACATGTGCAGTTCCTTGTCGTGTCCCCCTTTCGGTCAATGCGATATTAAATTTGAAAATCTATTGGAACTTTTATCTGTGTATATCTGTTTAATTGCCATGTAAAGTATTTTCATAATTATGTCATCTTATTTATCCAATAGTTCAGAATGTTCTTCATTTGCTGCTACTGTGAGTTCACTGAAAAAGCAGAAAACTGTGCGAAGCATTGCATCGTTGACTATTCAGACGATATATTGAAGTTGAGAAAAATATAACTGAATTCTGGTGTGATTGGCTTAAGATCCATACCTCATCGTGATGTTGACTATTATGTGTGTCCTACATATGATTTTGTTATTTCTTGTATCTATATTCCAAACTAAGGAATGGCTAATATCTATATTTTAATTGTGAAAATGTATTATGAATAATTTTTAAGTTACATTTTTGTCATCCTTTATATTTAGTTAAGTTTGGCTATTTATATTTGTCCCGATTTATATAAAATTTACGTCAATGAATATGAATATTTGCACATTCCAGCGTTTTCATTTTAAATAAAATGCCTTATCAAATTTATACTCTTGATTGTCTGGGTTTATCGGATGTTTGGGAAGTACATGTGTTATTAGAACTTCAAAGTGTAACGCATTCATTCATGTACCATCAGTGTGAGCAATGGTTTTGGGAGGAGTTTAGAAATCGCTTTCAATTGTGTTTGTTGTAAAGATATTGTTGTTCTAGAGAGGTTAATTTCTTAAGAAATAACTCGTTTGGACAACGTTTGTCTTTGAATAGAGATGATTCTCTTCTGGGGCGAATTGAGAGAGCTGGAACCATAAAAGTTTCAATTCGTGTAGAAAATTATAACAAGAACTTTCATTAAGTGTTTAAGATATGTGGTTTGAAGAAGATAGTTGATAGCCGAACGAATGACAGACATACTGATTATCTGGAACGGTATCTTTGACCGGTAACCGTCTGTCAATAGTTCGTCTGTTAAACCATCAAACCAAATATCTAAAACACTTTATCATTTAAGTCGTCATACACCATGGTGTTCGGTTCCTTGCTTCAGAATTACTTTTGAATTAAAAGTTTTACATGGTGCGATCTTGGGTTTGATCTGCGAGTATACTGTACATAAAACAGTAAAAGAACTGATGGCCACAAGAATAAAATTTAGTGAGAAAATCATTTTCAGTCTTTTAAAACATTTGTAACAAGATATCAAAGAAAACTTCTGAGATATATTGTTTCCAGTTCATATGCCGTTGATATAAGTTCAATATTATAAACTGTAAAATCTAATTTAAGGCTACGTCTAACACGAGGCAACTGACGGTGGATTTCTTGCAGCTTCCAAATTGTTCAACACCTCTTATTATCTAGAATGTTTACCCCTTCTTCTGCAGGGCTTGTCAAAGTCATGATCTCTGAAACATGGAAAATAAGAAAAACAATGAGCAGCTATTTTTACAAACCTCGCCAAAGTTTAAGGCAACTGAAGTTGCTGGAACCCGGTTACCGTTTCTAATGCGCTTGCATGTCTCGAGTCTCCCGAAAAGAATGACAAAACGCTCAGACAAATACGTAGCACCACCAATTATTATTACAAATGTTTTTTTTAAGATTTTATCAACGTTTTAGGGAATGAATCGCTTAAATGCATAATAACAATTCTATACTTTACCGTTATTCAACAAATTAACATGAAAACACGTATTATTGAATACGAATTTACTGAAAATAGTTTTTCAACAGATATACAAATGTACACATACAAAGGTTTTCAAAATTAATATCCTCACCTTTTCAACAGAGGCTAGAGTCGTAGCACATGCAGATGAATTTCTATAGATGCATCAAAAGGTAATAAATCTGAAAAATTAAAATGGATACCATAAATACACAATCTACCAAAGTAAATAATGTTGATTAGGCATTCTAACTAGCAGGTGTCACGTCTTCTTTCGCCATTTGGCAAGTGCTTGTTTTCAATTTACACCGCGGCGTACATATTGTTTACTGGATTCCTGACACCGCGGCGTACAGAATGCTTTTTGCCGCGGTGTACAATACAATACAATATTTTATTGCATAAACAGGCCTCCGGCCCATACACAAAGATACACAACATTTGATGTATTCACAATATGAACTATAGCTTCAATAGTAACACATATATCAAGCGTACATATCACGAATCAGCATTATAATTTAACGTCATGATAATAAACGATAATACATGTAATTTAAATTCTATTTCAGTTGAATATATGATACGATGATACAATACAACACAATACAATATTTTATTGCAAAAACAGGCCTCAACATTTGATGCATTTACAGTGTGAAGCACAAGTTCAATAAAAACACATGCATACATAGCACATATCAACATCATACAGTGTACAGTGGGTTGTTTTGCTCCGCGGCGTACAACACGCCAAATTTTAAACCTTCGAATCATCTATTTTAGCGATTGTTGGTGGTTGAACTTATGTAAGTAACGAGACTGTTTTCATAGATATAATTATAAGTATATTAATTAAGGCATTCTTTTTAGAGCAAAAATCGTCAGTTTTCTTACGGTCTCTTGCTTCATTTTTCTATTTCCTCAAAACATCGTGTTCCCTTTTCTACATTTCACGTCCGCCATCTTGAAAACACCGCGGTATTTGGGCGTGCAGTGTTCCTATACAGTGTATATAGCACATTAAAACTAAAAAAAAAGACACTTGACATGAAATGATATAAAGAAAATTATCTATTAAATTCATTACCAGTGGGAAGACATGTTGGTCACACAAACACATCTTCGTCGATTTTTAAAACGAAACTTAAATCGCTGCAGTGGTCAGAGATCCATTTTAGCCCAATTAACATTTTTCTTGTTAAATTTCGACAGGCTTCAACAAAATTAGCATAAATTATATCGCCGTGTTGTTTACTTTCTGATCGAATGATTGAGTCTGAAGAATTATCTTTTCCTACCAGGAACGCCAACCGTACAGTAGCCTCGATACTGCTGTTCTGTATTCATGTGCAGCTTTCTGGGATAAATATCAAGAATGATCTCCCTGGATTATCGGCTTTGTTTAAGCCATTTCCTCTAACTTGGATTGTCTCCCTTCCCCGCGAAAATGACACCTGTCAAACTAGTCAATAATCGATATTGGCTCCATGCTATAACCGAATATACTCGGATTTAACGTTTCTTGATCATTATCATTATCGACTAACTTAGCCACCCCACTGTGTTTCGACAGCATGTTGAAATTGCCTTGGGCAATAGTTTGACTTTATATAGTCTTGGGGGTATATAGAACAACAATGAGTTGAACGTGATATTCAAATAAATCTTCAATCACGGCAACAACTAAAATTTCAGTGGAAACAGAAAATGTGTTGTAAAAATAAATAATACAATTTTGTAAGTAAGTTTGTTATCTCGAAATTATGTGAAAATTAATACTGGTAAATTGTCGCAGATTGTTTAAAGATGAATTTATAAGAACCGAAAAACTAGTTTATAAGAACAACAAGAGTATTGCAGTAAACTGTCGTAGTGGACATTTAAATAATTATACATGGTTTACAACCTTAATTAGAGCTACAGGTACTAACATGATAACGATTGACGTCTGTGAATACAGTAAAACTTCGAGACCTCGAACTGCCGTCGGATCCAGCAATTAGTTCGATACGGTATACGTAATGCTTGTACAAAGAGATGAACGCATTTCACAGCAAAAACGTACACTTCTCAATGTTAAGAGTGTGATCTGGAGTAAACACAGTCAGTCGAGTAATTTGGGGAAGCTGATAAATCCTTTTGAGAAAAACAAAATAATAATTATACTGCTTAGTTCAGTGCTTAGCAGACATACGTGATGCTTGTACAAAGAGATGAACGCATTTCACAGCAAAAACGTACACTTCTCAATGTTAAGTTTAATGGCGCATTCCTGTAATGTTATCGGTTATATAACAACATCAAAATTAGCCAATAACAAAAACCTTCTTAATATTCCTGCCACTTTTCATAACTTTTCATGGCCTAAACAAATCTACTGGCTCTCATTCTTACTTTTTAATATTTATGAAACGGATTGGTGTTACTCAGACCCTAAGTAAAGGCCCCACAATGACGTAATAGATAAATTTGTTGTGGGAATCCAGTTTCTAATATCGTCAACAAGGATGTGATGTATGTCGCAATAAAACATGACTCACTCTATGCAAGCTTGCATTTTACCGGTGCGGGTTGAGGACAACAGCGTATGCAAACATTCATGAGGCAACATTACAAACACAAGATGTGAAAATGAATATACAGAATATCACAGAGACTATAAACCCTGATCATTGTACATAATACAAAAAAGGAAGTACATGGTAGAAAAAATAAATGACACGGTGACACGATGTAATATACAACGGACACAATACAATGAAGTATGCACATAATGACATATGATCTGTGCATGATCTGAAGGTGTGTATATGTTATAATATAACAAAAAAATCTTAATATCAGATCAAAAACACATCATTTAACGATAAACGCTCATAACATAAATATGTTTGCACAACATGTAAAGAACTTCATACATAATAAAATAAAACAAAAACATAATAATAGATTTCCATGACTACTAAAGACAGTACCGGCGTTCCATAGAACGTTATTGAAGTAACATGTATTACATTGCGCTACATTTTGCAAAGGAATTTCAGGCATAATGTAATACAATATGAAATGTCAATATCAACGCAAACTGAATAAAATTTCGTTTTGTTGAAGTTATTACATTTTTTGTTTCATTTTTAAAGTTATACTATGCTCATTTTGTGTTCATTTGTTTAATTAACCAAACATGAAAAATATATTTCCTATGGTTAAAACATGCATTTATAAAGAATGAACTCATAATGTATTAATCCATATTTGTTGAAGAAAGATGTTTGTATATCATTAAATTAAAAAAAAAATCCAGTTTTTTTAACAATCAGGCTATTTTATAGGTTTTGACTGTAAGTAATAAGACAAAATAAATATTTTTTTCAATCAGTTTTACATGGCAATGGGTCTTATTAGAGATATTTTAGCCAATGTAACAACAATACTGGATAAAGCCAATTCAAACATTTTATGTTCAGATTAGCCAGATACATCTTTAATAAAGAAAAATACCGACACAAAAATACCATCGAAATAAATGTGTTGCATTTGGCCGAAATAGTTTGAACGCTATTTTAATAGTTTAATAATTCCTGCTTCCAAACTTTCATCCTTTGGCAAGCCCAATATATTTCCTATACATAGTCCATTTCACTATCTCCATTTTAAGAGCCCTTTATACATCATGGTTTGCTAGGGCGACAGAGTATAAATTGTCAACCGAAAATTATGATAAATTTTAAATTTTACGAGTTATTATCTGAGAAATGCGGCTGTGAACTTTGCCGAAATTTTGCTGGTAGTTGAACAGTTAACTTCGGCATTTTCCCTTAAAAATTCACATTTTAAAGATCGAAAACCAGCTTTAGACTCTTCATTGATTACATGATCAACCAGGTGAGCTGGATTTTCTGATCGTACATTAAAAAAACCTACCCCACCGAAAATCTGAAAATAATTCATTGATCCTGCACCGAACAATGCATTCTGTTCCATACACTACCAGTTACCTACTGTGATTATATTCATTTATGTTCTATGTATTGCTATTCATTATCATTTCAAAAGTTATGTACGGTACTTACTTTCTATGAAATGCAGTGAGTTAAACCCACGTTCGCAATCAATTACATACGATATGTAAATCGAATGTTTTATTTTGTTCTGTAGTTTTCGATTGATACGGTCCTTTTTAGCTTACTTCAGCAAAAGCTCAAGGTGAGCTATTGTGATCACTCACCGCCCGTCTGCCCACTCGTATCTTAATCTTCTCCACCACTTGGTCTACTTTGTACAAAGCTTACAGAAATATTTCTTATGTGGGTTCCCTTTCTCTATTGTTCAGAATTTCATTCCGCGCAGAACTTGGTGTTTAGTCGAGTATAATAATATTGTTTGATATATTTAGTTCTCAAAAATCCAAATGATAGTATATCTAATGTGTTGTTTGTCCGTTAATTAACGACTATAACAATAGCAGAGCGAAAAGTTGAAACATATACTCGCCGCTTACTGTTTAATTAAGGGTATCACAAAAGACCAAACAATAAAATACCCATCTCATGATGTGTTGACGCCTAGATGTGTAAAAGTGTCAGCAAGGATCTAATATTTACATCTTGGAAACTTCAAACCTGTCCTTGTTACAAACCATTGGCTCCACCTTGAAATAATTTTACGCAAATGTTCATTTGGTGACCCTTTACCAATATTGTTCAAACTGTGTGATTCAGAGGGGTGGGTCACTTTCCTCATACATGTATGTATACATTATAATTACAGCGATAACTCTTGATAATTTTTGCTAACTTTGTGAGAACCTTTACTAGAACTAAATTTTGAACCCTGTGACGCAGGGCTATAAAACAAGGCATTTCAGGCGCCTGTGTGGTCGATTAGGGGTCATCATGCCTCTCTTGTTTATATTGAACGCGTATATTTGCTCATTGGTACGTCTATAAATTACATAAATATCATTAAATACGTGAATATAAATATTCATTTTAACTTTAATTATAAAAATACACACGAACCATGTGTGGACAATAACTTTCCATAAACGTGCAAACAGAATAGATTGCAATTTCAATAGGAATGACCCAGTTTAGACATGTACACAAAGTAAAAATGTTTATATATTACTTAAAGGGCCAGCCATTTTTGACTTATAAGACACCTACTTTCTGAGCACCTTTGTTTCTCGATGACTGTCCTTAAATGTCAGCAGGCAGGTAGGCACGCGGTTACCATTATTTAACTAGCTGGCGGCTCACCTACCGACCATAACAGAACGGACGCCTTCCCGGATTCGAACCTTCGACCCCCCATTCACAAGGCAAATGCCTTAACCACTCGGCCAAGGGAGACGGTTAAACATATCAAAAATAAAACATATTCCATTATATAACACACAAGATTACAGACAGGTCAATAATTGAAAACGGTAAGTTTGTGCAGCCATTAATCATTTATGAGTCACAACAACATATTTGAGGCCGACTAGGATTTGCGTATGTTTACAGAAAACATATTACGAATTGAAAGTTTTACTCAAATAACATGCAAATCTAATTTCATATTTAACAACAATACCACTTCCGTTTATTTAAGACAGGTCACATAAGGTAAATATCTGAAAGAATAACATTTCATTAAATACATATACTATAATTTATGTTCTAGAATAGAAATATTTTGTTTACAAGTTGATCAGTTTCGTTCGGATATTCTAGCCAATGCGACAATTACATCACACTAATTGCACCTTGCAAGTTTCGTGATAACTCATGCTGGCATTCCAAAGATTAAACATTTTGTGAACCGTTACTTTAGTCATTGAAATACGTTTGTCACGCAGGAAATAGCAAGCTCCTATTTCCTCTTCGCGCCAGTAAGCAAAGCTTCGCATGGATTCGTGTTTTGCTCCAATACTTTTTGCGATGACACCAGTTATAAAGACATCTTCCATCGACAAATAAGGTATGTATTGAGAAATCATGCACATTTTAGGAATTATGTTACCGGAAATAACATACGAATTTCCGGCCGCGTATATTGGATACCGTAACAGCAGGTACTCGTCTTTCGTTACTGCCCATTTCCCTGTGCGATGAACCGGGGACATTCGATGTAAATTGCCATATATAGAACCTTTTTCATCATATGGTCGTTTGTGGAGCTCTCTGACAAGCAGTGGTATGTTAACAAATACATCCTCGTCGATTTTTAAAAGGAAACTTAAATCGCTGCAGTGGACAGACACCCATTTAAGCCCGATTAACATTTTTCTCGTTAAATTTCGATAGTTTTCAACGAAATTGGCGTAAATTATATCGCCGTGTTGTTTACTTTCTGATCGTATAATTGAGTCTGAATCAATATAATTATCTTTTCCAACTAGGAACGCCAAACGTACAGTAACCTCGACACTGCTGTTCTGTATAGTAAATCTTTGTTTGGCGTACGAACCATACGTGGAGCGTATAGCATCTCGAATAGTAGAGTGATTTGGTAATGAAGGAACCAGAATAAGTAAGGTCATATAATCGGCTCTAGTGCCACATATTTGTGCACCATTAATGATAAAATCAGCTTCAATTCGATTGATGACTGGCTGGAATTCATTTCCGGGAATTTGAACATTTTCCAGCTGGGCCGCATGGTTTGTTATGCCTTTAAATAGATTATTTGTTTCGTTTTTACCAACAACACGTGAATCTATGACCTTGGATCTTAAGACTTTTTGTACATCTTCCGGAAGCTTTTTGTCGGTAAGGAGAACTTCTGGCTGCTTCGTGGTGGAATTATTTTTCTGATAATGAAGATTCGTTGGCACAGACAGTGATCTATGTTCAGCAATTTGAATATTTTCCTGCTTGACCTTAACATTAAGTACGCTGGTATTTTTCGTTTCTTCTCTACCATTTAAATGTAAATTCATAACACTGGATCTTGAGACATTATATTCATCATTTGGAAGTGTTTTGTCGGCGATGGATGATTTTGATCGTTTCCTGGTAGAATTCATATTCTCAAATTGAGGATTTGTTGATTCATATTTGAGATAGAAAATTGTCAACACAATTGCTACTGCGAATACGATGCACGTTCTAATACCAAATTTCATTATAGTACGTAAATTGCGTCGAATCATCTGGACGTTAAACCACTATCTGAAATATAAGTACATGTACACAATTATTAAAAGTCGTGAGACAACCTGACCATGATATTACCGTATACGTTTTTTTTGACTGGCTCCATATGATGTATTATTCAATTTCTACGGACATTATTTCTTGATGCTTGATCCTAAATCGATTACATTTCTACGTTCACAGTTATAATCAAAGCGCTGCTGGCGCTGAAGGCATGGGGCTGCAGATAGCTGAATCGTGGATTTGCTTGCCCTGTGTACATCTATTTACTTGTTTGTAAACAAATTATCATATTTACTACTGTATTTCCATATTAAGTTGACAGTATTTTTCTATTAGTTATTTTGTGCAATAACTATACAAGTCATTATAACAGTGATTACCCTAAGCCTGGTTTAAATGTCCAGAAAGTTGGCAATTTGAAGAAACAAAAAATATGACAAGCAGTCACACATGTATCCGGTATGGCTGATAGTTTCAATGTTCAAGTTTCCGTTTGCTTATCTCCATTTATCAAGGTTTAATAGTGAGAATTGCATGTTTGCTAATCGGACATTTTTATTTCTAACACTACCCAGACATCATACTCCGGATTAGTATAAATATGGGTATTTTCCTTTAACCCTGTGGTACAAAAAATATATACCGGTAAAAAAAATATACCGCTCGACGATAGCCTTGCCATGTGTTTTGACAAGTTTATCAATATACACATTTAAGGACTAACTCTATACACTGTAAAGTAAATTTGTACATGCAGAATGGCTTTCGATAATGTTGTACATTCCGGTAAATGCACACACAATTCTGTTAAGTATTTTTTTTAAACAAAAGTATTTCTGGAAAGGAGAGAAAGTAGACTAGCTTATGCTTTTTTAAAATTATATCAGTATAAATTTAAAAAAAACTAGATTTTCCGTACTCACCCCTTGTTTCTGTTGTTGTTTTTTTTGGAATAAAAACTTAAATGTAAGTTTTGTTTTTTAAATCTTAATATCATGAGGTACATTTGATTATTATCTTTGTATACATGTGTTTCTTTTTCAAAATTAACGCTTGTGCAATTAGCCTGATTTACAGGAAAACATGTACAATTTGACAGTACCAACACTTCAAATAACTTCATTATTTTTCAACATTTTTACAAAATTAAAGCCGTATTAGTTGAAAGACTGTATAACTATAAAACAGTATACAATTCATCTTGTTATATCATGTTGTTAGACAATTATTGCTAAAAAGCAATTGTTGAGCACTCTTTCCTTCTGCCTATATCGCCTTATTTTAGACTTAGACTTAGGCTTAGACTTATCAATAATTGCTTAAATACACAAAACTTCTCAGTCTATATTTCAAACTTAGACATATGACGGCAAGTCTAAATCTTAAGTCTACTTTTTGTAGATTTATAAATAAGGTTATACATTAATAAGGTAGCCGTCATATAGTACAGACGACACTATTTTATAGCAAGAATATCGCTGAAATTGTTCATGCATGCTACTATTTAGCATTGCAATGAATACTTAAATGTAAACAAGACAACCGCTGTTTAAATGCAGTGGGTGGGGTATGGTTCCGATCGTAGTTTTATCCGTCAGTTTAAACTGTATCTAAAACGTTAAAAGTAGAATTTTTGCATGTATTATGGTGTGGACTTTACGCATAATATCATAATGATTACCTATATCTGTCAAGCGCTCATTTTACCTCGGATTCGTCCACATGTTATATGTAGTCAAAGTGAAAGTAAAAAACCCTTCTTAGCGAATACCGGATTTCATCTATTAACGTGATTGACCGGCGATAGACTCCGACTACCAATAGTGCCACTTGTACACACATGTAGTATAAGTGTATCGAAATTTACGAGGCTGCTGAAGGGGCGGTCAATGTAATTAATTTATAAATCGGTCGAATTTTATCATCATCTTTCAACTTTTAAATCAGGAAATCGTCGATTTCGCAAATCGCAATGTTATCGCTACTTTGATCACAAATGCGCAAACTGGCTCCGATGGCGACCGACAGCGTGGACCGTGACTTTTTAAGACCTATTTGGAACCCCTTTCAGAGATATTGTCTTGCATGCGAGCAGCTATTTTTGGACGATACCGCTCAGGTACCGTCTACAGTAGTGACAATTTTGAGAGGCATACAACAATTGGTTCCCGTTTTCAAAACGCAAAACAGACTGAAAGCCGGTAACATGTCAAAAACGTACACATCGTCCTAATTACTACGCGACAAAAGTAGTTCCAAAGTTTACCGACCTTGATAATATCATAAACGTTTCAATAAAATGAAATATTGAAAAGGTGACCTGCTAAAGTGGTTTGTGAACTAATTAGCTGTTTCTGTGGAGTTCAGATGGGTTTAAAGCAAAGTATTAATACACACGAGTTTGTTTACAGTTTTGGATTTATCGTAGATATGGTCTCGTTGCGCACGACTACGAAAATTATCGGTGTCATCTTTCTACGTACACCTCACTCTGTGCTTGGAAAATTAATTGGAAAATACCCCACTACAACAAGATAACTCAAAACCTATGGCAAGGTAGTGATATCATAACTTTATGCCTGGGCATACTGATTTTACTCTAAGTTCGTGCTGATATAATTTAATATGTCATTTTATAATTAAATATTCACAAACGTTACATAAAGGGTCTGATATCTTTGTATTTAATTTATTTACAATCGTGACAAACATTTCACTTGTTTTACAATTTTAAGGTTCTACCATTATTACTGACCATTTTTTTTATTTCGGTTTGAAAATCAAGCATTTCTAGAACAAGTCGGATTCAAGATCTCTTGGAAAAAATGTTTACTATTTTTCAATAATTTTTTATTGTTTTTCGCAGTCTTATGTTTACTTAGTTTCAATTCCATGCAAACCATCTTACCTATTTACACATACTTTGATATTATTAAACGTAAGACGTATAATGTTTGTATTTACCGGTAACTGCTTGGTGTGTGTTACGGTATGTTCTATAATGAACGCATGCGCAACGGGTAACGTAATGGTGTTCATTTTTTCTCAGTGTAAATTTTACGGATAATATACGAACTACTACATTTACTGCAATCTCCTATGGCGTACGATTAGGGTCTTTAATGCACGACCCTGCATCATGCTAAAACGTTCAGCATCATGCTAAAACTTTTAGCCGGATACAGGGTCGTGCAAAATCCTTTTTCAGCATCATGCTAAATGTTTCAGCATCATGCTAAAAACTAAGTTTAGACCCTTCCGTACGTAGATGATCATTCAGCACCATGCTAAAATTTTCAGCCCCATACTGAAACTTTCAGCATCATGTTGAAACTTTCAGCATCATGCTAACACTTTCAACATCATGCTGAAACTTTCAGCACCATGCTTAAACTTTCAACCCAATGCTGAATGTTTCAGCATGATGCTAAAACTTTCAGCATGATGCTAAAACTATCAGCCCCATGCTAAAACTTTCAGCACCATGCTGAAACTTTCAGCATCATGCTGAAACTTTCAGCATCATGCTGAAACTTTCAGCATGGGGCTAAAAGTTTTATGCATCTCCGTGTCAGATCAGCCGACCAATCATTACCACCGTTACGAATACAGTAGTAACGATATGCGTGAGTAGTATAGGCGCCTCTTTACTTGTAAACAAACGGGCGCCATTTTGCTGACCTAGTTACTATTTATAGTAACTCATTTGCGTATTAGCCATGTGTGTACTATGGTCTAGTGAATCCCATTACAATGTATGACCGGATGCGTGAACAATAGTCT
The DNA here is from genome assembly GCA_032209605.1 of Mactromeris polynyma. NCBI lineage: Eukaryota > Metazoa > Mollusca > Bivalvia > Venerida > Mactridae > Mactromeris > Mactromeris polynyma. The sequence continues at coordinate 35,616,796 of JASFXZ010000003.1, forward strand.
ATTGAAATGTTAATCCGTTGATCAAGCCAACCACCGGATGCGTGAACAATAACCCATCTATTTTTAGACATTTATGAATAGAAGTATAGATTCAAGACCGTATGCTTGAACAATAAACTATTGACATGTGTACAGAACAAGTTATTTGCCTCTTTGTCATAATGTAAAAGGTGATTAGTGTGACACAGTTTGAGCATGTTTATAAGCTCGTGGTACAGCAAGTAATTTCATTCGCACCAAGGAACACCGATAACGCTGGAGAAAAATCAATTGGAAGGACAACATATCCGTTATCCAACTACAGACATAATACTTTATGGAGGACAAACAAAGAAACCGCGATTAGAAAAAGTTTGACCACTATTATCAAAGCATTGCTGTCTGAACAAACATCGTGTGTTGTGGATATTCTTGTGGAAAATGACATTTTGACAATGAACATGAGAGAAGAGATTAGATGTGAAAAACTTGCCTCCGCTAAAAACAGAAAGCTATTATCTATCACACAGAAGCGAGGTCCTCGTGCTTTCGAAATGTTCGTGGAATCTCCTTTGCAAAACAATCTAATTCACCACGTGACATATAAATATTCATATAAATTGTCTGTTGTCCTTCCAACACTTATATACAAAGTTTTATTAGTTTAGTTTTATTGAAAATTCTATTGACATAAACCGAACAAAAGTGCACAGACAATACCTGAACATGTCTAAGCACTAACATAATGTTTATAACATACAGTAACTACACGCACTCGTACGAAAGAACGCACATACGCACGCACGCATGCACGCACACACACACATAAAATACATACCATTTACATCAAAACATATTCCTTTAAACTATAACAATATCGTCTACAAAAGTATCACAACATATGTCCAATATCCACTTCACACAAATTGTGACGAAACTGTCTATTACGGGTATTTCCTATATATATCTATATATATGTCAACCTATACTATTTTTTAAAAATAGTAGTAGTAGTACATGTATAATTTTATACATATTTTCGTAAATCTATTAAGCCTGAATAAAATATACAATCATTACTTAAATTAAGAGAACAAGAAAGTAAATAAATGATTACACTTATAATTGCTGAATACAGGAGCCATAATTAATAATAATAATTTGTATTTAGAGGTATGGAATGTAAATACAACCAGTTTCTTTGATATTTTAGATCAACATGTATTGTTCCGATTTCTGATTTGAACTCGAATTAACAGGTCAAACTTATCGGTTTCTATAGAACCCTAACACTTTATTTATTTAATATCTTAACTACCGCGATATATCGATTAAAAATTGACCAAAATGCTGCAACTTATACACAACTGAATATATCTTGTTGTACGTTAGCGAGTCAGCCATATATGATATAGATCTTTGCTATGTATTTTCCTCATTTATTTTAAACACAAACTATGTACATCATATATCATCTTGTTCAGTAAGTCAACCAACATATTATAACCTATAATCTATGTAAATTGGCCAAATAGTAATAGAATTATGGACCTTCCAATATGGTTTTTCAGTTTAAGTACAACATTTTACACTTAAAATCTTTCTGCTTTGATCTATACGAGGGTCATGCAAAAAGTTCTGTCACTAATGGGCTTCCGTAGTTTTATCCCAGGTATTTTTTAAAACGCTTCATTGCACTTGAATGGTGTGTCTAATAGCTAACGATATCCGTTTATTTTGTGCAAATTGCTTTTCAAATGACCGAGTTATTTCAAATTGAAATACATGCAGTCATATACACTGACCAATTTACATTTCACATTGTAAAAGGACGAAACGATTGAAATTCGTAGCTATATTAAATGCCGCATTAAGCTTGATATAGATATTTGATGAATTGTGTGGTATATATGGACCTCAGGCCATTTCAATGCGCATAATTTTAAGGTGGGTTAAAGCTTTTAAAGCTGGGAAATCATCTGTCGAAGATGATACCCGTTCTGGTAGGCCTAAAACCTCTGTTTCCAAGGCAAACATCGCTGCTGTAAAAGTTGTGGTCGAACAGGATGCGCGATTGTCGGTGAAAGATATAGCCTTGTCCATCTGGTCATACAGTCACTGGACGATTCTACAAGAACTCTGTACTGTAGAAAGTGAAAGAGTTTTACAATAAGAAACGTCCAAGCAAAGGATGATCAGGAGTCCATCTTATACACGACAACGCCTCCTCTCACGAGTGTGAGGTTGTTAAGTCTTTTTTGGCTTCTGAAAAGGTGGAAGTTGTAAACCATCCGCCTTATTCACCTGACCTGAGTCCCTGTGACTTTTTTATTTCCAAGGCTTAAGAAAATGCTTTCTGGAAAGAAATATAAGTCCAGAAGTTCTCCTGGCAGCGCCATTTATCAGTGTCTCCAACAGATACCAAAAGAAGACTATTTATCTGCTTTTCGCGATTGGGTAAAAAGGTTACAAAAATGTGTTTCGGTAAAGGGGGAATACTTTGAAGGTTTGTAATAAAAATAGTTTTGATAAAACGTAGCACTTAAGAAATCCGAACCCAGTGACAGAACTTTTTGCATGACCCTCGTATCAACAGTTTTGAAACACACGCCGGGTCCTCTATTCTAATTTTGATCGGAATTATAGTCCTTTATCAGTTTTTAAACCATATCTCAAAGTGATTATATTTCAAATTTGATAAACACACAATTGTATTAACAAAGGTCTGAAAGATAGCTGGTCAATGTTGACAAACGTATTTATAAATACATGTACTATACCAACCGATTAAATTTAATAATTTCACTATATTAGAGAAACTTTAAATCTTACACATTTTTCAATTTTATAAAATGGAACGCAGGGGTGGTTTCTGAACACCAAAAATGAGTGTCAGATATAGATATTTCAAGGAAAGCTTACATTTTCCTCACTACATCAGAAAAAATGTTTTAAACGCTGAAAATGTTTTTGACGATTCACCAGTTAACAATATAATCTGTTGAAAAACTCGTCCTGGAAACCATTGAAAGCGGCGAAATTAAAAATTGCATAGACAATTTAATGTTCATGGAGAACATTAATAATAGAAAAAACGTACAAGGAACCAATTGGCACCGGCCTTGACGGTAACCCTGTAAAAACATGCAGGGCCTTGACGGTAACCCTGTAAAAACATGCAGGGCCTTGACGGTAACCCTGTACAAACATGCAGGGTTGTTATAATACATCTTGGATTTTCTTTTTCTTTACTAAATAAAATCCAGCTTTCTATTGTAGAAATAGAAACTTCATATCCAGTATAAAACACTCACCACCCAAAAAGGCCCTTTTCAGGGCCAACCAATTGATTATATTTCTAATTGACCTATCTAACCATTTCCTATCGCTCAGATGTTCTAACGCAAGGGAGACAACCACTCTATTACCATTATAAATGTCTTAAAGTGTATTGTCCCTTGTAAAACGGCTTACTCTAACTTTAATTCATTCTGGCACTCAAACTTTAAACCGTCATTACTCCGTTAGCTCTTATCCGAATGCTGTCGATTTTTGGTTCCTTCCAAGCCTTGTTTAAAGCTCTGTCGATTGAGTGCGTTCAACCGGAAGTGGATGGCTTTTTCAGTACAAACGTGACGTCATCTCTACGACCACGTGGTCTCAAGTAATAGAGCTTGGGGCTCCGGTATTTGGGGCTCCGGAGCACCGGTATTTGGGGCTCCAGTTGGGGCTCCAGTTAGGGCTCCGGGGCTCCGGTATTTGGGGCTCCGGGGCTCCGGTGTTTGGGGCTCCAGTTGGGGCTCCAGGACTCCAGTTGGGGCTCCGGGGCTCCGGTGTTTGGGGCTCCAGTTGGGGCTCCGGTGTTTGGGGCTCCGGTATTTGGGGCTCCGGGGCTCCGGTGTTTGGGGCTCCGGGGCTCCGGTGTTTGGGGCTCCAGTTGGGGCTCCGGGACTCCAGTTGGGACTCCGGGGCTCCGGTTGAGGCTCCAATATTATATCAACAGGTATGACTTTAACCTAATTTGTGCTTTCCAAAACGCCGTATGTCATTGTGGCATTGTGGAATTGATCAATAATGCACCTAAGTGTTAAAAGGGCTTATCATAAAAATTTGTTTTTAGGCTCTGAAATTAAAAGATTGTTTGAAATATTTATGAAAATCGTGAACTAAGCAGATCATGGTAACCAGAAACTTCACAGAAAAAATCAGAAAAATTCGTCTCTTTACGAAAAAGTTATTGACTCTTCAATCTGTAAACGTTTATTTCTCAAAACTAACAAAATGCTACTTACGTCAGTGTAGAATTAAGGCGACGATATTTGAAGTTTCAATCCAGTATATGCAGTTGTTACTGCGCTATGGCATTGTTGGTATTTTTACGCAAACAAACTTTCTAAGCCAAACGAAGGCCAAAACTTGCATTATACTCATGCAAGAGTTATCTCACTTAGTTATTTTGTAGCATTGATGGCTAGGAAGTTTTGAATGAATACATGCATTGATAACTGAGATACGGCCTTGATACGCAAAGTAGTGAAGCCGACGCCAGGATAAGTAGAATAGGTCTCGCTATTCTTCGAATCTACGAGGTTAAATACAAAACATAAAGACATTGATAATAATTAAACAACGCATAAAAAGGATAAAATGTAGTAGCAACTATCGAAAAATAAAGCATAAATTACAAATGACAATATTATAAATGATTTAATAAGTTTTGACCTAAGTGACCCTGTATTAAACTTAGTTTGTATTTTATTTAGACAAAAACACTGATCAAGTTTCATGTACTTCGCGCATGATGACGATAGACTTGTACGAGTGGAAATCGTTGGGGAACAGGCGGTTGACGACAATGGCGTCTTTCGGGATGTGCTGTCCGCTTTCTGGAGCAACATTATAGGCCGTTATTTTGAGAGAGGTGTTGAAACTGTGCCTGTCGTTTCACCGTGTACGACAAAAAGTACGTGGCGAGCAATCGGGAATGTATTTGTTAGGGGATTCTTACAGACTGGATACCTTCCGCTACAGTTTAGCGTTGCAAGTATTGCCAGGTCGTTGTTTAGGGAAGTATCTCCCGAAATGTTGGTGCAATCCTGGCTAGCCACTCTCGGAGGTACGACCGAGAACTTAGACCCGGTTGGTAGCTGGCGGTTTCTCACATGATGACCAAGACGACCTCATTGAGGTTTTTGACAGGTATCACGTGAAAGAGATGCCTAACGATGAAAACTTTGGCCGGCTGGCTCAGCGATGTGCCAGCGTGATGTGTGTCGAGCGGACACTGTATCCGCTGACGGTCATGAGGCTGGAGAGGCTTAGGAGTTCCTTTGCCAGCATCCAGTCTCTGACCAATACCCTCCGCTCCTTACGCCCGGATGGCCGGAGAGTGGTGGCCATGGTAACGGCAGAGGTAACGAACCCCCAGCAGGAAAGGGTGGTTCAATTTCTGCGTCAATTTCTCGCGTGTTTTGACATCGTATCCAATTTACTTACAATTAGAAAGTAAAAACATGTGTGTATACATCAGATAGTTCATAGTAAAGAGTGATAAAGTTGATAAACAGGAGGGCCATGATGGCCATATATCGCTCACCTGAGTACAAGACAGTCCAATAGGATTTTCAATGATTTGAGCTCGTGACCTACTTTTTGATCCCACATGACCCAGTACCACACATTTTGATCAAGTTTTATGTAGTTCCGGTAGAATATGCAGACTCCTGAGAATACCCAAGGATTTTCCATCATTCGATCATGTTACCTAGTTTTTGACCCCAGATGACCCAGTTTCAAACTGGACCTAGATGCTATTAAGACATTTTTACTATGTCTCATATAAATGAAGTAAACATGTGACCTCTGGAGCGTTAACAATGTTTTACTTTAATTATACCTAGAGACCTAGTTTTTGACCCCAGACAACCCAGTTTCGAACTCGGTCTAGATTCCATTGAAACTAATATTCGGACAAAGTTTAGTGCAAATCTTACCTCTAGAGTGTAAACAAGCTAAGGCGATCTCAATAGCTCACATTGAGCACTTCGTGCGCAGGTGAGTTAAAAAGTAACTTGTTATTATTTAACATAAATTCTACATAATACATGCAATATTTGTATTCTTAACATCGTAGATAAAGTTAAAATAACAGTTCAACTACGAACATACCCCACCCGCCGGACATAAACTGATGGTTGACTCATTACGTTAAATCAGTAGTATATTGTCCATGGCAGGGTGCATAGATAACATAATTACACCCGAGGGATTATAATACATGTATTACCATAATTTTATGGGAGATTAAAGTTTAATAAAATATGGATATTTTCTAATTACATGTAATAATATCAACATTATTGTTTTAGTGCGCATGGGATGGTTAAGTAATTCACATTTCCAACCTCTTCTTTAAGTGACGTCATTTCCAGAAAACGTCACATATGACGTCACCATGTACTACCAGTAAGCAATATTTGCCCAATAGGGGAATATGAAAGTAAATATTGTTTACTGCTTGCAAATAGTGGCATCACATGTTGTGTTTTCTTGAAATGACGTTACTTACAGAAGAGGTTGTAAATCCCATAGCAGTGCTCATTTATTGATAAATACGAGACACGAGATCGTAATCGTACATACAAGGAAATGGAGACATGTATAATAGCATTGTACACTCGTATAGACAACATTATGCACTCGCTAACCACTTTCATGTCATATTATAACGCTACCATAACATCACGCTAATTATGTTGTCCCTCGCAAAATTCGCGATAATTGATACTGGCGTTCCAATACTTAAACATGCTAATGGGCGTCATCTTAGTCCGAGTAATAAGTTTGTCTCGCAGAAATGTGCAAGCCTCTATTTCTTCATCGTACCAATAAGTAAAGCCTGGCATATGGATTTTTTTTGTTCCGATGATTTTTGCGATACATCCAGTTATAAAGGCATCTTCTATGGATAAATGTGGTATGTACTCTGACATTTTGAACATTCTCGGAATTATGTTACCGGAAATGACGTATGAATTTCCGGCCGCGTATGTAGGATACTCAGAGAGCGGAAACTCGTCTTTTGAAACAGCCCATTGCCCATCACGAAAAACTGGGGAGTCAAAATGTAAATGGCCATATATAGAACCTTTATCATCATATGGTCGTTTGTGGAGCTCTATAACAAGCAGTGGTATGTTAACAAACACATCATCGTCGATTTTTAAAACGAAACTTAAATCGCTGCAGTAGTCAGAGACCCATTTAAGCCCGATTAACATTTTTGTTGTTAAATTTCGATAGGTTTCAACAAAATTAGCATAAATAATATCGCCGTGTTGTTTACTTTCTGATCGAATGATTGAGTCTGAATCAATATAATTCTCTTTTCCTACCAGGAACGCCAACCATACAGTAACCTCGACACTGCTGTTCTGTATTGTAAATATTTGTTTGGCGTATGAACCATACGTGGAGCGTATAGCATCTCGAATAGTAGAGTGGCTTGGTAATGAAGGAACCAGAATCAGTAAAGTCATGTACTTAGCTCTAGTGCCACATATTTGGGCACCATTTATGATAAAATCAACTTCTATTGGATTGATTTTTGTTTTGTGTAAAGTAAAATAGTGGCGTTCCATGTCTTCATCGGTCATTGTTTTGTTGACAGGAGCGTCATCTTTATCATGTGTATCCTCTGGCGGGAATTTGTTTTCGGAAATCTGAACATTTTTATGCTTAACCTCATCTGTGCTGTTAGTGTCTTTCTCGGCTTCTGTTTTACCATCCACACTGAAATTTATGATGTTGGAGACATTGCGCCCATTGGTTAGAAACGTTGCACTGTGGATGGAAAATTGTGACAGTTTCATGGTTTGTTTGTGGAGATTAGTTGGTATGCGAGTGGGAACGAAAAATGTCCAATACCAAAAAAATGCTACCATTATGGCAGTGCAGATTGGAATACCCCATTTCGTCGTAGTATGTAAGTAATGTCCAACCTTTCGAATGGGCAGTTTAGCAGTCATCTGAAATGCAATAACACAAATAGTAAAAATTAGAAGACAAACAAGGCATTGACATTATCTTAAAATCGGCTCTTTTTGATACGTAAAACGTTGGGACGTTGTCCACAGTGTATAACCCGATGTGACTTCCGCGGAGTGATGTGACTTCGACAGAGGGAAGCGTTCCAGACAGATGAGTAGTGCTGTTCATTTTCTGACCAATAATTCGTAATTTCAATGTTTCTGTAGGATCTTTTATCGTCCTAACGACGGTGAATGTCTAAATTTACTATAAAAACAATACAAAGCAAGATCGGTGCGGAATAAAGCTAGTATCGTCCGTTAAAATTTGATATATAGAAACAAATGTAAAAAAATGCCTTAAAATGCTCGATTTAAAACGTTTTTGCGGTATAATTGAGTAGTTTTACTCCATATATCTTAACATATATCATTTACGAACAATTGTAGCAAGTTGCAAGTCTGTCGGTGCTCTTAAACCAACGTTTGAGCCTTCCAAAGGGATTCTGGTATGCACAAATATGATGCCGTTTACGGCAGATGTGTATTTTGCAATGATGACGTTGCCGGCTGAGGAGAGACAAGTACGGACGACGTTTACGGCTAAGGAAAACGCTTTATAAAATGACGGATTTTTTGCTTTTCTAATTGTTTTTATACCCGATAAAGCATGGAATGTTTAGAAGAATCAATGCTTATCACCAACGATTAATAAAGGCGTTCTTCGACGCCATGCACGTTAGCGATTCATTGACATTCATTTTTGATAGTCTTTCGGTTCAACCAGAAATGGCATGAATACTTAAGAAGTGAATGTATGCATAGAATTTCTTCTATGTTCTCCATATACATGTAGTGTAATTCGGCCGAAAGAAATGCGAACTCATCTCATTTAACTAGTCATCTGAAGAATTTGCTTGAAAACACTGAAAATTATACAGCCGGAATTAAAAAGAAAATTCAATTCTCATTCTAAAGGTAGTTTTCAATAAAAGTTTAATTGAAATTTAGGCGGGGGAATTTTTAGTTAAATAAAGTCACTAACAATTTCATTTGCCCGTTCGGCATTCTATACGGAAATTACCGAACTTTCGAAATTTCCGTCAGCGCTCGGACGAGTGTTCTATTTATTCGGATGTGTCATCCTTTATTGCTTATACGATACTATGCAAATATATTATGCAATGCATGCGTTGCAGTTGTTTAATGAAGAAAACTCGGAATCAGTGTAATATTAGCAAAACTAAAAAAATAATAATTGAAATTAAATGTCCCAATTAGTATTTTTAAGGCTTATTTTACAAGTTTATGATTAAATATTGAATCAGTTATGGTGGTATACATAAGTTTCATATGAATTGTATATTCATAGACAGTGGTTGTTTAATATGATAATAAAACTGGTAGGAAATTGTGGTTGTCCTAGTGCTCATACAAACGTTTTGGAGTAGATCTAAGAGCTGGCAAGTCATTAGGTTTTCGTTTCTTATTGGGATGGATCACACTTTTCATTGTACTTTCAATATAAACATGTTTTAAACAAACTTTAAGGAAAATGTGAAATTATGAATGTAGCCTGTATCTGGAAAAAACAAAATGCTTTTATTTTTGCAAAACTATAGGCTTAAATATTCAAATCCCTTCCATTATATCAGCCAGGCGCTTTCAAATTACTTATCATATACATGTATATGTATATTGAAAGCGTCTGTAAAACACAGAAATCTGTCGTGGTGTTGTTTTAGTAATAAACAATGGAAGGGGGAGTTGTGAAAATTTGACACCTCCTATTACTGAATTAATAAAAATAGTTTTATTCAATTAACTATGATGTAGAGTGAAAAGCATACGATTCTACTAGACGGTTACAAAAGGCTAAGGTGCACAACAGGGTGTCAAATTTTATTGCACTCGCTTCCGCTATATACATGTAATATAAAAGGGGAAATCGATAGTAAATTGATGCGTTGTATTAAATGTGTTAGAAGAATAGTAACCTTGAGACCTAACCTGGTCACTTCACAGCCGACTTGGGGGCCAGAGCCCCCTTCGTTCCCGGAGTATCCAGGCATGGGAAGGGATCGTAGATGATGCCACAATGAGTATAGTTATTCTCATAAGATTTGTCTCACAGACCCGATACATAGCGTAAAAAACTTCTTAAAACAAAACAAAAGGAGGTCTTGCTACACAAATCCTTAGAAAACTGAGAAGATAAAAACTATTTTTGTATTGTTGTTTAACTTTCAATAATGATGGATATATTACATGGATGAAAACCCAATATCTCAATGTAAATATAAATTATTAAACAAATCCGCAATGCATTGGCAATGCGGAATAGTAACATACGTTTTGTTTGGTATGTGCGGGCACCACAGTATCTTGCGTATTTAAAATAGTACCCACAATTATTTGTAACTGCAATTTGAATTGGAAATTGCACGACAAAGAGTTTATTACAAATGCTAAGTGATCAATAGTTTTCTTTTTATGTGCATAAAACTTAATGTTTAAGTGTTTGTCTGCTACATAGATCTAAGATAGCCCGAGGCTTTTCCAAATCACTGATCTTTCTATGACCTCTATATATAAAACTTATAAATTGTCACAAAACATAAGACAAGCTACGATATCTTACTTTGAAGAGACAATAGTACCGAATTAGCAATTTGAATAGAACATTTCTACCTATCAAATGTCACCTAATTTACATTTACACATAGTTCCTAGCTTGCGTGTGGTAAAGTAGTTACAAAAGGCTAAGGTGCACAACAGGCTAAGTATATATAGTTATATCTTATCGTCATTACAATCAGTGGTAGGACTATTATGTATTATAACTGGGATCAATAATAGTATTTTTTTTAGTATGCACATGGCCGAGCATAAATGAGATTAATCGACACTAATTATCTGCTTGATAGATTTCAGTCAAAATACAAATTATAACTTCGATCATGAATATTGGCCGAATGATTTCTATTTAATTTTTTTATTTGTTATGTTAGTTATTTGCCTAAAAGCTAGTAACATCTGTATCACAATATCTAAATATCATTATTACAATAAGATCGCATTCTGTATATAGAGTTAAACAATAACATAGCCTAAATTCTGTATATTATAAAAATATGAAGTTTAATTTCACCACGGACATATCCCGGTACAGCCTGTTTTCGGCAACGTAACGGTTTATCGATGCGGAAGATATAAAAATACGTTCGGAAAACGATTATTTGTATCTGTTATTATCAACTAATATCCCAACGTATTTAAGCAATAAATAAAATGCACTAACCTCTTTTTTTGTTTTATTTATGCGCATCATGTTGGCCGACCTAATTTGCATCCAAGGGAAGTAAACCAACCAGTTTTCGGCAACAACATTTAAAGTATACTGCACTAAAAAGTCAAAGTGTCACTAACACGGGAACTTCATAAATTGAACTGTTATTTAATTGTCAACTGTTTTTAACACATTTAACTGTTATTAACATATATATACAATTGATTTTCATTTGTAAAGTTGCTTATTGTGTTGACTCACTACAGTTAGGACAGACAAATGTGTCGCCCCTTCTGATTACTCTGACTTAGTACAAAATGATAAATGGACCCATCCATGACAAACTTCACATTGTCCCCAATTGACAATTATGAGGTATGGCCTCTTCGTCGAATCTGGTGAGAATCTTTTGCATGCTAAACATGTTTCTCTTTCGTCAATGTCATTATCGGACTCAGAGCTGGAAAAAATTTCATTGACATTGACAGTTACTTTCTTGATGCTTGATGTTGAGGGTCCTACATCATTTGTTCTTTTACCTTTATTTGTAGATGCCTTTTTAGACTTCTTTAATTGGTTTTCTTTTGACATGTTCTGTGTGTCATGCTGTATTATTTTTTTCAAAAACGACATCTTCAGTGATACATCCCCCCCCGACAATTTTACTTACAGTGTTTCTTGGTTGTGATTTCTTAACATTCTGCAATATTTTACCCCCTCTGTTTTACAAGAATGTCTCAGCATTATCCATTTGATAAGGAACTGGAGTTGGAGTTGGAGCCGAAGTACCAGTTGTACATAAATGATCTCTGTCAAATGACATTGACGGTGCAATCTGACAATCTTCGATTACAGTATAATCAAAAGGACAGATTCAACTTTTTCTGAAAGCAGACTGTATGTTACTTGGTGTCAAGGTGCTGGCATACACTTTACATGCCAATTTGCAAACGTCATACCGTGTAATGCTAATACCACTAGATTCACGGATGAATTTATGACAAGATGAATTATAAGCAACCTGAAATGGGCCAAAGCAGCTGACATCAAGTGGTTGTAGCAGATGGCTACAGTGTGGTGGTAATACAAATAAATGAATACGATGTGACTTTGCCCACTCAATAATAGGGATAGTTATATGGCTTTTATGTCCATCGTAAAGAACTAAAACATCATCATCATCCCTCGAAGGCAAATACTTACTCAGATGATCTTGTTTGTAATTGGAGAAGATCTGCGAGTTAGACCAACCTGAATCCGATACAGCTCCGTCTGTTCCTGCACTGGCCCCTTCTAATAACGAATCCAGCATCCTAGCTCCTGGGAAAACAAAATACGGGGGTATGACATTACCTACGCCATTTACGCATCCAATAAGAGTGATTGTTTTTCCTCTGCCTGACGTGACTGCCATAGACTTGGAGAATTTACTCCCAATAACTTTAGGCGGCTTATGCTGTGTATTTAGACCCTTCTCGTCAATGTTATAGATCATGTGGGGCTTGCCATGTAGATTATACTTTGTCAGGATGTGATCAAGCTCATTAAAGTTATTTTCAATTGATCCTCTATTAGCAGATTTTGCCCTAGCAACCTCTAAACTGCGCGGTTTCTTTACACCTATTTCTGGCCATCTACTTAGAAATTTGTAAAGCCATCTATCAGTGAGGGGATGGTCATTATCCCTTAATCCCAAGTGAACAGCAGAATCAGATGCCAAGTTGATCGTCTCTTGGCGGCTGTACCCATAACCAACTTCATCCATAGTCTTCAAATGACCTGATAGAAGTGCCTCCTGTTCCTGATTGATTAAACAAGGGTTGAGGTCCAGACTTAAGTGTTTCCACATCAATTTTTCCATAAAGCCTATCTTGCAATGTAGATCTTGGCACACCATATACTTTGGCAGCTTTATTGGTTGACATTCGATCTTCTTTGACAGCAAAGAAGGCCCTGGACAAAGTATCTGCATCATATGACCTGTAAAATCCCCTTCCTGGTAAATTACGCTGTTAGAAAGATGGACACAATGTTCAATACAACGAAACAATCAATTAATTAAAAGTCAATCAGTTCACAACCCTCTAAACTACTGATAAGATACCATATTTATATTGTCACGTTATATTTTCTGTGAAGTATACTATAGAAAATAGTGAAATGGGCGGGACTTAGCAATTGACCTACTTTAGCAGACGAATTCATTCGGAGTCGGAAACTTGCAGTCCTTACGCAAAAAAAATTGATCCGTTTAAGAGGAAAATTTGGGAATAACAAAAACAATGCAAAATCAGGTCGTATGCATATATTAAACAATACTTACGGTTCTTATATCCAGTTTGACTCGTAAAATGTTGCTTGACATTTCTGCGATATGGTAAACACGCGCATCTGACCCGGATATGACGTAGCTCGCGTGAGAAAAGTAAAACTTTCCAGGGCTGCCGAAAACAGGTTAGTGTCGAATTTAGGTTGTCGCGGGATATGGCCGTGATTTCACGCATTCACGGACTAAAAGTCAAGCTATTGTCATTCGATATATAACCCCACCAATATTTCACCTCAATGCTATTCTATAAAATGACATATTTCCCCACAAACTATTGCCTAAAAGCGACCTCGATGTTAATTAAAACAGTTTGTATATTTGCTGCATCCGGTTTTATTACTTCAATCAGGGACCGTATATTTTACTTCATGAAAATCATTTGCCTACCACATAGGTTAATTTTCAATAATAAAACAATCTAATGTTTCATCAAACATAATGTTTCGAGCGTTTGTCTGATACATAGATCTAAGATAGACCGAGGCTACATGTTAATGTGTTAAACCAGTTATCAATCGGTGATCAACGTAAAATTTACGATCACTTACGGAAACTACCGACAGACAAATTGACCGCTGACCAGTAGCCACATCGATATCGATCAGCATCGGCCGGATTTATCTGATAAGCGATATTGTTGTTTATGTTTATTTCTATTTCACACGAAAGTACATTCTTAATCATTACTATGTTTATTTGTGACATTGTGAACGCCATCTTGAATACCAGTGTTGCCATGGTTACAATTCTCAATAATTTTATATTGTACAATAAGCTTGACATGTCCAGTTTATATTTATATGTATCAAGTGTTCTCATACCTAAAATCTTCAACAAATTAAGTCAATTTTGGTGGAGCTACAGCATATTTTTCCTATTTTTACCATTTGCCCTTGAATATGACCTTGACCTTCGACATTTTATCAATGTCTGAACATATATTTGGTTTTCACTTTCATAGTGAATGTTGATTTATTCCATTTAGTAACTATAACTGCTTGCTGAAATATACAGTAGGGCAGTATTTAATTTTTACTCTTTTATTCTGTGAAATTTCTGTTTTTTGTCAGCCATATTGGCCGCCGTCTTGGATATCTCCATGGTTACAAATTTAATCATTTTCACGGTACACTTTGAAAGCCTATATATTCTAGATTATTTTGATACACATAAAGCATGAACATATCAAACAGCTTTAACATTATTAAGAACAATATATGGTGAAATGGTTATTTTTTCACAAATCTAGCATTTGAGCTTGAGTTTGACATTGACCTTCAACGTTTTGGATCAATCTGAATATGCACCTGATTTGCATTTTTATAGTGAAGTTTAGTTATCTTAGAAATATAACTATAATCATATTGCTTTTCAGAATATACTTACAGGGCCTTTTTCATATTATACAACTATATTCAAAAACGGTGGCCATCTTGGACGCCATCTTGGATTTTGGGGCCCGCACCAACTTTAGAAAATTTATGCCGGTGGTCTGATAAACTACAGACCCTGACGAACATTTTGGTATATGACATTGTTTGTTTTACTCTTGTGGTCACCTACCCCTTGAAATAAGCCTCTTTTCAGGCAAAAGTCACTCCACTAATAGTAAGTGCTTTCAACATGAAGTTGTAAACTGAGGATTGCAAACAGTCAACTAGGATTAGGATAAATATTGACAAGTCGCGGAAACATGTTACAAACAGAATTCTGTCATGGAAAACGAAACGAAACAGACTTCAATGATGACATAGATAAAAGCTGGCACATTATGTAACGTTGTGTTGCTGTCTTGTTAAATTAAACCAAGTCAGCAACCACTTTCATGTACTGTCGTCAGCAGTAGCTACTAAACTTAAAAGTAAACAAGAGACTTATCAAGATGGGAGCAAGTGAAGGATGAATGTTCCATACCCCCAAGGTTCAGGTAAATTCTAGAACATTACAATATTGGTAATCCAATCGCACTTGCAAGAGGTATGATCATCACTTATTGAATTGCTCGAAATAGTCAAAATCAAATGTTTTGCATTTCATAGTAGGGGACTATGACCTGACACGTGTACAAAAATCGAACAACTTGCAATCGAAAGTTCTGGAATTACGTTTGTGTTTATGTACCAAGTTCTTTACTTGTTGTGAAAACATACTTATGTTATGTCCGTATATCGTTGTATATATAGTTTATTATAGTGTCAAACATAAAATATTACAGTACATTTTACAAAGTAAAAAACATAAAAAATATTTTGTGCTCAGCCACACTTGACTTACTAGACACTGACTTATTAACATAATATCTACAATGTTGTTTGTACTTCAACATTGATAAAATATTATGAAGTATCATATATGGAATTAAAACACACAAAATCAATTTCGTCTTTCGATTTGTATACAAAATGTGACAAATGAAATTAACTTTAATTGTAGGAGAAGGTGGAAGAGCAAGAACTTAAAAACTCCATGACATGATACAAACGTAGCTATACAAATATAAGCAGAATTATTGCAATTGTTATAGAAAAGTTTAAATCTGCTGTCTTCATAAGTTTTTGCTATTCCATGTATGTTAGAGCTAGCTATGATGTCATGTCTTATACACTGTAAAATAATTGCATAACAAAAATAAAATAAGAATAAAAATAGAACAAAGGGATTATCATGTGTACAATAAATCGTTTCTGTTCTTTAAAATCATAAAACAGGTCTTGGCACTAACTCTAATAATATTTTCATTAGACAGTACAAATATTAACTTATCTTTCTCAGAGAGGTTTAGGTAATTATTATTCACTTCACATGCTTTAAGTGTAAGAGCGTCTCTAAACCTTTGGTAGGCATTACAGTGAAACCGTACATGCAATTCATTTTCAATGTCAGCTTTACAGATTGGACATAAACGTTGGTTCTCAGGAATATTTTCATATCTTCCAGTCTCTAGTCTCAGTTGGGCCACCCCACATCTGAACATGGCTTAGGCAGATCTATGTTTCATAGGTATTTGATATTTGATATATTTCTCTATCACATACGTTTGTTTAAACAATTTATATGTCCTAAGTTTATCAGCCCATTTCCTGACCGCCCAACATCCTTATTAATATTGTCTTTCCATATTGAGATAAATTGTTGAACTGATCATGTTAACACTATGTATAAATATTTAGAAGATGAATGACTACAACTATTAAGTAGCATTGACATTCCAAGTTTGTTCATATGGTTCCTTAAATTAAATTGCCAGTTCTTGTATGCTGTGCCTTTGAACTGGAATGTTGACATTTATAATACTTAATTTAAAGATGCATCAACCTTATTTAACAATAAATGATTTATTATTAAATAAGGTTGTGCATCTTTAAATTAAGTAGACAACTTATTACATTATCTACATCCTTTTTTACAAAATGTCCATGAAAGCGCGTGTGTGATCTGGAGTAAACACAGTCAGTCGAGTAATTTGGGGAAGCTGATAAATCCTTTTGAGAAAAACAAAATCATAATAATACTGTGAAGTACAGTGCTAAGCAGACAGACGTGATGCTTGTACAAAGTGATGAACGCATTTCACAGCAAAAACGTACACTTCTCAATTTTAAGTTTAATGGCGCTGTCCCTTAATGTTATCAGTTATAACAACATCAAAATTTAGCCATTAACAAAAACCTCCTTAATTTTCCTGCCACGAACTTTTAATGGCCCAAACAATTCTACTGGATCTCGTTCTTATTTGTTTATATTTATAAAAGGGATTAGGTTACTCACAACCCTATGTAAGGCCCCACAATGACGTAATAAATACATTTGTTGTGGGATACCCAGTTTTTAATAGTTTGAACATTCTACTTTACAAGTTAAATAATTCCTGCTTCCAAACTTTCATCATTCGGCAAGCCCAATATATTTCATATACATGCTACATTTCAATATCTCCACTTTAACAGCCCTTTATGGATCATTGCTAGGGCGACAGAGGATAGATTGTCAAACGAACATTATGATAAATTATAATGGTTTCAAGTTATTATCTGAGAATTACGGCTATAAACTTTGCCGAAATTTTGCTGGTTGAACAATAAACTTCGCCGTTTTCCCTTAAAAAATCACATTTTTAAGATCAGAAACCAGCTTTACACTCTTCATTAATTACAAGATCGACCAGTTGAGCTGGCTTTTCTGATCGTACGTTTTAAAAAAACACTTACCCCACCTATGATTCTGCACCGAACCCTGCATTCTGTTCCATACTCTACCGGTTACCTACTGTGAATATATTCAGCTATGTTCTATGTATTGTTATCCATTACCATTTCAAAAGTTAAAGTAAATGTACGGTACTCACTTTCTATGAAATGCAGTGAGTTAAACTCACGTTCGTAACTAATTCCATACACAGGCAACTGGATAGTGAACTGGCAGATGAGATTCGTCAAACGTAAGTTACAGGCTTCAACGATAAGTAAATCGAGCGTTATATTTTGTTGTGTAGTTTTCGATTGATACGATCCAATTTAGCTCACCTAAGCAAAAGCTCAGGGTGAGCTATTGTGATCACTGACATCGCCATTTCTGTCCACACTTATCGTAATCTTCTCCTCCTAAACCATTTGACAAACTTTGACCAAAATTCAGTTTTATGATAAAAAATATTAATTATAATTTTAATATTTAACTATAAAAATACACACGAACAATAAGGTATTACTTTCCATAGACATGCAAAGAGAATAGATTGCAATATCAATTGGAATTGCGTATGGTTACAGAAACATATTACGAATTGAAAGTTTTACTAAAAAAACATGCAAAGCTAATTTCATATTAAACAACAATACCACTTCATTTTATCTAAGACAGGTCACGTAATGAAGAATAACATTTCATTAAAAATATATACTATAGATGTGCATGTATTAAAATAGAAATATTTGTTTACAAGTTGATCAGTTTCGTTTGGATATTCTCACCAATGCGACAATTACATCACACTAATTGCACCTCGCAAGTTTCGTGATATTTCATGCTGGCATTCCAAAGTTTAAACATTTTGTGGACTGTTACTTTCGTCATTGAAATACGTTTGTCACGCAGGAATTTACAAGCCCCTATGTCCTGTTCGTGCCAGTAAGCAAAGCCTGGTAAAAACACTTGTTTTGCTTGAACAATTTTCGCAATACAGCCAGTTATAAAGACATCTTCAATAGGCATATGAGGCATGTACTCGGAAATAATGAACATTCTTGGAATAATGTTACCAGAAATGACGTACGAATTTCCGGACATATATTTAGGATACTGAAGCATGGGATATTCGTCTTTCGTAACAGCCCATTTCCCGATTCGATTAACCGGGGACTGCATGTATAAATAGCCGTATACAGAACCTTGAATGTCATATGGTCGTTCATGGAGCTCTTTGGCAAGCAATGGTATGTTCACAAATACGTCTTCGTCGATTTTCAAAAGGAAGCTTAGATCGCTGCAATACACCGAGACCCATTTAAGCGCGATTAACATCTTTCTTGTTAGATTTTTATAGGCTTCAACAAAAGCAGCGTAAATTATATCGCCGTATTGTTTACTTTCTGATCGTATCATTGAGTCTGAATCAATAGAATTATCTTTTCCAACTAGGAACGCCAACCGTATAGTAACCTCGACACTGCTGTTTTGTATAGTAAATCTTTGTTTGGCGTACGAACCATACGTGGAGCGTATAGCATCTCGAATAGTAGAGTGATTTGGTAATGAAGGAACCAGAATAAGTAAGGTCATATAATTAGCTCTAGTGCCACATATTTGGGCACCATTTATGATAAAATCAACTTCTATTGGATTGATTCTAGTTTTGTGTAAAGTAAAATAATGGCGTTCAGTGTCTTCTTTTCTCATTCGTATTTCTGCTGGAATATCTTCTTCGTCGTGTTTATGTACTGGAAGGGATTCATTACCGGCTATGTGAACATTTTGCAGTCTGACTTTGACTTTTGGTTTGCTATTAGTGTAACTTTTCGTATCGTTTTTAGCAACCACACGTAAATGTAAGACATTGGACCTTAAGTCTTTGTTTGCTTCGTTTAGAAGCAGATTATCGTTGTGTGGCAATTTTTGAAGTCTCATGGTGTAATTGGTTTTCTGATGATGAGAACTCGTTGATTCACTACGGAGAATGAAAACTGTCCAATACAAGCCACACGTTACCATGAAGATAATGAACATTCGACTACCCAGTTTCATTGTCGCGTGTGCTTGTAAGTTACGTTGGAGCACCAAATTGTTGAGATTTGAGACCTGAAATGAAAAAAAACGCATTTATAAAAAAATTGCCTAAATTAAGATTTTGAAGTAATGTTAATAAAACATAAAATGCGTTTCCGTATAAAACTGAAATAACCGAAAGCTTTTACATTTAAGTTTAGTATCATATGTATTATGCACATAGATAGGAATGTGTTGACTTGCGGCGAAAATCGATTCATTCGTAATATGACGATCGCGGACTATCCCCTGTTACATCGATTAATCGCTGATTTTCTTTCGTTATATTTGCGATCGTAATGGAAGTTACTCGCAGTGACGCAAACTACGATGGCAGACAGTGAGCTGCCTACTGATCAGCAAACATACGATTATCCTGGGAAATGAACGTCCAGATGTTGGTCGGTGTTCAGAGTACTGTAAAACTTCAATAATAGGAAACTTGAAAAAATGGTCGTCTTATTGAGGTGGTCTCAATATTGAGGTTGAATAAAGAGCAAAACTGTCAATGTGAACTCGAAAGTTGTGGTCTAAAGTTTGAGGTGGTCTTATAATTGAGGTGGTCGTTAGGGTGAGGTTTTACTGTATTTTATTATAAAGCCAGTGTCGACTTCGAAAGATACTTAATTATGCAATGTGTAACATTTGCAGGAAGTGTTTTACGTTAATAAGTACAATATTTGGATGGTATCGATGTTAGTCTTAAATAGAGTACGCATGAAATAAAAACGACCTATTTGACAACATCGATCAGCGTACCTGATTTAAAGAACGATTTCTCAACATATGACCTTAAAGATTTTGTCATGTTGGTATTAATTGCAAATATGAAGTCATAAATATGTGGTCAATAATCAATAAGCTGTAAACGAATGTAGTGGCTCGTTTACCTGGATTTTATTTTTTTTTATTTATCAAAAATGTATCAATTATTTACATAATTTGCATGAACCAACATTTGGGTATGAAAATCATTTGACCAAAGATTAACTCCGTATATGTAGAGCTTTTCTGCGTCGAGAATATACACAAGTGAAGAACAGGTACAGAACATGTATCTACCACCACAGCGACTAATGCCGGAACAAATAGTGTGAAGCGTCTTGCCTATGGACAGACAACTAAGTCAGTGACTGGACGGGTTGTAATGTGATCTAAGTAACCATGTTAACTTCTTTCTAAGAGATGAAATGTTAGAACACCGCATATAATATAATTAAGATGTTTAGGTATATAATCTCACGTGCGCCATTTTGTAAATTTATAATGAACTATGCAGAGTCTTTGAATTGTATAATTGAATGGTTAATTTCGCTCATACTATTAATGTGAGTGAGTGACACAGGAAAGGGCACATTCACATAATAAAGCATGCCCACACATGCCGGTATCTCTAGGATACTAGATAATATAAAATGGGGAGGGGATATGGGACATAAGACTTTCTATATAAAAGTAGAAAGTATATTCAACTACAGTCAGTACCCAGTATTGTCATTGACAGTTCTGTGTGCACGCCTTTGTCGACTTTATCTCAAAAAAGCAACTACGGCGCCTAGTAGTCGGAATTGATCGCATAATTCTAAGAGAGACTCAATGCAGCCACATCACTATTACGTCATCACCACGCATGCGCAGTCAATGGCGCCATGATATTGTTCTCCATCCTCGTTTTCCTATTTTATTTCGTGACTAAGTGATATGTGCGAGGGCCATGTTTGGTGAATGGTGTCGTCTCTCTACTCTGTTTTGTTTTTGAAATGGACATACTGGTTGCAGCATGGTGCAAGATTCATATTTACTTGCATAAATCAGAGTGTTAATCTGCCAATAACAGGTAGCAATATTATGGAGGAAAGAAATGGTGTGCATAAAATCAAATTTACCCTTAAGCGGAATTAAACCGAGTGGTGTTTTGTAATTGTTCTTTACCAGTATGTTTCTTATATAAATCTGGTATCCTTGTGCTTTTGGTGTGACTGTTCATTTTGTTTGTGGTATTTCCTACAACAAAAATCCTGTAATTTCTTTGTTCGGAATTGTAAGTCATTGTGTTGACTTCCGGTGTGTGATAGGAAGTTAGCGTTGTTAGGAGGGAGCATAAAAAGCTATAAAAACGAAGGGTTTTGTGAACAGCACTGGGACGGTATTTATAAAGCATCTTAAGTTAAGATTAAAATTCGACTTAACTTAGAAAAATTCAACTTAACTAAACTTTTTCTTAACTTAAGATAATTCATATTTATAAAAGGACTTAAGTAATTTCTTAGTAAAGATTAAATGTAAATTACTTAAGTGAAATATTTTTCTTAAGACGTTTTTGAACATCGTCAAAGGAATTTCCCGAGTTATTTTTAGTAACGGAAGTGGAGATTTCGCTCGTGAAAAAAAGAAACAAACGATAGACGCTTGACTTATTAAAGGTCGTTTAATAAATCAAGCGCCGCGGTGACCTGAGAACTGTCAAACGACAAATGGACGCTACACTAACAACAAAGAAACGTAGCCAGAATTGGAGCGAGCGGGACTGCCTACATCTGGCTTCGTTGATGGGGGAAACTGTCTCTGGGGAAGGGAGCATGACGTATCATGCCTACTCAAAGACAAGGTTCGGGAATGGTACGTATTTAAATGGCTTTATTATAAGTTAACGGTAGTATTTTTTCGGAGATTGCCAAATCTTCGCCTTCGGTTAACATTCATATAACGAGACAGCAACGTAGGCAATATTTGCCGTATTGTTTTGATACGATATTTTATTAGGTTGGTAAACATCAAGCATTATTGTTTTATTACGGAATTACGGATGATGACAATGCAATATTTACGTATTTTTGGTAAATAATTTCAATTGGTATCGCTTTTTTGTCCATTTTTGGACAAAAAATACATTACTTACGTGCTGTTTCAACTGTAGAGTGGTAGATAAGACAAATCTCCTTTTAAATCTTCGTAGACTTGTAAATCGTCTAGTAATGTGACAAAAATGATCGAAAATCGAGTTCGCTTCGTGTTTTTCAATGTGCTTAAGAAATTTCTTAACTAGTTAAGACACCTCTGAAGGTGTCTTAAGTTAAGTTGAAAATTTAAGAAAAAAATAAATTTAAGTTGTTTTATAAATACCACTTAAGAAATTTTCAACACTTAAGTTGAAATTTAAGTGAAAAATGGGAGTTAAGTAATTTTTCAACAATATTCTTAACTTAAGATGCTTTATAAATACCGCCCCAGGACTACATAGCAATTTAAACCTGACTTAACAAAACAACGACTTCACTGAAACGTAACCAAAAATAACGACCTCCTGAACCACACAATAGATTTTGACCAAACTTTACAGGAATGATAATTACGTGGTCTTTTTTTCAAAAATGAGAGAATAAGTTGCTATAGGAAACGCCACATTCACAAGACAATGCCTCTCTACACAGACCTCCGGGAAAACAACAGTCCACAAAACATCAGGCATTGAGGAGGTGCAAGGGTCAATACGCAAGGGAACATGGGCGACAGGAATGGCTTGGCCGACAATAAAGAACAAATAAAGGGAATTAAGGAGGACGAACAGATGGGATTTAATGAATGAAATACCTCACGGTACAAGTCAAGAAAGCTAACAACGATATGCCGAAACGGGTGGGGGAGAAAATAACATGAATACTGTATCAATTGAAAATTGCACATGGGGAAAGGGTGACTTAAATTATAAATGTACATGTACATCTAAAACATAAATAATAACCATACAGCAATTTACAGCCTTGGAGGTCTGTAAACATACTGAGGGTTTAAATCGATTTAACATCTAGCTAACCTCATACTTAATTGCTAGATGGTGATTGATTTCAAAGTTTAATAAGTGGTTCCGGTCAGCTGCATTAGTAGGTCACATGAATATATTTTTAAATCTCCTTGTCCGAAACCTTAACTCGTACAGCTTTGATATTAGGTACGTAGCATTGTCAAGTCATACTCTCACAAGAGTGTATAAATTAATTAGTTCCGTCAAAAATCATGGCCATCAGGGGACAGGGCATTGTTCCTTGTTAATATAGTGGAAACTATAAACGACATGTCTTCCTTAAACTGTCACATCGACTGACGTTTATAAGCAAGTGATCATGATGTTGGATGAAATTTGTCATATAAATAAAATATTGCGAACATTATGGTGTACTCATTTTCCAAAACGTGTTTGATTACGTATAAAGCTCCGATCATAGAATCGTTAGTAACAATACAATACATGTATATTTTCGCGAATGAGTTATTGGTTTCTTTTTTTGTCAGTATCCATAGTCTTTTCTCTTTTCTTTAAAAGTTATTCTTTCAGGTATATTTTCATTGTTAGTGTTATTCGTTTGATACTCCCACACAACGCTTTGATTCCACTACCGTTACATTCACACGCTGCTTTATAACGCAGTCTATTTTGATATTTGACTTAACCTTTCCTGATAAAGCCAATGACTTAGTCGCAGTAAACGAAATTCCCGTTTTTCCGCGATACTAAATTTTATTGGTCGGGACGATCACGTGACTACTGAGTTTATAATAGACGGGTATTTTTCCGTGTTAAAACCAATCAAATGTGTACACAATATAAAATTATGGCCTTTCGTGTCGAGGGGAATTTGGACGATCTAGCAAATCAGTTTTATTTCAAGTCATTTTGCACTTGCAGAAGTCAGTGTTCCGTTCTTTCGTCGAGGTTTGTACTGATACGTATTACAAATATTGTAGCGAATTTAAATAACGAGATGCTGAGTAACGAGATAACGCATTTTAAATAATGGATAATTCACATTGTACTATTATTGGAGAGTTTAACTTACTTGCATTTAACTGCAATAATATGACAACAAATTGTGTAGCTGGGGATATTAACTTCTAATAGAGACTCTCATCCCTAGTGCAGCATGTATTAGAAACATCAAAGATGGAGGGGTAACGCAGTGCTTAGTATTTACCCATGTAAACTATGATGTGTGGCTTAAACAGTATCAGATCCATTTGGAATGGACACTGGAATGTTCAATTACATCTGAAATGGATAGATATGTAGCCAATATACAGCGTAAAACAAGGTTAAATAATAAGAAAGCAAATTACAAAGCAATGAGAGAGTATTGACTGGAATGATATATTACATGATAAGTCAGTAGCGGATCAATGGAGAATAATTAATGGATACATTCGAAGCTGTCGAGAGATTCATTCCAAAAAAACAACGTTACATACCAACAGTAAATCAAATCAACAAGAAAATCCATTAATTGAAATGACAAAACTATAGAAATTAGATTAATATTATATGAAGAATATGGAAACAACCTAAATGGACAAAAACAATATAATACAGTAAGAACTCAAGTACGTCGATATTTAAGAGAGGCGGCAAAAACAACACGAAAAATGTAGCATAAAATCTAACACAACCACAAACATTCCTGGAACTATGTGAACTCGAAATCTTAATCTTCAATATCAAATGTGTATCTCGATGAAAGCTAACTTTTCAAGTCATCATTTATAGTTAATTCTGGAGAAAAATTTCAGACAAATTACCTTAGAATCTATGGACAAAGACTAATACTGAAAAAATATTAAAACAACTGTATGAAGTACAGTGTGCACCAATCTTTATTTTCTTTAAAACAAGTCTATTATGAGATACCATCTGAATGGAAAACGGCAAATATTACAGCACTTCACAAAAGAGATATAAATATTCTGGAATGTATAGACCGGTCAGTTTAACTTGCATACTATGTAAAAGATGTTGTTTCAGGTAATACCACATACACAAGAAAAAGCCTCAACACACAGAACCCCGTATAAACAACAGTAATCAAACATGAGGCAATGATGAGGTGCAAGGGTCAACACGTATGGGAATAGGGGTGCGATGCATAGTCTGGCCGACTATAAAAACAACTATAGAGAATTTAGAGAGACAAAGAGGGAATTTATTAAAGGATGGAATACATAATGGAACAAGTCAAGAAAGTCAGTAATCATAGGCCGAAATGCGAGAGAAAACATGAATAGTATATCAAGTAAAGAACTGCAGACGGGGACAGGGAACATAACATACATCTAAAATACAAGTCAAGAAAGTCAGTAATCATAGGCCGAAATGGGTGCGAGAAGAACATGAATAGTATATCAAGTAAAGAACTGCAGACGGGGACAGGGAACATAACATACATCTAAACACATAAATAGAAACAATAACCACATAGCGATTGGAACTGTCAGTATAAGTACTAGTGGTTTAAATCGATTTAACAGTTAGCTAACGTGTCAGAATCTATAGTGAGAGAAAACATGGTAAGTAATAAATGAACTAGTACTTTTAATACTAGTGGTAGTACAGTCAATGCATATGTGACGTTATGAAAGCATTTGATAATGAAAGGCATAGCCGTCTTCTTCACAAACTATATAGATATGGTGATAAGTATATAAAATGGACTCAGTGATTCTAAGTATGCCAAAAACAATGTTTTATTGTGACTGGATGTCCCTCAGAGTCGGGCCTTTTA
Organism: Mactromeris polynyma; assembly: GCA_032209605.1. Lineage (NCBI taxonomy): Eukaryota > Metazoa > Mollusca > Bivalvia > Venerida > Mactridae > Mactromeris > Mactromeris polynyma. Next base: position 35,643,229 of record JASFXZ010000003.1, read on the forward strand.
TAACTAATGGTATTCCACAGCAATCAGTCTTGTTATTTTCGATTTTCATTAATGACGCACTAAACATAGTGAAATATGCAGACGAAACAAAGATATTCAGGCACATCCGTACTAAAAATAAAAGAGATTTTCTACAGGAAGACATCTTTGCAATTCAACAATGGTGGTTTTTAAAGTTCAATCCGGAAAAACGTCACACTATGACAGTTGGTAATAATTAAATTTACGAAAGAAGTTATATCCTTGCACGGAAAATTCTAATGCTAAAAGACGTGATGGAGTTATCGTTGACAATAGACTTTCTTTTGAAAAACGTGTGGCTGAAAAAAGTTAATACTGCAAACTTTGCGATACGATTGATCATTTGAATACTTGGATACAGACATCTTTAATTTGTTATATACAAGTTTTATAAGAACTAGAATTGAATATGCGAATCAAGTGTGCAGCCCACGCAAAAAGAAGAAAGTTATAGTAAATGAAAAATGTTCAGAGGAGAGCTACAGAGCTACTACAATTATAAAAGCTCCATCTGTTTATTCATTTGAAAGACGATTGGATAGATATTGACCAAATTTAGAACTTGCGTACGACTATTGTGCATGTATTGCAACCGGGCTTAGTCAAAACAACAACGAAGAGCTGGTGTTAGAGGCCGAAAATAGCCTTCGTCCAGAACAGGAATTATGGTAAGTTATTGTAACTATAATACTTGTGCTTGCAATAACTTACAAAACGGAAACTAGGTTCCATTAGACTAATTTGAAATACATCAAAAACAAAAAAATAACACGTGGTGGTTATTTTCAAGGAATCAAAGCAACATCATCCGCGGCCCTCAAATGTGAATTACTTTGACAAAGTAACTATCCCATGCGCACTAAAACAATAATGTTGATATTATTTCCAAGCAGGAAACAATATTTACTCCATATGGTTACTTTGTTTTCATATTGCCATATGGGGCAAACATGGCTTACTGTCAGTACATGGTGACGTCTCATGCGACGTTATTTAGAAATGACGTCACTCAAAAAAGAGGTTGGTAATAGTTCAGGGGCGCTCAAATAGACACTGATTCTGCTTCCCATTCATGTTTACCCTCGCACCTCCTCTCAGTTCCTAATGCTTTGTAGATTATTTTCCCTTGGGTGTGTGAGCGATGCATTGTCGTATGTATGTGGTGTTCCCTGTAACAACATAACCTCTCTTTCAGTAAAGACATTCAAACAAAAAAAAGTCAATAAGTTATGCACATATTGTGAATATCTTAAATCAGTGGTAAATAGCAAATAGCATGTTAAATTACGTTGCAGTTTAGAAAGAGAAATAAATGTAATTATACAGTTCAATGTTAATAGGAAAAATATCTAGATTAAAGGCATTCACTTGATCACACAGATACACATAAACGTCTTCCCGAAAGGCACTATGCGAATTCTTATCTAGATGATTAAATGGCTTTTCTGTGTAGTAAATGCTGTAAAATATGTTTTTCTCGTACGTAAAAACTTGTATCGTATTTACATAATTAAAATGGATTGAAGTACATTTTGACATTTCAAAATGATATTTAAGCTGAGAATTATATTTTGGAGATGAAACAGATGATCATTTAACTTCTGGGTTCGAAACTATTGAACATAGGTAAGTTACAAAGAAACTGAACTGAATACCCCGAACTCCACGCTGAGGTAAACAAATAAAACACTGTCAATACGTGGTGCTGGCTGTCTAAATAAAAGACGTGTTGCAGTTGAAAAACGCAGTCGTTGAAATAATAATTTTATTGTACTAAATGCATTTTCATGAAACTAGCTACATTAGCTTCATGCCCCCTTAAATATTGAAACAGAGTCAAGATATACGTTTTATTGTTCAGAGAATTTCTTTTGTTAATTTTACTGCCGAATATAGGCTGTTTCACCTAATCAAAAAGTGTTAATTTTCCCCCAAAAATCTTAAAAAATATTTATTCCCATTTCTTTGTTCATTTTTCCCCTTATGACTGAATTCCTTTTTATTAAGTCAGGTTTTTGTGTATTTGACCTTTTATAAAAGAATATTTGCTGTTACATCACCTCATATGTATAACAAACGCCAGCCACTTCTGAAAAGATATTTTTATAAGCAAGACAATCATTACCTTATTTCCCCAAATTTGGGATTAACCGCGACTATTTTCCCAATTGTAAAGGCACATGCAGTAAAATGTTGTTAAAATGTTTTCAATGGCGGCGGCGTTTTGACCAGCACATAGGATAATTTAGTCCCTAGGCACGCTTCAACACGGTGCTTTCGAAAGGTTTTCGAAAGTGACAATACATGTATCACTTAATACGATATCTATACAATATTCATGGATACAAAGTAAATTTTAAAGTCTTAAAAAAATATTTTCAATTGATAATTACTTCCTCATAATGAATGCTTTTCTCTCTTTATTTGAAACCGTTACATGTATATATCAGAAATGAAATATGAGATTTAATTCAATTTTGAGTTGGAATCTTTAAACGCAATGTAGTTATAACAAGCATCCGAGATAGGAAAACCATCGTGATCTCTTGCTTTGCAACGCAGGTGATCGTCACGAAATTACGAGTAAATGTGACCAATTAAAATGAGTGTTTCGCGACAAACGATGCAATTAGACTGGTGACTATTAAACTTGTTCTTATCAAGTTATTATTACTCTAATTGTTATCATTATTGTTATATATTTGTCTTTGTTCAAGCTAGGGAGTTAAATGCGAATTGGGTAGATTTATACATTTCTTCCGTATTTTATCGAAGAGCGGTATTCGGAGGGAGTAAGCCCGTACACAGCGATGCTGTAAAATGCACTCTTTACACACACGGAGATCGTTGGGCGACCATTGAGCGATCCAAAACTGGCCCGATCTCTCGGCGATCTCTCAAAGCCCCGATCTATAGAGATCTTGGAGAGACCTTGGAACGCTCATTGAAAGACCATTGAGAGATTGAAATGGATACTAAGCCTCATGCAGCGACCACTGGGAGTTTGCGGAGCGCTTGTTTTGCGACAATGAAAGATTTCTAAAGCGCTGGTGTACTGCCTTGGGCTTCATTTGTTGACTTTAGCTGCACAGCAGCAACACCCTGTGACAAATTCAGAATGTCAGCTACATAACATTGGGTTAAGCCTTCGCAACTTGTAGACCTAAACAGAGATTAATATATGCTCCAAAAGTACACGTAATTAACCGTGATGATGAATTTACTATGTAACATTTTTATTGATTTTTAAGTTTTAGGTTTAAACTTATTTATTTTACATCTATTGTGAAACAAGTACTTACAACTTATATTAATCACACTAGATGACTGCTTCCTGGCTACTAACCAGTACTCGCATCAAATTTAGGGATTGTGAAGTGCGTGATAAAACTCCGCATATCGCGGGGCTCGAACTCACGACCTTCGGATCAGGAGTCAGGCGCTCTACCCCTAGACCAATGCACAGCCTTCTAAATTTGTTAAGTAGCTCTATATATGTATTGCTCATCTCTTTAACGTGAATAAATATATGATAGATACATACCTGACTTCTTTTTTACAAGTATTCAATCATTTTGAGTGTTATCCTTTTCTTTCAGTAAACTCACATTAATAGATATGTAGGTAAAATGTAAATGTTTTTACATCCATGAACAGCGCGATTGTATTCCGAAGCCACAGAACATTCCGTAAGTAGGTCACTATATGTTTAGCAGATGAAGTTAAAAGACATTCAAATTCAAGGTGCACACTTTCACGATGCTATAAACCGAACGCTTTATTTAACCTATTGTTGATATGTTTCTTCTAATGTACGAGTATCTACTGCACCGAACTCCTTATAACATACATGTACATGTATAAATATTTAATTATACCAGAAGTTAATATCATCCTGTAGGTCTCTAAAGCTATGCATAATTGATTATGTGAGTAAAAGTACCAAATAATTTGATTATGTACACTGATATATTGTGATAAATCACGTCCGTATTACATGACCGGCAGAACATTACTCAGAACTATGCGCGTTTTTATAGACAGGTATTGCAAGGATCGATTATCAAACAAAGAAATATTTGTGACTTCTAATGCGTAGGTCGAACTAACTTACTCATGTGTATGTTAAGTCTCATATTTGATCATGAAGATTTACTGGAAAAAAATTATATAATATATTTATACATGTATGTATATTTTTACTGTTCCGGTGTTTTGAAGGTCTTAACAGAGATTGCGATATTGGTCCCACTGGCTTGATACAAATGGGGACAGTTTGAACAAAAAGGTCCAATACTGAGGTACAAACCGTTTTTTCTGCAATTAAGCTGTAAGTCACATAAACTGCCAGCGTCATGCAGTGACTTTTCCAGCTATTAAATGGTGGGAAAAGTCCCCAAATGACCCTATGACCCTTAAAGCATTATTTTATCGTGTACGGGCACCTGGTAGAACTACTGACCTTCCTTAAGCCAGTAAGATACATTCCTCACGCACAAAGTCTACATCCCAGACAGATTCGAACCACAGCGATGATTTAAAGACGGCGACAATACGACCACGGAGGCCCGTGTGAAATAGTAATCTGCTGTAAAAGCAAGGTTTGATTAACTTGTAAGGATCTCATTGAATAGAAACTGTTATGTTAAATTGTTTTATGCGCGCCGAGATAAATCAGACAATAATCAACAGCAGTTATACCAACTGAAATATGAAATACATTCAGTGATATACTGAATTTATACACATATATGACAATGTATATAACGTTTAAAGTACGTGGTAGCACAGCAGTTTTATGGTCATGTAATATTGCAAGTCTTGTGTGCTACGTATTTGTAAATAAAGTATTTATTTGTATGAATATATTTTATTAGTTCCAGATGAACAAAACCAAGGATTTACATTTTATTTTTTGTCCAACTTTTGAACATTCCATCTTATATCGGATACATACACAGACCTCATTCAGTCACCGATAAAAAAATTGTATTCTCGCCAAACCGATCGCTGACATCAAAAGGTAATATATCGGACAATTATGATATTTAATTAATTGCAATTATCAGAAACTACGCTACCATGCTAAATAATGGACAAACTTGCTGTCGTCTAGCAATCGAGAGATAACACTGTAATCATATTTAGCGGCCACCTTGATGCCTGCATCAATGTTTGTCTTCCATCGGACTTGAATTTACTGTTAATTCTAAAGATAAGGACGAAGTATAAACGCAGCCATATCAAGAAAGTTGATGGAAAGACAAGTTTTTGTCGTAAGTCATGGGAAAACGCCAACCGCGTCTATTGTACCCGGTGTTGTGTGATACCGTGCCATTGTCAGTTACTATGGTCTGTGTATGAAGTCACTTGCTGTTTTAGTGACAGTATGTGCCTTTAATTTGACATTCATGTAATTATTTTATAGAAGAACAATGTGACATACCGGGAATATTAAAGTAACATATAACACATTTTTATGCAATGTTAAATCATGAACTTAAATATATTCATCATACAATACATTAGGGATAAACTGATTTGATTGGATCGAATATGTAGCATAGAACTAAGGCCTTGGGCTAAATCCCCAAGCAAAAATGAAGCAATCATACTGGTTGTGTGGCATGGTAAAGACTTGGGGCGCTTCCGGTTAGCCATGCACGTTTCTTACATCGATTCAAATGTTCAACAACTTTCTTGAAATGGCTGCACAAAGTCAAACAAGAATCATTTATTGAAATAGTATATGTATGTTCGGTTGTCGAGCCCATTTGCCATGACATGGGTTTAATACTCAATGATGGTCCCTCTCAAATCCGATCCTGGTCATTTATTCATTGCATCAAGTAGATTTTAACATGTCGAAAGAATGGAATTCTCATATACCTGGGACTCTCATCTCAGTGTGGACCTAGCTAGTGGTGCTTTCATGTGTTTTCAGAATAAGTCTACACTGCTGGTTTAACATACTTGCTGCGTGTCGAGTTTGCAGTTTGGTTGTGTATACTCTGATTTGCAGACGCATTGCAATCTATACAAGTTTTATTCAAGTCAAGTCAAGTCAAAATTTATTTATTGTCGGATAAGTACATCAATTAATAACATTAGCCATGTATTGCTATTTACCGACATTTATAACAACATAACAAACATGCATACAATTTTGGTTACGTAAATTATTAAATAAATACATGTTATATTAAGTTAATAAAATTTATATTAAGTTAATAAATGAAAGAAATACATATTTTATATGATTATAAGAATTCTTAGTTTTAAAATGCTTGCAGTCATGGAAGCGTTATATACCTTAAATACACAAAAATATAATTCAACAAATAAAAGCTTAATTATTTTTAGTTAACTTAAAATAGTCATATTACTAAGATCATACCGATGCAACTACTAAAATTGATTCAATTCACATCTCTATTCAAAACATAAAAACATAAAAAGATACGTTAATTATAAAACAACACGCAACGTTAACGTAGCATTTCTAATCAGAACAAAATCTGCATGTACAACCGTCATTCCATCCCACGACGCTACCAGACTCTGGAACTGATTGAAGTTTCCCTCATCGCGGAAGTGTTGGGGCAAAGAGTTCCAAAGTCTCGAAGCGCCATAGCGGAATGAGTTTAGACCATGCCTGGAGGTTCTAACACGTGGTACATAAGCAGTATTGTAATATCGAAATGAATAATGTTGTTGTTTCATTGTTATTAAGTCGTGTAGATAAACAGGGCATTGTTTATTGATAATTTTGAAAGTTTCAATTGCCATAGTTCTAATTCTTCTAATTTTTAAAGATGGAAGTTTAGATTTTATTAACAAAGTATTATAGTCCGATCATCATATATAAATCTTAATGCCCTTTCCTGTATTTTTTCGATCTTCATGGTATTGACCTCCCCGCAGAAATGCCACGTTAACGGACAGTAGTTAAAATTGGATAAAATAAAACTATAATAGATATTTAGTTTCCCGAGTCTACACAAATAACGACCTATTCTCTTAAGAACATTTAATTGCCGGGAAGCTTTTTTACACATGTTAGATATATGAGTGTTAAAATTCAATTTAAAATCAACAGTCACCCCAAGAGCTTAACCTCATCCTCACTTTTTATTTCTATATCATCCAATTTAAAACTTAAATCTGATTTTTGAGTCTTCATCCCAATGGAAATGGCTTGGAATGTTTCTGGATTTGCTTTCATTTTATTTATATTAAACCAGTGGATGAGATTACAACTATCTTCTTCTAAATGTTTCTTTACAGTGTCAAGATCATGATTTGAACAAGAGACAGTATTATCATCAGCATAATTATAAAGGTCACAATTAGACACAAAATAGAAAATATCATTTAAGAAACAACAACAAAACAGGACCAAGAATTGATCCTTGTGGGACACCTTTTATTATATTTTGATAAGTGCTTTTGAAATTTCCAATTTTAACACACTGTTGTCTACTAGATAAATAACTCAATAGTAAATTCAAAGCATCTTCAGAAGCACCATAAGCTTTTAACTTTAACAGCAGAAGGTCATGAGGTAAACAATCAAACGCTTTAGACAGATCCATGAGAATTGCTGCAGTGTATTTATTATGGTCTAAAGCAAGCTTCCAGTCTTCAATGAGTTTTAGAAGGGTAGTTTGACAACCGTAACCAGGCCTAAAAGCTGATAAAAATGTGTTGAAATGTTGATTAAAAAACTCAGTAAGTTGGGAATGCATAGCTCTTTCATAAATCTTGGATAAAACTGGTAAAATGCTTACTGGTCTATAATTGGTTTTGTCAAGCATACTATTCTTTTTGTATAAAGGAGTTACTTCAGCTTTTTTAAGAGTATCAGGAAAAACAGATTCTGTAAATGACTGATTTACTAAACTTGTCAAAGGTTAAACAATTGATGGTTTTGCTAACTGTATGAGTTTAGCTGACAGTCCGTCATGACCAGTAGCTTTCTTACAATTAAGTTTATCTATTTGCTTACAAATAAATGTTTCTGTGACTGGTCTAAAATCGAATTCTTCATTTTCAATTTTATTTTCCATAATTTTGCGTATACTTGGGTGCGTAGTATCTACAGGGACTGTGTGATTTCCAATATCTTTGGCAACATTTACAAAAAAATCATTATAAACATTTCACAGACTTCTCTCTGATTATTAATCAATTTATCATTGTCATAAATAATAGTGTCCTTTTGTACCTTGGAACCTTTATTGGTTAAAAACGGTTTGACGGTAGGCCAGAAGTCTTTTGAATTGCAACCACCTACACATCTGTCTAAAAAATATTTATTGATAGATTTCCTCATACGAGGGTCCTGCAAAAAGTTCTGTCATTGGGTTCGGATTTCTTAAGTGCTACGTTTTATCAAAATTATTTTTATTACAAAACTTCAAAGTATTCCTCCTTTACCGAAACACATTTTTGTAAACTTTTTTACCCAATCGCGAAAAGCAGATAAATAGTCTTCTTTTGGTATCTGTTGGAGACACTGATAAATGGCGCTGCCAAGAGAACTTCTGGACTTATATTTCTTTCCAGAAAGCATTTTCTTAAGCCTTGGAAATAAAAAAAAGTCATAATGACTCAGGTCAGGTGAATAAGGCGGATGGTTTACAACTTCTACCTTTTCAGAAGCCAAAAAAGACTTAACAACCTCGCACTTGTGAGAGGAGGCGTTGTCGTGTATAAAATGGACTCCTGACCATCCTTTGCTTGGACGTTTCGTATTGCAAAACTCTTTCACTTTCTTCAGTACAGAGTTATTGTAGAATCGTCCAGTTACTGTATGACCAGATGGACAAGGCAATATATCTTTCACCGACAATCGCGCATTCTGTTCGACCACAACTTTTACAGCAGCGATGTTTGCCTTGGTTACAGAGGTCTTAGGCCTACAAGAATGGGTATCATCTTCGACAGATAATTTCCAAGCTTTAAAAGCTTTAACCCACCTAACAACTGTGCGCATCGAAATGGCATGAGGTCCATATATACCACACAATTCATCAAATATCTATATCAAACCTAATGCGGCATTTAATATAGCTACGAATTTCAGTCTTTTCGTCCATTTTACAATGTGAAAAGTAAATTGGTCAGTGTATATGACTGCATGTATTTCAATTTGAAATAACTCGGTCATTTGAAAAGCAATTTGCACAAAATAAACGGATATCATTAGCTATTGGACACACCATTCAAGTGCAATGATTTTTTTTTAAAAATACCTGGGATAAAACTACGGAAGCCCATTAGTGACAGAACTTTTTGCATGACCCTCGTAAGACTTGTAACCATGTTCCTCTGTTTTCTGTAATTTTCAAAAGTTCTTGAGGTTTTACATTTATGAAATTTATTGCCCAGCATTCTTTTCTTGTAAATAGCCTGTTTTAGACCTTTATTCATATATGGCACTGATTTGGAAGTAGTTCTTTTCTTTTTTATTGGGGCATGTTCATTTGCAATGTTTAAAAACTTATCACTGAAATCATTATAAACCATATTCATACACTGACAACATTCTGTACTTTGTAGAACATGTAAAGGGACCTCCATGGTTGAGTGGTACTACAGTTCTGCAATTGGCATCATGTCAGGGTTCACATGATTTAACTACGGGACAATTGTTCATTACTTTTCAATGTACAAAATGTAATAAAGTCTTTATTATGCAATAGTGACAAGAAAAAACAAGTATCACTTTATCACTGTTTTATTAACACAATCAACATAAATACTACACAAATATATGTGGAATCATATAACAAACTGTTTTACCATTAAACTGGAGTTAAGAAATCTCATGACAAAATATTCATCAAATGAATCAGTATTTTAATGCACCTCACCGTGTGCATGCGAGTAGCTTCTCTCGTTGCCATGATAAACATGTCAACTGCATTTGCATTATTTTTTGAGAAACTAGAAGAAAAACACATATAAACCTCTCATTGTTTCTGTATATCTAGTTCCCAGCGTATATCATACTGAGATGTTAGTAAGCTGCTGTAAAAAACCCAGAACTTAAATTTCAAGGTTTTTTTATAATACGGTATCTTTGCAAAAAGTCACAACTGATCAATTCATGTGAATTTTTCCCCATCATTTGTAATCACCTACCCAGAGTTTATCAAGCATTTTGATTCATCAAGATGTCCGTTGCTATGTTTATTGTCCAGATATCAACCAATGAAAGGCTTTGTTATAAGTCATTTATATAATGGATCTTAGATAAAAGCCATATCTGTCCGTTACCATCCTGAACATCTCTACATGTACTTGAAATGTTTTACCACAGAAAAGATCTTTTCCGGCACGTTAAAAACCCATAATTCTAGGTGTATCAGGAAGACTAACATCTCTAATTATATGAGAATTAATACCAGTATAAAAAATAAACATATAAGGTACATGTATGTGTGGAGAAAAGAACGTCAGATACACAACAACATCAAATGCATGTATAGGACAGTGTGTCAAAGAAAGGCTACAGAAATATCGACACTTTCTTAGGACCAAATGGAATAACCACATAATAGGCACATAGAATCTGACAGATGTAATAACCAAAAAATATCACAATTTACAATGAGACTACACAACAGAATGACATCAATTTTTGTAGCATGTATTCATTTTCAACTTTAAAAACATCATTATTGAAAATTATGGTATAAAAGCTTTAAAAAACGTTGAAAACGTATAGAGCAGATTAACATTATACCAGGCACATTATAAACAAAACTAACTGACATTGAAATTAATAATAATAATGTTGATAAAAAGAAGCAATTCCATTAAATTACATTAATGCACAGTTTGGTTATAAAATGAAAATTGTAATGACTAATAAGAAGAGATGACAATAGTTACATGAGAAGAAACACACAAACAGATAAAGTTAATGCTCATAAACCGTACAGTGGACAATGTTATGAATGCTTTAATGTATGTTAGGCAAAATAAAGAACACATCACAACTTTGTGATTCTCACAATTATGTATAAAACATGATGTATATACATATATATTATAAATTATTGCATTAAGAATTGTTTAAAATTATTACAAAAATACACAGAATGAATTATATAAAAATGTCATGGACAATAACTCAAAACACAGAAGGCACACAGGCTTAGTGAATTTGTAAACATCTATGGAGATGTGTTGATAAGGAACAGTCTGGATGATTGCCAAAAACAACTAAGGAGAATAGTAGGGGACAAAAAGGCAGAAGGGTAATCCACTTCAGGATAAGCTAAGAAAACAAGTTGGCCACAGATGGACAGGGGGGAAAATAGTTGTTATTACAATTGTGATTGATACATTTTGCCCTTATGTTAATGGACTTCATTTCAAAATATTTTTTAAGTTATAAAGAGGAGACTGTTGATGAGAGGTTGCGGACACAAAATGATATTGTCAGCATTAATTAACCGTCAAATATTTGAAAGAAGAAACTGAACGCAAAAGAAAATCAAAGAAAGTTTTTCTTCTGCTACGTTATTTGGTTAGTACTGTGAAAATACAAGCGAACAGTATACTTATACTGATGGTCTTAGATTTGATGAGAAAAGTCAACTTGATACCATTGATGCATTTGGTGAGCTTTGTTTGTTTGTTTCATCGGGTTTAACGCCGTTTCTCAACAATCTTTCAGTTATATACGGCGGCTGGTTCACCTAACCAGTTTTTAACTTGCCGCGACCTGGAATCGAACCCGGATCGCCGGGTTACAAGTCCAGCGCACTAACCACAGCCGCGACTCTGGTGAGCTTGGACGACTTAATAATTAGAAACCTGCTAAAGAAGTAAAAACCTCCGCTTGTATTACTGGAGCGAACAGATGTACAAACTTTTGGACAAATGAACGAACACAATATCTAGACTAAGGCAAATTAGAAGGGAGACTATGCAGCTTCGGGATGTGCCAAATATTAGATGCCTTAAATTTTCTGCCAAAAACTTAATTTATTTTTTAATTAGACATATGATGATTCATGGAAACTAGTATAAACATATTCACTGGAATGTATGTTAACAGATTTTTGGTCCATTCAGCATAGCAAACAAGACTAGCTGTCATAACTTTGGCTAAAAAGACACATACAAAAGATGAATAACTCTACCCTGAAAACAATAAATTTTGACAATAGTTCTCTCCCTTGGATCAAAGGCTAAGCAATCATTGAAATCAAAAAGGCCAAAACAGATTGTCATGAAATAGGTGATATTGACTTCAGGTTACAATATGAATGGTTGAGAACACTCGATCAATGGTAAGAGTATGGTTCAAAACATATATAAAAAGTCTAAATTCATGAGAAAGACACCAATATCTTAACCATTCAATACATAACATCACTATCAACAATAAAAGAGAATTAATTTTCTAATCAACATTTGTCTTTTAAAAAACGATTTTGAATCTATAATTAACAAGTGTGCAACTACTAAAACAATCCATCACAATTAGATTTAGCAGCAAATTCACATTTATTCAGATCTAAACTTGTGATGAGTGTTCTAGTAACTCTATTAATGTGATGACATGTATGTATATACTGTATGTATATAGTGAAGTAAGCAAAGCATAACAATGTGATACTAAGTATAGAAACAGGAATGTCTAATGACTTACATTGATTATACAGGGGCAAACCAGTCCTGCGTTCAGTAAAGGTATTTGCGGCTCAATTTTTCTAACGTTTTGCAGTTTGGTTCCCCATGTGCAGTCAATGTGATACGGTGGGCAAGGGATACAATACAAAACGGTCATGACTGTTAGCCGTAACTGAACGCAAGGCAGGAGCATACTGTCTTCTGTAAATGTAGACATATATCAGGAATGTAATCAAGTGTTTGTACTGAATAACGACAATGTGAAGACAAGAACTGCTTGCTCAGTATTTCTACATTTGAACTTAAGCTTGTATTATCCCTAACGAGAGTACAAATGGTAAAAGTAGACGTTTATGTAAATCAGACAAAGAAACAGAACATCAACAATATATATACAAGAATAAGCATGATACATAACATACTGAAAGGCCGTAATACATACAATGTTGCATTAAAAAGCTAAATAACAGAAAATACATCATTTAAAAGAATGGGAAAATCAAAGAAAATTCCTCCTTATTGGCTAAAATCATGACATGTATTGCACAATGTTTATTAAAGAGAGTTAAAGAATTTACGTTTGTACACCAACATTTACAAGGTAAATAAAAATACAACAACAAAAGCACATGTAGTTACATGAATGAATAAATATTTCACACAATACCAAGGAACTCATCCTTCAAAATTTAGTTGAACAAATGAACTGGCTTTAACTGTGATCAGAAACCTGAAGTAATATTTCATATCCTAAGTATTGTCAGGAAGGTTTAAAGACAGTCATAATGCCATTTATCTCAAAATTCAAATTTTTGAAACAAAATGTATTCAGATTTATTTCTTTGTCCAACGACAATGCTCTGTGATCAGTGAGAACACAAGAATAGATTGTTGTTAAAACATATATATTTTACATTGATTATATAATGTTAAACACTCATGATGACTGCTTTCTGGGTTACTAGCCAGTACTCATTCCAAAGTCAGTGATCAAACCTGGCTACACAGAATAAAGCCAATCAAACTGAACACAAGCTCAGGAAGAAGTTTTAACAAGTTGCATGCATCAGCAATGTTTCACACTGAATAATTGTAATATTTACATTTAAAAAAATATAGATTGATGCAATCCAAATCTCATATAAAGGCCATCTCGATAATAAGACCACCTAAAAATTTAGAACAGCATTTTCAAGTCCATGTTCACTGTTTTGCTCTTTATTCAACTCAATATTAAGACCATCTCATTAAGAAGACCAGCTTTCAAGGGTCCCAAGGGTGGTCGTATTATTGATGTTGTTATACTGTATTAGGTCATCTTCACATAGAGTTTAGTTGCTACGAAACAAATAAAATTCTCAGGCCAGCTGCTTCAGTAGTTAAAAATATGTTCAAACATACAGATCTACATGTATAAAAATTGTTTTAGAACAGGACATTAAAATGACACAGGTTTGCTCTAACGGCAAGACGATAAAGTCAACAGTACAAATCAATCATTCAGACAGATGTATCAATGCTGCAAATACAGTAACACAACACATGTATTTTGATTTATAAAAATAAAATGCTTATAACCGTGAAAGCACTAGGAATTTCCTATTAAAGTGCCGTCTCTACTCTGTCAGCTTCTCCTTCACCAACAGGATCAACTATTTCTTCCACCATAATCTCCGGAGAAGCAGACGGCGGTATTGGATGAGCAGACTGACTTGGTTGAGATGTTGTCACAGAAACAGTAGTCACGGATACAGTTACATTCTGATTGGACACTAGAGGAGATATCTGCACTAGAGGAGATATCTGAATGTTAGTTGCATTCTGGGAAGGGTTAGTGTCAACAATAACAGATGAACCCGTAAAGGCAACATCTGCAGGAGCTGCATTTTCATTATCATTGTCATCATCTCTTGACAATGACGGCCGCGCGTGACGGCCTTGAAGAGTATTGCTTGGATGAGAACGATATGTCGGAGGTCTTGAGTCTGGGAAATCTCCTCCCTGATTTGGTGGGAATGTTATTTGTATACCGGCACGAACAGTGCTAGCGCGTGATCTGTATGACGGTGGGGGTGAACTAGGCAGACTATAATCTTCATCTGGTATATTTTCAGGATCATATAAATCAGTTGACTGACTTTGTTGAGCTACCATCAGCTGATGTTGATATTCTTGCATTGAGGCATTGTATGATGGTGGGGGTCGTCGAAACTGAAACTCTGGATACATTGGACCTAAAACGAACAAATGTATAACGTAATTTTGTGTATGAGAGTTAAAACAATGGGAACAGATTCATGTGGAAATTGAAACATGGCTGGGCCATTCCTTGCACCTCAGTTCCTTAATATGTGTACCGTTTGACCTCCTTTAGTGCCTTATGTTTTGTGGATTGTTGTTTTTCCGGAGATCTGCGTGGGGAGGCATTGTCTTATGTATTTGGCTTTTCCTGTAGTTACGTATTCTCTCTCTTTTAGACAACTACAGACTGCATAAATGGTAAAGATTGTGACAAGGAAAGGTTCGCCAGTTTTGCAAATTCAAGAATGTCATGAAAAAAACAGCCAGCATAATTTTCCTTGCTCCTATAAAGACATTTGAAATTGTACATTCTTCAACAATAACAATATTTACTTCTGCAATTGACAGTCATTTCAGCTAATGAAACATCTGAAATCACCCATTCACAAATTTGTTTGTTTTGTTATCATCAGGTTTTAATTTTATGCCATTTTTCAACAATTTTTCAATCATATATGGTAGCTAGTTTACCTAACCAGTATTCCTGGAAGTAATTATCAACCAGTACTCACTAAGTCTTGCTCTTCTGTAAGCAACTGATAACTTCTCCACATGTGGAGAGCATGACCGTAGCCAATGTCGGGTGACATTCCAGTGCTCTACCATCTGAGCTAGCTGGGTGGGCTACAAACTTACTGACTCGCAAAATTATATTGTACTTGAATTCCCCTAAAAGTGTGACTGATAAACAGGGCTTCCACTTGGTGCTGAATCTCTGGTCATTTTGATAATTTTTTAAAACCAAATTTACCATTTTATAGCCAAAATACCTATGATTTAGAGAACATATCACCTTTCAGTCAGAATCCTAAAGGGTCAAAATGTGGCCTTTCTGAAAATTCAGGGGTCAAAGGGACTCAAATCAAGGGTCAAATGGGACCCCTGATAAAGCTTAACAATTATTGAGTCTCCGCATAATAATACAAAATAGTATGTATATGACTAGTCAGGAGTTGCACTGCCAAACAAGAACGGTAAAAACAACTGTTAACTTAATAAAATCATTTAAAGTGGCCAGTATATTTAAAAACAGAATATTTTAAAGCACTCAAATAAATTCATTGCTCAAGTGTCACATACAGTTTTGATCAATCTTTGGACTCAAATTCATTTAACAAAAATAAAGAAATATTTAACAACAATGCTTTGATTAGTATGATTGTAAAAGCAAATAAATTTACCACCATGCCATCTGCCTTCCCGTCTACGATGTCTACGGCGTCGACTCTGTCCCCTGTGGCGAAACTCTCCAAGACCAAAGAGTGCATGTAAAGGCTCATGACCCCTTGGAGTACATTTCCATCCGACTCCAACAACAACAACAAGCAGAATCCCAAGACCTGGAAATAAAAAAATGTAAATTATTATTTACTCAATGTATAGTATATGTATGACTGAAACATATACTGGTACTTCAAAAATGGAGATAAAAATGTATATTCTAGCTAGCTATAGCATACATTGAACCAAATTGTACACAATTTCTACTGGTCAATATTTTCTAAAACATGTATTCATCAGCTCTCCACATCACAATTTCTTCACAACCATTCTCAAGTACCGTACATAGAATGAACTTCAATATTAACAAAATGCGTACAAAAAATAAATCTGCCATAACTAGTGCATGAAGAACATTATATAAATCTTATTGTTTGTTACACACATATTATGTTCTAGTTACATACAGGTACATCCAATTGCTTTTTTATAAAAGTCATCTAATTCATGTGTAGTAAAGTCATTTTTTATGTGTTAAATGCCATTTTTCACATTTTTTTAAATTATGCATGGCGGTCAGTTGACCGACCAATTTTCCAGGAGTTTCTAATCAGAACTGACAAGAAGCAGACCATTACCGTACATGAATCAGCAAAGGGGGACAAATGACTGTAGCCAAATGTCAGAGAAAGATTTGATCTGTCCTTCTAAAGTATCAAACCTGGACCTGTACCAGCATGCATTGCTCAACAGGCAGGCATTGTTGTAGGAAAAATGCAACCAGAATTCTGTAAGTAACCACAATGCCAGTGTGAAGGAATGTTTAAACTTGGAGCTTAGATTATGGGCACAGTTATAGTTTTGTGATGGCTCAATTAATGAAAGTCCATTTATTTAATTAATTATTAATTGAAAGGGAAAACATAAAAGAGTGTTGTTGGATAAAAAATAACATACCATCTACAGTTTTTATAAACAGTTTAGGCCAACCTTAAAAAATTGTTTGTTTGCTGTTACGCGACCCGGAATTTTAACAGTGGTAGGTAGGTAGGTTTTTTTCTTTAGTTCAGTACTGTAATGGCTAAAAGACCGAAACATATTATTTTTTCATCAATGAACTTGAAACAATAAATTGAGTCTCAACATTTTTCGTGAGTCTGTCACGTAACTGCAAACAAATAATTGTTTAAGGATAGCCTTATATGTCAAATGTTTTCTTAATGACCCAGTAAAGCCAGAGCATTAAGCAACATAGATCAAAGTTTTGACATTTTGAGTAACACAGCTTTTTTGTCATGAGTTAAGTTAAACAGCAGTAAAAAATCACTTAAACTTCAATAAAATGTCAACAAAATAATTGTCATGTTTACCACTGAAATTGAGCCAACACTAAAATATCAACATGGCTTAAACAAAAAATTGAGTATGGATGAAAGAAGATCTTTGTTTTTAATAGAACATTAAAGAATACATCTCCACAAATTTGGGTGAAACTTACACCAAGCCATAGAAACCTGGGACTTGATTAAAGTAGGAAATTGTATAGGACAATTTAAAATGAAAAACGAAAAGTAATCTATGCAATTTAGTACATACACAGAGGTTCAGCTCTCACCAAACAATTAAATTTCACATACCACTGATTTATTTCGTTTGGTATTACTTGAAATATTCACATGGTTGAAAATAAATGAGAAAATCTTATTCAATAGCAGTACTTCAACTTGTATTTGCATTGAACCAGGATAATTTGTGTTTGTTTGTGTTACATCGAAGAAGCGAAGAAAAGGTTGAATTTTAAACATGAAATTATTATATAACAAGAAATATCTTGAAAAAAGATGGTCGGCGCAATATGAAGGTTAAGATTTGTTGTGCACCATAAAAAATTGCCGAGATGTTACGATTGCTGGTCACTCCAGATCCAAAAAGGATTTCGGTAAATTCACTGAAATTCAGTGGATTTTGGTAAGGTAACGTACCCCTTATCGAAAGGTTATCCAATCCGCGCCAGGGTTACAAACGTTGTTCAGTTGATGAGAAGTTGGTTTAGTGGTTAACGTAAGATTTGATTGTTTTACAGAAAACTGATATGCAAATACCAAAGTCTTGTTAGTATGGCTGCGTCAACATTCAGATTCTTCAGGCATTGGCTGTGTAAATCAAGTGTTGTCACATTGCTTTCACTAAAACTGCAAACCCAAGCTTTCTTTCAAACCGCATATTTCTTTCTGATATGATATACAATGTAAAAGATTGAACACATATTAGTGTCATGGCCTAGACATTAGGAAACGAAGGCCATGAACCAATATTTCAAACTTTTTCCCCCAAATTAATCATTCTTATCCTGTTGAATAGTAGACCGAAGTTAGTATACACATCAGTGACAACTTTAAAAGTAAACTTAATAAAACAAGTACCACTGATAAGTTTACTTGAGATGTAAATTTAACAGCCTGACATCGATCACAGTTCAAACAAGTGCCAACACATACATGTTTATGCTCTAAAGACCAAGGTGACAATGTAATAACAAGTATTTATATATTACACATTATGCTAATAAATATTTCATACATTTCCAAATGTGGATAGCAGAATATACAGCAATTTTTAACACCAAAGATCAATGCATGCAGTAAAACTGTATTACTTATTGTATAGCAGAGCTGGAAAGTGATTTTATCTGCTCTGTTCCGAACTACCAGTTAACTAGACAAATCTACCCCAAAAAGGTAAACAAAGAAAAGGTCTGAATATGCTATGTATAATTACAAAATTACTGATAATAAGAATGGTAAGATATAGCAGACATTTGAATTGTTATAGGATTTTGAGATTGTGTTTGATCAAATTGAATAGTTGCATTATCATCTTATGGTATGTTAATCCTTGCTAAGTAGAAGTAGGTAATATTCTGTTATCAACTGCTGAATTGACAAATAAATAACAAGGCTAATATATGGGTTGCAAAGATTCGATCAAAATAGCAGCCAACCAATCCTATATGTATAAACCCATATGCTTGTTGCTGGCTTTTATTCAAAGGTTTATAAGTGAAGTATTTTATTTTGTGGTGAATTAATGCAGGGAGAAAGATCATAGAATTATTTACAACTCAGCAAACATAAACAACAAAAAACAAGAGATGTTTGTAAAAAATTATGTCCCCTGTGACCTTGACCCTGTGACCCCAAAATCAATAGGGTTCCTCTGCTACACAAGATGAATGTATGGACCAAGTTTGAGTATGATAGGTCAAGGGGTTTCTTAAGTTCTTGATCAGAAACAGTTTGAGACCAATTGACCCCTGTGACCTTGACCTTTGACCCCAAAATCAATAGGGTTCTCTCTGCTACCCAAGATAAATGTATGGACCAAATTTGAGAATGATAGGTCAAGGGGTTCTCGAGTTATTGATCTGAAACGGTCTGAGAACGATTGACCCCTGTGACCTTGACCTTTGAGACTGTGACCCAAACATCAATAGGGTTCCTCTGCTACCCAAGATGAATGTATGGACCAAGTTTGAGGATGATAGGTCAAGGGGTTCTTGAAGTATTGATCGATAACGGTTTGAGACCAATTGACCCCTGTGACTTTGACCTTTAAGCCTGTGACCCCAAAATCATTAGGGTTCCTCTGCTACCCAAGATGAATGTTTGAACCAAGTTTGAGGATAATAGATCAGGGGGTTCTTGAGTTATTGATCGGAAAGGAAAAGGTTACGGACCGATGACATACCGACCGACCGGCATGTGCAAACCAACATGCCCTCTCTTCTTTGTAAGACCAAGTCATTATACTGTAAACTTGACAGAATACAGCAAGCCACACGTATTACTACAGAATCATTTTCGGTTTACCAACCGTTTGAACAAACACAATAAGAGTCAGTTTTTTGATAATTTTTTGTCACTGCATTTTTCACATGCTTTATCATGAAGGAGCATTAAATGTCACCTGTAGAACCTCATTTTTTGGGTGTTTTTTTTCAAGATTTTTCACCTGGTCTTTTGAAATGTAAATGTAAGATAAAAGCTGCGAAACCAACACACGCTGAAATGATGAAACAGACACATCGTGATCAGACAGTGACAAGCATACTCTAAATCACATATTAAATTTCTGGTTGTATGCACTAAAATTCAGCATCAAAAAACAATTATGATCTACTTTCACATAGTTTGACATAAATTTAACTTTTTACATATCATTGTTCTAAATATTAATTGTCTGTAAGAACAGAATTTTAAACCTGACCTGTATATCTATAGTATTATTAAAGTACTGTGATGCTCATTTTCTGCATTAAAAAATGAGAATGTATTTATTATTAAATGACCTAGAGTTAGAAAATGAAGACAGTGCATACAGGTGTGGTCATCACAACCACAGAAAGACTTGTGTAGTTTTGTACAGGAGTTTTACACTGGTATTGTGTAACCAGTATTCATGGGTTAAACGCCCCTTTCACACAATAGGAAAACAGCAGAGGTGCGTATTTTAGAGGTATGAAAAATAGAATTCTACCTAATAAAGCTCTACATAGGGAAAGTAGCGCTGCCGTTTCTTAAACGAAGGAAAAGTAGCACTATCTTTAGATAGGTAGCATGATGACTGACAGTGCTAGCTATGCTAAACAAAATGGCCATTTTGTGGCTAAACGTTTTTTGACAGCTTAAGCTTTTCTACATTGACTAACTTTTATCCCTTACTTCCCATACCTCTAAAACAGACATCTCAGGCAAATTCCTAGGACATTCCTGTTGTACGGGAATTTCCTACGATAGTCTTACAACTGTCCTATGATAAACCCATGACAGTCCTAACAAATGTTCCACTATCATACCTCCTTTCTGTAACTGTTGTTTGTTAATCCTTACAGCTTTAGTTTATCTTATGGCAGTTGCATGGCTGAGACAGAGTTGCTGTTGGGACCTCTTGATATACCCATGTGTATCATATGACAGTAATGTAGGACACATGTACGACAGTTGGGTAAAAATCATACAACTAAAAACTTGTAGGTTGTATTATGTTAAAGGGGTTTTACCAACCAACTCAGTACTTAAGACATTTTCTGCCGCAAACAATTGAAATATATCCCAACATAAATCAAAGGTGCAGGACAATGACTTTGAATGTATCTATAATCTACTGTTAAACTGTCCCACAGAACAAAAACTTCAGCTAGGAATGGAACCTGCACCCTCAGACGTTTGCAGTCGAGTGCTCCACTGGGACTGAGCCAAACAGGAAGATATTAACTGACAAATTAAATCCATATAGATACTTGAATCACCATTCTGCAATATGAGACAGCAAAAATCATTCATGTGATATCTATTCCTTTGAAGTCATTTAATGCTTCTCATGATACTAATTCAACATAATTGGTATTATGTAATTATGAGATAGTCAAGTCTTGGTCTAGTCAATTCTTTTTAGTCTGCTTAAACAAATATTTTACAGTAAAAATTAAGTGAGCAACATATGTGCTGACATGGACATTATGTGTTGTTATAATACATGCTGTTTGTATCCCACTGATAATTCAAATATGCTTGAACGAACTGTTAACTAACACCATCCCAAGTCATATTACAACAAAACATATTACTTTGTACACCATCCTCTCATGAAAGGGTAAAATAAGGTAAGATCATAATCACTGAAGTCACATTATACTTCACCAGCAAATAGCTGAAGGGTAAAAAATGTAAGTTATCAACTGTACATCTAAGTAGAGGGTCTGATACAAACTGCCTCCAGTTACCAAAGCATACATCATACATATATATGTTGTATAATTATAGTACAGCAACCTCACTTTTCTATTTACAGCTGATGAAGAATATTGACAGAAATGGAGAATAATATTGAATCTGTTATATCAATATCATATGCTTTTCTAATGAGTATACCTTAAGGGATAAATAATCAATTAAAACAAGTGTCCATTGTTGACGGGAGATTTAATCAACAATATAGTGTGTGTCCTCAACATAAGATAGATGAATGTGTACTTGATTAACAATCAATTAAAACATACAGAGAACTGCAGTAACTTGAAGCAGAACCAATACATAATATAATGTGACGAAGTAAGTATCTCCGTAAGATTGATCAAATACTCACTCATCCAACCTAAGCCAAGCCTAAAACACAAGTATTTTAATAAGGTCCATGTATATTGTATTGTTCAGTGAAACATGTACTGATAGTGATAGCTCAAAACCATGGATGTTATAAAATTTTGATCCATCTCCATTTAAGATATAAACAAGAGAAAGTTGATGCAAGGCATCACAGTCGCCAGGAAATGTTTAGCAAATTAATTATTGTGAAAAAGCTTGCTTAACTTTCATGATAAAAATTAATTCATGAAAACATTGAATGTCGGGATTCGAACCCCGGGTTACATACACGGTAAGTCTGCATTTATCCATTACGCTATAATAGAATAAACAAACTGATGGGACGTATCGTTGCAAAGTATTAATTAGAATAATCACTTGGAAACGAACTTTAATAGTCACGCGAGGAAAATATTAATAGCATTATAACCTGACTACTAATTTTAAGTTAATTTGAATAAATGCAACAAATACAGCTATGTTAAACTCTTTATACCAAAGCTTCAAAGGACCCACTTAAGTTTGAAAATATCTGAAGATTATAATTTACTTATTTAAAAATCCAAAATTATCAATGAAATTTAAGAGATTATGTTATAATTATCAATGCTTCATGAGCGACGGAACTCTTTTTACCTATTATTTAATAAATTCTCTCATAACATCTTCATTTGTCAACACATAATACTCATATTTTCCAACCTTATGTTTTTTTATGACCCAATGTCAAATAAAAATCACAAGACATTAAGGTACACATAAAATGAATACTTTAGGAAACCATACAAATAACAAGCACATTATGTCATCCTAACTGACAATCTTGACAGATATGGGGTCAATATAATCATAGAAGATAATTAAAAGAATGTATTATTTTCTTGACCCTTATATTATGAGCCTTATTGCCATTTATGATTATTATCATTGACAACTGGTCGGTCACTGATTCTAGACAAATATAATAATTCACTAAGTAATAAAGCATGCATAAACATTATGTAACAAGAAATATCTTGAAGAAAGATGGTCGATGCAAAGTGAAGGTTAAGATTTGTTGTGCTACATAATAAAATGCCAATATGTTACGATTGCTGGTCACTCCAGATCCAAAATGGATTTCAGTAAATTCACCGAAGGTAAAACCCTTTATCGCAAGGTTAACCAATCCACGTCAAGGATACAAACATTGTTCGGTTGAAGATAAGTTGGCTTAAGTGGTTAACGAAGATTTGATTGGTTTATACACAACACTGATATGCAAAAAGCAAAACCATATGTGAGTACGGCTGTGCCGAAAAAAGTTTCTGTTGCTGTTTACGTTGTTAATTTTTGAGAATTTCTAGTGAACATATGCCATCAAAAACATTCTATCATAATCAATATATGTTCACAAGCAGGAGAGCAGTGTCGAGTATTATTTAGCAATTGGTGTCTGGCTAACTACTTACTTTCGTAAAAGAACATCTGCACATGGTTTTGATTATTAACCCTTAAGATTCTAATTGTGAATCAATTCATTTCTGTTTGAAAGTAATTCAAATATTATTTTAGGCCAATCTGAATTATGATTAAGGTTCAACAAGGACTTAAGGAAGATGTCTGTCTGTTTAAACGGTCTCCAAATAAAATGTTTCGTAAATTCAAACACTTTCGTTTCAAATATTTCATTCTCATTCTAAGACTGATTGTACAGCTATTCAACAAAATATAGATGTTTCTTTCAGACTGTACAATATGTCACCATTATCAATAGTTGCGGTGTGTCCAAAAACCTCAACTCTTTATATACTTAAGTATTAAATTGTTCAGCCTGAGATGACATAAAAATCCCAATATGTCTGCACGCACACAATGCAGTAGACAGTGAACCATGCAGGACACATTTTATGCACACAGTCTGATCTAAAGTAAAGTACATATTAACTACCACACATTACAAGTTGTAATACAACAAACTCCCATTACATCAAGAATTAAACACCCTGTTTTTGTAACCCATTCAGTGGAAAATTGTCTAGAGCTATAATAGTTTAATGGTACCCCGAGGACATATATAACATCTCGTATAATTCTGTCACATAATGTTTCGTTAAACATTTAAAGCTTCCAGGATGTATTGGTAAGATAAATACAGTAGATACAGTTTGATTAAGCAGAAGACAATTTTAGTGGAAAAAAACCTCTTCAATCACAATGCGTTTACCTGGTATTACAGTATTCATATACTCAGGCACAACTCAAACAGAACATTGAGTCATAGCTAATTATAGTAAAACCGCAGATATAAGAAACTTAACTTGCTTATTTTCATATAATGCTTGAGGAGTTTTTGGTAGGTTTATAGTTAATATGACTGATATATTATATATATGATTCATTTAAACTAGAGATTTCTTTTAGTCAATGCGGTCCGTTTCCCCCTGATGTTTCCCCCGTACTGTCATGTTCAATGATACTGGCACCAAATAAGGCCATGATTGAGTATTATAAGAGAGATGAGAGAAAATATATCCAGTAAACATTTCAGTGGATTTTTAGATAACTTCACCTCATATCACTGTAACAGAAACCTGACAATATGAATGCACAAAAAGACTTGATACACATAATTTCCACCAGTTTCAGTTGAAACAGTAGTTTTCCACCAAGTTTGGTTGAAATCCAACTTGTAGTATTTTTTCCACCAAGTTTGGTAGAAATCCAACCCGCAGTATTTTTCCACCAAGTTTGGTAGGTATAAAAAGCAGCTGTTTGTGAAGTACTGTAACAGACAAGCTGAATTCAACAAAAAAATAAAAGAGCCATTCATAATTTCACTAATAATAGTTTGACCAAGAAATGCTGAAGAAGTTTAGATGGGTAATTATATAAGTATGCACAACTTTGAGACTGATAGACGGACAGACATTCTGATGGTCTGATGACTTTATACTGACATGATGAGACATAAATGTGTTCCTTAAAGAGTCTAAGCATAACTATAATGCATATGTGGATCTAGAGGGGGGGGGGACTGAAGAACCAGACCCCCGACATTTTGGAAAAACAGGGTAGTCCATATCTAGTCCTAGATCAAGTGAGGGTCCCAACCATTGCTGGATCTGAGCATGATATGGTTAGGTAGCATATACTTTCCGTCCCTTTCACAATTTAACCATGAGAAAACAGCAAGACAACTATATCAAGTATTTTATAATTCATTTATTTCAAGGAAAGCACTTGCAATATATGTGTACTTTTCTGTTCTAGCAGCAAAACATGTGCTGTAATACTTCTGAACATGATGTTGCATCTAGTTAATTTAAAGCTTCCTTGAATGAAGAACTGCTGTATATCTGTGAAATTTCTTGTTAGTGTTTTATGATTCAACATATATATATGATTGATGAGGTTAAATGTTATCAATTGGTGATAACTGAAATTGACTTTACTTTCATTTTAATTGCACAATGTAATTACCCTCCTTTAGCATTTACTGAGACAACACGTAATTCTAGCTAAGACAAGAAGTATTTAAAAAATGTGAATGACATGTCTCTATCTTGTAATGTCTCAAACAAGTGCAACGAAAACATGTTTGTGAAGAAATCCTGCTCTCATTAGGTTATTATATTCCACCTGCATTATAATTTTATCCCATCGGATTAATCAGGAAAGATTAACACAAATTCAGGATAATGTAGGCTAAATGGCCCTCAGGAATTAGAAGCCACTTTGCTGGTTTCTATATATCTTAGTCAGATAATACAACAAATACCTTATTGGATTTAAATTAATTAATAAGTGCCAAAACATCGGATTAAGATATTTATCCAATTTACTTTCAAGAAGACCTTGACTCCTGTACCCTAGCTTGGGCAAAATGCCTGAATCCATTACAAATGAGTTGCCTACAAATGTCTTAATATATTTCAGCATTTAAATAACAAGACAAGCAATATATACAAGTTCTCAGATGTACATAAACAAAATAACAGTAAAATATTTGGAACTAAATAGTGTATATTATAAGGACATGGATGCTCCTACTATATGTGCTTTTAAGTTGAATAAGGGACATAACTCTTAAAAAATTGCTGTATTGTAACCCAATTTGAACTTAACCTGTATGTTATTATCCTGTGCTCATACACCCCACATGAATTTGAATCCAGGCATCCTTTCATAAGTGATCAATGAGAAACCAATTTTTCGCCCGGTTGGACAGGGATAATATATGTACTTTATGCCCCTTTGCAATTCTTCCAGTAGCGGGGGCATAAAGAAGTAAGTGAATGTTGCACGGGGGCGTACTACTTTTATATACAAATATATCATATTCATCAATGTATTTGCATAACATAATTATTACAACTACAATATACAATGAACTGATAGCTATATACGGTCAGTTTATTGCATACCTGTCAACCAATCAACAATATCTCCCGTCAACAAAATGATTGAAATTCCGAGTCATGTTCTATATGCACAAGATATATAAGCTTTGGCTAAGGACCATGATAAAACCCATGTCCTTGCTTTGATTTTAAACCTATACAGGTAAAAATCTTATGTGAAAAAATATCACAAAAACTGTCTCATTTAAAGTTCCTAGAATGTTCCTTATCTTCTATTTTGAATGAACCCTATCAAAGACATCAGCCAGGAAGATATGTGATTATAAAAACTGGGGACTAGACCTGTTCAGACAGCACTGACTGCATAGAAATGGAATAACAATTTCACATAATTTTGATGAAATAAAGAAAAATATTAAAAGGAAGATTTTATGACCCAAAGGGCAACAATGTCAAATCTGTTGTTTGTTGATGGACTAATACAATACAGGCTCAAAATATCTTTAAGAGTAAGGAAGTGACCTTTACAATTCATACAAACAATTCTGCCAAGCTACAGTCAGGACAACACCAGACCCTTTACCCTAATAGAAGCTTAAGTAGTGTGACCTTGACCTGTAAGCTGGGTCTCACTGATAAGCAATAGAATATATACACATTTTTGTAGGCATATTTCAATGATCTGTTCTGTCAACAGAAGCATCTAGTTTATGTCTTTTTTTGTATTTGCGTTTCATCGCCACAGGTTTCCGATATGGGCGACGTCTCCAGAAGAATGTTAGTCATTTTAAATTTTTGGAGTAAATTAGTGTATGATATAGAAGATGTCCCAGTTCCAGAAACACCACTGGTTCTTTTATGTGCCTGATGTAAAGCATCGTACACAGGACCTCGGTTTTTGTCTCTATCCAAAAGACTGTTAGTACTGTCAGTGGTGAAGAAGTAGATCGAACCTGCGACCCCTGTATTACTAGTGTAGCGCGTTACCACTGGACCACGGATCCGCTACGTTTATGTGTTATCATATAGTTTGCTTATATTTACTTGTGGACAGTTGCAAACAAACTATCAGGAGGTCAGCCAATGAACACATTGTTTGTAAAATATGGACCAATGGACTTAGTGCACACAATAGCAGTAATTATCTCATCTAATTTTGTGATCAACAGTGTCTCACTAAATATATGAACCCTGAAAATGTTATCCACTGCACTGATGCACATTGATTTATTGCACTGGTCTTATAAAAACACCTCTAATAACTAATATGTACAAGTAAGTATAAGGTTGTGATCTTCACATGTTCCAAGGTTGCATGGTCAATAAAGTAGACACATTATATATATAATTAATTAGATAAATCAATGTGTGTCCATTCAGCTATACAAACTGAAACAGACAGACTGTGGGCTTAAATATTGATTAGTAAATACTGTAATACCAAAAATAGACACAAATAGTACAGGTACATGTGTACCAGGGACCGGGACCTAGGTATTCAACTGTAAGCAAGCATATTGCACATAGGGAGAGTTATGTTTGTTTTGGGCTTTAAGATGTTTCTAAACAGTATATCAGTCATATACAGCAGTCAGTTGACCTAACCAGTGCTCCTTGGTTACCAGTCAGTACTAACCTGCTCCTTCGCAAGCAACTGATAACTTTTCAACATAAATCAGAGTTCAGAAGTGGAGGACAAATGACCTTGGATGCATTATCGTCAGTGTCAAGGAAGAACATAGACCCCTCATCATGAGTTTACTTTGGTCAGAAGAATCAGATACATTTGTATTAATACATTCTTACACAGTTAAAAGTAGTGAAATGAGCATGAAATAGTAGGAATATTAAATATATCATGAGACAACATTGAACTGGCCCCATCACTATTGCCTATCACTTTCGGCATAACTGATGTTCTTGTCTTTAGTGGGCATGTGATGATGTTACCTACACTGAAAGTCGTTCTGTACACCTTGCTGATGACAACTTTAACCATGTGAAAATGTCAAAATTACAGAAAATAGCTGTAATAAATGTGAAGTATGAAACTAAATCCTAAAATAATTACATTTGTGTAAACTCTGCTATGTGTGCCGTTTCAATTTGGGTCAATACACAAAATATTTTAGTAAACTTGAATGTCTTCTTTGTCATTATCGTATCTTTGGTCATATAATTACAGAGCAGGAAGCTCTTCAGGTAAGTTTACGATAAGAAGGTATTGAAAACTGTTTAACAACTCTAGATATACCACCAAAACAGAGAAAATATTGTAATGACTGTAACATGCTGTTTTGAGACCAGAATGCATCTGATCAAGGATTGACCAACCAATAACAATACAGTAATTGAAATGATTTACAAACACATGCACTAACAAACACAGAAACATTAAGTTATACAATATCTGTAGTTCAGTATACTATTGTTTTGTCACATTTGATTGAAGATAACAACATAGAACAGGAAACCATTAATTGTGTAATATTAATAAGATAAATGACAGGAGAGCACAATGACTACCTGTCCATGTTTTAGGAAGTAAATGATTGATGTTCGATTAACCAGAAATTAATCAAATTAAAATACCAGGTAACAAAACTTTACCACTAGCTCTGTATCAAGATTTACTGATCAACTTATACCACACACATCTGTTTTCATAAAACCTTATATACAGTATATAAAACCTCAATAATCAGACCACCCCTGGAACTCTTGAAAACTGGTCTTCTTATTGAGGTGGTCTTAATATTGGGGTTGATTAAAGAGCAAAACAGTGAAAATGGACTTGTTTTCTCAATTTCAAGGTGGTCTTATTATTGAGGTAGTCTTTAAGTGAGGTTTTACTGTAGATATTGAGCACTAGCATCATGTACTTTTGCAATTTAACAAACAATGGCAAGATCCTATATGTGCATTCTCATCAAAATCTCCCATAATTAGTCATTTAAATACAGTGCAGCAAGAGAAGTTGCTCATTTACTTAAAGTTTAAACCAAGTATTGCAAATTCAAAAACTATTTTGTCACTAAATCATGTCTTATCATCTTAAAGCACATAATGATTTAATTGATGGTTCAAGTAATTCAACTTTAAAGGCAAAATAATGTTCATTACAAGACCGCTAATAAAATGATAAAGAAATATTGTATAAAACCTGCAATTGTCAAATAACACATGTATGCTAATAGTAATAGCATACCAGTCATTGTAATAATTATGTTCATCATTTAATGGCCAAGAAAATTGTATGCTAAAAGGTACTCACCAATAAACATTATTGCCAGGAACAGAAATGAATTTCCAGCTGCATGTAAAGCTGCCAGTACAATGCCAGTGACCACACAGCAAACACCGAGTAAGGACAAGACAACAAGTATCCAACGAAACGATGATCCAACAGCCAGACATTTATAACACGACTCTTTGCAAGGTTCCTCCATACTTTCTGTAGAACTATGTCTATGAGAGTGGTGACGTGATCTCCCGGTATGCCGTCTGTCACGATGTCGGTATCGGGGATCGTGTCGATGACCCTGAGGTATAGCTGCTCGAGGGTCCACTGGGGGCAATGGAGGTCTCTGAGAAGCAGATACTTGGCGGGATGTTGGTGGAGGCTGGGAGTGGGCAACAAGGTCTGGTAACATATTACCACTCTGTCTTTGATGATCGAGTCTTGAAACAACACCAACATTAATATCCTGAGTACGAATTTGTCTAGAATCTGAGGCAACAGGGCCTGCGGTAGTAACACTAACATTAACATTGGAATGAGACACAGTCGGTGGTGATATAGAATGGCTGGAATGTGATACTGTATATACTTGAGGTTGAATTTCGGTGGCCGGAACCTGTGCACTCACTGAACTCACAGGCACAGGGGCATGTGAAGCTATATTTCCCACACTTGATGAAAGACTTGATATTGGAATAACACTTTGAGCAGAATTACCTGCCCTTGGATTGTTTGCACTAGATTCTGAAGCTTGACTTGTTCGTACATGAATAGCCGCAGTGGAAGATCCTGGATTTGGAAGAGAAATGGTGCTGGCATGCCGTGGTAAGGAGTCCATTGGATAGTCAGGAACAATATCATTTTCTATCAATTCAGCTTCACTAGTTACACTACTAGGATCATAAATATCCACAATTCCAGCTGTAACATCGGGATAGTTCCTAGAGGTCGAAACTATTGGCCTGGCGCTGTTGGAAGATCCAGGTCCCCCACCTGGCGGGGCTGGGGCCATTGATTTGTTGACATTCCGATGTGGTCCCGAGCTTGTCTGGGCCAAACCAGATGCTGTTCCTGGCATCGTAATCCCTTCAATTATACCCTGAGAACATCAATATTGTCACCTTGTATACTCCATTTAAAGATTGAAAACCAAAGAATATAACACAAAATACATGTTTCACTTGACGCTTCTTGATGTAGGAGAGAGTTATCTACAACTCATCATGTTGAACAAATTGCCTCAGGTACGTTCATCAAAAGCCTCAATGCATGTGTGATACCTGAAGATAAAATGCATACAGCAAATCATTAGCAATTAACTTTCAAACAATATACCTGTCAGGTGACCACCAAGACAGATGGTGACCTCGGATATTAATGAAAGTCATATACTATCAGTAGTTTCAATTATGTGTTTAACTTGACGGCTGTCAGTAAAGAATGAATTATAGGGCATAGGTCAAGTGTCCATGGTATGGATACACGTACATTGTATATGTTTCATGGACCAATATTCTGGTTTAAGTATGTCACACGTAGTAGAATAACTTATTTTCCACCTGAGTTAGTGTTAAGAAAAAATGTCCAAAGACCAAGCCAACTTGTGACTGCTCATTTTTGACCTTAGGGAAACCTGTCCAGTTATAAAAATATCAATAATTAAAAGGCATTTCATTACTTTGTGAAAATTGGAAAGAAAATCAATAACCTTTTGGATAAAATCCACTGACAAAAAGGCTATACTAATGTTAACCTATTATTAATCACATTATCAGCATTAATGAATACATTATGTCCAATATTATTATGCACCATTCAAAATTTTGCCCCAGGAGGGGGGCTGCGGGCTGACCTAGATGAATAAGACACTTTATCCGCAGGGTTTTCCCTAGGATCCTGCCCCTCCTCCCCTCTGAGGTCACAGACAAGTGCATTAGATTATAAACATATCACACCAGTAATTCAAACGTACAGTTAATGAAATCATCTGTTATACAGGGTGATTTCTCAGAACAGTAACCAATGCTATTGTTAAAATTTTAATGATTGAAGTGAAATGAAATTTATGATTGTACAAAAATTTATAATTAATTTATGCAAATTACACAAGAGCATGTCACGCACAACTTCATACCAACTACTCCACCTTGGTGATTAATGCTTGGATACAGGTGGCAAAACATTGAATCAATTATATGCATTGAATGAAGGCAAGAGAAACATAATTGTCTCCCAAATTGCTGCAATCGTATCATCTCAATTGTTTCACAGACAGCAAAAACACTGATGTGTAATTTACTTTTACATACTTAAACAATTCAAATGAAAATAGTTTGATAAATCAATGACACTCGTCTCTTCTACAGTATAAAGTATTTATTCATTAAAACATACACAAAATGTTCAAAAATGTACATGGCAATCAATCACTTAAATAAAGTTACTCTAAAAACAGTTTTAATTGTAAAGTCCAAATATTTGATTGCAGGGCCATAGAAATTGGTTCATTGATCAATTAATTGGAAATGTTCATCCATTTCAACAGTATTTCATTTATATACTCCATGCCATTAAAAACGCAACTAAAAACCGTCCGCATCAACATGGTGACATTGTAAATAAATAATTATATTTTAATTATCAAACATAATTTCCTAAACCTAGTCAATTATTAAATTACGATGAATACAAGGGCCATAGTTTGATTTCTTTTTGATAAATGATTTACACATTTGTAACAATAAAACACGATTAAACCTTGGAACACAATGAAGGCTAAGTGAAATAGTTGTGTTTTTAATGGCGTTAAGTATATTATATATGGGGGTCAGTTGACCTATATCCGACGTTTCCAAGTATAATAAGAAGTGGCCTACATTATGACTGTAGATGTATTGTATTCATTCACATGGCATTGAAAAATTTGTTTTTCAGATATAAAACCCACAATAACTAGATTAGAAGTAGAGCCCTTTTATCAGCTGAGCAAATCGAGCACTGGGTGCAGGGGAAAGAGCCCTTTTAAGGGTACATTACTACGTAGTGTTATTTTTTTTAACAAAAAATTAATTATAATATGAGAAAATTCATGGCAATTGCTTTCATTAAACTGATGTACACTACAACAATATATTGTCACTTTTCTTATAGGTTTCCAAGAACCACAAATACAACTGTTCAATACAGGTATTTTCTATCCTGATCTGTGCACCCAGTTAGGGATAGCTAAAATAGGAAATATCTGTATCAGACACGTGTTTTGCTATTCCAGGAAACTTTAAAGAAAAGTTGTAATGGTGTGTTTTAGAGTACATGTAAAGGCATTAATAATTAAACATGCCATTTTCCCAATATTATTACTTTGCAAATTTTGATAGCAAATATATAATGTACCAATTATAGTTACAGGACACAAGCTGGTCTAGCATAATTAAAAAACTTCACTAGTGTAAATTGCAATTGGATAGATCTATCAATTACAATGATTGTTACTTTACACCAATTAATAAGGTTAAATATGCATGATTATTTGAATCTAAATACTGAATCGCATACCTAGGACTAATCAACATCAACCCTTCATAAGTATGTATAGAACACCAAACCTTTGCGTGGGCCTTTTTTTGTCCAGCTATCTAACAAAGCTTAAGAGTTAATACAGGAGATTATCGAGAGAGACACACACACATATAATTACACCATTTATACATATCTATAGGATTTATGTAAATGAAATAAATTGATGAGAAATTGGAAAAAGAAAAGCAATAAATAAGAAAGAAGAACGAATGGTATATCTCAAAGTACGAACATTAAATTGAGCATAAAGAGAGCCATTATGTGATTGAATTAAAATTAATTGATTATCAGCAATTACATGCTTTATAACTTTCATTTATCTATTTGACATGTTACCAGTAATGAATTATTCTTCACGAAAGGACTTGATCAACTCATTCAGTTTTACAGGCGGAGAAGCCCGACATGGGTATTTCAATGGCTGCAATTATCAGACATAATTACAATTTACATCAATACAATATGGTGAAACATCATTAACATACATTTGATTAAGGATCAAGTGAAATTGGGGATTACCCATATTAGATAAGAAATGGACAATTAAGAACAAAACATAGATATGGCACTTGTTGTTGGTAATAATCCAATAATGATGTTTGGATAATAATGGTGTCGCACACTTCTACACTATTTATCAATACATGTTTTGTGCTATTGACCAGCCAATAAAGAAATTGGACCATTCAAGCAAATCCATTCACACACAAGTTAAGTGCACCCATTACTGAAGATTAACAAAAATTGGGCAATCTTGCAATAAGTGTGCTTATTCAACCCAGTTAAATATGCCACTTAGTACAAAACAACAAAGAAAAACAAACTGCGACATTTCAGTGTTACATAAGGAGATATACACTAAATCATTTGTACATACTGGTTGGTATAAGTCCTATAATGATACATCTCTTCTCAAATAGACTCAGCAGAGGAGCCTGCATTTTGTTTATTTTAATTGACACAAACAAAACTATCAACATCAATAACCAACTCAAAAAACATTTATAAATGTAAAAGAAACCCATACGATTTCAGCAACATTAAACTGCAAGGTGAATGATGATTGATAGGTTTTACATATTTGACACATACCCAGTATATGTTATTAATAAGACATATACAGTCATATAGCTTGCGTACGCAATGAAAATGAATCAACTTAACCATGTATTACAGACAAAACTTAAAGCAATATTGAATAATAGGCCAAATGTAAAAAAAAAACACGGTTCAGGGAAGATGTAAAAAATATTAGCTTGAAACACCAGAAAATATAGAACTTTACTTCATTTTTAATTTTCATTGGGATTTGTAGATATAAAGTGATTAATAAGAGTTCAAAAAAGTAGGGTTGTGATGAAAAAACACTATTGGAATACCTGGAGTAATCATATTTTGTATTTTAGCCTTAAAAATGAATTTTATACAAATCTCTTATATCACACAGATTCACAGCAAGTGCATTCAATTTCTCAAGTACTATTTCAAAATGAAAGAAATATCCCTAACAAGTGCTCTTTAAATAAAGCCTTTAATATTTACAAACTTTTGAAAAAAGTGAAATATGCAACTCGGCACAATTTATGGCACGACTGTCAAGCAGCTCATTGAAAGTCTTAACTATTCTTTAACAAGAAAGTGTCGGGTAACAGAAAACATGAAGATGATATGATAAAAGTCAGATCAATAAATGAAAATCAATAAAATAAGACCATATTTATTTCTGTACCACATGCATGCAAAATTATTTATGGTATTGATTAATTAGAAATTGTATTGACAAAGTATTAACATTTAACTACGCATAAACGATATAAATGAAACTATCAAGCAATGCAGGCCCTCCTACAACAGTATAAAAGTGTAATAAATTCTGAAACAAGCTTTAAGTCATGAATTATAATGTGGTGCAAAAAATATGGAAGATAAACCTGGTCATTACTAAATAATAGCAGAATCAAACTATTTATTCAGCTGCTTGATTTTTTGTGGCCGCAGGGGTTTCATTTGACTCTGGAGTTGACCCTTTAACTCCTGAAATTTCCCAAGACCACATTTTGACCCTTAATTAGGATTTTGGCTGATTCACATCAATTTTTTTTTATTATGGGTATTTTGGCTATAAAATAGTAAAATCAGGTAAAGTTTTCAAAATGACCCATGAGATTCGATAACCCTCAATAACAGAAACCAATTTTAACACATTCAAACCTAGATAAATACAAATGCTGGGGTTAAACAATTATGCTTATCATACTCAATACAAAAAAAATTACTTCATGAAATGGTTACAGTTGTTTTTCTGTGTTATCATGTACATTTGTAACAGTATAGTAGGAATGCATAGCACGAGTCGATTTTATTTAAAAAACAGTACCAGTATGCTCAAGTCCTGTTATTACCAATTATATTTTTATCAAATATGTATACATGTGTGCAAGACTAATTAGTTCTGTAATACATTTTCGTAAAGAATCAGTTTAATAATGTCACGCTCAGACTACTGCGAGAATTATTATCTTATCACACTTAGCATGAGAACATCAAAACACTAAAAGAGATTTGAGTCTGAAGACAAATCTCAAGTTATATAAACTAAGATCTTAAAGATGTCTTAGGAATAAAATATGCAATATCAATTATACTAACACAAGAAAAACTTTGCGAAAATAATGGTATTTACCTTTAAAATGCTGATGATTTCAATACGCATTCCAATTCTCATGTGGTTCCTTTGTGTAAGTGCCTACTTTATATGACAATTAGAATCCAGGTGTTCTAATAAAACGAAACGTTAAAATTAAAATCTAAGTTTTTTTCCATTGAGCAAAGTTAGAATACTC
Source organism: Mactromeris polynyma (assembly GCA_032209605.1). Taxonomy (NCBI): domain Eukaryota; kingdom Metazoa; phylum Mollusca; class Bivalvia; order Venerida; family Mactridae; genus Mactromeris; species Mactromeris polynyma. The sequence continues at coordinate 35,679,575 of JASFXZ010000003.1, forward strand.
CTTTAAAAGTATAGTTATGTATAAAAACTCAACTGTCGCACAGTATAAATGTCGAAAATGTGTCTTATCTGTGGTCAACGGGCTTTGTCTGTCACCTGTGTTATTTTCTCGTACTTTCCGAGAATGGCGAGATTTTACGAGATTCATCATGGACGCCTCCACACCGCAGGTAAATAAAACGGTAGTGCAAGTTTATGGGGCTGTGCACCACACAAATAGGCTTGACTGTTTATGTTGAGTCGATATAAACTTAGATAATTGCCCGAACTACATAACCGCTGGATGATGTCTAGTAAATCTAACGTCAATACAGTTTTTGTAGCTGAGTATACCGAGTGATTTCCTTACCCCACCCTCCTTATAATTCCGTTATATGGGCCAATTTTCGTTTCACCCACCCATTGTCAGTAAGTCAAGTGAAAGGCTAGAAAAAAATCACAACGGCTGGACCCAACTCACGTACATGTACAAGCTATTCAAGATGATTGAAAATAATTAATTCAAGAATTGAGCCACACAATACAGGAAAAGCTTACTTTTAATCATATTAACTCTATTAATAAGTGTTTGTATGACTTGAATATGACTTGTTTTACCATAGGTACGAGTTGACCAACTGGTATTAGCTGCCGCATAATAAGTACTGACAAACATTACCAGTATAGTTATACTGTTCAAAATTGTTCACCGAATACAGGAAAATACAGTAACACTTAATTTTATAATGAATAACTGTTAATACTAACTGTTAAACAAATGTAGGTACAATTAACTACGGTACGAGTTGACTACGGTACGAGTTGACCAAAAATGATACGAGTTGACCAAAAACGGTGTGAGTTGACCGACGTACGAGTGGACTACGGTACGACTGGAAACCCTGCAGACTCGGTGCATAGAATCGCCGAAAAGCGGTTATATTTTAACAGTGTTTATAATCTTTTTTAAATGTTTTATGATATAAATACAATGAAATTCATTGTTTTATATGTATTCACAGTGGTTAGGGTTAGGGCGTTGGGTTAGGTTAGGGGTAATTAATTAAGTAATTAAAGTCAAACTTCCGCGAACACATCAAAAACAATGCATTTCATAAGATATTTATATCATAAAACGTCCCATAAATGAATACATACTCCAAATACGTAAAATATAATCGCTTTTCAGTGCTTTTCAGCAATTCTATGAACCCCTGCAGACTGGTTGAATTATTGTGAAAATTTTCAGGCTTTGGGAACCATGGCAACCACAGAGGAGTTAATACAGAATGTAATTGATACAATTGACAATGCTAGTAATCAAAAGCTTGGGCTTTCCGTTCAACTTGATTCATTACAACTTGCCAAACAACAGGTGAATACATTACATATATTAGTCTGCATCTTCATATTTTTTAAATATCTGTTTATGAAGTCATACTGGTCAAGCTGTTATTCAGCTATATTCCCAGTGCCAAAAAGTATTTATTTTGCCCAATTTGAATGTAAAATTCCCAATGAATCTGAAGAAAGTTTTGGTTCAATATAGCCAAATATCTGGTTTGACAAAATTGATGTCATATCACATGTTTTTCGTAATAGTATGTCATTACCCCTTAAAGTTATTCCTCGCTTTACGTACACATATTGGAATATTTAACTGTTACATGTAAAGATTGCTATCAAATATACAGTTAATGATTAACTGTATATGGAATATATTCAAGTTTGCTTGCAATTTTGACAGGTCCAACAAAGTGCAAAAATTGCTTCAGAAGAAATTACCAGACACTTTGATAAACTACAGAAAGCATTGATTGACTCATTGAATGCTAGAATGACAGAGATGTTGGGAGAGATAAAACATCACGAAAATGCCAACTTGGAGCCGCTACAGGATTGTGAAGATATGATTAACATATCCATAGCTGATGCTTCCACTTGTATTGAACAAGGTAAAAATGTATTCTAATTTATGATAGAAAAAGTTTATAATACCAAGTACATAGCAGTAAGTCTACTTGGAATTATCATGTAGTGATATTTATCATTTAGTATCAACTGTTCCTTTAACTTCTTGTGACTGTAAGTGCAGTCATGTACGTATGGCCATAAAATATGATCTCCTGATTTTCAAAATAAACATAATTTTTTGTTAAGGGGCATTTTTTAGTTCATTCCTGACTTGTTCGCTGAAATTACATGTCAGACTGATAACCGGAAGTGGTAATCTCGTATATATACCACGTTTTCGGGGATATATAGACTCTACCAACCATGGAATTAAAATTAAGCACTTGGTGATACTGATCAAAATGTGACAAGACCCTCGCCTGTCATAGTTTTTCTAAAGTTTCACAAGTTTCTTTTGTATTTAGACATGACAATTGGCAATAAAATTGTTAATTGGGGACTTTTTATAGGAATGACCCCCAGTTCACGATTTAATTCACAGAATTTTGCTATTCACAGCTTTTTTCAGGGGTTCTAAAGTTCCGGATTAATCCTGAAATCCGGATTTAGAGGCTCCAGGGTCACGTTTAGATCAATGTAAATCTGATAATTTTTGGGGGTAGAGGCCGAATCGCGACTGGTGCGAAACGTTTTGTGTACAAATGCTTTTCAATAGTCTAGATCATCAGACGCCTGCACCTGATAATGCTGTGTCAATGAAACTTCGATCAGAGCAGCTGAGTGATTGAGATCATTTGACATAACTTCTGCTCAAACTACGAGATGAAACGGCATATCTTCAGGATTGAGAACATTCAGCTGTTAAAACCCCTGTTTATTATTATATGGTTATAGACATATTGACCAAATTTCAGCCATGAAGAAATCTCCCGCTTCGAGTCTCAATCTCCCACTTTTTGGGGTGCAATCTCCTGATTTGCCTTCTTAGAAGATTCACATGTCTGTGGTATTTATAATAATATACTTTTTCGGCAGATGCTTTTACTAAAAATCATTATTTGTAAGTCACTTACTTTAAGGCATGATGTTGCTGCTGATGACATTAAACTGCTTTGTCTGACAATTTATGTATAATTGACAACCGTTTTTTATTTTTTTGTTGAATAATGTAATGGTGTTACCCTATAAATCTGTAAAACTGTCATTTGATTATTTGCAGGAAAGATTGTACTCGAGAATGGACCAGAAAATAACATAGAAGATCTTGTCAAGTTCAAAGATGTTGCTCACTCAAAAGATCTCCATATGTGAGTTTTTAATGTATGCGTGTAAGAAAACTTGACTTAATAATTATGTAACTAATGTGAAATTAGTTTGTGCTGGAATTTAATGAGATTTACATTATTGCTTGTGGGTCTGTATGATTTTGATGCGTTTTTTTGCATGCTTGTATTATCTATTATTTTCTTATCATTCCATTGAAATTACAGATTACCAGAAGTACCTAGTCTAGGGGATGTGGCATTTTTATCTGTGGATTTTCATGTTGGTTTAACAGAAAGACTACAGGAATTGATTCATATGGAGGGGAAGATATATGACCGTGCACCTGTACAGATAACTGAAGTTGAAGAGAGACCAGGGGCCATTCTAGTCAATTGGGAAGAGGTATTTTAACTTATATCAGGGTTCTTGGAAAGTCATAAATTGGAGTTTTGAACTATTACTTATATTCTAGGAGCCCGTTAGGTTAGCTTGATAGGGCGCTGGGCTGTTACCCGGGAGGTACTGATTCGATTATTGGATGGAGCAAGTCATGACCTTTTTATGCCCTTGCCATTCGTAGAATGGTGAAGGGGCATAAAGTGTTACCCCCGTCTGTCTTTCCGTCTGTCGTGCAAAACTTGGTTTATGATCAATAACTCTTGAAAGGATAGGTGGATTCAATTCATATTTGGCACATACGCAAAGAATAATAAAATTTAGGTCAAGTTGATATCGGTTACAATTCACTATTTTTTCAACATAAACAATTGGTTTCTGATCAATATGGATGGGTGGATTCAGTTCAAATTAGGTACATACGCATAGGATAATACAATACAGGTCAAATGCGATATCAGTTACAATTCGCCAATGTTGGAGCAGATATGCCCCTTTTTTCAACTTAAAAACTTGGTTTCCGATCAATAACTCTTGAAAGGATGGATGGATTCAATTCATATTTGGCACATAAGCATAGGATAATGAAATACAGGTCAAGTTTGATTTCCGTTAAAATTTTTTTTTTTTTGGATGCATCTAGACGTGTCGTATTTATTGTATTGTATTTATTCATGTGGAATGATGGGCTCATTGCCTTTTTTCTAAATAAACTTATCTATCATCTAGCTTGACATTTGGCTGCAGTCATCTGTCCTACACCTCTGATTTATGTGCAGTAGTTGTCAGCAGTTTGTAGAAGGGCAAGTTTAATAGTACTGGTGTAATTAATTCCAGGGAAAATGGTTAGGACAACTGACTGCCCTATACAATGTATAACTAAAAGTTATTGAAAAATGGCATTCAACCAGATAAAGCATTTTATTCTAGAGACTCTATTACATAGAAGGACTTGTATTTTAATCAGAAATCTTTCTCCGAACTCTTGAAAGTGAGAACCCTGTAATAGTAATCAATGTGTAGTAAATCTTTTCCTCATGTTTTCGTAGTCATATTTTTAAGAACAACAATTTTGAAAGGGATATCAGCGTTTGTAATAAATATCTGTGGACAAGACTATATGCCTCATGTAATATGTTATAATAAAAATAATTGCTGAAATAGATTGTATATTTGTACATATATCCGATGTACTGTTGCAGTTATTTTTATGCCTTCTTTAAATGACGCAGTATGAACGCTGTTTCTGACTTATTTTACTGTGGATTTATTATACTAATGATATCAACCTGAAAAGAAATTTATTCCTTTTAAAAACGACCTCAAAGTTAAGACCACCTTATTAATAAGTCCATATTTTCATGGACCAGTTTTCAATTTTTCTTCCACATTTTATTTTTAGCTCCATAATCATGCTACCTCATTTATCGGACTGACTATCTTAAGAACAAATGAAGGTCATATTAGGGAGGTTTCAGTGTATTTCACTATATTCAGATTGATGAGGATCTAGATACAGCTGAGTTTTGTCTCCAGTATTGTTATGGACAGACAACAGCCTGGAACTCTGGCAAGTCTACATTCCACACAGTATATTGTGGACCAGATACATCATATCTTGTACGACGTCTACGTCATGATGCTACCTACTCATTCCGTGTAAAATGTAGATCTGATGATGAGTGGAGTATATGGAGTGTTCCAAAAGTTGCATCAACTTCTATCGGTCACTATGGTAAGTTCTATAACTATGGAATGCTAGAGATGGACAGAAATTACAATTTTGTTAAATTATGTTCAATCAGTTACTCAGACAGTCAACCTGACCAATGGTCAACAAACTCGTGTAATTGGTACAACACTAGTTGTTAGAGCACTCAACTTCCAATTTAGAGGTTGTAACTTCATACTCGAGCTTAGGCATTTTTGTTGTCTAAGGCTAAAGTTGTTAATTCAAGTAATTTGTATGTAATGTCCGATTCAGTTGCTTGCAGAAGAAAAGGTTAGTACTGATTGGTAAGCTATGGACACAAGCTATGTCAAATGACTGCTGTACATAACTGAAATACTGTTGAAACATGTTATAAAACAGTATGTTGCTATTACAATAAATCATATTAAAACTTTATTGTATTTGTTTGTAACAGAATGGGATGACAATACAGAGGGTTACTCTGCCAGCAATGAGAACAAGACAGGTACCAGAGTTCAAGGTCTTACTCGAGTATTCTACTCAAAGTCACAGTGTTACAGATCTGGTTTCTCCTTGTCATTCCGGATACTTGACACTGGTGAGAAGTCTCCAGTGGATGGAATTGGTTTAGCTGTGACAAATGAAGACATTGATACACTTAAGAGAGAAGGAGCAGTGTTTTTGGCATGTGATGGTAAGTATGCATGAACCACATTGGAAACGGATTTCAAAAACTGGCTTTGGCTGTTTGAAGCCCTGTGGGATTGTGCCTAGTCCAGCTAGTGGAACTAACGTTTCGTTAATATGAACTAAACTATGTGCCTTTGATCGTACATCTATATATATCTGTTGTATGCTTGTTCTATTGTTTATATGTCAGTGTTAACTAGACCTTAAAATAACTGGAGGTGTCATTTTTTTATTTCAGGTAAAGTTTATATTGATGGTGTAGAAATGAAAACCCGACTTCCCAGTTTGTCTCGAAACTCTGTAGTTAACATACTAACAGAAACTTTACCTAATGGTAAAGTAAGAGTCTGCATACAAGTTCATGATAAGGAACTAACATTTGATTGGAATATAGAACGGCAAGTTATGCTTGGTATGATAGGAGGGATGGGAATGATGCCATTAACTGAATCTACTCAATGCTTCTTCTTTGCTATGCTTTTTAGCCATGAAGATTGGAAAGTTAGTGTTGAATGATATCTTTTTGATATGTTAGTTTTTTCTTAATTGTTCTGTTTAGACACAGGTGGTTGTCTAATTTTCCCCATAACAACACATTTATGTATAAATTAGTCAGGCACTTGTGGTTTAATACAGTCTACATGTTTTAGTATCTATGTTGAATTGAATTACCAGGACAGAAATTACTATCTGATTTGGTCTGGATTGTGTATTTTCAAGTTTACCTGGTCAGGAAGGCATATTGTTTGAGCGTAGAGGGGTTCTCCTGACTCCTGATCTGAAGGTTACAAGTACAAATCCCGTTTTAGGTGAGGTTGTTCAGAGAATTTTACAGCCCCTAAATAAGGTACATGTACTGGTTAGTAACCCAGGAAACCGTCATTAAAGGTTCCTAGTCTTATTTTTTTCGACAAAATAGCCTTAGTCAGTAAGTATTAGGAAAAATGGTGGTAATTGTCGTCATTATATACTCTAAATCACTTTTCTTACATGTTTCCCCTTAACCGCACATACAATCGTCCGATCGGTACTTTCTATCCTGACTTACATGCTGAGTTAGCGATAGATAGGAAATACATGTATCAGACTTGTGTTTTGCAGTTCTAGGAAACATTTAAGAAAAGTTACTGTACAATGTTTTGGAGTATGTCTGTATGAAGGCATTTACGTGACATTTTCTTAAATTTTGTTACTTTTTGGTAGAAAATAAGACAACCTTACTTTAATTAATTAATATAAGTTGTAAACTTGTTTTTCAACCAATTTAAAATGGGTATGTTTCAACCTACCTGGTCAGATAGGTAGTTCTGTACTGATTTATTCTACACTGGTTTCCGATGCACATTCTAATTTTTCGTAATTCACAGGCCAGTTAAGTGTGAAATCCATGAATATTTTATATGTTGCTTTGCTACTGCTAATGATATTACTGTGATTTCAATGCATTTATAATGAATCTTAAGAAATCTGCTAATTATGCTTGGCGCTTAAGAAAATTATTTGTGATGATTGTTGTAAAAATATACATATTGTTGATTTATTCAGATATTAAAGGTCCACCATATTGTTGCTGATACTACAAATAGTGATTCTTTAGTTTTGTATTATCTGAATAATGTTGCATGAGAGGAACCCTACTTAATGAATGTTTTCTGCATTGCTGGTATTGTGTAACAATTAATGAGCTTAACATGTTTTCTACTCAGTAGACATCCCAATGGATGAATATCATATAACATACATATGTATTAACCGCGGACATAGAAACCATCACTTGGAAACAGTCTGATACTGGTGAAACGATAACAAGATACAATTTACTCAAAATCCTTAGTGCGCGCTCGGCAAGTAATGTGAGGTTCCATCACTTTATCGATCAGTGATAGTCGGCAATCTTCGTTCATTTCTGTCTGTTGCTGGCTCTGTTGATTAGCACTTAAATGTCTGTGATATTACCTATTGAATTGTAATTCTTAATTGTCTAAATATAGTAATTTAAAAATGTATTAAGATCTGAGAAATCTTTATATGTGACGATTACATTGGATCAGAATGTCATCCTCTCGATTCAGAAACAAGTAGTTGGATGTCGCAAAATTGTTATCGTCGGTTTGATCTCTGAAGAAAATCTCGCAGCTCGCTCAAACAAATCTAAACACACAGTAGGACGTTTCCAATTCATGCTTTATATGTCCGTGGTATTAACATATCAGTTCTATATTTTATGTTGTAAAATTATCTCAGTGTTAGTTTCATCAAAGACAGCTTGTGATTTTTTGATAGCATAGATTTTGGCTTTTTGTGAGTTGCTTAACAGTTGCTTTGTATTTGCTTTTATTGCTTAACACATTTAAATGACAGGGTAGCTTCAGTTTTCACTGGATTTATGAACACTTACAGCTGACATTGTTTGTCAAATTGTGTGATTTTTTAAACAGGGATCATGTCATGTGTCTACAAATCATTTAGTGGTAGTGTGCAATACATTGATTGTATTTATTGCTTGTTTCATTTTTTATGGATTAGTTATCCAAGTTTTTTTATTTATGATGGACCATTTATAGTACTGGACCAAACATGTTTGTCAAAACATAAAGTATAGGATCTCTTTCTTGTTTTAGTTTCTGTTGATAATTTTTATGGATCGGGTTTTGTGTTCATTTCATGCTAAGACAAGTATATATAGCCCCAATCTGCTCATTGATAAATCATTGTTTCCAGATTTTCATTGTAATCATATAAAATAGGGACTTACCTGGTCTAGTGGTTATTGTCCTTGACTTCAAATCACTTGTCTCTAAATGGGGTTAAAATCCCACTCCAATGTAAAATGGGTATGTGAGAAAGCTATCCAGGTGGCTTACGGAAGGTCGGTGGTTCTAATGGGGGTATTTGCTGTACTGCCAAATACATCTTGCCAAGTGGGTGAACAATATTTTTATTCGATTTTTTGGAATAATCTAGTCATTTTGCCTCAACTATTGTCAGTTATTAGTAGTTAAATATTTGTTTTCTTGATATCATAGATGATGTTATAGAATCATAATTACACCATTGTATTATTATTGATAATTCACGAGATAAATAACAAATGATATTTCATGACCAATGCCATACTGCAATAGCTGTTTCTATTATATGTGCAAGCAGCAGTTTCTGCCAAGAAATGTTTATGTGCAATGAAGGATATGAATAAAATATTATATTTGTGTTCATAAATTATTGAAAAAATCAAACTCATTTTTGGAAAACTTATTGATCAGTGCTGTACTGACAGAAAAACAGAACGCAATTTTTTACCTTGAGTCTGTTCTTGAACGCTAGGGAGATGGATCATTGTTGCATAGCTACTTAACTGTATGCTCCGTTTTTGGGAGAAAACAGAAAAAATGCATTGTTTACACATCTATGAATCTCAGCGTTTTTTATTTTATAGAGAGATCTGCAATTAATGTTTATTTACAAAACTCATGTTTTCATAAATGGTTATCTTTGTATATCATGGTGTGCTTCCATCACTTCTAGGTGCTGTATTTGTTTTATTTGCTCAATATTGATTTTGCTTTTAATAAAATTGTATTATGATGTATGCCTCAATAATGACCAATTTGTAAAAAAACTTTGTGGTATTTCTTGTCTAAATGTGAAGTAGCCATGTATTTATGTGTTTGATGTTTATTTCACTTGTAAATGATATTGCTTGTTTAAAAATGCTTTACACGAGTAATTCCTTATTCCCTGGCATTTTTACTGTCTGTCTCAATCTTTCAGCTACAACTTGGGTATCTATATAGCTTTGTTGCTCTCATAAATCAACTATATTATCACAACCTGTTATATATTTCTGCGTTTAAATGCATAGTTTGAGCAAGATCTTTTCCATCTGCTGGAAACAACAGAGTAAATTGAGAACACTTTGTGTCTTCAGTAGAAATCAGTCAAGTATTTTGTTCTTCACTATGGTCATTATGTGTTCAAATACACAAACATAATGTACAATTTTTGTTCATTTTAATATGTGTATTAATTCATATTCAGTTTGTCTGTTATTGAGGTATATGTAACAGAATGCTGTTTGATTACTTGTGTCTCTTGTTGCAATTTGTAAACTGTTATATTTGTGCTGTTGAAGTGCTCATTGAGTTGTTTCTCCAACACTACCTGCTTGATTGATGTGTATGTTTGCCTCTGTGATCATTGTTAATGTGCCAAACTATCCATTGTAGATTTCTTGTCATAGAGTTTAAATATTATTAGTTTATGAATATATATCATGGTATTATAAGTGTTGCGGAATTCTTTATAAATTCTGTTAATTTCTCCTTAACATTTTTCATGATTTCTAGCTCTGTTTGAATAACAATAGTCAGTTGTCATGCTTGTTCATTACAATTAAGAGTTTATAATAAAACAGATGTTCAACTGAGTCATAGTCAATAAATTGAAGAAAATACCATGGTAGTGATACAATTTTAATAATGAGTACCATTTGATGTATGTCAGGTGATTACTAACATTTTATCATGGTTGAGCTGCTTAACAGTGGATGCGACTGTTTTGACTGTTAAAATGTATGAATCTCATTGTAATAACTTCCGGATTTGAAATTCAGGGTGTATAGGACTCGTGTCTAGAACATTTTGATGTTTGTCCAACATTTTGCAGATATTAGAGAAGTGCTGATTATATGTATTTTATAAGATGATGCATCATGTAGAGTTTTTATATATGTGTTTACTCGAATGAATCGGCATCATCCATGTGTTTTCTTTATTCTGCTCTGTGTGGAGTGTTTATGCCATAAAAATGAAATAAAATGTATATTAAAAAACATTACAGCTGTTTCTGCATTCAATTTTTTCTCACAATATACCAAGGTCATTACAAAGTATAATAAGTGCTCTTATGCCATTGCTAGGCATTGTAAAGTTAGTACAAGGACTGGTTGGTTCTATGTGAGGTTAACATGACTAGGTGGTATCATTTTACTTGTCCACATGGTGATATCACTTATTCTGCTCCGTGTAGACGGCACCTCCTGTGCTCACTATTATTTAATGACTTACGCTGTCAACACATCTTAAAACAATGTAACATATTTTTCCAACATCTGTTGGATTTTCTAGTCAGTTTTGCTCTTTAATCAACCTCAATATGAAACACCACCTCAATGAGAAGTAATGTGTATGCGGACCAATATTCAAGAGTTTCAAGGGTGGTCTTATTATTGAGATTTTACTGTATCTAGATAACTTGTTAGCTGATATCCCAAATATCGTAAAATTCACTTAATTGATCTCAATTTATTAATAAAATATGAGATTCAATAAAATGTGCTGTGGCTATAACTACGTTAACATAAGTCGGTAGTAAACACGACCATACCCACTTTCCAATACATGTTGAGCAGCTTACGGTCATTATCATGATTATTATCTTCAGAATCAGTATTAAATTTTGATGAAACATTGTGATGACAGTAGCGATAGCTCAATTGGTAGCACTTTCCTGCCTCCCATTTTTATGGACAATATGAATTTTTTATCCATTATTCGGTGCTCCGGGAAAACAACAATCCATAAATCATAAAGCTTTTGATGAGGTTAAAGGGTACATTCGTTTGGGAGGCAATGTTTAGACTGTAGCAATTCTCCTGTATTTTCCTGCCATAATATCAATTTATTTAAGAATGTATCAAATATCGATTGAAAGAAAAAATAAATGTTGATGTATCTATATTGATTGTATCAATGACAGCCCTAGTTTAATCGTAATATCCACTTACAACCTGGCTATGGTTGATTACTTGCTCAAAGCAGTTTTAATGCTGGGAAGAGATCTCCATGATGATTTGACTGTCAAATGTATTAGAAACTAGACAAGATCCCTAAAAGTTTTGATCATTTGTTTGCAGTGAGATGTTTCATATATAGACTTTCAACCTGTCTGATTTTATAAGAAGTTTATGGTGGAAGCAGCTTGAATGGATATTCTGAGCTATTAGTAAGACGAGAGATAAAAAATAGAAAATTTAAGACATTTTATTATAAAAATATCAATGTGTGTGCTATAAACATTACAAAGTTATATAAACAGCTTTATTTCTGAAGAAAGGCATGCATTCAATATCTGTCCTTGATTTTCAATATAAAAATGTCAAGAATATATAGTCAAATTGTATCACTATAATCAACACACTTCATGTCTAAAACAATCAAAGAATTATTACATCAAGTACAGAAGGCCTTTATCAAATAAGAATATATATAAAACTACCAAATGTTTGCCTAACAGATTGAAATTTTATTCACATATAAAGGATCAAAGTGTATCAAATATTACCTGATAATATGAATTAGCCAACCATATGTAACAAGGTTAAATTAAAAATGAAAAATAACTATTTGATATAGCAAATCTACCATTTCCATTTACCCTACTGTTCAACAACAGAACTTTGTCATCTAAATAACATTGTATCATAAAAGTACTAATGGCATCTTCTTATTTCTTGCGTAACATACAGTATTCAAGCAACTAATTATACTATTTCTATCTATTTTAATCTGATAATGAGCAAAAATCAAGAACAACAATTGTACCTCCTGATAAGTACAATACATCCAACATGCGGTAAGCACTTTGAGAAGAATCGGAATGTTCAACACTTATCTGTAGAATATTGTCCGAACACACTGCTTTTATCTATAATATAATTCATTTTAAACAGTCATTTTATGGTCATAAGTAAATTCAAGACCACTTTATCAATCCAAACCTTACATATCATTATATTTAATATTGACAATAAATTATTTTACCAATTACCTTTCTTATTGCAAGTTTTTCAAAATGATTTCATGTCCTTATAGTATTACAACGGAAATGAAGCAGAAGTGGTAAATATTCTAGGTAATTTACAGGTAAAACAAAGCTGCAACAATTAAACAATGGCTCAATAAACATCATGCATATTCATCATCTCTCCTGATTTGACGAGGAGTCTCCTGATTTTAACTCGAACTTCTTAATTCAACGATCATGCTTTCAAAATTCCACATGTTTGCATTGGTTTATTTATCCCCATGTGTCACCACATATGCTTATCTTGTTCACAGTTTTACCTTTTTTAAATCAGGTGTAATGCCGTTTACCAACAATTTTTGCAGTTATACATGGCAGTCAGTGGACCAAACCAGTTTTCCTTGAAAAACGAGCACTAAACTTGCCCTTCCACAGGCAGCTGACAAATTCTCCACATGAATCAGAGTTGGAGACAACATGACCATAGCCAGATGTCACAGAAAGACATGACCTGTCCAGTCCATGGATTGTATCCACATCTCCTTGGTGACAGCGTTGCATTCTATCCACTCAGCTAACCAGATGGGCTTGCTATTTTACTACATGCTAAGTGGATACATAGTAGCCATTTCTCCTCTATTAGGAGAGAGGATAGAAAAATGAATGTAATCACAATGGATTTCTGATTGGCTGACTGAAGGCATGAGCATGTTGTCTTGTGATGTTTCAGCCAATCACATGTTACATTCGTTACTTAGCAATCACTTACAACATTCAGTAAGCATGGAGTGACAATTACTTTAAAAGCAGGAGAACTTCTGTTGTCGATGGGAAATTGTAATTATGTGCTAACATGAGAAAAAAACATGATAAGTAGCAATATATATTTTTTACTACTTTTGGCAAAAATGTTTACAGTACAAAGTCATGTTCTAAGGAATAAAAGCTAGAACTGCACTTAATGTGGAACAGGCGATCTTCCATTTTTAAAAGACTATTTGTTTGAATAAATTGTTACATTGTTATTCGTCCTGCCTGAAAGTTACATCTGACAAATATAAGCTCTTAAGTTGTCTGCCCAAAGAAAATCCCAATCTTCCTTTTTAAATCTTTATTTTTTCTTTGAGAACCCCAAAAAAATCTCTGAATTCTGCTGATTTTGCTTGTTGTGTTTAATCAAAGGACAGTAACCTGCAATTGCAATACTACATCTAGCAAAACATAAAAATCTGTAGACACACATAATACTTATTTTTGTGAAAAATAAACAATTTTTAATAAAAGAAAATTTAACACAAACATAGAACTTAAATTTCAAAATCAAACACTAACTGGACCCAAATAAATGGTCAATTTAGAAATAAAATAAAACATATTGAAAAACATGTTATTTATGTGCATAAACAATTAAGTGTATATATTGCATGCTTCAAACTGCAAGCCTGCAAGATATTATTGTGCCAACTAAATAAACATAGAAATAACAATAATAAAATATGATTTTTTGTGCAGGTGGATTTCATCAAGTACCATACTGTACCGAGTAAAAAGCTTGCTGCAAACAGTAAACATACAGTGTACATGATTACATTGTATTGCTGTACTAACTTTAAACATGATATAACATTAACAAACTTGAACACAACAAAGTCACTGGTTTGAGATATCAGTAACATAACTCCACAACAACTAACTGACACAGATGTGTAATCATCATTAGATCAAACATGTTGTATACTCAGTACATTTAGAATAATTATTTTCTCAAGTTCATGGACTTAGATAACGTCATCATAATTATGCTTAGTATGCAATACCATTGTCTGATGAAGTATATATACAAAAAGTGTAACAAGCGAACATTGAGTTTGTCTTTTTCCCCAAAAATTTTGGACTTGGATAGGAATACAAGAAAGGCATATTACACAATAATATTTCATGTTTGTGCAACAATATATGCTATATCCCATTACAATCAACAGGTTTTTTCATGTAAATAAAGTTTCAATATGCAATAAAATGACGCTTTGACCTTATTTCCAGAACCCCGTAACTCAATTTTGGGCATTTTCGAGTATTTAGTATCATTGAAACCGTCTTTCCAAGCTCTTTCTATTTGTACTACTTATATTGTTCAGGAGGATAAAATTTTAAAGTTGTTTTTCTCAAAAAGACAAAAAACAAGTTATGGGGTTCTGGAAATAAAACAACAATTTAGCAGGACAATGACTATGAGTTTTTAACTGTACTGAATATATTTATGCCAGCCTATGACAACACATGAACAAATGATAAATAATGTATTGCTGTATTTGGATGCAAGCTTGTGAAAATAAATAATTAATAACTAAGTGATATGGAATGAGGAAATGATTGCAGTAAAACCTCACATAAAGACCACCTCAAAATTAAGAACACAATTTTCAAGTCCATTTTCACCGTTTGGCTCTTTATTCAACCTCAATATTAGGACCACCTCACTAAGAAGACCAGTTCTCAGGAGTCTAAATGGTGGTCTTATTATTGAGGTTTTACTGAATACAAGATTAATATTACATCACTGTCCATACACTAGTCAGTAAAAAGCATACAAAGAGCTGAAAATAGAATCACTAATTGACTAAACACATCAATGCATGTTAAAAACCTTTACAACAACAAAACCGGACTGAACTTTGACTTAAGAGTTATAGACACTGTATTGGTAATGTCTATAATGATCTAACGTAGAAACACTTCTGACTTATACATACCTATCAAAAAACAATAACATCTCAGTTGGTGTCGAAACAATGTATAATTGCATTTTCAATTCATATTAACAAAATAAATAGTCATGCATACTAACACGTACACAAACTATACAACTTCGGAAAATTTTGAAAAAAACTTAATTGAAACTTTGTGATCAAATCTAGACAATAAAAATTCACTACAGTACTAAACACAGCTCAACAATTCAATCAATAGATAAGAAAACAAAGAACTTCCAAACAATATGGCTTTAGTACAATAATCAATCCTACTTACTGCATAACTTGTTGAGCACAGACATAAATTTATAATGAATTTTAACTTAAATGGCCGCCATGAGGCCAGTATCAGTTTTTCATGTGAATGAATAAAGATGAAAAGCTTAATCATGCAACTGCTAGTAATCCTGTACGAAAAGCAGTCCGATATTATCCAGTTTGAATGTTAACAAATAAATTCTATATCATGTTACATAAAATAAATCATCTTATTGCATAAACAATGACATGTGTGTCAGGAATACATCATAGGCAAGTAGTTAATCTTTCTTTTTATTAGCTGGCTGGGGTTCGGAATCAACATCTCCATTGGGTTCAGTTTCGATGTAGTCTCTGGCACATTGTCTTGGAAACCATCCTCTCTGGCGTTTTTTACCTAAAGATAGATTGATATCAAGTTACCATAACAACTTAACACACATCAATTACATCAGCTAATTAAACTTGTATGTATGTGCTCATCAATTAGGTTATCACAATAATAAAGTATAAAAGTTTCGATATCTGGGGGACTTCTTCTTTTGTCAGTGTGAGCTTAAAGACAAAGCAAATTAATTTCTTCGCACTCATTAACATCTTTTCAGCAGTAAATTCCCTTTTACTGGGTTTTCTAAGAGACAGTATGATAATTTAACCATCGCCTAATTTGTTATTCAAAGCAGAATAATGACACACATGCAGCAGACTAAACAGTCATTCAAGAATGCACAGTCTGAACCAATTGTACTTTTAATGATAAGTTTTCTGAAAACAGGAACTCTCAGAAAACCAGACTTTGTCCACACAGGGTCTGGTTTTCAGGAAAATAACTGTAATCAGCAAAATGAAAATAGCTATTGCTGTATTTTACATTCGTTTCGTACACTAAATAACATAAGACTCTACCTATAGCCATTCTTTCTGATTCAGACATTCGTTTCGTTCCATACAACCATTTCCTTCAAAAAATAGATGTACATGTATAACAAATTGTTATGCCTGGAATTTTATTTATATAAGATTTTAATCCTGTCAGATATATAACAGAGACAAAATGTCAGTTGAAGACAGTTAAAAACACTGCATACATCATTTCAATTCCATATTTAAATGGTAGGGTAAATGGAAAGGACTCAGATGGAAACAAAAATGAAAACTGAAACAATATGTGTATAATGACCGGCATAAATTGATGGATGTTTTCTTCAAAAGTGAAGTCTAAACTACAAAACAATCCAATTCTCTAAACAAGCAATAATAATGTAATGGGGCTCTCAGTCACATAAACCGCCACAGGTGAAACTAAGAACGGGGCGTATAAAAAAACAAATCATTGTAACTCTCAATGTATGAATTCATAATTATGTTCATATAAATAATTCAAACATTTAAGTTAAAAGTAAAATGACACTACATTAAAAGCAACTTCATAATTTTATGTCATGTAATAAATAATACTGTAACATAACATATGGTGTAGAGTGGTAATAACACCCATGTATTACTTTCGATAATTCACTAATGAAACAGCAACTCATGTGCATGGCGTCATAACAAAACCAGTGTGACGTAGATGCACTCATGAATATGAAATTGTTAAATCTTAATTTGATGTTTTATTTCATTGAAAATTATTTTCTTGTTAATTTGAATCTGATATGTGATACATGTATAATCATTTGAAGTGGTATCTTGTGGTTGAAAAATAAAATTGGTTGTGTCAGCTTCTGTTCACCAAAGACGGAATTACACATGCCATACTTTGCTTGCATATTGGAGGTCAAGGTTTTGTTTTGATGAAAATCAGCTGTTTCTGCAGTTATGTCATCAATAGAATCTTACACTCATTATCTAAAACCAATAAAAACTTTAAATTTTTAATTTTACGTTGTTAGAAGTCTTGTTTAATAAATTCAATAAAAAATGACCACTCGTGTAAGATCCTCTATTTGTTCTACGCCACTTACTTTTTCCATCGAGTGACGTTTACAATATCCCCCTTCTTAACAGGTATCCTTGGTTCATCAGTACAAGGTATACCACAGCACATACCAAATCCTTTAGACAGAGGAATCAAAGAACCAGAATAATCCTCAACCACAATATATTCCTGTGTTCTCTCACGTTTCAATGCTTTCTGTTTGAGTTGCTCCTCCTGAAATATAATACAACTCTTTTGAAATAAACTCTGTATTAAGTCTCACCAAAAAGCATTTTTATAACTAATATGAATCAAAAAACTAAAGAATACAATGAACACTGGGCCATATTTCAATTGAGTAAAGATTAAATAACTAAAGTGACTTTTTCTATGTCATGATGGCCAGGTCTGAATCACACTTGCATCTGATTATTGTAGTGGGGCTGTAAATCACAAAAAAGTCAGGTTTATGATGTGAATTGTCCAACTATAAGGGTGAAAGACCCCAGGTCCTCCTTATAGCATTATTTTGTGCATAGACAGGCGACCTCCTGTAAGCCAACTGATATAGCTTACTCACCCATCAATTACACATCCCAAGTGGGATTTGAACCCACAGAGGTGACAGTCCAGTGATTTAAAGTCATTAACCATAACCACTCAGCCACGGAGGCATCTGACTTGGGTGTCACCAGAGTAATTAAATAAACTTTATAAGAAAATGCCTACACTTCTACTTTAAGATTTTTTCACAAAATACACATTTATTTCTACTTCAATTAAACCAAACTTTTCTCATTAAGTTTTCTGCAATATTACAGAGATGTCACTAATTATTGAAGTAGGTGGGAAATCACCAAAAGTAGGCGGTGGTATGGGGGTACTCCCCTTAATTATGATCATTAATGCAATAAAAGTAGCTGGGTGATGATGCTCAAGTTTCAAGTTTAATTATACCGGCTCCCAATATATAATTACCTGCATATAAAATATTGGATTTTCAAACAAGCCATTTATACAGAAACCCACAAGATTACTTACAGTAAAGGTAAACTGATCACATCCCTCTACAACATCCCACGTAAATCCATCCGATTTTGGTTTGCCAGTTAAAGTGAACACTTGTGTAAGATTTTTTTTCCAACCAAGATGATAAGGATACACAAAGTCCTCGTCATCATCTCTATCACGATCTTCAGCCTATACACATATAATATACATTGTATTTACTTCTATCAGGTTTAACATCATTTTTCAACATTTGTTTTAGTTATGCATGGAGGTCAGTTAACATAACCAGCTTTCCTGAAATTAATTGTCAACCAGTACTAACTTGCCCATCCACAAGCTGCTGACAAAATCCCAACATAAATCAGTGGTGGAGAACAAATGACTACAGTCAAATGTTTTGTATGGATATAACCTGCACTGCCTTGGAATTAAACCTGGACCTTCCTTTGTGCTTAAACATCTACATGCTGCAAGTTTCGTTCTCACATCGCAACAAAGACGTTACATTGTACCACCTGCAGTACTTATTCTTTATCATATACATTTTGTACAATGTACAATGTACTATCATTCTAGGCAAAGCACAGGAAACTGATAAATTTGAGTAAAATATTATGGTTGTATCTGCAACATATATACCAGAGTTAAACCAAGCATATGATCTTACAGACATATGTCATGATGTTAAAACACACACTTTCATAATTACTAAATTGCACAATATTTATCAAATTATCAATTATGTAAATACAAACAAAACGTATGACAACATTGCTTTAAATAGGTCCTACCTTTTCTATAATCCATGTTTCAATACCTGTCTCATTCTTTAATATACTTTTCATCTAAAACAACAAAGTATTTTGTAATTCTTATTTTAGAAACATATAAAATCAAAGAAACATTTACAAATAAATTACAAGGCACAATGCTTTAAAGTTTAAATGAAAATACATGTTTCGTAACTACACACTATATACATTTGAACTTAGCTGAAACAAACTGACGGATGTCTCGACTTCAGGTGTACAAGAAGGATACGAACAATACAGAAAATGATGTCAGTATAAAAACAGGACATACACGGTACATGTTTCAACCTAACCATGAATATACTTCTGACGAAAGTAGGAGTTATGTGTATGAATTTTTGAGTTGGCGATAACCATGGTCATTTCTGCATATTTTTCTTCATCGGGACTGAAAATGTGTTCTTTATATCCGATAATTTGTTATATATAATATTGTTCGCTATAACCATTAATTTTCACACAGAACTAATAAGGGCCAACATTCAGGCCAGAAAAAGAGTATTGTATAACTGCTACAACTGTGTTAGCTATAAGTGAAGTTTACTGTACATGTATTTACCTGTATAACAAACAACAGACCCACGGCGATGATGACACCAATGGCTAGACCAATGGCAAACATACAAGACAAAAATCCACCAATACCCAAATACACCAGATGGTCTCTACTACCATGTCGTAAATACCAAGTCTACAATAATAATCAAACATTACAATATATTAAACAGGATAAAGACAATTTTATTTAAAACTAAAACTACTGAGTCCATAGAATACAGGTGTCCCCTCTTTACTCAATAAACGGGCACAAATCTGCTCTTACAGAATAAATCCAATTGAAAACCACATGCGAGTAAATATCAGGTGATGACTAATATTCCTATCAGGTTTCGTTACTCTAGGTCAAATACGTTTTTAGATGGACAGACAAAGTTAAATCAAAGTGCAAAGTAAATTAATATATATGAATATCACTGGTTGTTTGTGAATTACTTCATATTATTGAAAGTTTGTAATGATAACAAACTGATACTAATGATAACTCAAATAAAGCTTACTATCCATCATAAAGAGTGAAATACAGCCTTCAAACAAGTTGTTTGATAACTAGATGCATCTATAGGACATGGATGCCCCTGCTATAGGCTTTTCAGTAGAATGCAAATACTTCGTTTGTAAAGGCCTAATCATTTTGAAGCAATGTTTATTGAAAAACCAATTGATTAAGTACAAAAAGCTCCAAAACTCCCCCAAAAATTGGCAAAAAAACGTAAGTGGATTGTAACATAGTTCAAACTTGACATGTACTATATTATCCTATGCTTATGAGCCTGGTATGAATTGAATCCATCCTTCCTTTCAAGAGTTCTTGATCGGAAACCAGTTAGTCGAAAAGGGCCATAACTCATCCAAACATTGGTATATTGCAATCGATATCAAGCTACACATGTATTTATTATCCTATGCTTATGTGCCCAATATGAATAAATCCACCCATCCTTTCAAGAGCTATCTACTAGAAAAAGGGCCATAACTCTTCCAAAACTTGGTAAATTGTAACCGTAATTGAACTTGACCTGTATTTTATTATCCTATAATTATGTAAGTGTCCGATATGAATTGATTCCATCCATCATTTCAAGTGTTATGCACACACAGACGAAAAATCGGGAGGACTGACAGACAGGGATAACAGTTTATGCCCCTTTACCATTCTTCAAATGGTGGGGGCATAAAAATGGATTAAGTACATAACAAACTATATATTTTATATAATAGATAAAAATATTACATATTATAAAAATATAACATAATATTATAAAAATATAATGATATATTATTATAATACAATAAATAATCATACTTATTGAAACACATTAAAGTTCTGTGTATTAAAAGTTACATTCAATAATGCAATATCCAGGCATGGACATTGAAACCAATGAGTAAACAAATCATTCACCTGATTTTCATAACTTGCCACACAGGAGGCAGCTCAATTTATGACAGAACTCAACCACCAAGACCCCTCCCTCTCCTATCCCTGTTCACATCTGACCACAGGAGATTGTCATGAGTTATTTCCCTTTAGAGTACTCTCCCTTTTCCCCTTCTATACAATATGTATAAGTATGTAGAAGGGAGAGTACTCTAGATAGCGTAAAGGGAAATAGCTCGTGACAATCTCCTGTGTCTCTGTCGCCCACTTAAAAATTGCAAAGGTAATGATCCTGGCATTAATGTGTTCCCATAAGTAATAAAGGCAGAAATTGAATTAAATACTTACAAAATTTAAAGCCTTGTAGATACTAGGTATAAGGATTGTCAATGAATGAATGCAACCACAAGGAGCATAGAAAAGGAAGTAAGTAAAGTAAGCATGATTAAAATGTCCACAGCAAGTATTAATCCATGGACAATGGTGGTCCATCTTCATCACACATCTGAAATACAAGTCAACAGTGTTAATGCAGTGTATTACTTCCACAAACATAAGCATGGTTTCATTTATACAGTGCCTAGTATTATTGGGTATTACATATTAATTTGTATACATTTTCAATTACAAGCAGATAGGACCTAGCCATAGTATTAATTAATTAATTCTGAATAAGCAAAATATTTGTTTACATAGTTGTGAAATAGGACATCATTGAATATCACATTTCACAGCAATCTTCAACTGTGGGATAATCGGGCAGATTTTTTATGTTTTACAGTTTTGGACAAAACAAAAATTAATCAATCAATTTGATGAGTACAAATCACATACTGCTTGGCCTAAAAGGTGAAAACAGAAGAGTTAATGTAATAACTCTAAAGCAAGCATTTAACAATATATTGTGACAAGTAGTATAGTACATGTTTGTCAAAGTCTTTAGAGAACGAGATTACAATTGGTTCTAATATATTCAGCAAATCAAGAAGCAACCAACAAAATGGTAGTACATGTATTGGCTAAAACTGAAAATGACCATATTCAAACTAATTAACCTGCAAGCAATCAATGGAGAGCAAAGAAATTGGCTAGTCACCAGCACCTTAAAATGGAAATAGGCATGCTGCCAAACAGTATTACCTGGAACATATGATCAGCACCACTAAAAGTCATTACAAGGAAATAAGAGTTTTGCTCCACAGATGTATTTTTATAAGAACTTACATTGTATTTACAATATGGCGTAAAAAATATATGTTTGTTTCAGGTTTCCTGACCTACCCTATTTTTTTGCATGTTAAAATTTTCTTTCTTTTTGGTAAATTTCTTCTTTTAGTAGATTTCTTCTTTTTGGTAAAATTTCTGTGTGAATTTTTCTTTAGGTTCATAATTCAGCCCATTTATTAGACACTTTACAAGTATTCCGGTTACATGTATAGAGCATTATATTCCCCTTGATAAACAATATCCATGTTAAAATGGAAAGGGGATTTGTCTTTTAACATATATTCATTTTAATCTATGTTTAATTTGCTTTGTTTGAAAAATATCCGACCTACCTACCCTATTTTTTTGGGGCATGAAACCTAAAACAAACATTTTTTACGCCTAAAAGCAACAATCATACCTATCACATTTTCTACAATGATGAGATCGAGGAGATTTATAGCTTTCACATAGATCACAGTATTGCAATTTCTCACAGTGTTTTTCTTTCACCTGAAAAATAGGAAAAATGTTTAAACATACAACCTTGACTCAATGTATTATATTAACAGCAGGTATCCAAATTAAACAAATTTACAACTCCTACTAAATAGGGTAGCAAAAAGCATTGTACATGTATCAGGTAAATGACTAGAACAAATAGAAGAAAAAAGGTTTGAACTTAAAATATGTACAGTGAAACAGTTTAAAACTAGAATGCGTCCATAGGACACAGATGCCCCCACTTGCAGCCTTTGTCACAGAAGCAAATGCTATTATTCTGCTAATATTTTGTGAATGGATATCAAAATTACCAAGTGAACAACTGTACAGATTATGGTGATTAGTGAACGGCCATAACTTTGCACTTACTGGACACAGGCAAACACGAAACCCCAGGTGCACAACTATACAGGTTGATGAACATCCTGTACAGTTTGGTGAGTGTAGCTGATATACTGTTGGAGATATGCGCGACACAAAATTGCACGCTCTGTATGCTATATTTTCAATAAATCAAGGGCCATAACTTTGCACTTACTGGGCTCACCGAATTATGAATCCCCAGGTGCAATATAACACAGGCATGTGAACATTTCTGTCGTCTTATAACTCTGGCTCATATACTTTTGGAGATATGTGCGCCACATTATTGCATACTCTGTAGGCTATATTTTAACTAAGTCAAGGGCCATAAGTTTAATGACTCTGGCTCAGTGACACAAGATTGCATAATCTGTAGGCTATATTTTAACTAAGTCAATGGCCATAACTTTGCAATTACTGGGCACAGCCAAACATGAAACCCAGGTGCACAACTTCACATGCCGGTGAACATTCCTGTAAAGTTTAATGACTCTGGCTCAGTGACACAAGATTGCATACTCTGTAGGCTATATTTTAACTAAGTCAATGGCCATAACTTTGCACTTACTGGGCACTGTAGCCAAACATGAAACCCCAGGTGCATAACTTGTGCATTTTGTAAAATTGGTTCTGAAGCCGATGTCTGTTGTGACATCACTGTAAATAGGGTATCACATGGCTTATTAACTTAATTGAAAAAAAATCATTTTTTTGTGTGAATTTCATTCAATTATTAGTTTATTGAAATATTCTTTATCCTAGTTTTTATTCAAGACTTATTATTTGTGCTGAAAATATTTGCTCATTGTCTTACATCACCAAGTGGTTTATATGTCCGTGGTACCATCAGGATTCAGTTAAGGCCACTTCCTGGTTGAGAAATGGTTGAAATAACTTTAATTATGCTGATATGCTTATTTTCACATAGTATTGGAATATTTGCCATTTCATTTGTAAAATAAATTCTGATTTATCTATTCACTGCTGACCATAGAAACTTTTACTGCTTAAAACATTCAGAAAGACACATATTATGTATTGCATACTAAAGGATTTAACTTTCAAGGATACTAACCGGTTTCCAGTTGGGAGGCACAAATCCTGGACCTTTTAAGGCAGCTTGGAAGTAATTATACAATGTTAACAGATTCCATGTGATAAATATCACAAAATTTATAGTACCCCCTTCAGTATATATAGGCCAGTACATTAAAACACAGTTTATGGAAGCAGCTGAAATGAAGAATATGATAGACAGGGCAATCAATGGTCCCCAATGAATCAGCTGGCATAACAGGCGACCAATGCCCATTTTGCTGGTCTAGAACAACCGGACTACCTACAATTGTTTAAATGTTTACACATAAATGCACCCGAGCAATGTTTGTAGAAAGTTTTAGTGTTTGACTCCGCTTGTTTCTTGTTCAAGCAACACCATTCTATGGGAGACAACTCTAAAATCTGTGTTGCAAGAAGGTCTCTAATTAGCAAGCGTCTGAATACAAGGTTTTAGGCAAATTCGTCCCCCGGTCAATTCATCCTCGGTCACCTCTCAGTCGTTTTGGTTAACTCGTCCCAAAAAATGGTTAACTCGCCCCACAATCATGAAAATTTCGGTCAACTTGTCCCCTTTAAACCTTTCGTTGGCTATGATTTTAAATCGAATACAAGCTTCCGGTATATTGCTTTTGTTGTTTTTATAATTTCTTGATTCATGGACGCTGACATGTTGTAGGAACGGGGTGAATATAATCTGAATGTTGTGTTTACAAAAAATCATTTACGTACACCTTTTGCATACAATTTGTAAATATCGGTTTAATTCTGCTTACATGTACATTTTTATTTTAAAAATAACTTAATGCGTTGTGCGATATTTTTTTGACCAATCGGTGAGCCGAACAATCTCGTCAATATTTTGTCTGTGATCAGTCTGTCTGACAGATGGTGGGAAACTGGGCGAGTTACTATCATGGTAAGGATATAATCAATGAAGATGTCACGGATCGATTGCTATTGTGTCGTAATAACATCATTCCGAGATTCTTATGGTAAGTTGCGTGATGTTGGTTAATTACGTCGTCTTGTTTCATTTGATTTTTCATCCTGTCGTTTTATTTTGATCATCAAACATGCTATTATATAATGAAAAACATTTTGACATTTTCTGTTTCACTTGCATTTTATTATATTTACCCAATAACAACAAATCAATTTTTTGCATTTGAATAATATAATGTTAAACTGATTTGAAAATGTATTATATATATATTAATATTTATTATTAAACCACACTTGATTAACAACGCATTTTCACAAACCAGCATTGGTCCAAATGATGCTAAAAAAAATATATATATATAGTGTGTTAGATATATTATCTTAAGGTATATAGGTTAATTGATATACCCATAAGTATTTCCTACCATCTTACCATGGTACACATTGGGTATACCAGTAAATTAAGGAAGTGTCTTAATTGTTATTTTCAATGCATTAAATGTTTAAGTTCCTCAGCTGTTTTTATTTTCTCTCTCTCTCTCTTGGACCCAATTGGAAATAAGCTTTTAGATTAATGGGTCATCCATAGGTTCATATTGCGCTAATTAAGCAACCCTTAGAACCACTATCTTTACAAGTGCGTTCAATGAAATGTATTTTATTTCTAGTTTTAAACTTTCAGTATAAAGATATATTATTTGATGTTTATTGTAGTTTTTAGCATGTACTGGGACCTAGAAGAATAAATAATATTAAAGTGGCTAGCCATGCAGTTATTTATTATTTTTATAGAACGATATCATGTATTGTTTAATTATTGCACTTGGAACTGTCATGGATAGAAACAATATCAATGTGTCATCAATATTTTTCCGTCTATCAATTATTGATACATATTAAAAAAAATTGATACTTATGAATGATAAATATATGCCTGAAAACGACAAAAAATCGCAAGTGCGCTGTCAAAAGGCTATGTCTAAGACTTCGCCATAGCTATCAAATGTGTTCAAAGAAAAATATGCAACTGAAGATTATTCATATTTTTCTTATTTATTTTGGAAAAAACACGCAAACTTTTTAAAAGTTAGGAAACAAGATGGTCACAGTAACTCATAAGCATGTAAAAGACATAACTAGAAGTGAAATATATATTAAATCATGAACTGCAAGCCTGTAAATGGCATTTTAGTAAACGATACTTGATGAATCGTCGATATTTCTATATCGTCAGTATACGTTTTGCAGAATCAATGACTGCTCTAGTGTGTGGTAAGTATGTTATATGATTTCAAGTTTGATAACTGATTGGTGAAACCTGCCTTTAGGTGGAAGGAAATGTTTGCAACTTTTGAAGTGAATGGCCTGGTGTTGTCTCCTAATATTCATGAATGTTATTTCAGTAGAGCAAGGCAACAAATTTCTGAACTAGTATCTTTATAGTGCTGATAAATTTGGTTTTCAGAGTAGTGTTATGTTTTAGTTGGTGATGTGTATCAGGTTATGAGGTGAGCGTTACTGTAGTGGATTAGGTGTCGGTCGCTCAACTTGGTGGCTGTGAGTTTTAGCTCTGCAAAGATCTCATCCACACCTCCTCATAAGAAACTATTACTATTTTTATGTATCAGATTTTATTTTAACATCGTTTACATTATATTCCCTTTAAACTCTAAGGAAATTTGCCAATCAATATGGCCGACTATTTATTACAAGGGAGGAAAATATTGTAAATATGAAAACCATCTATTGTTCACATAATTTTGTAAGACTTATATGCGTACATATCCTGTCATGATTCCATTGGTGTCAATGATATCATAGGTGTGCAGTAACATTTAATGTTACTATATCTGTGTCAGTAAACATTCAACAGATAAATCTACTCCAGAAGTTGGTGGAAAAATCTACTCTTGCAGTTTGTGGAACTATTTGACCATAAGATTAATGTTTGGGCCTACTTATAGCCCACTTACTGGCAAACTGATCGAAATATTGATAGTCAATAGATGCCGGTTTATTATACATAGTTTGGTTGTCTTGTCTGTAAAGAATCCCAGACTTATAAGTTAGATAGATTACATGTACACCTGATCTTATACTGTGGTCTACATCTAAATTTGTATTAAATAGATGTATATAAACTTTAATGCTAGAAGCAGAAATATAAAAGTGTGTGGATCTATCAGTACTATGTCTGGGGTCGAGTATTGTGTGTATTGTTTGTCATGCCAAAATGTTATAAATACTTTCTCAGCTGCATGTATCAATTAAAATCTCCCTGATAGTCTTACATCTCTTTACACTGGACACCCAGAAAATTGGACATCTTTAAATAATGTTCTTGGTGACAGGTCTGGTTTATGAGACAGGTTTGGCTGTAGAATAATTTATTTAACTGACAGGAACATTCTGTATTGATTTATAGTGGTTTGATATCACTGGAAAGTACTGTCCCATAAAACCAATTAAATCTATCAGATTTTTTCCCCATTTATTTGCTTAAGTGTCTGTTAATTTGATAATTATAGGCTTAAATTATCCAGTAGAGATATTAACCTGTGTTTGCATTATTAAGTATTTATTTACCCTAAGTTAAACATTAACAGCAATTTAAATCAGGTTTCGGGCAATGACTAGATCTTATCGGTTGAAACTTCTGCATTAAATATTTATGCTCTTTATTTGTCTATTCATACAGCAAGTGTAAATATTGAACTGGAATGGATCGACATATATTGTATGTCTCAAATAGTCCTTCCAAATGAACCTAATGTGCCTAAATGTTAAAATAAGTTGGTGGTATTGATAAAGTCAAATATTTCTCCTAATGATTGAGGAAATTGGTAAGACACAGTCTATAAGTGCACAACTGCCCTTTTGTAGGTCAATAGTTTGAATCCCTGGCGTGGCCTAATTAAGTTCTGAAAATGTGAAATATGACAAAATCAAGGACAACAGGATAATCCACTGTTAACAGACAGTGAACCTTCACATGTGAAACTTGCTGGACTAATCAAATTATGTATTTCTGCCAGGAGTATTTAAGAGAGTTTTAACGTCATGAAATAAGAGTACAAATTTGCGTGCCATTAAACTTTGTACACATGAGAGATGTATTGTCTTCAAATCACTCTGTGACATAAAATAAATGTGCATGAACTTGCATTATTTATTGGACAAAAATCTGAGTGCTGTCATGGTTATTTTATGATGTTTGAACATGCAGTTTAGAGGAAATTTTAATTGTCCTTTCTTGAGGAGCATCTGTGAGGAAATTATAAGATAGTCATGGGTAACACAGGAGATGGCAAACAGTTTTGCTTTTTGATATTTTATCAGAATTTCATATGTCAACTCTGTTACTATTACTAAGGCTTTCAATCACGGTTAAAACATTTATGAATTAAGGTAATTCTGTGGATTATATAGTAGATATTTGAAATTTTGATCCTTAATTTGTAAATAATGTTTGAGCTTTTGATCGGTTGTACCTTTTGCATATAGCTTTAGTTGTTAACTCCATTCAGTGGCTGTTACACCACCATTCCACAATGGTAGATGAGATGATACAACAATGGAGTAGTGTCGATTGAGGTTGTGAGTGCAAGATCCACTCGGAGTCACTCATATTTGTCTTCATGTTTTTACCTAACGCTTCATCTCTTGAATACCGTCAAAATTGGTCTGATGTCTACCATTTCTTGGAATAAATTCTTCTCATCACTGCTTGATGTCCTTCATAGTTGGACTGTAGGATCCTTGCACTGACCTCTGTCAGGTTGACAAAAAGGTCTGCTTCTTTGGCTGCATTTTAGTACCAACAGATAAATAAATAGAGAAAAGATACCTTTAATCTATGGACCCGTGCACTGCTTGATGGATGCTAGATGACTGAATCTAGTCTGTACCATCCTTCTTGCACCTACATTTCATCCTTTTTCCAGGTCATTGAAATTGTTCTGTTCCCCTTGACTGGCACAAAGAGGTCAGGTGAGTCACTGACAGATCGCTAGAAGTTTAATAATTTCTCTATATAGATCTACCATTTCAGTAAAACATGTTGAATCTCTAACATGATAAACTTCACATTATTTTGGATCTGTATTCCTGATTACCGTAATAATGCTATCTAACGCCCATGCTGTAATAAATGCCCATCCCCTATTTTTAGGGGAAAAAACTATTTTTCAGTCAAAATTCGAAAATTTAATGGCCTCTAATAAGTGCCCATCCCATTAAGCAAACAAAATAATCCTACCTTTCACACTGCCAGTTCTCTAATTTCCCTTTTATCTTTCCCTTTATAGTTATATTATAATGCGCACATCCTGAATTCACCATTGTACACTTTATTTACAAAAATGGATGACTTGATCTGAATGTGTCTCCAATTATCGCCCATCCCCAATTTTGAGATGAACGTGATTCTAATAAGCGACTGGGTGTTATTATGGTAATTATTGTTTTATGTTATGGTGTACATTAATTTACTCTAATATATGCATGTTTTATTCTTAGTTTGGTTATTCATTGTTTTAATAATTATGCCTTCTTTGTCATTGCTATCAGAATTTCTAATTAAAGAACAGGGTTTGTGATTATATATATACAGTACATCTGAGCTTCAAAGACCATTAAAATGATGAAATGCTTCAGCCTATTTTTCGGCGCAGCCGTACTTACATGGTTTTGCTAATTACATATTCAGTGTTCTGTAAACCAATCAAATCTTACGTTAACCACCAAGGCAATTTCGCGCAATTTCTCTTCAATTTAAAAATAGTTGTAACCTTGAAGCAGATTGGTTAACATTGTCTATTTAGTGTATTTATCCAGTAAGTAGCCTTGTTATTCATCACCATGGGGAATTCTCTGGTGTTGGAATTAAGAAGACTTTCTTGGTTTTATGTACCAGTCGCGAACATTTATATTCTTTTATTCAGATAAATCGCTATGTTACAAGTTTATTAACATGGATGTGTGAGTTCACGACATACGCAATTAGTAATGTTGAACTATATTGAAACAGACTATACTGTGTCTATGATCACACTACAGAGTTATTTATTATGCCATCTCATTCGGAACACCTCGGCATTATATTGGCTCTCCCTAATACCGCCAAGAAGTTACAATTGATGCAGTCTCAAACGCAGTGATCTCCCCTTACAGGTCTCGGAGTATTTGTAGTATATATCGTAATTGAATGACATTTAGGCATTTTTTATGTTGTACATGTACAACAAAATTTAACCTAGAGAGTGCTGCGAACCAATTTGCAAACTTCAAGTTGCGCCGACCATCTTTTTTAAAGATATTTCTTGTTAGATTTGTGATGATGGACATAACTGCGAATAGGAAAAAGACAGGAATTAGAATTGGAATTTACATTTTACTTGACGATTAAAGGAAAATTTGAATTAAACAAAAGTTACTCCAAATAAAACACTGGCCTTTCACAGTTAAAAGCGGGTTTATGTATTTTGTCTATTCTATGATGTTCCTTATGCACTCCAAAGTTTACAAGGGTAACATTCTCACTCTTTGGTTAACATGATCGATGAACTTGAAATGGAAAATCTTCTCACGAAAGCAGTCAAAACTGGAAAAAACTGACACTTGTTGCAGACCTGCATAATTACCAGATTATTTAAACAACACCAACAATTTTGAGATCCATTTCAGTTATTGCTATTGTCTGCCCGTCAAAAAAGTTTCTATTTCGGCTATTTCTGGACTGTCTGTTTGGAATGACTTTCAGGAAATTCAATGTAACCGTCAATTTTGGAAAAGAGATACATTTTGCCAATGAGAATTTGACCAGATAACGACTATAAACAGAAGAAAATAACTCTGATTGTTTGAAGAAACAACATGACATTAGCTAAAACGCCACATCTCTTAAATTATCTGTTACTAGGCAATGGTCCCAATAAAAGCCATGGTATTCAAGTTTCACTGCCTTCGTATTGATGATTTTTAAGTCAGCAACAAGAATTACTGAATCACTGGAATCTTGTTTATTTTCTCATGAATATTGATGAAAACATTTATCATCTTTTCATGTTTCATTCTATTGGTTCGTTACTAAGTACCGATATTTCTGACTGCTTTGGTTTTTGTCTTAAATCGTCAGTCGTCCCAGCTAGTACACAGCTGGTATCTGTCCTGCTTGTCTCAAAGGGTCAATAATTCATGCAAATGTCTCCATAGACATTGGTGACAGTATTGATTTTGTCCGTTTATCGTAGACCTTTAAATGTTTTCATTCGTCTGACAATTGAAAAGGTCATTATTATCTTCTGGTACCTATATTTCATTATTATATAGATTCATTCAAAGTATGAAACTGGAAATTGAGAAAGATAGCAGACTCTTAATGCAAACAATTATACTTATATAAACAAATAATTAAATATACGTATTAGAGGCATTTTAGTCAGATCTTCAGCGAAAAAGTTTGGCTTAGATTGGTGAAATTCCCTGTGAGAAATTCAACAGATTTTATCCAATCAGAATATTGGGCTGCATGCTATCTTTGACAAATGTGAATCATATCGCGTCAAGAACTAGGTCTAATCTTAGGAAAACATATTTTCTGTTAATATTGATTCCTATAGTATTATTCCTTCCGTAAATTCAACAGTTTTTATCCAATCTTCATGAAACTTTGTGGAAATATTTGATATTTGTCTGCATGATATCATAGACAATTGTAAACATGGGCTTCAGCTTGGGTAAAAACTTGGTTAAATTTTATAAAACCTTGTCCAGCATCTTAATTTAAGGGAACATTTATGATGTGTCATATAATCACACCTACATAATGCTCCAAACAATACATGAATGGTAGTCAAAAGTCACATTTGCTTACTCCTCTATCCTACTGCAAAATTGCCGATGTCAAAATGAAAAATGCGGCTTTAATTTAAAACCCTTTGTGGTATCAGTTTTGGTTATTAATAAAAAAAGACTATTTCTCGATGAATTTTATTTTTGAGAAATAGAACATTCATTTCAGGAACATTTATACACTAATTGCATTTGGAATGTGGCAGAATAACTTCTCTAAAACCAGCTGAAAAATAAAGTGACCACAGTATAGTGCAATTGAAAATTCGGTTGAAAATCATGCATTGAAAAGCTGCCTCACATTTAGAAGGCATTACATATTGGTGCATAATACATGTATGCTGACATTTCTGGTATTTTTTACCACTCGATCAATTGATATTTCAGTGGCTCTAATTATATGACTCATAAAATGTAGTAATTATTTAGTCCTGACATTTCCATAATTATTGCCTCTTGTTTCAGTGCTACAGTTTTATTCCTGCCAATTGGCTTCATAATTGTCTCTCATGTTGTTATTGGTGACTTGGTAAAAAAGCACTGGGATGTCGTCATTGGCCTTTTTTTATTTAGCTCACCTGAGCACGAAATGTTCAATGGTGAGCTGTTATTGATAATTGGCTGAGCGTCGTCCATTGATTTGATTGTTTACACTCTGGCATCCACATTTCGCAAACATAACCAAGCTGGATACAATGTATAAGCCCATTAGCTCCCTGCCAAGTTTGATTATGAATCGGTCTAATAGATCAAAAGTTATGGCCCTTAATTTATATAAAATCTCATATACAACCATGTTTACACTCTAACTCTTTCATTTCTCTAGCAATTCTACTTGTATTTTTATAGAATGCGTGTACTTGTTAACATCAATTTTTTTCAAATCATAGTAAATCATGTTTAATGCTGTATAGAGGTCACATAATTTGTAACCAGGTTTGCATGACACTTTACCAAAATGCTTGTCTTTATGAAATTTATATCAAATTCAAAACATGGTTTTAACTAACATTATTGGTTAATGTGGATATTTATGGCACACATTTTTTTATTTTTTTTATTCATTTACTCTAGTTGCAATACTTGCAGCAGAAGTTATGCTGCTGAACAATATAAGAAAGCTTAAGTTATTTTTTTTTTAAATAATGATGTATGTGACTGTTTGCATAATCTGATGCTTAAGATGTTAATTACATTGTGATGATTTATTAAGGTAAATAAATTATGTTAATTAACTTTTTGTGTGGTCTATAGTGTTATTTATATAAGCTCAGCATTCACTACAAAATGTTCATTCTTCATCATGTTTGTAACCTCCAATGTTATTATGTTGAAGTAGCAAGATTAATAATTCATATTTGACTTAGGTGGACGCAAGTGTTGCGAAAGGACCCAGCATGCTCAACTCGGGTCTGGTAGTCATTACGCAATATTTTTTCATTAGTACTGCAGACCTATGCAAATGCGGGGTAATCTCCCTTTCGTTAAATGGAATTCGTTGAACATTTATTTTTTTGTCTGCTCTTATTTTGTATAGTTTTTGTCCATTGAGACAAGAAATGTTGCTTGGGTAACCGTACCCCTGCGAAAATTACCATTGCTGACCATGGTTTACCATGGTCTTAACAAATACAACAATTGGCACTAAGGTTGACATCATGGTTGGCACCACAGTCTACCATGGTCATCACAACCACGGTTGGAAATGGTTAACCAGGGTTGTCATATAACCATGACGTTGGTCAACCGGTAGTCCACTGAAATTGGCTGAAATGGATTTTGCTCAGGTTATTTGAATATGACTGCATATTTGATTCCCTTAAATTTCATGCCATGATAAATAAATCAACATATATGATACCTGGAAAAAATAAATTCCAATTCAATGTCTCGCTGGTATATATCAAGGGCTTGGTTGTAAAACTACTTGTTGTTTCTACATTTTGATCAAAGTACATTTATTAAACTTTTCAATTAATTATAACATAAAGCATAGTATCTCTCTGGATAAGATCCAGCATGTTTAACAAATAAGGCCAAGTTATATATAGTTTTGTCGAGCCTGTTTGCGATGAGCTCGACATAGTTGCCACAATGGTGGTACGGTGTAGATGTGCATGCAATTGCATCCAGATTTTCTTTGTCCGGACCTTCACTCTGTCACTTATTGGAAGATTTTCAAATGACTTGGCACAAATGTTCACAATGATGATAATAGTGTCATGTGCGAGACCCGTGTTTGTAGCTCAAAGGTCAAGGTTACACTTGGGAGGTCAAATGTCAAAAATGGGTCTAAAACATCTTGTCAAGACAATAACACTTGATGAGACGACGTGTCGCATGCTGAGGACCCATGTCCGTAGGTCAAGGTCACACTTGGAGGTCAAATGTCAAAATAATAAGTCTGGAATATAACACTGTCATAACACTGTGGATTTTCAAATTACTTGCCACAAACGTTCACCATGATGAGATGGCTTGTTGCCTGTAAGACCCATGTCTGTAGCTCAAAGGTCAAGGTCACAAGTGGGGGTCAAGCATAAAAACATAGTAAAAAACATCTTGTGCTGAATATTGCACTGTCATTTATTGGGAGATTTTCAAATTTCTTGGCACACATGTTCACCATGGTGACCTCATGTCAAAACTTGTACCCTAAGGGTACATAGCTTATAGGTCAAGATCACACTTAAAAGTAAAAAATGGCTGTAATATATATATGCACTGTATACTATAGCATTATATAACCGTATTCCCTAAATCTCTTGACAATTGGTGCATGGACTCAACATGTTGCCCTTGGGCATGTTGTTTTTTGTCATTTGATTGAAGCAATTCTAAAAATTTAAACAATGTTAGGTCTTTTGAAATAATAGTTGTTAATAAGTAATTACAAAAGTTTTACGCTGAACTATTTATAATAATGTATCACTTATTGCACTTGTTTGCTCCCTGGGCTCGGGGAATTTTACTCTAACGACAGCACTGCATTGGTACTGAGAGAAGTGAGACTTCTAAATTGGTGATACTCAGAGTGGGTATAATCCCAAAACTCACTCACTCCAGTCATTCTGTCAGGGAAACTTACAAATATAATGTCTGATCGAAGGAGGTTTTGTCTGACATTTACGTGTTTGGAGTGCATGTTTAAGCTTGTTAGCATCCCTGATGCCAGACATTTAAAAAACATTGAACATAATTTTATTGATTTACCTATTTCTGTCTTGAAAAGTGGATTTGGCTGATCATGCAGTGCCCTCATGTCATCCACAGGGGTCTCAATTTAAGCAAACACTTTCTGTTTAATTTCAATGAACTGTTTAATTTCAATGAAATTACAGTTTGCTGTTACTCAACCAGCGTAATCTCTCAAAAATTTCAAGGATTGTTCTTAAGTCTTTTAGTACTGCAGCATTTTTATGATTGATTTAATTAACTCTGCAATTGGGCAAATTAACTCTCTCACAGTCTGAGTACGTGGCACTTAACATACAAACAAACAATTAGTAATAAACTATTAATTCTGAGGCCATTGCAAATTATTTCCCTGAATATTGTCATTACATACAACCTGATTTTTCTTGAAACCCCTGGACCCTTTTTATTGTCTTAAAGATCAGAAGTTGTCACAAGATTTAAGAAATAGATGCAAAGATATTAATTTCAAAAGGATTGGAGGATTGTCTCACGATAATAGTAGCCTATTAAGGTGGTTACCTGAGTATATTTTATTGATATTTTGATGAATAGGTGCTAATTATAGGTACAATTTGTATATATTATAAGATCATTTTGAAACCTGAGTTTTACTGTGTCTATTATTTATTAATAATTCGTAATTATGACATTTATTTGAAATCTATTATTATACCCCTGGTTTTGGAAGTAAATTACTAGTTCAATGATAAAGCTTGACTTCAATGTCACATATGAACTATTTAAATAGACCCCATACATGTTATCAAATACCGAAGGTTGTGGTAGTCTAAACTTTCATATTTAAATTTATTATTGGTTATAATTACATATTCACATAACCATATAAACAAATCTTCAATTCATTTCATAGGTTAAAGGCAGGTAGCAAGTTGCACAATGACTGTCCGTTTGTTTGTTGTACAGTTTTTTCTTTCAAGTTCATCAGAGTTACCTAACTTTGTTTCTCACCAAGCTATTAAATCAATTATCAGTTCAAGAGGTAAATTTAGCATGGTGATGTTTGTCACACATAAGAGCCTGGCCTGTACCGTCCCAAGCATATAGAGCACAGTGTTAAAGTGCATTCAAATAATTGTATCTTGAAATTTTAAACTATTTGAGGGATTTCAATTCAATATGTAACAGCTTGATTGTAACTTTATAGGAGATGCTATTTCATCCATTCAACACAAATTAGTTCATTTGAAGAAACGCGGGGGAAAAACCTGTCACCTTAGATTTTACAAAACACTTGCATGCTTGCTGTAACTAGATTTTACAAAACGCTTGCGTGCTTGCTGTAACTTCCAGCGGTGTAATATTCACACATCATGATGATTGCACACGACTGCCCATTTGCACCCATGGATTCACTTCTAGACGAATTTTTACCTGACAATTTTTTTTTTAGGGAGAATGTCGCAAATATGCGGCCTCGGTAGAACAGTTTCATGGTTGTTTTTATGTATTTTAATATAATTCCAAGCTTAGTTGACTTGATAATCTGATGCAGAGTTTTTCATTTTCCTTTCTGCTTAAGAGTTTTTGCATGCAAATACTCATTGTAATTACATGTTCATTATTGCGTGCAAAGAAAATTATCTGTGCCTTTAATTGCAGAGATGGAAAGCGATTTTATGTGCAGTTTTAATTGTTTCTGCAGTCTTTTTCGTCATTTTTTTATTGATTGATTATTATTTCATTTGGTTTTTATGCCCCCCTTCGAAGAAGAGAGGGCATATTGGTTTGCACATCGGTATGTCTGTCCGTCAGTCTGTCCGTTGATCCGTAACCTTTTTGTTTCCGATGAATAACTCAAGAACCCCTTGACCTATCATCCTCAAACTTGGTCCACACATTCACCTTCTGTAGCAGAGGAACCCTATTGATTTTGGGGTCATGGGATCAAAGGTCAAGGTCTTCATGACAGAAATTTAAATTTAATTACTTTCTACAAGTAAGAAACAACAACTCAGGGGAAGGCCCAAAACAGGGTCTTCTTACACTGCCCTTTGGTGATAGAGGCAGTATAAAATGAAACAAAAACTGGGAAACCGAAATCTACCAGTAAATTACAGGAGGTATAAGAAATTTGTTTGTGATGTCTTATTTACTCTACTCTATCTAACGTTCTTTGTATTCTACCATTTCATAGTAAATTAGGTGCTTAATTTCTTAATTTGTGATATCTTGCATATATTACTCTACCATGTCTTAAGTGCTTTGTGATATCTTGCGTACTCTACCATGTCTTAAGTGCTTTGTGTTATCTTACTACTCTGTCTCATCTGCTTTGTGTAATCTTACTACTCTGTCTCGTCTGCTTTGTGTTATATAGCTACTCTGTCTCATCTGCTTTGTGTTATCTTACTACTCTGTCTCATCTGCTTTGTGTTATCTTACTACTCTGTCTCATCTGCTTTGTGTTATCTTACTACTCTGTCTCATCTGCTTTGTGTTATCTTACTACTCTGTCTCGTCTGCTTTGTGTTATCTTACTACTCTGTCTCATCTGCTTTGTGTTATCTAGCTACTCT
Organism: Mactromeris polynyma; assembly: GCA_032209605.1. Classification (NCBI taxonomy): domain Eukaryota; kingdom Metazoa; phylum Mollusca; class Bivalvia; order Venerida; family Mactridae; genus Mactromeris; species Mactromeris polynyma. The sequence goes on from JASFXZ010000003.1 coordinate 35,717,671, forward strand.
GTCTCATCTGCTTTATGTTATCTTACTACTCTGTCTCATCTGCTTTGTGTTATCTTACTACTCTGTCTCATGTGCTTTGTGTTATCCAGCTACTCTGTCTCATGTGCTTTGTGTTATCTACCTACTCTGTCTCATCTGCTTTGTGTTATCTAGCTACTCTGTCTCATCTGCTTTGTGTTATCTAGCTACTCTGTCTCATCTGCTTTATGTTATCTAGCTACTCTGTCTCATCTGCTTTGTGTTATCTAGCTACTCTGTCTCATCTGCTTTGTGTTATCTAGCTACTCTGTCTCATCTGCTTTGTGTTATCTTACTACTCTGTCTCATCTGCTTTGTGTTATCTTACTACTCTGTCTCATCTGCTTTGTGTTATCTTACTACTCTGTCTCATCTGCTTTGTGTTATCTTACTACTCTGTCTCATCTGCTTTGTGTTATCTTACTACTCTGTCTCATGTGCCTTGTGTTATCCAGCTACTCTGTCTCATGTGCTTTGTGTTATCTAGCTACTCTGTCTCATCTGCTTTGTGTTATCTTACTACTCTGTCTCATCTGCTTTGTGTTATCTTACTACTCTGTCTCATCTGCTTTGTGTTATCTTACTACTCTGTCTCATCTGCTTTGTGTTATCTTACTACTCTGTCTCATCTGCTTTGTGTTATCTTACTACTCTGTCTCATCTGCTTTGTGTTATCCAGCTACTCTGTCTCATGTGCTTTGTGTTATCTTACTACTCTGTCTCATCTGCTTTGTGTTATCTTACTACTCTGTCTCATCTGCTTTGTGTTATCCAGCTACTCTGTCTCATGTGCTTTGTGTTATCTTATGTACACTACTCTGTCTCATCTGCTTTGTGTTATATCTTACTACTCTGTCTCATCTGCTTTGTGTTATCTTACTACTCTGTCTCATCTGCTTTGTGTTATCCAGCTACTCTGTCTCATGTGCTTTGTGTTATCTTATGTACACTACTCTGTCTCATCTGCTTTGTGTTATATCTTACTACTCTGTCTCATCTGCTTTGTGTTATCCAGCTACTCTGTCTCATCTGCTTTGTGTTAACTTATGTACACTACTCTGTCTCATCTGCTTTGTGTTATATCTTGCTACTCTGTCTCATCTGCTTATAATGCCATAATCCCATGACTGCTGAACCTTCTTGTGTAATGTTTCCACTGTTGTGCTTTTATTCATAAATTGTAAAAAAATCTGCTTGAGTGGAAATTTTACACACCATTTATATTCCCAGGATCTTGATTAGATTTTGATGTTTCCTCTTTCTCATTAGTGGCTTTAATTGCAAGCTAATTATTGTATAGTCTCCCAAATAATTTTGTGTAACAGCATGAAAACAAAAGTTAATTAGAATGAACTGTAGCTTAGAGTTTGTGTAATTGATATTTACGAGATAATTTATATAATGCATTGTCATTCTGCTGGGTAAATTTTGTACTGCAGTGAAAGTTTGTTTGTGCATGCAAAACTTCTTGTGAATGTTCTAAAATGATTTTGATCTATTTAAATGCGAACTAAATAAGTCAAATGTCACAGGTTTTATGTACCTAACCATATAAAATTTTGAATCAGTCTATAAACTTGATACAATTTGGCGCAAATGTTTTAAACCAAAATGCTTCCTGTTTGATTGATTATATACAGGAACATATAATAAACACTCGAACCTCGTTCATTTGACAACCTTTTATCCGAATACTTGGTACCATCCGAAATAAATGGCAGGTCCTGATGTATCTTCTTATGCAAGTTGAATTGAAATGGACTTCTGGAAACCGTGCATCATTCAAAATAAAATTTTGGACCCGATGAATTCAGTTGAACTGTATATATCTGTATATTATATAAGTGCAAACTATGTCTTGGTACATGTGTGAACTGATCTCCATGGCATCTCCATATAAAATTGTTTTACTTGCCTCAATATGCAGTCTGACTTAAGTAGGCCGCTGATTAAAAATCACAACAATTACTCATTTAACTCAGTATTTAATCCTTGCAATCAAATTCATAATCAAAGTTGAAAGAAGGTGGGTCAAAAAGAATTCTCTTCATTTAATGGTTATATTGCGAATCCTTTTGCACAATCAAAATTTTACTCTCAGACTTAATTACCTGGTAAATTTCAAGTGCTGACATTATATAGAGCTTAAATCTCAGGCTTTTGTCTCTCTCACTGGAAAAGTGGGCCTATACTACTAATTAGTGTACTTAAACAGTATATGTGTACCATACTGTAGTGTATGTGTGTTAATTCCTGTCATTAACATAAATATTCAATATTGTGTTGTAGCATTTTCCTCCACAACCAGCTTAAACGTTCCTTCATAGATTTAAGGATTGTAAACAGCGCTGGTGCAAAATGCAAAATCAAATGGACGACAGGACACTATTATTTAAGAATGCAATACCATATATAATATTGGTCAATTATCATCCTGGAGAACTCTAAAAATTCCATATACAGTCCATGGATCAATATCCCTACCTTTACAATGGATCAATATCCCTACCTTTACACTGGATCAATATCCCTACCTTTACACTAGATCCGAATCCCTACCTTTACAATGGATCAATATCCCTACCTTTACACTGGATCCGAATCCCTACCTTTACAATGGATCAATATCCCTACCTTTACACTGGATCCGAATCCCTACCTTTACAATGGATCAATATCCCTACCTTTACACTGGATCCGAATCCCTACCTTTACAATGGATCAATATCCCTACCTTTACACTAGATCCGAATCCCTACCTTTACAATGGATCAATATCCATACCTTTACACTGGATCAATATCCATACCTTTACACTGGATCAATATCCATACCTTTACACTGGATCAATATCCCTACCTTTACACTGAATCAATATCCCTACCTTTACACTGAATCAATATCCCTACCTTTACACTGGATCAATATCCATACCTTTACACTGAATCAATATCCCTACCTTTACACTAGATCCGAATCCCTACCTTTACAATGGATCAATATCCCTACCTTTACACTGGATCAATATCCATACCTTTACACTGGATCAATATCCCTACCTTTACACTGGATCAATATCCATACCTTTACACTGGATCAATATCCCTACCTTTACAATGGATCAATATCCATACCTTTACACTGGATCAATATCCCTACCTTTACACTGGATCAATATCCCTACCTTTACACTGAATCAATATCCCTACCTTTACACTGAATCAATATCCCTACCTTTACACTGAATCAATATCCCTACCTTTACACTGAATCAATATCCCTACCTTTACACTGGATCAATATCCCTACCTTTACACTGAATCAATATCCCTACCTTTACACTAGATCCAAATCCCTACCTTTACACTGGATCAATATCCCTACCTTTACACTAGATCCAAATCCATACCTTAAATTTACATTGGATCAAATTCCATACATTCACACTGATCAAATCCATATCTTTACACTGACTGTTAATGTCCTGCTAACAGACTGCTTAAGTGATGAAAAATGTATGGTAGACCTTTAAACATTCAACAATACCTCTCCAGTTTTAATAGGACTCTTAACATGTAACTGAACTTATATGGCGTACGAATAGGGTATTTATAATGCACGGTACGCCATAGGTATATAGCATGCATAAATACATGTGAGACAGCCAAGCAAGGCATGAAACAAGGCAGCAATACAACTACATAAAAATAAAGGTTACTTCTAAAATATCAATATCACAGGCAGATATTAAAAGAGACAATCAATTTAGACATACATATATATGTCAAATTTTAGTAATGCATCTACTTACAATAGTTAAGAGTAAGTTTATGGCGTACGATTAGGGTCTTTAATGCACGACCCAGCATCATGCTAAAACTTTCAGCATGATGCTGAAAGTTTTAGCATGATGCAGGGTCGTGCAAAATCATTTTTTCAGCATGATGCTGAATCTTTTTAGCATGATGCTGAAAGTTTTAGCATGATGCTGGGTCATGCATTAAATACCCTATTCGTACGCCATATAAGTTCAGTTACATGTTAAGAGTCCTATTAAAACTGGAGAGGTATTGTTGAATGTTGAACAAATTGAAACCTTAAGATTGCTACCAGTTGAGAAGACTGGATGAAATTTGGCAACAATACTGTAGAATGTGTACTGATTCTCCTAGCCATAGGAATTATAACTCTTCAAATAGACATAATAATGTTTATATAAGTAGCGAAGTATATAGACACAGGATTATAAGCCTCTTACTTAGAAACTTTTTATACGAGTGCTGTTCAAATGAGGCTTTGTTTCTATTAGAGTGGATTGATTATATATTATATACTAGTATACCGGTAGGTAACAGTGTTTTATATTTGCTAGTGGTCTCGAGCTTTCTCATTCATTATTCAATAGAAATTCCGCTTACTAATTTTCTCAGAACATTCATAACTGTTGAGCTAGGCCTTACATAATTTTGGATTTTCAGGAAGTGTTAATATTACCGACAGATCTGATAAGTGGGGATCCAATTACTGTTATCGAGAAGACCTGGAATAACTTATCAGATATTTGATGCACTTAATTGGTTTAAAAATCTATTTAGTCATGCCATATCCCCTTTAGCATAATGTCCGATAATAACGCTACATAATTCAATTTACAGCAGTATATGTTACAAACGATTGATTTTGGTGTCATTACTTGTTGAATTTCACACTGCATTTTCTCTGGAGAATTGAGTGTAGGCAGTCGTTACAATGACGGAATAACTTGCAGGATCTGTTCTTTGCAATGAGCTTGAATGAAATTGTGCAGAAGAATATTTTTGAATTCATGACCATGCAATTGAAACACTGCATGATGTGGAGAGCTAGCAGTGAAATTAACGTCTTTCTAGAATTCTTAAGTTATTTTTCTGTGCTTAAAGATTAATTGGCAATTTTGTGAAATGTGCTGTTTTCCATAATATCAATATTTACTATAAATAGCAAAGTTTAATTTGTCTGATATTTTTGCCATTTGTTTTCCTATTTATCTTTTTCATGTTTCTTCAGATTTCAAATTGATCTTTTTTTTTGATAAGTCACATTGTATCTAACTTGGATAAACTGATTGATATCGACATCAAAAGTTGTTATTATTTTTGGATATTTTAAATGAAAATTGATTGAGGACATAAAACCCAAAAATATTTAAATATGACACACAATTTTTTTTTTGAGCATTGTTTAAATCCGAACTGATTGGATTTTAATTGCCTCACTCTGTCTGACCTTAAACTTGTTCTGATTTGGCTTGATTATATTATACCGTATTCATATGCAGAAATCACTAAGAATTATTGAAATAATTGCCCTTAGTTCAGATAGTTATACTGGTTACTGCTCAGACACCACCAAGTATTATTAAATTTTACTTTCAAATTCAGACGTGATCAATAAACACAAGAACATGGGATTCACACAAAGTTTCAAATTGCTCTAGCCTAATTTTCTCACTGGATGATGGGACAGGAACGCTCCAGTTTATTCAAGTCGGGCCTATAATCAAATAAGATGGTTGCAAACTTTACTATCTCGGACTGATAAGTGCACATACCTCACATAACTGTAATGTACTCACTACCTACTGTAGTTGGTATTTCTATAAAGTGATAAAAATTTGTGTGACTTGTATGTACAAATTTAGCAATTTTGGTTTATGAACTGATATTTTTAGCAAATCATTTTTAACCTCTGCTCAGTTCAAAATTAACGTGGGACGTAATTGTAACAAAATCAGATGTATGCTTATCTTTAGTGTTTTTTGGTTGAAACAAATTAATGTCATTTAAATTCAGAACAGTATGTGTGTTTAATAATACCTTGTGTTTAATCGATCAGCAATAAATTGTGTTAAGTTAGATAATGGATTGTCTTTTTCAAATGTGAGTTGTTTTACCTTTAATAATTTATGCCATATGGGAATATATAGCTTACATCGCTTGTTTTCCCAAAGGTCACAGGCTTTTTCTCATTACGTGCCACCATTATTGTTTTCTATTATCATAATTATTTCTATTATTTTAATAAGTATTGATATTATTAATTTCATATTGAGAGCAAAAGTTTTCATGTGCGCTGAATGTGTATTGAAAATAATTGAAAAAAAAGTAAGGGAAAATATATAGTCAATTCATTTTCCTGTATCACTCACAATTTTAGGGATCAGTAGTTGGTCAGTTTTTTTCATAGATTTTTTAGACCTTTCTTAAGGTGTTAAATCATATAAGCCAAAAATATAAATCAGTGTCAATGTCTGTGTGTAGGTGGGAGTACAGAAAACAAAATACTGTAGCTTTTTATTGATGGCCTAATATATGCAAAAAAATATTTTTATTGTTGATCATATACATTTAGGTAGACAATTTATGAGTCAGATTAAAAGTTTAAGCTTATTTCATCATTTTTTAGTTCACCTTGTGCTCAGCTGACTTTGAAAAAAGTCATTTTAAAGACACATAGTTTTTACATCATCATGGAATTTAAATATATACAGATTATTAGTACATTAATTCATTTGAACTCAATTCGGGACTTATTCAGTGTGTGAGGAAAAAGTCCTTTAATTGCTTTTTTTCATCACTTTGAAATTGCAGGATTTAAAATACTGTTATATTGTTTGATCATATTTAAATTATATTTAAGTCAAAAGTTTGAATGGTATTTTTTACTGTCATTACAAAATTTACTATTTAATGTGCTTTATTTCTTTATCTTTATGACCTAAAGAAAAAGTAAGCGCAGGAGATTGCCGCAAGTTCTCTCCCTTTCTTTATTCCTACTGTAGTATATGTGATCTTAAGCATGTTTCTGTTTTTCTACTGATATATAACATCATTTGACTCTTTCACCTTTTGTGCTCGCCCATATGGGTTATCTCGGTGGCGAGGATAAACAAACTCAACTCCACACCTTTTGTTTGTGTGGTAATTTACTTTAACCCGAGGTCAACAAAAAACAATTTAGGTCTTTTATGAATCTCAAGAATCCTGTTCTAAGGCCATCATTATAAACCCATTCTTACACCTTCATACAATGATTAAGGATGGGTGTGTAGGTTCTAAATTAGATTAGTTCGATGATTTTTAGTTTTAAATCAGAGGTGTGGTCAATTTCTGTGTGTTAAGATACTACCAACAAACAGTTCTTATGGATGGCCTTATTTATTGTAGCATGATTTCTCGATTAGCATCTGATTTGATTCCACCAATAACAACATGGACAGCACAAGTGATACAAATTATTGGATCTCAAAATGTGTGATGCAAAAATACATGTAACTCTGTTTCGGAAAGAAAGAGTTGCATTACTTTTGAACTGACCCTCAATGTTTAGATTTGCAATTTGTAAGTTAATTGAGACATAATCTGTGTTTGATTCCTCCATGATAGGAAGGATTCCCAAGGTCTGACAATGCCTCGGACAGATAATCTTTATTATTGATCTATTGCTGAATCTATTTTAGGAGTAATTATGTTTCGGTGAATACAAATCAGCGAGTATCATTATTGGATCTAAAAGTCATCAGAAAGTTCATAAAGAATTTATTTATTTAGAAAGGATCCCTGGTTAAAGCACAACATTTAATGTTCATAACTTCCTCAAAACACTGAGATCAGAAAAGTAACAATGTAGTCAATGAGGTTATGATATTTAATTAACAATTGTCTTTGAAGACTTTTATTTACTCAAACTGTCATGAATTTCTATGAATTTTACAGTAAACTGTTGTCAGAAGACTCCATAAATATCACTTTTAGGTCGTATAGTAATATCTGATCTATTATAGTTAATATATGTTCACTTTCATTACATTTTGCATACATCTAGATAATGAACCTCCCTTGATCTGAGACTAAGAGAATATTATGATTTGATCCAATCTGATAGATTTTGTATAAGTTTGTTATCATCATGTTGAGTACAGGCATTCGTGTATCTGTGTGTAGTCAGAACCTTACAATTGTTGCATGTTGAAAAGTGTCTGTAGTTTAATATTAAAGGCTAAGCTTCAAGTCTTTCTGATTATACTTCATTGAATTACTTCCCTTGATATTTTCATATCTGTTTACCTCCCCTTAAGATGATTTTATCATCTAGCATCTCACATAGTAGATCATTGTGTCAAGTCTATTTCCTACCTTGATGTGTTGAAATCTAGTGTCTGCATTCAATTATTGTGGAATAATATATATAGCTTCAACCCATTTCTGATATTCTTAAAACTTTCGCAGTGAAATCTCTATCAATGCACCTCCCTCGTTACTTGCTTATCTCCTCTGAGAATGATTCATTAGTCCCCCGGGGCGCCGACGACTATATTTTATGCTGTCAAAGATATAGCCTAAGTTAGGGATCAGTTATTATTAAGTAGATGAACATTTGTTTTATGTAAAGAAGAGCGCTGTTACAAAAAGAATGGTGTCATACAACTATTTTAGTAATGTTGGTAATAAATTCAAGGACTTCATGTATATATGTTGCAATTTGGACGCTGTAATAAAAATAAAAAATAATAGCGCCTCACTCAATTCTTACATGCGCATGCTCAAGGCTCATGATTTAGGACTGGATAAACGCCTGTTCATACCAAAGCGGACGTTACATAATTTGGGACATACCATTCTGTCCATAATTTATTATGTGATAAAATTTTATTTATTGCCATCAAATGGTTCGGAGGGAGTCCCAAAAGTTTGCGTAGCTTGTAATACAAAATTATAACGAAACAGAAGATATGTTGTAATTAATGGGCTTTTATTAAAGCAAGTAAAACACTTAACACATATATAACATATATACGCAAAGGCTAATTAGTTTAAAACGTATATACAGGCATAAGTTGTGTGTTTATTGTTCATAGTTGTTCCTTTTCACTAATACAAAATGTACTTATTTCACTCATTTTGTGCCAGGTCATTGCCTGTTGAAATAACAACTTCTATATTTACCTTATATTGTCATTTGTCAACTCTGTCTATCATGTATCCTCACTTTACAATTTTGGCACATTATTATAATTATCGAAATCATACCTAGTCAATTTTTGTGGTTATATCCTGTTGTATATTTTCTATTACCCTTTTATACAGAGCTTTTAAAAGTGTATGCATTCACATGTTGGCACATTACTTTAACTTGCTTGCAAATAAATGTACTTCATACTTATTTTTATATTGGCCATTTCATTGTTATTGATGTGTTCAGTATTTACTTGCTATAAATATTTTGTTTTTGTTTCTCATTGCACGTTTGCATTGAATCTGTAATTCGCCTTACCAAAATTATTTTTATTTACTCTAACATAAAAAAAACGTCCAGTTTGATTACTGTTCAATTTGTATTTTTCATTCATGGAGAAGTGCCTTCATATACAGGATTTGGAGATGTCTGTCAAAATTCTCTACAGAGAAACACATGCATAAACGTGTATTCTTGTACTTGCATTTGCAAAGTATAACAAATAATTTAGGTATGGTGAATTACAGCTTCAATGCAAACGAACGATGAGAAACAAAAAAGTATGAAGTACATATATTTGCAAGCAAGTTAAAGTTATAATGTCAAAATGTGAATACATACACTTTTATTTTTAAAAGCACTGTATAAAAGGGTAATAGAAATATACAACAGGATAACCACAAAAATGACTAGATATGATAATTAAGTGCCAAAAGTTTAATAAAATGAAACATGATAGACAGAGTTGACAAATAACAATATAAAGGTAAATATAGAAGTTGTTATTTCAACAGGCACTCGGGCTTGGCACAAAATGAGACAGCCACATGAATACATTAGTGAAATAAGTATTAATGAAAAGGAACAACTATGAACTGTATACACACAACTTATGCTTGTACACTTGGCTGTACATATATACGTTTTAAACTAATTAGCTTTGCTGTATATATGTTACAAATGTGGTAAGTGTTTTACTGGCCGCTTAACTAAATGCATGTATGTTATATATTGACACACTGACTGACAGACAGAGTGATTCTGAACAAGGTGGAAACTGTATAGCAAGTCTTCTTATGGCATTTCAAGTTTAAAATTATAATGTTCAATAGTACAATGTTAGTGTTGGCTGAACTTCAACAGCCTTTTAAACTTCAGAATTTCAGAGTTAAATAAGGGGGCTTGCCATTTTGTATTCTAATATCTAGTTGTGTAGCTAACTCTATTCTTCCATGCTATCCTAGATAAATGCATTTTTTTTTTCCAATCAAGATGTTTATAACGAAGCATCGAATCATACACATGTGTTAATCAGAATTATAGACTGACCAAACACATATTATACAGCTCCATGCTCGCTTTATTCTATCCGAATTTGTTTACATTTCCTATTGTTATCTGTGTTCGCTACTACATGAATTTTCCAAACTAGGCACAAGTATTTCATGTTGCACAAGTATCCCAAACCTTTAAATGTCTGTGTAGCGGTTGTATCAACCTTTATTTAGCCTAACTTTGGATGCATTTAATGTAAATTTTCTGCACATCGTCTGTGATCCCATGTTTATAATGCATTGTCACGGAGTGTTAACTACGGTTTCTAGGCATTTATTTAATATCGTTGTCGTCTTTAAGAACGTACAAATGTGATTTTAATGTCTGATTTATCTTGTATATATACTTAATTTTTCTGGTTTTGTTGCACCATTTTTACTTTGAAGTCAATTTTCCATTATTTAAAACATGTAAATCTCCGTAAAGGACGTGTGACCAATTGTGTTTCGAATGACATTCAAGAACGACTACTCTCGGAAATCATGGGATCTCCCGAACGATTTAAATGTACCGAAAGGTAATTAAATGAACGAGAGAATCTTTAAATACGAAAAGTACCCTTTATTAATGCCGAATTTCGAGCACCGCAAATAATAATTAAACAAAAATTTGACGGATGTGCGACTGTTTAAATTTTGTTTTCATTTTACTCCTCCAATCTCTTGCATTTTAAAGGAGCGGTAAATCCGATGAACTTTTTGGTTAGGACTTTACAACATATTCTGTTTTGTTATAATTTTGCATAACAAGCTCCCTTAGAACCATTTGATGGCCATAAATAAACTTTTACCATAAAATTTATGGACGAAATGGTTCGTCCCCAATTCAGTTAGGTGCGGGTTTGACACGAACAGGCGTTTATCTATTCCTTAATCATGAGCTTTGCGCATGCTCATGTGAAGGAGGCGTTATTTTTTTTTTTTTTATAAGAGCGACCAATTTGCAACGTTGTATGCATGAAGTCCTTGATTCTATTACCAACATTACTAAAATAGTCGTATGACACGATCACTAAACTTATTTTGTAACAGCGCTCTTCTTTACATAAAACAAATTTTCATCTACTTTAATAACTGATCCCTTAGTTAGGCTATAACTTTGACAGTATCAAATATAGTCGGCGCCCAGAAAATCTTTCGTTTTTTACAACGTAGTGCAACTGTACAACTCTTAAGTCTGTATAGCAATTAAACATTAACCCCTAGTATGTTCATACTTTTGATTGCCATAATGGCAGGCATGGCATTTTTTGTATCTTTTAAATGAGATCTCTGTTGTACAAGGCTATCCATAAAACATTGTGTGTTTGTGTTATGGCAATTGTCCAACTGAAGTTTTTTTTATTTTGCTTTTCTATGCTGGACTTTTGTGTCTGATAATCCAAAACAGTCTTAAACTATCAGAGACAATTTGGCCATCTTAGGTCTGTAACCGGCACTCCTGAATTTATATTGCTGGAATGCCTACTGCAAACAATAAATGTTTTAGGGATGGCCAATTTTTAGCTAAAAAAGAAAGGTTGTAATCCTAAGTGACAAACTCATTGCTAATTTGCATTCTTGATGTTGATTAAAACATGTCTTTGTTCATCAAATTGGGCCAATGAGCACATTTAAGCTTGGTATTTAAATGTCACCAACTTGTAAAAATGCAATTAATTTTCATGAATGAAGAAGTTGACTGTTTTGTGTTTATTAAACCAACCCAACTATATTTGTATGAAATTTAATGTGAACTAAAAACATGTTTGTTTTTAAATTGTTTTAAAGAGCTAAATGTTGAGTTTATAGTTTTATAAAATATTCTGATTGCCAACACAATTTACAAATGTATGACTCCTTTGGTTATAAAAAACTGATGCAAATTATAATATTTGTTTTTTCTTTTGTATTGTGCAGATATTATGTTTGCATTGTTTGAAGTCCCCACTTCTGCTTTTATAATCCAGGGACTTTAAGTTATTAGATTAGTTAATTTTGCGTACAGAATATTTATATATTCTACAGATTATTTATTTCATAATCTTTCCTGACTTTAAATTAACATGAGGAAATTTGAACACTGAAATTGAGATTTATTAGCATCAGTCGAAAAACCTCAGATCCTGTATCTTATACCTATGTGGGCCATTGATATTCATGTCACCATCTTGAACCTTTTTGATTGAAAAATGATTTTAGTATTCAGATATTACAAATTCATACTCGATACATAATGCATACTGTAACTTTTATTTTTAGCAGTATTGATTGAATGATGCATGGTAACTGAACTTTTCTTGGACATATTGGAAAATATTATAGAATCATATTTAAAGATGACACAAGAATATGATTCATTCGTCATGCGCACTGCAACCTGATTTGTTACCACTGTGTTCTAGATTTTATTCTTCCATTCACCTTGTCTGTCTGCGTTATTGAGTAGCTGGACTGGAATCTGCAGCCATTAACTGAAGATATATTTTTATTTGTTCTACACTATGATTGGTCGAGTTTTCCTGAAGACGTTTATGTAAAAACCCAGTGTTTCCATTCAATATTGGAAAACATCCGCAGTGCTAATAGGAGTAGGAGCTTCTTTGTTTTTAAAAACTTTTGCTTCGAAGTTTTCTTACTTCAAAACTGGAGAGCTTAATGCTCATTTCTACCTTTAAAACTTGAGAGCTGCTTCACATTTAATGTGATTTATTTGTAGATTTATGGTAGAAATATCTGTAATCTGTGGAATAATCTCAATTATTTATGGACATTATGTCTAATATCTGACAATTTTAAACCGTTATGATCTAAAATATTTAACTCTTCATTTTTGGAAATGACAACTTAAACTACAAGACTTGCCTGTTCATTGATCTTGACTGTCACTGGTAAGTTTGTATGAACTTTATTTTAGTGAATTTCATGGTCGGGTGTATGGATTTTGTTTTCATGTATTATGAGGGATTAGTGAAAAACCACAGGTGACGTAGAAGGGGAGAGAACTTGTGTGAAAAACTAACTGTGTCTCTGATTTTGTATGGAAGCAGTAACAATAGTTCTACACTCAACCTTTTACTGGTACAATAAAACTTGTTTTTATGATATTTTACATTCCTCTGTAACAGTTGACATATCTTAAAACTTGATAAATGATATACATAAGAATATGAAAAGCACTTCCTCTGATGTTTCATTGTCAGTGATTTTGGCTAGCTTGTTTTTCTCCTGTTTTAAATCTTTTGTCATCATCTGTAATTTCAGATTTCATGAAGTGTTCATTACAAATATATGATATCTTGCTATATGATTTTATGAATGTTTAATAAACCGGGGCATTTTTTTGTACATTCTAGATTTGCTTAAATGCAGACGACATGCTAACATTCTATTTTTGACACGCATATATATACACCAACCTTATATCTTTTTGTAGTATGTACTATCAGTTATTGGATTTAACGTATATGAAAAAGCCTGATTAAATACTTGAGACACAAATATTTCAATGTGACAGATTACATTTAAATAAATGCGAGTGGTCTTCTTTTGAGACACCGTAGTGACACATTATGCATATGCATACATTATATTAATATTAGTTTATAGATGTCAATAAAAAAATTAGGTTAAAATTATAATGTCATACTTTCGATTTTACTACAAAAAGGCAATATAAAATATTTGTTTTAGCTCTCAAGTGGAGTGGTTTAAGGTTCATTTTGATGTTCTTCACTAAGTCTTGTTATCACTATTTAATTATCTCCCTTTAACCCTTCTAGAGTTTTCTCCCTTTATCCCTTCTACAGTTCTCTCAATTTATCCCTTCTACAGTTCTCTCCCTTTATCCCTTCTACAGTTCTCTCCCTTTATCCCTTCTACAGTTATCTCCCTTTATCCCTTCTACAGTTCTCTCTCTTTATCCCTTCTACAGTTCTCTCCCTTTATCCCTTCTACAGTTCTCTCTCACTGTATCCCTTCTACAGTTCTCTCCCTTTATCCCTTCTACAGTTCTCTCACTTTATCCCTTCTACAGTTCTCTCCCTTTATCCCTTCGATATCTTTATCCACTGACGCATTCGTAGTCTCCGATGATCATTCTTTTTTTTGTATTATGGAAACTATATTTAGGGGAGTGACTCGTACAATCATATTGCCTGGAAATTTTGCATTACATATTTCATATATTTACCTGTTTGAATAAGTGTTTTATGGCTCATCTGGTCAGCTGGATATAGATAACTCTTGGTTTCCAATCTGGCCGTGGCAAGTTTGAAACCTAGGCAATTTGATACATTGTTCTCAGAGTGAAATTGTTAGGAGAAGTAATAGAATCCCTTTGGTTCATGTAGTTTGACCGTGATTTAAATTGAGTCTATGAATTAATGCACTAAAAGTTCATGAATTTCTCAAATATTCATGAATATTTCTAGTTCATGAATTTGGAGTTCATGAATATTAATTGATATTCATGAATTATTTTGTCAATTCATGAACTAGTTCATTAAGTTTATGAACTTCAGGAACCTTTTTCACAGGGTAAGCATATTGTTGTGCACCACAAATGTATGTCCCCAATATTATTCGGATACATGCACATATTATGATTCACAGATGAATTGATCCAGTTGAAAGATAATTTCATTTCATTACTACAAATGTATTATTGTTGGTACCAAGGGATTTCCTTATGATATTAAATTCTCTCTATTTTGTGAGTATATGATGATGTATAATGATTAATTGTACAAATAACTTTCTGTGTTGCTTAATTATGTTGACATTTTCTGCAATTTAAAATTGATCTGCGTACATATTCAGCTTGCAGCTAATTGAGCTATGTAGAATCTACTGGAGGCATAGGGTGTTCATTGCTTTCTTGCCAAAAAAGTAGACAATATATTGCAACCTTCTTTAGTAATTGCTTTGGGAACCTGAAGACATTTTGACTGAGGCAAGCGTTTCGGTTTTGCCCTCATGTAGTTTAAGTAATGAGCTTAAATGCCATTGAAACTTTGATTTCACCTGGAATATGTTTTCTACGATTTCGAATTTAGAATTCCTTTCACAAAAGGAAAACAAGTTATTCTTCCAAGGTTTGTTTGGGTTGATCCATGTACATTTCTTTAAACATATTACCACATTGTGTCAGAAAATACTGTATATTTGTCATAACTGATCAAATTCAGTAGAAATTAAAAAATTAACATTAATTTTCGGCTTAAATTTTATTCCCCTTTTTATGCCCCTTTTCGAAGAATAACTCAAGAACCCCTTGACCTATCATCCTCAAACTTGGTCCACACATTCATCTTGGGTAGCAGAGGAACGCTATTGATTTTGGTGTCAAAGGTCAAGGTCACAGGGGGCATAATGTTTTACAAACATCTCTTGTTAATAATATGTCATGGACACAAAATTCGACTAGTGGCGGGGTATTAATAACAGGGTAGCAGAAGTGTATTCAACTGACCATAAGGTTTTTGCAGGATTCACTCAGATGAGCAATATAGTATTTTAGTGCGGCTCTCTTGTTTGGAATTTACCCTGTGGCGTTTTTATTATAAATACAACTTTTATTGTTGTAACCTAGCTGTGTTTATGTTTCAGGCATTTTTATCCTAAGTAACACTTTTATGATAATTAATTGTACTGAAGTGGAGTGTATATACTTTTGATCTGTTGTTTCACAGTGGTAAAACAGAATAAAGTATAACCCTCAGGGTCTGAGGTTTTAAATTAATGGCAGCATCCATCCGAGACTCAGGTTGTATAAGTTTGGAACCCGACCCATGTGTGTGTGATCTCTGAACTTACTTAGTATTGTAGGTATTGTTCATTTGGAGCATCGTTATTACTCTATATACTATGATTTTTATTTATGAATATTTTACTGCAAATTAAGGCACTTGATACATCAGCTGAAACAAGAAGTAGTTTTGGCCTTCATGTAGCATTCATTCTCATCTTATTTTTAAAATTTCAATCACTGTGCTGTATGCCTCTAACTGCTGGAATACAGATGTTATAATACTTAATAACAGGAAATATTCCAGGTTTTACCGAGATGTTTAGTATATATAAACAAATATCATTGACCCATGATTGAGATACGGAATACACATATAGCGTACCAGGGTTTCCTTGTGTTCTAAATTGTTCACCAAAAACATCTTGTGATGACTTCAACAGACTCATCTGTCATCATATCATTTAATAGCAAAGAATGAAATTCTCATGTTTTTTTGTCTCCCTCAGGGAATATTAACATCATGTAGTTTTTAATTGCTGCTGTGGAAAAAGTCTTGCAGTTCATAATATACGTATGGTATGTCTTTTTAATGGTTATGTCAGAAAACATGAGCTTTGTAAGCATTTAGAAAACACTGTAGCTCCATAAAAATGTTGATTTACAATTAAAAGCAAATATAAAAACAGTTAAAGTTTGGCAAATAATCCTGCCAAGATTTGAAGTACTGATAGAATCTGGAATCGAACCCTTGTTACCTTGGCAACCACATTTGAATGTTTTTCACATCTTTGGCCCAATTGTATCGACTCCTAGTAGTCCTACTGAAGCATAATGTGCTAAAATGCTGATTTTATTGTATTAATGTTATTGTATATACAACCATTAAATATATATACCGGTAAATAGAGCCATAATAAATTAATTGTTTCATTGATGTCCCTACTAGCTTGTCCACTCATTTCTGTGCATCCACAAAATTGGAGTGGGTTCTTAATTTTCTTGAAGGAAGATTACAAGTCTTACAATCCCATCACTTTGGTAATATTTAAAAGTCATGCAACACACAGGAATTTTACTCTGTATTTATACTGCCCATGTTCATGTTTAAACCTCATCTTTTAATTGATTACAGTCATTAAGATCTGACTGCAGTAAAAGCTTGTCATAAATCCTGGTATTCATTTCTTTGAACATGAAATATTTTAATACATCACTATAGATAACATGTAGAGTAAAGTAGTGGCATTAGGCATAAGTGTTCTATTGTGTGAAAAAAATAGTTTTTTTGCATTAATTAGTTTGTGGATAACCACTGTGTGGTAGCACAAATCTGTAAATCAAATTTAAACACATGCAACATTCTGTTATTCAAGACTAATTGATCGATTATAAACACATTTATATGGTGGATGAAGATTACTGTCTTAGAATCTGTTAATGTATTATTTTCTAAGAACTTGAAAATGAAGATAAATGCATCTTTTGGCTCAATAATTTGATTTTCTTATTTTGAAAATGAAAATGATTTATGCTTTTGACTCTGGTGAACACAGCATGTTGGTATTTGTATAAGATGCAGATGATAATACTTAGTCAAAAGTGCAAACTCACCATTCCTATGCCTGTCACTTGACAGCCTCAGGGCCGTAATAATGGGAACTCCTTTATTGGGCAGCATGCGGACATGCAGGCGTCGTCCATTAAAGTTGTCTGCTCTCTAACTTTGGGGAGCATATCCCTAGACACCCTCTTAGAAAGTTGTTTGTATATGGAAAATGGCGCAGCTACACCCCTGAAATATATATGTTATGGGAATGCTTCAAGTCTCAAATACCTTGCAGAATTTATGAACCTATTAAAAGAAGTAAATTTTCTTACATAAAATACAGAGATGATGAATTACAAAAAACTAAAGCAGCAGGTGATGCCATGAGGAATGTAAACACAACACCTGAATTATGAAAACAAGCTCTTATTTCCAGATATTATGTAAAGATGCATAGTTGGAATCCGACATACCAGTTCTGACCTCTCTGTTGCATCCAATTTTCCTGTTGATATATGAAACATTTGGTATATTAATTGCCTGAAGAGTTTATAAATTCAGTGAACTCAGCAGCTAGATATTAATTACATGAAGTGTAATTAAAACCTACATGAAATGACCAAAATAAACATTGCTGTACATATAATAACAGCTTGATTCTTGATTTATAATGTACCTATATATCTTGCATCATATATGAGTTATGGGCCAAAGTAGTTTTTAAATGGGCCCCATTCATGATGGTATTAAAATGTGGATGAGTGGATTAAAATTGGAGTATACAGTTTTTGGGTATACACTATTTCCCTTGGTCAGTATTTTCTAAACCATGTTTTAATTGTCTGACTGTGAGCCTTGCAGTTTGTTTTCAAATGTTCTTAAGTAAATAAAAACTAACTTATACAATTGAAAATTCTCTCTTATACTCATATTTAGTATGTAAATGCTAGTTACTTTAATCCAGATGTTATTGTTTACATTATTGTTCTCCTTCATATCTGCAGGATGTTTGGTGCAACTCTGATACAATGTTATATGTGTCAAAAAGTTCTGGGATATTGCCGATTTCTTTTCTATTTCCATATGGTACACTGGAGCACATATCTATGTACAGTAGAACTTCGAAACCTCAAACAGTTTTGGCTTGAACGCAGTAGATACCTCAAACAGGTTCTTTAGTCCCGTTGAAAGCCCTTCTTATTTCATATTATCCATCACTTAAACAAGGATAGGTCAAACTCTTGAATACAACAAACTATAAATTTGACCCAAAATATATAACTTAACCGTTTTCATAATGCATAATACACTTGTACCAGGGACAGATTGTTCTAGGTCTGACGGCTGTTGAGGTTTCGAAGTTTTACTGTACACAAAATTTAATATGCACTTGTTAGTAAAAGTTTGTGTCTTATCTTGAATTTTTGTGTTTTTCAGGTAAAGATGAACTGATGTCTCCATAAGTATCGATCGCATCAGTACAAGTTATGGGAGCAGAGGAGAGTAAACCAGGCTCCCCATGTTACGGGCTCATGGGTCCATCCTCTGTCATAAGTAACATGAACAGACAGGCTCAAATGGCTCGAGCTTGGGCGTTACTTCATCAGTGTTCCTTAGAACAGTGGAAGTTGGGGCATGGAGGTATGTACAGATAAGTCGTGTTGTAAACATTTATGTATAATTAAAGTTGGAGCTACATTAATAACCTCATTCAGCATTGACCTTTTGGCAACATTGACCTTTAATTCATTGCGCTAAATTACTTCACTGTTTGATGTATGTTACAGCTTGCGCTTGTCTTTCCATTGGTTGATGACTCAAGTTAAATATGAAAAGGTAAAATGAAACTACTCAATTATCATAACTTTTGTACTTGTTAAAAGAAATGTACTTTCTGTCAATTTCTATGGCACCCCTTAATGTCAACGTGTTCGCAGTTTCCATGAGACAGTCTGACTAATGTTGACACATTGCATGATGGTTATTACTGTCACATTATTCTCAACAAGACATCGGAAGAACAATATGTTTTCTGTGTTGTACATGTATGTTCATTGTCTGGTTTGTTTCCAATACTGCACTTCATCTTGCAGTGCAGTTTTAGCAAGGTACAATATTTTCACAAGGTCACTGAGGCCTTTACTTGTGTATCCTGTATAC
The DNA here is from genome assembly GCA_032209605.1 of Mactromeris polynyma. Lineage (NCBI taxonomy): Eukaryota > Metazoa > Mollusca > Bivalvia > Venerida > Mactridae > Mactromeris > Mactromeris polynyma. Next base: position 35,737,454 of record JASFXZ010000003.1, read on the forward strand.
CTTTCAAACTCTAGTTTAATTCCAATAATGCACATTGTCTTGCAATAAAACTGAGACGATGTATTCCATTAATATCATAAAGTCTTGGACTTTGACATGTGCTATATCTAGGGATCAAAATTTAATGACATATCTGTCTTCAGCCTTTGGCTCCACTTGTTTATAAACGGCATTCTCCGACTAGCTTAATTCCAGTATGCATTTTATCTGACAATGTAGATTTGCCTTTTGCCAGCCAAACCAGTCTGGAATTGATATGCCAATACTTAAAGCAGTGCTGCATGATAGGGCCACATGTTGTTCACAATCTGGTGTTTATTTTGTATTACATGTTCAATAATTATACCTACAGCTGTTACAAACTGTATAGTATGGCATGGTATCATATATAAGTCTGCAAACATGTTGATGGATTTCTTAATTTAAGGGTCTACATAATTCTGTGATCTTGCAATATTTTGTCATTATTATACTATAGTGTTATGTAACCTGCATTATTTTTTATTTATTTTGTAAAATATGAATAGCTTTGAGAATTGAATTTTACTTCTTTGGCCATGTAAAGTTTGAGTACTGTAAACACTTGATGTACAAAGCCTCCCAAACCCAGTCATTTTGATGAATTACATGACTTCCTATAATTGGCTAGTCAATTGTTTTTACTTTGTGATCTCTATGCATGGTCAATAGTCGTTTGGGTGAAGACATCATTTAATGAAGACAATGAAAATGTCAGGTCAAGTGATCTGTTAAAACTGTCTGCAATGTTAGCAAAGAAGACATTGGAGAATACATTACTTAAATATCTATATGTTTAAGGTTGTTGAAAGAGCTCTTTATCCAAACTTTCCTGTAAATCAGGTATAAAACAAATTGTTGGTCTGTTAAGTCAAACCTGTCACCCTCTTTCATGCATGATAATTTTCCGCAGATTTTATGCTTGCAAGGACCTTTTTAGAGACAAATTAAGCCATCTTAGATGCTATATAGCATTGAGCTTCAGCGGTCCCTGGACCCCAGCTGATTTTGAAATTTTTTATTTTCATGTCTGCTCTTAACAACTTAGAATCTATTTAACTTTGCTATTGGCATTCAGCCTTGGTCATTAAACACAACTGAAACAGGCCTTGAAAATTCCTTTAATTTGATGCAGTCCTTGAAAATACCTCGAAAATGGCTAAAACTCAAAAACTCGTGGAAAACTAATTAGCATTTTGAAAAAAAGTGCTTGAATGTTCTCTTTATAGTGTCTTTGTTATGAAGATGAATAAAGTTGTAAAAGATGCAGGAAAATGAATTGAAAACAAGAAATAAAGATGGTCAGCGCAACTTGAAGTATGCAAATTTGTTGCAATCTGAAAGGTTAAAAATTGTAGTACAACATAAAAAATTGCATAAATATTATGACTGCCAGTCAGTCAATTACGCTTTTCTACTCCGATACCTGTAAGGGGAGATCACTGCGTTGGAGACTGGATAAAAATAAGTCTGTAGTGTGATAACTGATTAGTCTTAGACATGGTTTAGAGCGTCTATTATATGACCCCAAAAACGCGATTTCGGACTGGTATCCCGATTTTACACTTTCAGTTATCAGTTTGACAAGTAACTTCAGTGAACCAGTCGGGAATGAACTAAAAAATACCCCATAATAAAAATTCACGATGTTTACTTTGAAAATCGGGAGATCACGGCTCCCGGCCGGGAGAGCATGAGTTGGCTGTCAAAACCGGGAGTCTCCCGCGGAAATTAGGAGACTTCACATGTGTTTACAATAATAAGAATAACGCCTCTATCGTAACCATACTTTCTTTTGGCAAACATAACACCATTTACGCAATAATTGTGTTCATTACTTTGATTCGGTAGAAAAAATTCATTACAATAAACAAGATTATATTTTGGGTTTGGTAAACAAATATGTAGGCCTTAACGAAATGTAAAACAATCTGCGTCAAAGTTATAAACAGTGTACAGTTGAAGAGAAATTGCCTTGGTGATAAACGCAAGATTTGATTGGTTTACAAAACACTGATATATGCAAATAGCAAAACCATGCTTATAATTATACAGCTGCGCCGAAAAATGATATTAGGTCACTTATCAGTCCTTGTATGCCCTGGAAGAACATATTGTGATTTCCACAGGTACCATTTATTGTGTAATGAACTTTTTATGCATATCAACTTCAGTTTTAGAAGAAAAATCACATGTTGCCATTTTTGTGAACATTTTAGTGCATTGGCAATAAAAGAAGTCATTAAAAACTTGGAAAAAATCCTTGGCAAGTCCTTGAAAAAATATTTTATCTCAGATGTTCTATATTAACCACACGAAAATCTTGAAAACTAATAAAATACAAGTCAGTACATGGATACTAATTGTTGCCGAGCCAATGTTTGAAATCACATGGCAGACTGTTAATGACTTAAGAGTTTTATACCTTAAAAATGAGTATAAGTGCATAGTAAAGAATGCCAGCATGAACCATTGTAGATTTTATTACTGCCTCCTGTTAACATACTACTAAGGCCATCTTTAAAAAAGTGTTTGTTTGCAGTAACGCAATGCTAAATTTTAACATTGTGGACATGTACTAGTTAGGTAGGTTTTTTTAGTTTAGAACTGTAATGGCTAAATTAACACTGAGAGAAAAAATTTCATCGATTAACCTGAAAAATAAATTGCGTTGCAGCAATTTTCATGAATTGGTCGTGTAACTGCAAACAAACCATTTTTTAAGGATGGGCTAATCTATATTGTCTTTTTTAAGTTTTTTTGTATAACATTTTTCATTAATTAAGAAGAACCAATATAAACCCAATGATAGTGTCTTGTCTCTTGTCCATGATTACTGTTCCACATACAAGACCTTTCTTGATTTCACAGATATGCTGAAATTTTCAAATTTGTCAGACAATGTGCTCTACGGGTATATTCAGATAAACATACAATATAACTAAAATGGTCTGGTAATGATTGCCACATTTGACTAACGTAGTCCTTAAGAAGTCATTATGTACCGAGGGATTTGAGATTATGGCCCACATCATCTATTTTTGTACCATTACACCAAAATTACTTCCATTAAGAAGAGTTGATAATGGAATCTTGTTTAACCGTACCTACTTTGCTTACCATTTATGTACAACAGAGATCAGAAAATGATTGACTTTAATCAAGCTGTAAGGTTTTGTGAGGTAAATTGCTTCATAAAATATCTCTCTGAAGAAATCTCCTGGCATTAAATGTGATTCTGCTTCGGCCTAATGGATCAGAATAATGTTAACGGGAGATATTCATGTTTTCTTATTACCTTTCTTCATCTTTTTTTGTTTGTATATAATTTTATGATTAATATCATTCTGCTCAAAGTTTATCGTTTTTGTCTCTCATTCAATTTTATTTCTTTGTTTTATTTAGAAACATTGTTTTTGGTCGGGTATTCCATCTTGTCTGTCTGGCTATCCATCTCAAAAATCGATGAGTCATTATTACATTACACTTGCAGCCATATTGTTGCAGGTTAACATTCAATGGTGAAATCATAGGATGGTCGTCACTCTGCATTCGATCTGTTTTTTCAAATGACCTGTGGAAAATGTTTTCATAATGATACAATGTGCAGAATCCAAGGTTCACCAATCTAAGGTCAAGATTATGAGGTTAAATCTAAGGATTTGCTGTACCAAAAGTCTGTCCTATCAGAATACTTGACCCAATTATTATTTGGCACAAATGCCTCAGTTGTTACAAAGAATCTCAAGTTCCAGCCATTTATGTTAATGGTTGTACAATTACTTTATATGAATTATCAACATTATCTCCCCTGGCTGTATATTCGGTTACTATGATGTTATAACAACATTACCTCCCCTTGCTATTCTTTCTGTTCTTTAAATATATTCCTTATTACCTCCCCTTGCTGTTCTGTCAGTGTTTTGATTTATTTCCACATTGGCTTCCCCTCTGACAGTTATTTCAGGACTTTATATCCAATTACTCCTTGCTATTCTTACAGATTTTTGTTCCACAAAGCCCTCCTTGGCTGTTCTTTAAGCACTTAGATTTTTTTATCTATCCAAAATAACTGCCTAAAAATTTCTTTCAGCACTTTGAACTTCCTGTGTTCTTCTTTCTGTGATTTAGTTTTATTCTGCATTACTTCCCCTTTTGTTCCTTAAGTGTTTTGATTGATTCCACATTACCTCCCTTGTTGTTATTTCAGTGCTTTGATTTTACTCCTCATTACCTCCCTTGTGCTGTTCTTTGGATTTATTCCACATTACGTCCCCTAACTACCTTTTCAGTGCTTTGATTTTGTCATTCTGGATTAAATAATAGAGAAATATGATCTATGCATTGTCTAGCTTCTGATTATAAAAATGTCATTTTTGTCTGCAAATCTTCAATCATTTATATCAGTTTCATGGTAATGGTTGTCTGGGGCATTACTGCATAAACAATAGATGGATTTAATTGCAGTTTAATGCGTTACATTGATTATTCCCACATTTGATTAGGCCATTACAAAATAACACTCTGAATATCAGTACATGCATTTTTATTCTTGACAATGGAGTTAGGGAGGATTTTTCGTTCTTTGAAATCAGCATTTTGTATCTGACTCTAAGCTCGCAAACCCTTCCATCTATCTTCCTGGAAGAAGTCGGATCAGCTTGATTAGTGGATTTCAAGCACTGACGCTCATTAACCAGTTTATTTACAATGGCCTCAAAAGCCTTGCCCAAGAAGTATGATGAGTTTTATGGCAATTATTTTTTCCATTTAAAAGCCGCTCACATTTACTTAACTAATATATATATCTTCTTAATTTATATGGATGTGAATCCTTCTTTGATCAATGTTGAAGTTTTGCTCTTATTTATAGAAGTTGCAGGCATTTGTCTACAGATTAATGACAAAATATTCTCCTAATCCTATTATTCAATTTTGTTTATCATGAAATTTGTGGCCAGTCACTTACAAAACAACAATAAATGTGACATAATTATTTATTTCTGGGTCCGCATGCATGTTCGAAGACCTCGTCTAGTCTCCCATCTCATCTGTTTGAAACCTATTTATGAAAACTTCAAGTTCTAATGTTGTGAATGAGCGACAGGCCTTTTAGTAACATACTAGACTGCCAATGTAATACTGAGTGACACCTGTGATTGTTATATTTTAATTGAATTGTAGTCATTCAAATTTATTTTTTGGCACAGCCGTACTAACATGGTTTTGCTATTTGCATATCAGTGTTGTGTAAACCAATCAAATGTTAAGTTAACCACCAAGGCAATTTCTCTTCAACCGAACAACATTGGTTACCTTGATGCGGATTGGTTAACCTTTTGATAAAGGGTCAGTCGTTACTTTACCATTTTGGATCTGGAGTGACCAGCAATCGTACCATCCCGGCATTATTTTGTTTTGCACAACAAATCTTAACCATCAAATTGCTCTGACCATAAGATATTTAAGATATTTGGACACAACTGCAACTCACATTTCACAAATGATTGTTTTGGTGATGTTAGGGCTTGATTATAGGGTTGACCAAGTGCTGTTTATTATTGGTTACTTAAATTTCATTATAGCAGATATGAGAAATATGTCTGTCACCTTATTTGTGGGACTGGATTATGTATGTACCCATTTTGCAGTTAAAGTTCCCTGTAATATTACATTGTGTAAGATTTATTACTTTCAATAATGTCCTAATGGGGTATGTATTAGATACTAATTGGTTCATTCCAGAGTTTGAAATGTAATTAGATACATTCCTGGTACTGTGTTGACAGTCTTTTTTAAATGATTGTGCTTCTATACATGCATATGCCTGGTGAGTTCTGTAAATGATTGTTCAATTAAATAGTTCTAATCTGTTTGACTGTGAAATTTTCTTATATAAGACAGGGTCTGAGATTAGAAAACTTAGTTTTGAGACCGCAGAGCACCATTTCATAGACGAGCTTAAGACATTATCATATTGGAACTTACGATAAAGTCTTGTCTTAGCTAAGAAATGTCTATGAAATGCCCGGCACATAGTCTTAAAATTGAAAAGCTTCCGTTTGAAATGTGCACTTGGGCTCAGTTTTGAAAATAACCAATGAGAAGGCTGCATTCTGAGACTGGTCTCTATGCTCTATTAACACAGGCCCAGAACTGTTCTAGCTGACTTTATTTAAAAATATTGATTTTGATTTATTGAATCTAAAAATAATAAAACATGCCTCGAAAACTAGCTCAGCTGGAATTTGAATACATGGCATTACTTAATGTCAGGTGGCCTTTTTAGACTGCATAGATCTTCTAACTTTAATAGTAGAGCTATTGTATGCTGTCCACCAATTTAGACAGTAACAGAATATAATCTGCCTGTCTGGTCAAGTATTACTCAATGTTTCTGTTGAATTATGCTTCAGGTATGATGCTAATATTTTAATATTTAGCATGTCACTTTAGGGGCTCCATACTTACATCTCTAGGATTCCTTATCTGGTATTGATAAAGTTAATTGCATTAGAATCTAGTTTACAAGATCTAGTTTGATGTCTGAAGCACCAGTCTATTACTTAAATAGACAGGATTATTGACAATGTGCCAACTTGGAAGCTGGTGGAAGCATGTAACATACAGAAGTTCACATATTTTACATGTCTTCTGCTGGGCTCAAACATTTTACCAATATTACTTTGCGTTTCTTTACGCATTTTATGCTGTTGGGTGGAATACGATATATGATATTCCCATAATTATACCGTATTTTGTGAAAAAGGGAATTTTAGGCAGATTATGCTATAAGATATGCATTGTATTGAAAATCTGCTTACGCCAATTAGTAACTAGATCAGGTTCTCATTCAAAATATTTACAATGTTTTTCGTGCACTTTATGTAGCGTACATGTTTAGCAATTATACATACCATATATTTCACATGTAAAATTAAATATTAAACCTTAACTTTTAATTGGCATGTTGCCATCTTAAAGTTCTTGTTTCTTTTTCAAGCAAAATATTCTCTGCGTAGTAAAGTTTTCTTCGTAGTTAGGGTTTTCTCTTTTAAGCTAAATATTCCCTGTAGAATGAATTTTAAGTTAGTGTTTAAAAAATTTCATTCATTGATAATTGTTTTTCAACTGCAGATTTTTTTTTTTGGAAGTCATGAAGACTGAAGGCAGCCTGAAATATATGCAGTACAATAATTGATTATCTAAATGTAGCATTATAACAATGCCCTTCAATTGTATAGAAAAGAGTGTTTGTTAGTTGATCGATAAACAATGAAAGTCAAGTACATTATGTAAACACACTTGTTTGTTCATTCAACATATCAATTATACTCGTGATGAATTACAGGAAGTTTTAAAAATAAAAAAAAAAATAACTGTCAGCCATGTCAATTTGAGTATTTAGAAACCATTTGTCCTTTGTTTCACCTCAATGTCACAAAGAAACCTCAAAGTGCAATCAGTCACAATTGAGATAGCAGTGTCACATTCTCCAATCTCATGAACTTAAACATTTTTAATTGTAATAAAAAACAACTCCTACCAAGCACTAATTTAGTATGTGAAATAGATTTAGACTATTAGTTGTGAGACTGCTTATCGATTGTTCAAGCAATGAACTTGTAATGGCTAAATGAAATAATTCAATATCTTCCTGCAAAATCTGCTCCAAAATAGCCAGAATAGAAGCTCTGTGCACGCACAGACAACAGACTATACTAATATTGATACCAAATTGTCAGTTGAGTGCTATATAGATACCAAATTGTCAGTTGAGTGCTATATAGATACCAAATTGTCAGTTGAGTGCTTAAAATTATCCAAATCAAAGAGTGTATGTTTGCTTCACATTTCTATTTGGATAATTTTCTCACAAAAAATAACAATTTCATGGACATGGGTCATGTTTTGAAAGTTATGCCCAAACAAATTGTGCAAGGACTCCCTGTAAGTATGTTAAAAGCCCTGATTTATAATAATTTGGCCTTAATTAAAAATGGATTTTGAAAAGAGCTTTAAGTCCTTTTACAAAGCATCAATATGAATGATGTATTATCTAGATCTATGTTTACATGATTTAATCTGGATCTATTGATTGGAAGGCAGGTTACAGGGCTACGATATTAAAGGTATAAGGTTTTTGGTTCACTAAAAGGTCACAAGCTGCCAATTGTGATCATTATTTGAACATTGGCTAGCTTTGGGTAGCCTAGAAAACAGGTTCAAACATTTTTTAGCTCACCTGAGCACGAAGGGCATAATTTTTATGGTAAACTTTTATGATCTTTGGATGTCCATCGTCCAGGTGTCTGTTGTCTGTCATCCGTCGACAATTTGTTTGCGGACACTGTATAGAGGTTACAGTTTTTGCCCATTTCTCATGAAACTTGCTCAGAAAGTTTGCATTAACAAAATCTTGGTCAAGTTTGATACTGGGTCATTTGGGGTCAAAAAGTAGGACAAAAGATGAATTCATAGAAAACCCTAGCTTATTGACACTCTGGTCTTGCTACATTTTATACCTGAACTACATGAATATTGATCAGAATGTTTGTCTAAATGAATTGCAAATCTAGTTCAATACTTAGTCCACATCTTAATGTCTTAATGAAGTGTCTTGTTTGAAACCGAATCATGTTGGGTCAAAAACTAGGTCACATACTTAAAATCATAAAAAATCCATGTGGAGTCACTTGACACTGCATTTACTGTCTGAACAACTTGAAAGTTGATTAGAATGTTTGATTATTGAAATGCAAGTCAAGCTCAGTATTGGGTCACGTCGGATCAAAAACTAGGTTGCAGAGGTCAAATCATAGAAAATTCTCATGGACTCATTTTCAACCTGAACTTAAGGAAATTTCTTCAGAATGTTAACTTTGTTATAACAAAAATTCGGTCAAGTTTGGTACTGTGTCAAGTGGGGATAAAAACTAGGTCACAGAGTCAAATTATTGAAAAAAATCCTTGTTGCAACACTCTGTATAGAGGCCAGTACAATATGAAACCTGATCCTTGGGTGCCTGGGTAATGTAGGTTCAAAAACTAGGTCACAGTAAATTCTTAAAAAATCCTTGTATATGTAGAGGGATATTAATGGAATGGTGTGTACACTCAACAGTTATTTCTGTTGGCATTGCAGCCATTTGGCCTATAAATCGGCCTTTCGTGGTTTGCAAACCATACTTTTACTGTTTTTATCTGTAAGGTTGTGTAAAAAACATTGAAACTAGAACATCTCTGACATTCAAGGCGCTTGATCTGTTTGTTATGTCTCTATTGTTTAATACAGTACTCTTATGTAAAATCAATATGAAACAGTCTTGCACAAATTCTTCAAGTCCTTCTAACATTGAGACTATTTCGAGACTGCACCTTTGGCAACCAAGCCTATAAACATACTTTCTTGTAAGATAATAATAATTTGTCTGTCTGGCTTGTTTTCTTTTGAGGATCAAACGAGCCCTTATATTGTTTTTGTTTTGCATTATCATCTGCTGGAAGTCTTAAAATACTCCAAAATAGAAAATAATTTGAGAAAACAAATTACCTGTGAAGAAAATTGCAGAAAACTGGATGAAATATGTGTTGTGAAAGATAATATCTCAATTTGAAATATGTGCTCGTCTGTTACAGTTAGGTATTTAAAGTGTATTGGAAATGTGAAATATGCAAGCATCGATGTCTTTAAAATTACCAGTATAGGCATTTGAAGTAAATTAAGTTATTGTGATTCAGCGTAAGAGGTTTTTGTTTTTCTGTTTCATCTGGCATAAGTTATAATATTGTTTCTGTTATACAAGTAAGAGCTGGAAAATAAGTGATTAAATTGTTAAGATTAAATGTAAAAACCCATTGTGTTGCATATTACATGCAGCTCCTAGAACTTGCCCTGGCATTCCATGCATGAATTCCAATTAAGCTATGGAATCCAGAACTACTGTTTGCTTTCTTATGACGTAACATCATTATCCTTTATTAAAACGTCAGCCTGCCAGAGGGGGGGGGGGGTTACCTGACACCTGACATTACAGCAGCATCTGAATTACCCTCACTGTCTGTAGGAATAAGTTCAAGAACATTAACTCTTGCAATACTAATGTGTGTCTAAATATAGGTATGGTATCCCTGTGAAATTACTGGTTAACTTATTGATTGTGCAGTCTGCCTTTTCGCTTTGCATTTCCCATTTATTTACTATTTAGAAGCTCACAATCCTGTGTTATGGCTTACACATCCCTCGGGCTTCCCTGAGGCATCAGTATTGCGCATATTATAGTCTGACCTTGTCCATTCAAATTCTTCAGGTCCGAAACTTTATATCGAATAATACATGGTTTTAATTCAATGTGCTAAAAAGAAGATACATCAGGACCGGATATTTATTTCAGATGATATCGAGTATTCGGATTGAAGGTTGTCGAAAAAACGAGGTCCGACTGTACCTTGGCTTGCTTGAATATCGAAAAGCAGGCAGCACTGATAAAAATTGGTGACTGCAGCTGGGCTTATCATGCGTGTGCTGTTTTGAGCTTCCATATTTACAGCCATATAACAATATCTTGTAATTACTGTATACCAGATCCTAAATTGATGAAGTTATATTTGTTATTTCAGATGCTGCTGGTTTCAGTGAGACTGTGATGTGTTGTAACAATAGTGTGTTCAAAGATTGTAGTCCAGCCTTCTGTACAAGTCGGCAGAGTATTATCAATATTCCAAAGCCACACAGAATATTTCGGTTTAGACGACGTAGAAAATTCACTAAAATGGCTGAACATTTTGAATACAAGGTTGTGCCGGCACAGATGTCATGTATTCAGAACTTTCAGGTCAAAAGTGTTTTATGTATTCAAAGTAACACAGTTATTCTACACTTGATTCGCAACATGACGACACAGTTTGGTATTGTCGACTTGTCTCAGGATAAGTTTCTGGGAGTATTTGGTGTTCAGTTTGCCAGCTTTAACAATGAGGTTCTACGTGGGAAGATTAGCCCAGACTGTACAGTATGCCTTATCAAGGTCCCTCAACTTCAGGCAGGTGCCACAAATGCGTTCACATTACAGCTGTATGATCTCAAAGGCAAGTCACTGCTCAACGAGTACTCACTGCCATATTTGGATACAGCATTCGCCTTCGATCCACGATTCAATTGGACCCGTCTTGCCGCGACAAGCTTCCTACAGGGAAGTGATAATAGCCTTAGTTTGGTGCAAGTCAAGAGTTGGGAGGTGATTGTAAGCAATCCTCGTCTAGATGATATGAGACCTAGTCAAAATCCCGAACTCAAGGACATATTATATTCCAAAGACGGTTTTCTTATATTCGCCGTCATGGTAACAGGTGGTTGCCATTGCCGAGAAAGGAAGTCTCGGCGAACGAATCCCATTGATGTTAGCATATATGTGTTCAGTGCTGACACTGTAGACACTCTTCATTGCATTCAGTATCATAGATATGCATGTGGACTTCATCTGTGTCCCGTCAACTACATGCCTGTGTTCTCCCACTGTGGTAGCAGGATGGCCATTGTTCTCAATGATATGGAGAGTGCGCTGGATCACGTGCAGATATATAAATTACCGAGCTCGATGAGTCTACAGAATCGTTGCAGGACAAGAATTCTACAACAATATTCACCAGAGAAGCTTCACCAGCTTCCATTACCCAACAGAATGATTCAGTTTCTGAAATTTCATCCGGAATATGACTAGATGATTATAATCTACGCACTCGGTTAAAAGTACTCATATTCTACAGCGATACAACAAACAAAATATTGGTTTTAGAAACAATTTAGAATAAAATTCAATTCTTGTCACATTTATTACAGCCATATTACACCATTTATGATAAAACATATCACTGTTTCAATCCTTCCATAAACACATTCAAACAATAAAATATTGGAAATAAAATATATATTGCTGTTAAGAATTGAAGGGTACTTATAACTTTTGCTGAGTGTGTATATAATTATTGATATATACAATAGAACAAATGGTTCATTGTTCAATGCTTTTAATCGCAAAAATATGTTTACATTTTGCATAATTTAAAGATAAAGTTGAGAAGTTTGGAGCCAGTTTTCTCCTGCCTGCAATAGAAAACAATATGTTTCCTATTATTTATTACAAAACTTGAATATAATGGGGTAAGACGTACGACTTTTTAAACAAGCAGATAGATATTCAATCTATTATTTTCAGCTAATGCATTTTACTAGTTTGGATAAAGACCAGAATTTTTTATAGGTTCCACCATTGTTTTTGCAAACTTTTCCGATAAATTTTGTTCTAGTAGAATGGCAATACGTCACTTTAAATTGTAAGCATAGCTCGATTGTGCTACAGCTAGTTATTTTTCAGTATTGTATTTTTAGTGTTTAGTGTTTACTTAAATAATTGGCACTTACAGTAAAAAATGATCTACCGGAACCAATCTTAAGCATTAGGTCGTCTATAAAGCTTGTTTGTGTTTAGTATCTCGACATAACTACCAAAGCTGGCATCAACTCAACTTAGTTTTTGCCTCTTACATGCACCATATTTTGTTGCTGTCAAGATATTTTTTATGTTATTTGTGTTATTGAGTATACTGGAGAATGAAAGTCTCAAACATAATATTATTGAACTGTTGTTTATACATTGTACCTGGATTTTTTTCAAATAGATCAGGAAATCTAGATTTTGACCAATCCAGAAATCTTGTTCTTTTTGGCTGTCTAGGAAACTTGTTTAGGCCTTTATGGATTGGCAATAAGCCTGTTTTCTGGAACTGAAAACAGTTTCCTAGACTGGCTTTTTGCCAGTTTGCAAGTAAGGTTTTTACCCAGTCCTGGACTGATCTCAAGACTGATGGAAACTGATGGTGAACATAGAATGGAGGAGATGTAGAGGAGTGCAGCTCAGATGTGCTGCTTAGGTGGGAGCACATACTATACCCTCGTACTTATAACTCTGATTTTTGTTGCAATTTCTGAATTGTTAACATGAAAATATACTTAACGCCATTAAAAACGCAACTATATCACTTTAGCCTTCATTTTGTTCCAAGTGTTAAACAAGGTTTATTGTTATAAATGAGTAAATTATTCTTCAAAAAGAAATTAGACTATATATGACCCTAAGTATTCATATTTAATAATTGATTAAGTTTAGGAAAAATTATGTTTTAGAATTAAATATAATTATTTCTTAATAATGTCATCGTGTTGACACATGTTGCGTGTTTAGTGGCATGGAGTATACATGTAATACATTGTTGCAGTAAAATGTTGCAATATTATTTTGACTGGTTTTGTAGCTGGCTACAAAATAGGTCGGTTGTTATTCTGTCTTCTAGTCAATATTGTTGATGAGAAATGACATTTATGGTGTTTTGTCAGATTTTCTCCTGTTTTGCAGTGTCATCTTATAAGTAACTGTTGGTAATTAAATAGTTGGGTGAAAGTCAAACTGTTCTATCAGTATATGGATTAAGAAGCAGATAGACCTGTTGTGCTTTCAATCATTATTTAATGTTATTTGGTACATTAGTGATATTGTGTTGTATTCTATTCACGCATTGCGTACAATGATCGTTTAACAAAATAGTCATCTTGTGTGTGATAAATTTGAAATTGTATTACATTTTTGTACTGCAAAAATCATTCACGAGTTATGTATGAAGACTGAACACTATTTGTTTCAACTATTATAAGTCTAGATATTGTATGAATCTGTTCTGTATCATTTAGGAGATTTAACATGTATTTGTGTCACTAAAATCAGTTAGTTGAGGCGTCTTCTAGCAATTGGATGCTTGATCTCCATTTTGCAATTATCAAGACCACGTTCATTTATAGAATATATTGCATTTCATTTATTTACATTTTTGCACTATTGAGTTATATCAATGTGTGTGTTTAATGAAATTGCCAGTAATTAATTAGGTTGTATAAAGTATTATTCTGAGTGAGAGAAGATGTTATTGTTCATTTAATACAACTTTAATGAGCATATCTAACTTTTTTTTCTCAGATAATTGGCTAGAATAAATTGTTGTGGAATTAGAAAAAAGGGAATTATATGCCTTATTTATTCTGTAATTGCTTACCCCTCTGTTGTAACTGTATCGTTTCAAGTAAAACAGCACTAGAAGTCTTTAGTCTAAGCTGATTACTTGTCAATTATAATTGTGGATGTAACGTAATTTAAATATTAATATTTATTAATTAATTAATATTCAGATGCAGTGATATTTGGATGTATTAAAACGATAAATGAAATAAAGTTATTTCAATCTAGCTGTTTGACAGGTCTGGTATATGGTCAATCCAGACTGGTAAAAATCTAGCATAATCATATCTGTCAGACCACAAGCCATGTCTGGTAAAAGTTACTCTAAGTCTGGTAAAATTTGGAAGTTCGAATCTAAATTCAGGAAGATATTCCCTTTTTTCCTGTAATTAATTCACGTTGAAGCTGAGAATCAAAAGCATTCTGAGAATTGTTAACAAATCATATTTCTTCTGACCGGGCTATGTTAGGTTCATCATTGCTCCATGGGATATGCTAATCAAGATTCACTATTTAAATAAACTTGATGTTTTTGTGATTATGCTGAATGTTATCATATAATCAAATATATCATGTAAAGTTGTTGTTGTTTTTCAAGTGGTGCTGGAATACGTGTTGTTTACATGTAAATGTGGCTTACAGTGTTTTATTGATTAGTGCTTGTATTATTATTATATATATGTATATAGTATATAGTTACCATGATTGTGCATTTCGACTGAGTGCTTATGTACAGAATGTTTGGTGCAGATCTGGAAGCAGCAACAATAGTTGTGCACCAAACTCTGGATATTCTTTTATACATTGAATGTTTGATTTTTTCTACATTTTTCTTCACTGTTTATGCGATATTGCTCTGGGTCAATGTCATAGTGTTGTAACAGTGTCATAGTGTTGGTCTGTCTCCAGAGATGTGGTATAAAGCTTTAGTCTTCATTATCTGTGGAAACACAAGGATGAGGGGAAGGTTTATTTACATAGGCCATATAGGGCCATTGTGACCCCCCATCTCAGTGAAAGTCATTATAATCAAAATGATGCATTGTAGCAATGGGTGTGTATACAGCATAAAAATACAAAAATGCTTCAAGTCAAAAGGTGTTATTTAATCCACAATTGAATTGGTGAGGTGTAAAGTCATATCCAAGGTATCGCTAATCTTGAAATGTCATTAAAGCACAAATTTTCAAGACTAAAGGCATTAAATTTGAGATAGGTACATTGCGATATTTTGTCCCTTAAGTAATTTTTTAATGTTTCTGGGGACTCCCCCCCCCCCCCTCCCGCCAAGCATCCCACCCATGTCTGCTGGAGGACAGCCACCTGTGCATATGTTTCAGTTGATTCTAGGAACGCCCTTTTGTATAATACATCTACTGTGAGCCATAAGACTGCAGAGTGTGACTTATTAGATTTTAGTTAATGATAATGAAATTAAGTGTAATTGAATGATGGATGAGAGTTGCTTGATATGCTTTTTATTCTGTACAATTAATGTCAGATGTAAACTTAGGTTGTGAATCATGAAATATAACATTAATATGAAATTTTCACTTGTTACTTACATACAATACTTATATATTTAAGTTTAATACAGTCGAGTCTGATGTCTACATGCTATATACTATTGATTACCTTGGCTTTGTACAAGTTTGTATTGGTATGCCACCAAATATATTGATGTTTTAATATCATACTGTGCCTTGGAAAATGTCATTATCAGTAACCAGCAGACTGACCTGGTTTTGAGATTCTAAAACTTGAAATCAATCTCATTGTTCAAATCTCTTATTTCTTTAATTATTTGGTAGAAAGCCATTTATTTGGTAGAAAGCCATTATTTACTTTTGTTATAAACTTCGATAAATAGGATGATTAAATGAATCACTTTCAGATTACTGTATGATCAATTTCATAATTTTTATCAGAACAGTTTTTTATCTTATTTGAACACAAAAATGAGATTTCATCTAAGAGGTCAATCTCAAGTTTTATAACCTCGATCTATGGTAGCATTATACTCCTTGTGTTATAAATCTCTAATTGGATGGAATATTGATGCTGTTAGTTGAATAAATACATCTTTTACATTGGTGATAAACAATCATATGTCACATATTTCACTTCTATATTGTCATTTTAAAAGTATTTTAGACATATGAACAAACTAGACTAGATTTTTTAGATTCCTCCGTGTGGGGACTATTAGTGTTATATGTCACACGACAATCATAAATTTCTCATGTTTTATAAATATAGTTACATTTTGTAAATCATTATCATGGATGTATTGTATTGTACTATCATCTTTGAGTGAGCATATATCACGACAAAGTAACATTTTGTATCTTAAACAAGGACATGAAATATATAAGCCCTGAGACAAATTTTCAGAAAATGAAAATCAGACAATTTCCTGCACTTCTCTTGTTTGAGAAAAAAATGGATGATAACCTAGGTACTGATTTAGAATGCCCTTATGCTTAAAATATATAACTATATACTTACTATAATGATTGATTTCAAGCTAGTGAAAGTTGTCTAACGCCCTCCCATGGAGTCGTGTGTTTTACAATAAACAATGCTTGAAATAGAAATTTGGGTAATGTGTATTCCCAAGTCATTATCTCAGTGTGCTTGCCCAAGTCACACCCATCAGTGACCATTAGCTGACTCGTGTCCCTTGAACATAAAAAATAAAGGACACAGGGTGTTTATAAAAAAATCTTGTCCAAGAGATTTTGATGGTTTGAGCTGTAAATATGAGACTTCAAACTTGGGACTGCTGTACAATGTAAATTGGGAAGGTTTTGACTGTGTTGTATATTTTATATTTTATTCACCAGACAGTCAATGAGCACTTATCATGAGTACAGTTGATAGATTAGTCAGGGTAGTATAGATGTACTTGCTTTCGTTAATATTTCATATGATAATTTTCTAAGCAACTTTTTTGTATCTTTTTATTTATTTTGTATTCTTAGTTTCTGTTGACTTTCTGATGGAATAGTTGATTGATTCTAATTTTTGTTTTGAAGTATTTTGGAATGGTTTCTTGAACACACAATCGTGCTCTTTCTAGTCTTAATTGTAAAGAAAACCTTTATTTGATTGAAACTATTATAGGATTGTATTTTTGGTTAGTAATTCTACACTTTTGTTCTGCCTAAAGTATATAATGACCAATGATGTAGTTAATGTTACTTGGTGGCAGGTTGAAGAAACTACATGTTAACCAATCACACCAGTCTTAGATTGTTTCATGCTATTTTTTACTTCTATTTTCGTTGATGTCTTCTTTTATCAAAAACATGGAAAAAGTGATACTTCAGTTTGTTTCTCAGTTGGGCAGTATATTTTCTCAACATTTCTCAACTCATTGGGCCAGTTTGCATCAGTCTCGAGAGTCATTTTTTTATTCTCGAAGCCAGGATCCAGATTTGGACCAATCATATCAGCAATGTTTTCAGCAGGGTATATTAAGTATTGCTACATTTTTAAATATTATGCTTGTTGATCATTAAAAATGCTCTGATTGTTTTGATCACAACATTGAGAAAGAAAATATTTTTTAATAAAGTCAGATGTTTATTATAAAATAAACTGGAGGGAACACTTTTCTAGAAATTAGATTAAGCCAAGTGTGAGAATTACTGATAATCTGGTGAGATATTTCCTATGGAAGTTTTATTTTTGCACACCAGGGTCCAAGGTTTTTACACGTAATCTCAAAGCTCAAACCCATTTTTGGGTTCAGATTTTAACAAACTTTCTATAGAAAGGTTATAAAATTGATCATACTTTATTATGTATGCATTATAGTTAATGTGAATGTTTGTTAAATCATATAACACATGTGCGGATCCGGCAATTTACGGCAGGGGGTCCACCTCTTGGGTGGGACCCTCTCTTTATATAGGATTAGATAGGGACAACCGTATTTTGCCAAAATCTCAGAGGGGGGATTTCAGGACCCCCAGACCCACTCTCTGGATGCACTCATGTAACATAAGTATATATATTACCAGTTTGACAGTCGGTCCTTTGCAAATAAGTTGGAATGAGAAATAACTAGATTTGAACATTGTGACTGAATTCATAACCTTAAATACATGAAGTCTAAGAAACGTACACTGTGAGGCATGTAATTGACAAGGAATGGTTCTAGCTGTGCCAAAGATGGTAGATGTTATACTTGTGAAAAATGTTACCATAGATAATAGTCTTAGCTTTGTGGGTATTACAAGTGTTTTTTGCTCGCATTTATGACAATGATATTGATGAAGTCAATGTGGCCTAATAATTCATAAGGTGTAATTACCACCAGTCATGTTACATTTTGTTAATGGTTAATGTATGTATGTGTTTATTATAGTCATTGTTTTTGCAATTTTGCTAAAAGCATATTAAAACATCAGTATCAAAATCCGTATGAGGTCTTGTTTTATTTTGCTCGTATTGAGTGAGTGGTAGTACTAGCTGCTGTTGCTGCAGATGCTACTGGTGTTGATAATAGTGCTGGTGATGGTAATGGCAGTGCTGTTGCTGCAGATGTTGATGCTAATTATCACTGTGTTGTTGATGAGGATGGTGATACTGTTGCTGTAGATGATGATGGTGGCACCCTTGGTGCTGCTGCTGATGATTATGGTAGCTCTGTTGATGATGTTTGTGGTGATGGTTCTGTTGCTTTTGATGATGACGGTCGTGCTTTTGCTGCAGATGTTGATGATTATCACAAAAGTGCTGTTGCTGTCGACAATGACGGCAGTGCTGTTGCTGCAGATTTTCATAACGATGGTGGCAGTGATGTTGCTGTCGATGATTGTTGTGATAATGTTGCTGTAGATGATGGTGACTCCATTGATAATGTTTGTGGTGATTGTGCTGTTCATGATGATGGCAGTGCTGTCACTGCAGATGTTGGTGATAGGTACTTACACAATCGGAATTAAAAAGATACTTACTAGCAGAAAGGAGAGGGCGTACACATTGAGGCACATCCTTAAAACTTGTTTGCATAGCTATGACCGATGTCAGAAGTCGATGTTCAAATTGACAGTTACCAATTACCTTGTATGTGTATTTTTATCAAGTCATGTCACAGCTTAATATATGGTCATCTAGTAATGCTATAATTACATTACGAAGTACAGGATGCGCTAGAGTCAGTGTGGTTTGCCCAAATTGCCCGGTTTCTGAACAGTCGGCATGCTTGTGACTGAGGCAGTCATTCAAGGGATTTCATACATGTGTATCATACAGTTCTGAGTATCGTCTGTACCACATAATCTTATTGATTTAATAAACCAATATGGAAATGTGAATGGAAGCATTCAGTGTCTCTTTGCCGTATTGTTGGAATTTGAAACTAACTGACAGCTGCTTCATTGATGACGATACTACATCGTCTCTGAATTCAGACAAATACTGAGTCACGTTGCTGCAAAGAATATTAGCAATACGGCCCTTACGTCATACGGAATATGAGCAAAAACAGAACGTTTATTACTCATATTAGATATGGTTTCATACAAATCAATTTCACATCTAAGTGCATTGGACCGAAAACATTATGTCGTGAACATTTGCTGTAATAAATATGCTTTTATTTAATTCAGTGCCCCACTTCTGGGATGTTACCAGTGATTAATAATTTATATTTCAGCAAAATCAATCTTATCTAGGATGTATTCTTTTGGCTATACAATAAAACCTAACTGAAAGACCACATAAATAACACACTTTTAAAGTCAATTTTCAATAGTTTGCTCGTTATTCAACCCCAATATAATGACCTTCTCAATAGTAAGACCTTCTCAATAGTAATACCTTCTCAATAGTAAGACCTTCTCAATAGTAAGACCATCTTTCAAGATTGATCGCATTGTGTAGGTTTTACTGTATTTGGAAATAATCTGTCTCCAAAGGATTTTTACTACATCTACACAGTTTGTTGATGCATATTGCAACAAATATAGGACTTATAATATACGTGTCTGTAACTTGAGTTTTCCGTCCAGGTCACATGGCATGTTTCATACTCGTACTTCCAAGTTGCTCCTGTCTCAAACTCTGCTTCTCTCCGTCAAAAAAAACGGTGTCAGAAGTCATACACACAAAATTCGTTTAAACATTTTACTTAAAATGGACAATACACTAGCAGACATTTAATTATCTTCAATTAGCCTACACTTTTTTTCACAGAACTGTGCCACCGTTTTGGTGAAAGTCGTACATAGCTTCGATACCTGACATCATGTGAGAAACGTTTATACACTGTATGTAGTTTTGTTACGAAATAAAAAAATATTAAATTATTTTTGTACAATGAATATTTTACTGTCGTCCGCTGAAATTTCAATTTCTTGATAATGCATGTACATGTATATATAAAACACCTATGTACGTAGACATTTGAATGACCCTGAAAACACTTATGCTTTTCTACAGCAACCTAACGCGGTTGAAATATTGCCGAATTCTCACCTAACTCTGTCTCTCTCGCGTTATAGTGTTTGGTTGCAATATTCTGACTATAATGCAAATGGACTATGGCATCTGCTTCCCGCCTAGTCTTTGTCCTTCCGAACATGATTACACATTTCAAACCACGAAGGAAGAACCGGTTTCTTATTATCTAAGTTTTATCGTCCCCTGAAGTCACATTAATCTGTCTTTATGCCTGAGCCCCGCTGGTTCTTGACTAAATGACTTTTCTTATGTGTCTCTGCTACTCTTCGCACACTATGGGACAGTTAATTGACTTGCCACTAGACTATCAAGAATACGGAGAGGATCGGCAAGTCGACTGATCCCCGGAATTATTACCGTTACTCAGCACTATGCACACAGTTGTTAAATATTTACTCTGATGAGTCTGAATTTGGAAATTTAAGAGTGAAATGGATTACATTTCTTACAGTGCAGTTTACTACTTTCTGAACGAGAGATTAAGTTGTTACAGGGAACACCACATACAAAAGACAATGCCTTCATACACAAAACAACAGTCTACAAAACATTAGGCACTGAGTAGGTGCAAGGGAATAGGGGTGCAAGTAAAGGTCTGATCGACCACAATTCATTTAAGGAGAATTAAGGGACAACAAGGAGAAATGGATGGAATACATTGAAACATTTTCTTAGAGATTTGGGTTTGAATCTTAGATTGGGAGTAAGCTGTAAGTGCTAGTAGTGCTGGGCACCGACTGATTGGGAGTAAGCTGTAAGTGCTAGTTGTGCTGGGCACCGACTGATTGGGAGTAAGCTGTAAGTGCTAGTAGTGCTGAGCACCGACTGATTGGGAGTACGCTGTAAGTGCTAGTAGTGCTGGGCACCGACTGATTTGGAATAAGCTATAAGTGCTAGTAGTGCTGGATACCGACTGATATGCTTATAATCTTACCCTCATATTTCAGATTCATACGAAATTTCCTACCGAAACCAAATCTCCAAACCCAGCTGAGTTTATTTTGACAACTTAGTAGCAAGTGTTGATAGGTAAGTAACGCTTGTAATACGGTGTCCTGTACTATTTAACACGACTGATAATCAAACACCAACATTCGAAAAGCCAAAAGGCTCGCATTGACTATCGAAATGTGAATTGGGAATATCTAAGAGTCAGAACACGGTCGACCATTTGCAAAACATGCAGTGTGAGATAGGACCACACTTTCATGGGATACAAATGAAATGGAAGTACACACGCATGATCATATACATATATTTTCGGGTCTGAGTTAAGGACCATTGTTTAGTGTCCGTTTTAGTTCTGATGCATAAGTTTTCGAAGGCAACTCGACTGAGTCCTACCATGTTGCACCCTATTTAACTTTTGCAAGCGGAATGACGAAATGTTTTCACATTTTGTACTTCTAGCTAGTATTATTTTCGTAAGTTTCTTTAAATGTCACTCGATCGCTTTATAACTACATTTTATGTATTGCTTATGTCTGCCATAAAAAGGGTTTCATAATTCCAAATACGTAGATCTAAAGCTCAAATTGTCTGCAATCCCGGATATAACGCAAAAAAACTCGCAAGATCAGTGACTTTGCTAATTTCCACATCTTGCAAGGTCTCCAGATCTTTTTTCCGATGACGTCAATGGATATGAAGAAAATCTCAAGGAGTGGTTAGATTTTTCTTATTTCTGTAAAGTACTGACAACGGTAAATGGAATGCGATTTCACCGAACACATAAGCTAAACATGATAAATCTGAGAACACAGACATAATTTCCGGAGCATTATAACAATGTCATGGTTTGGCAAATGTATTCCTTATTTATTGTCTATGATGATTCTCTGCATCGACGAGAGAGAGGATATCAGACGATTTTGAAAATCGTGATTATATAAAACATTATGGAATCGTGGCATCGCCGTTATTACCTGACTGCATGACGAGTAAATACGTTTCATGGTTGAGCGTTGGTATTTATGTATATAAAAGAGTGTGTTAATAGTAGGGATGTCAACGAATATTCGAATATTCGTTTTATCTTCGAATATTCGAATCCTGTTTCAATATTCGAATATTCGAAAAAATATACTTAATAAAAAATTGATGAAAAATAAAAATTGTTGTTTGTTTATTTATTTGCAGACCACGATTTGTGTAAGCTAGTATGAGAGTAATAAAGGATGTTGTTGTTGAAATATACGCGCTTGTAAAAGTGTCATTGTGTATATTGAGGGGTGCTAATATAATTGTATATCGTCGGGTGATGACATGATGTCTCTTTCGATAATCCGTTAATTACTGACCGTTTGTAACAGTTTAATAGTCTCAAATAGAAGAAATTAGGTGTCTAACTGTCGGTAATTTATTGTTGACGAAAGGTGTAAAAAGTAGGCAGTTAAAACCACCGACAGGGACTTGAGTCTATGACTCACTTTCTAGTTAAGGAAGATCAAAGATGGAATTGAGAAAAGAAACATGCCGAAAAATGGGGTGACGGGAAACAACATAATTTGCATACTAATTTTTCACGTAGGTCATATCATCCAATCAAAATGACTGTCTAAAAACATTTTACTCAAAATACAACGAGTTGCCAAGTTGTCATGTTCTTGATTTCGTATATTTATGAATGCATAAATGATAAACGTTGAATACTTGTATTAAAACAATGGGATGTTATTACTCTATTAACTTAATAGATAATCACTTTCTGATTAAGTGAGTACATGTGTTTTAATTATATGTATCACTTAGCGCCGTATACGCATATTCGGAAAGAAGATACTTATAATAAAGAGGGATTATATATGCTCTCCTTATAACTGTTACCATATATTCATCACAAAAATGGGCTTATCACAAAATATATTTTGTTAGTTTCTTTCTTATGTACGAAAATAAAGAATTTTTCAAGGTACACGTTTTGTATTTTAGCATTTTTCAAATGCTCGTACAGTAAAACTTCACCAAAAGACCACCTCAATAATAAGACCACCTCGAAATTAAGAACACAATTTTCAAGTCCATTTTCACACTTTCGCTCTTTGTTCAATCTCTATATTAAGACCACCTCAATAATGAGACCACTTTTTTCGTATTTATCTTCTATTCAATGCAACAGTTATATTATTCGAATAACATTTATGCGATACATTTTTGTTCATTTATCAGTCTTTATTTGATAAACATTTCCTATCTTGTACTTAAATAACGCAATAATTCAATATGGCATGGTGTGCATTTTCCTGTTTAAATAATGTATTTTAGATCATGCTTAACATCAGCAACTTATATTTCTTTTTAAGCGCTTATTAAGGAAATATTTTATAAAGTTGAGTGAAGTTTGCGCGGCAATCGTACATCGTACATCAACATTGAATACCGATCCAGATTGAATACAGAGTCAGCACTGACATCGTTATTTGACTTATATTCTTGAATACATATCGTAGTTTTCGTAAGATGTGCGTTCGTTAGCAGTTCGAATTTTGCCGGAAGTAGTTAAGATGTTTTAGCATGTATGCATCTATAAAATGTTAAAAATGACCCTGATAAGACAGGGTCATGATTATAGTTTTTATAAATCCGAGTTAATTTTTTGTATAGATTTATTTTTTAACATGTGGCAAAAAAAATTATTTCATTTAATATACCGGAAGACATCATTCTATCTACGCCATTTATATTTTTTAAAGATATTTCTTGCTTATTCATCTTTTGTTCTTTTGACATTGACTTGAGAGAAATGTCCATTTTAGGAAAATATTTGCCATTGAAAATATGCCAGAATAACGACAGCTTGAAAACAATAGGACTGTACTGAAATATATTTCCATTACGTTTATATTACGTGTATTGTTATAGGTGAGAATAAGGTTTTGTGTAGTTTTCCCCCGGGGCACAAACATTAAATGTAAATACGTAAAATCCTGAACTTAGATATTATACTTTTGCTAATATCTATTTCATTAAGCTGTCGATTTTAACGCAATATCAAAAACCAAGTTGTTTAATTCAAACGACAGCTTTTCTCAGAAACGCTATAGCATTTAATGCTAATTTAAGTTTATTGGCCATAGAAATACACCTGAATATCGTGAGAACTATTTTTGTAAAAGCCGTTCTAAATTATTAAGCAATCGTATAGATGTGGTTTGGGTATTTGATCACGTATCAATCAATCAAGCGTAATGCTCATGATTATAAAGGGTAGTCACTCTTACCGACTTACACTTTACGTTTTTAGAGTGGCCTCCCCTAAATATAAAGGGAAGTCACTCTTCCGGCTAATTTCTTAGCTTTTCACAGTGACCGTCCCAGATATTTAAGGCAAGTCACTCTTCTGGCTTATCTTTTTTAGTTCTTCAGTGACCTCCCCTGATTATAAAGGGAAGTAACTCTTCCGGCTTCTTATTTTAGTTTTACAGAGTGACCTCCCCTGATTATAAAGGGAAGACACTCTTCCGGCTTATTTTTGACGTTTTTCAGTGTGACCTCCCCTGATTATAAAGGGAAGTCACTCTTCCGGCTTATTTTTAAGTTTCCCAGACTGACATCCCCTGATTATAAAGGGAAAACACTCTTCCGGCTTATTTTTTAGTTTTCCAGACTGACCTCCCCTGATTATAAAGGGAAGTCACTCTTTCGGCTTATTTTTTTTAATTTTTAGAGTGACCTCCCCTGATTATAAAGGGACGTCACTCTTCCGGCGTTTTATTTTAGTTTTACAGAGTGACCTCCCCTGATTATAAAGGGAAGTCACTCTTCCGGCTTATTTTTAGTTTTCCAGACTGACCTCCCCTGATTATAAAGGGAAGTCACTCTTCCGGGTTATTTTTTTTAGTTTTTCAGTGTGACCTCCCCTGATTATAAAGGGAAGTCACTCTTCCGGCTTATTTTTAGTTTTCCAGACTGACCTCCCCTGATTATAAAGGGAAGTCTCTCTTCCGGCTTATTTTTTTAGTTTTCCAGACTGACCTCCCCTGATTATAAAGGGAAGTCACTCTTCAGGCTTACTTTAAGTTTTCCAGACTGACCTCCCCTGATCATAAAGGGAAGTCACTCTTCCGGCTTATTATTTTAGTTTTCCAGACTGACCTCCCCTGATTATAAAGGAAAGTAACTCTTCCGGCTTTTTATTTTGGTTTTACAGAATGACCTCCCCTGATTATAAAGGGAAATCACTCTTCCGGCTTATTTTTTTTAGTTTTTCTGTGTGACCTCCCCTGATCATAAAGGGAAGTCACTCTTCCGGCTTATTATTTTTTAGTTTTTCAGTGTGACCTCCCCTGATTATAAAGGGAAGTCACTCTTCCGGCTTATTTTTTAAGTTTTCCAGACTGACCTCCCAGGGAAGTCACTCTTCCGGCTTATTTTTCAAGTTTTTCAGTGTGACCTTCCCTGATTATAAAGGGAAGTCATTCTTCCGGCTTCTTATTTGAGTTCTACAGAGTGACCTCCCCTGATTATAAAGGGAAGACACTCTTCCGGCTTTTTTTTTAGTTTTTCAGAGTGACCTCCCCTGATTATAAAGAGACACTCTTCCGGCTTATTTTTTGTTTTTCATAATGACCTTCCCTGATTATAAAGGGAAGTCACTCTTCTCCCTTATTTTTTTAGTTTTTCAGAGTGATCTCCCCTGATTATAAAGGGAAGTCACTCTACCGTCTTATTTTTTTTTTTTTTTTGATTTTAAAGTGCAGTTACTACTTCCGAATTAATTCTTTTAGAGGGACCTTCTCTGATTTAGTGAACATATAGTGATTTCCGTCATTTTTAGGTAATTTTCGTTATATTCCAGCATCTTTCGGTAATTTCCGTTGAGTTCCGCCAATTTTCGTTAGTCTCCGTTATTTTCAGAAATCTCCGTTATTTTCCGACATTTTTCGGTAATTTCCGTTACATTCCGTTATTTTCTGGGTTGCTTCGTTATTTTCCGGCACTTCAGTAAATATCGTAGCATTCCGGCAATTTTCTGTAATCTTAGTTATTTCCCGGGAATAACTGTTATTTTCCGGTTATTTTCGTTGTAATCCGACATTTTTCGGTATTTTCCGTTACTTTCAGGCAATTTTCGCTGGTCTCCGTTATTTTCCAGGAATCTCCGTTATTTCCCGTTATTTTCATGTTGTTTTCGTTGCGGATTAGTAATCCGTCATTTTTCGGTAACTTTTTTACACTCCGGAAATTCTCGTTGGTCTCCGTTATTTTCCGGGAAATTATGATGTTTGGCAGAGACCGACAGTCAGTGGAGAGTTAAAGTTAGGCTAGATAATTTTAAGTCAATGCTTAATGTATATGAGTTAATTTGTAACACGATACAATCAGTAAATAATCACTGTACGATCAACCGGATTTGTTTGTTTATAATTAAACAACGAAGTCAGCTGGATAGTGTCGATTATAATAACACGTTCGGTTGACAACGTTACAGTTATTTCGATTAAAATCCCCATTCATTGTTACGCGATAAAGACAAATTGTTTCAATAACGGTGCCAACACGGCGACGAAAATGTTTTGTGTACGTTTAAATTACATGTAAATTAGGACGAACAAACCCAACATTGCTATTAGCGAAGTAAAAATAAATCGCTCTCTATACTCTCTATCTGGTCCAAGCGCTATTTATAAATATTAAAAAGACTATCACGGCGGGTAGTCAAACTATGAGTGCCTAAACATTCACATTCACACTTGAAATCCGTGATAAAACATCATTTCTTTCTGCAATAAAACATTTTATACTTGAATAAGATATATTTATACTCATCGTGGTGATGTCGACTGGTGAAGCTTAGTATGGTACAATTAAAACAAACACAGCAGTGAATACAATTGTGCCTTCAGTACTTTGATCAATGCTTCTTTACAACTATCGGGAGTATCAAATGTATCGACAGATGCCCATGTTTGCACATTCAGCACAAAGTTCAAGAAAGATGTCGAAAATAACCAAATGACTGTCGTTCCATCTATTATTTAAATACAATCGAGACAGTCCAGAACGCCTTATTTTCAAACATGTGTTCAACCGTCTTCAGGATAATAGCTTTCTTACTCATTTACAAGGTTTGTACAGGGTTTGTTCCAGGCGACTCAACAGTGAATCAACTTAATATAGTTCGCCTCGTCACGAACTATACATGGAACGGATTATATGTGGCACTACATAGCTATAAAATTATAAATTTCATCTGTAAGGGCAACACTAGAATATAGCTATAGATTTTTCAAACACGTAAGATAAAATATATTAACTGCTTTTGATAGTTTTTTGTCCCATCAGCTATAAAATGGCGGGTACTTATAGCTGGACTATATAAACCCATATTGCATGGCCACTTCCGCTGCTTATTTTCCTGAATTAATTATTTACCAGTACTGACTTGCCTTTCCAACAACCGTTGTAAACTATCCCGCCATTCGGAACATCTCGGTCATTCACCTACGGAACATGATTCGAATGAATTGTACGACGTGCTCCGAATGCTATCCCGCACGAATCAGATGTGGAGTACAAAATGACTGTAGACACATTTCACAGAAGGACATGGCCTTTCCTATCCAGGAATCGACCCCGGACTACCGGATTACAACCAAGCGCTCAAAAATGTATAGTAGTTGATTTATGGTACATAATTAACAAAAACTATTTACATCTACAAGAAAGATTAATCAAAGTCAAGTTTGTACCTAGACAAACATGTGTACATGTAAAATAGAAACCCAATGTTCCGCATTACCAAAGAAAAGAAGAACTTGTCTATGGAATGAGTGACGTATTTTAGAGACAAATCACTAAATAACTGACCATTTTCGTATGTATTGAATTCGTTTAATAGTGGATTTTATTTGTTTGTTGTAATAGATCGATAATGCTGTACATGTACTTTTTATTTATTTGTATCAAACTTTTGGTTGTTTTCTTTGAAGTTGTTAGTGCTACATCTGGGCCCGTATTCACAAACGTTTTAAGACTGAATCTTAGACTTTAAAATTGCAAAAAATATATTTACAAGCATTTCGTTTTCCTTATATTTTAACGGACAGTGTTTTGCCTGAATATTTCTTGTTTCTCACTGTACACTTTTGCCACTATCAAAATATAGTGTGTAACAATAACGTAGGAACAAAATGAATATTTACCATTTTAAAGTCAATCAGGATGTCTGAGATTCAGTCGTACAACGTTTCTGAATACGGGCCCTGGAGAGGTGGAGCTAAATTCAAAGTTAAAGATATCAAAGGACATGCACGTTGATTAGAAACCCGCACTGTTTAACTAAGTTACAGCACTATTACCGACATAATCGACATTCACCAGGATTGACTCAACATCATAGTGTTCACAATCACGATACAATCACGATGTATGCTACGTTTATTCGATTGATAAACCTTCTGGGAATTTTCAATTTCACAATCACTGTGCTTACTTGCATACGTCAGTGACGTCTCAAGATAAAGAGACACACACGTGTATTGTGATTAGGCTATGATACAAAACAGACTGAGTGAAAACACATGTATATCTAAATTAGATACCATAGTGTTTCCATACGCTATCTATTACAAGTAGTATATGGATCAGTTATACGTTGAACTAAGTAAATGTTTCGTCTCCTTGTGCTGTTAACATTTTTGTAAAGTTTTGAGAACGCATGAATGTGACTTACTAGATGCCTGACAATAATATTTTACATTTAACTTAATGAAATTAAAACCATGTTTTATTGCGAATCATGGTTTCTAGAACTCGACATTTTGAAGCAAGTTTTATTGCTTGAAATCTGCCATGATTTAAAAAAAGAATAAAATACAAATACAGTAATGTATTACTTTTCATCAAATATCTTAATTAAAAATGTTACGTCTAAATAAATATTTGCCCACATTACGTCGTTTACCTAGATAATGATATTAACAATATTCAAATATGATGTGTATACATGCATTAAGTACTAACCATGTTTAAAAACAAACAATGGCTATATTATCGTAAAGAATAAACTTTTAATTGGAACATAATCGTTTGTCGTAAAAGTTTCATTCAATAATCGCCACAACGTTTTGAATGAATGGGAATACACAAATATAATATTATACACTTTTTCGAATGTAACACGTAACCACTTAGTTACGTATAGATCCAAGTTTATGAAACTTAAGATTTCTTCAGTCTCTATGCTTAGATCTCAAGTTCAATCTTAACCTTTTTCAAATTAATGCATTTGTCTTTTTAAATTATCTTTCCTTATTCAGAATAATGTATGATCAATATCATGGTTGTGTCACAATTAACTTGTCAACGTTAAAACGCAACATTGAGATTTTAGACAAATCTCAAGCTTAATGACCAACTATTCTGGTTTTATTTAACTGGTTGTTAGAATAGTTATAGACTCAACCACAAGTACAAGAAATCTTTGATTTATTCCAGTGTAACAAGAAAGAGATCACGAGAAGTCGACGATGAAGAGTTAACCCCACAACAACGAAGAAACTGTGAGAGAAAACTATCAAAGTTTCAGCAACGTTGTTTAGAATGGAAACAGAAACTTAGAAACATGTTGATTGGTTTAATGATGTATGAAATGGCCATGATGAATGAAATCAGAAGATTAGCAAGAAAAAGAATAAGCGACACTTTGTTTGAATTGATTGACGGAATGTCTGAAGCCAAGCGTCAAAGATTGAGTGAGTAAGGTGAAGAAATAACAAGGGCACAGAACATATATTTTTTATAAAGCAATACATGTGGTTACTAAGCACGGAAGAAACAAATAAGCACATTTTTTAAAACTTTGACATTCAATGAATTAAATGTACGAAACAACATGTTAAGATTGTGCTTATTGGTCAACAGAACGAATGAATATATGAAAACAAAACAGATTTCCCTAAATTTAGAATGAACGTATAATTTATGCGTTATTACAAATGACCAATTGATACTTATTTGTATATGTTTCAGGATTTTTTTTTGTCTGAGTGAGAAGATGGTTGCCAACAAAGGTGGTACAAGCTGTTGTACAAGACGAAACCAACGCGTATGTCAGGAAGATAAAGAAACTCACAATTAACGAAGACGCCAAGAGCAAGGATGCTATTAAGCTGCTCCTAAACGTCGGGGATGTCCCGATGGCGCCTAATGGGCGAACATAGAAATTAAATAAATATTGGTTTACATGAAAACTAAACTTATTAACTACGAATAGATAATTGGAAACTAATAATTTTGTTTGTTTGATTTCAATGTTTATAAGCATCATAAGATCGATTCCAGTATGTATGCCATATTTGTGTCACAGTTTATGCCA
Organism: Mactromeris polynyma; assembly: GCA_032209605.1. Classification (NCBI taxonomy): domain Eukaryota; kingdom Metazoa; phylum Mollusca; class Bivalvia; order Venerida; family Mactridae; genus Mactromeris; species Mactromeris polynyma. The sequence goes on from JASFXZ010000003.1 coordinate 35,768,330, forward strand.
TTTTTTCAACAGTATATACGCCGTTCTGTTGACCAATAAGCACATGTTCATTCATTATTCTTGTGACGATAGTGTACGGCTTTTGAACATTGAACAGACGCATGTTAAACATAAGTTCTTCAATAATATCTTAATAAAACCCCTGGAATCTAGTTCCATTCCGACAAGACGCTGGAGTATAAGATCACCATTATCACAGTTAACACGATTTAAGTCAGTTCTTATGCACTTTCCCGGTCTGGTTTATTTCTCACGGAGAAGATGGTTTCTCATTATCCGTGTTTTATTTGCATTTTATCTGTCCCTATAGTAACATCAAACACGTTTATAACACTGCCTTGATAAGTCATTTACAATTTCGTTCGTTTTATTCTTCTGCTTGTAATTCCAATTCGGGAATATTGCATTGCCAATTGACATAGTAATTCCGCTTAAGCACAGCCAATTGGGAGATGTTCTTAAATAATATAATTATTTCAAAGCAATGTCTATTCTCATTCGTGTAATGTCAATTGAAGTAAAGAAATGCAGACATTGGTCAGAATGTTTCAATTAAAAATCCAAATATGACAACAATAACCAATACAACGTAAACAAACATTAATCAGTCATTGACATTAAAGGAACCGACATAACCTTGTTCACAATAAGTTAGATGGTAGGGCGATTTGCGTGGATGACCGTTGGCACCATCCCCATAAATACATCAAGCAACCTGTAATACGGTATTCCATGATACTACTAATAATAACAAACTTTATTAGTTGAATGTCCTTAAGACATGCACATAAAACATACATACATAAATTTATCTAACAAGAGGCCTTTGTACATGCATACATTATTACAAAATAAAGAGAACACATAAAGAATAAGCATTATTATAATGCTAAATCAATAATTCAGAACAACTCATTTTCAAAATCGGAAGTAACAACATGTATGAAAGAGAGATTAACTTATTACAGGGAACGCCGCGTGCATTATACAATGCCTTCCCACACAGACCCCCGGGGAAACATATTAGGCACCGAGGAGATGTTAGGGTACACTTTGGAAAGAGTGGTGCAAGGAATGGTCTGTACGATCATAAAGAACAACTACGGATAATTTAGTAGGACAAAAAGGGGGGAATCATTTATTGGATTGAATATATCACTGAACAAGTCAAGATAATGTGTAATAATAGTACAAAATGGGTGTGGGGGAATAACATGAAGCATGATATATGTTTACTACCGAAAAACTATGTAAGATAAAGACATAATATATACTAGTGCATTTTATGCGCTTTAAATAATGCTCATCTTTCAGAAAATAATACTGCAACAGGCAAACATATTGACCAAAGTAAAAATATGCTCGCTACCATTAAACCTTACGATGCTTTTAATATATGCGACTTGTGACTTAAAACTTCTCTACAACCAGCTTTGTGATACACAATTGTGGTCTTATATCCATCACCGATGCTAACACAGATTTATTGAATACGTTATGGACTTACATGAAGGTTGTATGAAGGCAACTGTCAATCATGTAAGTTTATGAGTAATCATGGCCTCTCAAGAAATCGATGAAAGTAAAGACTTGCACAGGACCGAGCGTATAGGAGGACTCAAAACATTTACGTCCAACGCAGATTCTTAGGGTCCTAAATAAAGCAAGAAAGTAGAGGAAAAGGGATCAACACGGGAATGTACAGCAAGAGAAAATTAGAAACGGGGGCTTAAATTGGTTCAAGTACTTGCTTATAATCATAATCGATTATTGGATTGGTTTGAAAATAAATTATATTTGTTTTTGTATGTTTATTTCGTATATTTGTATTTGACTGAAGAAATTGAAGACTACTTTTTTCTATGTACAGATTAGTACTAGTGTGGATGTTAATAAAGATTTGATCTATTGCTTGAAGCAATTGGGACCCTTGATAACTGGTGAAACAGTGAAAATGGACTTGAACATTGTGTTCTTAATTTTGAGGTGGTCTTATTATTGAGGTGTACTTTAAGTGAGGTTATACTGTAGTTGCAAACAGTTGTTTTACTGTTACAACAAGCAATAAAAGAGAGAACATAAGTTGCCACAGGGAACGCCGCATACATAAGACAGTCCCTCCCTACACAGACCTCCGGGTAAACAACAATCCATAAAACATTAGGCATTTGAGGAGGCTCAAGGGTACATACGTTAGGGAACAGGAAATAAATGGATGGAAAAGATCACAGGACAAGTCAAGACAGTTGGCAAAAATAGGCCGAAACTGGGGAGTAAGTCATTTATCAACAAGTTTGTGTTAGTTTCTCGTACAGTTCGACGTGAGTCTTGTAAATATGATATATATAACTGATTTATTAGTAGATCTTATAAATATTCAGACGTATAAAATGTATGATTAACAATATGCAACGTAATTATATGGACTTTTGAACTTAACTGATGAGCGACCACTTTAATACCTGAATGAATTCATAATTTCACATGTTGAGTCGCGTTGCCGAGAAGATTGATTAAGTTTACCTGATAATAAATATATCATTATGTTTGACTAAATTTCAGAAACACCAACGTTTTAAAGGACAGTTCATGCATTGACATATTATTTCTCTATTGACTTACATTGCTTTCACAGAGCGTTTGCATTATGAGAACTGAATCGTCAGATGATGATTTAAATATTATTTCTGAATGTCTTAAGAAAGTAAAGTAGCGACCATAAAAATGACTTTCACTCTTTTAGTCGTTGTGAAATTGGAATTAGTACGGCTTCCAACTATTATGTCTATATTACCTTTTTGTTTCCTATATTCTGAGTTTTATTGATCCCTAATGTAACATGAATCTAGGGTTTCGTCTCAACCATGTCGGTTCATTGAACTTGTTGTATGGTAAGTCGTTCTAGTCTGATTATATCTGTAATCAACTTTGAAACCCAACTGAACGAAGGAACTTTGCCGAACTCAACACGTCTGCCACACACGATGAACAACTATACGTCAATTTATTTCGACCACAAACATACGCAAATATTCATTTTGAATGCTTTATGTTACAGAATTGTGGGAAATATTTGATAATATAAAATACGCGTTCACTAAAAAATCACCACGATGTAGTCCGTTTTTTCCGTGTTTGTAATAAGTTCCTTCCTCGAAATCCAGATTTAAATATATTTTTCAAAGATTTTACGTCTTATTGTCGTCATTTTTTAAATGTCGTACTTTTTATGTTGAATGATAATCAAACTTCACACAGCTGTACAAATTACGGTTACTAGTTTTCAACCGTTGAAATCTGGGCCATCTTAATTTCGTGGCAACTCGGCATTTTCCGTAAGCGGCCACTACGTATTCTCGACAACGTCAGTCACGAGACTAATACACGTTCTGAAACACATTTGTATTTCCCGAGTTTGCTGAATTGAATAAACTACGCATAAAATGCCCCCCAAAAACAAAGAACGCTTATAGATAAGTTCAGTCCATAATTTAGTTTCGCACTCTGATTTATGGTTATACATCAACTGTTATGAGTAATGGCATGCAAATATGATATTTGTCTGGGCGTCCATGCATTTTAATTATTATATTTCTCATTGCTTCATACAATTTAGAAATGAAATAAAGAACAAATGAAGCATATAGGTGAGTTTTAAAACATGTTTGACTGTAAAAGAAATCAAAATTCCTTTATGAGGAGCAAGTGATTAGTATATTAGGAAATTATCTGTGATAGAAATTATTATAGTATGTGTATACTAATAAAAAAGTTAAATCCAAAGCCTTAAACAATAAATAACATATGCATGATACGGGCGTCATTAAACCTTTTTGTACGGCGTTATATCTATGTGGAATTTAGACGTAACCCGACGTCATGACGTCATAATTACAGCGTTAGTAACGGCGTTACAACGTTATATGCACTTTGACAAACAAAGACGTATTATTAATCCTTAGAAAGATATCTGCAATGTCGGAAAGAGTTTTATACACGACTCGTTTCCTGTTAGAGAATACTGTCCCGTGAGTATACGAGTTACACCATTGTTCACGAAATAATGAACTTAGTTCTAGTTTTCATTACAAACCGTGTTTATGGATTGGTATTTTGAGTAAGCGGTCTCGTTGTAGGTCGTATTCATCGCACGTACAAATAAAAGCGTAAGAGACATCATTATTTGGCTCTTCAACCACATGATTATGTAGAGGAAGTTGTTAGTTATTTGCAGGATATAAGTACTGATTTGAAATTAATGAGCACAAGTTAAGCCTTGTTCATAAGAAGCTCCCGGCGTAGGGACTTCCCACGGGCTGTTTTCCGATGTTTTACGGGTTTGAGGTGCCTGTTCAACTTTCCTCCATGGACTATATGTCGCCCCTAAGAGTCCCCACATTCGTGCGGGCCCACATGGCATGACGTGCGATTATCGACGGGCTCTCGGGATTTTGAATCGTACGGGGCCCATTATCCGTAGTAGGACAACATGTGACAAAGTCATTAGGTTGTCTGATCCTAGAATGTCATTAAAATTAAATTATACATTTTAAAGCTAAGTTTAAACTTAAATAGTTAAATATAATAAAAAAAACAGGTTATAACAGCTTATAAAATATAAGTCACTCCCGGTGACTGTTTTCAACATCAAAACAATAGACTTCCAGTTATACTAGGTCATTTAATTGAATGTTTATAAAAAACCACATTTGTTATAACAATCCAAAAACAATCCCAAGCAAGTCCTTTACATGCTCTTACTATACATCAAGTAGGGTGTGACTATGATAAATGAACCGATCTCCTATGCTTAGTAGGAGTGACATATACCTTGGGTCTAACGGCCCCTACAGCAATCCCAAGCCAGCTCTTCGTATACTAGTACTCTTATTGATATACACCAGTTTTGGCGTGAATGATAAATGAAGCTCAATTTATTGGCCGGAAACTAAAGTTCAATTTTGTAACAGTGACCTTGACTTGTGATGGAACGACCTCAAAAGCAATCCCAAGTGAAGTCTTCTCCAATTCATACTATACACCAAGTCTGGAATGAATACGATAAAATAAAACTCAAGTTATTCCCCGGAAAATGGGTTTCGTTTCTTAGTAACTGTGACCTTGACCTTCGACCGAACGACACCAAAACTAATCCCAAGCGAACTTTTCGCATGTTATTACTACACACAAAGTTTGATGATGAACGAAACTCGAGTTATTCGACAGAAACTGACTTTCTATTTTATTAACGGTATCATTGACCTTGGACCCAATGGCCCGAGAGCAATTCCAAGCGAGTTCTTCACAAGTTCTTACTCTGCACAAAGTTTGGCATGAATACGACACACGAATCTTGAGTAATTCGGCGGAAACTGATTTGCTTTTTTAGTAACGGTAACCTTGACCTTGGACCGAACGATTCCAAACGCAATCATAAGCGAACTCTTCACATGTTCTTACTATACACCAAGTTTGGTGCGAATATGACAAATGAAACCCAAGTTATTCGCCGGAAACCCTCAGTTTGACGTCCGCAATGCCAATCATTGAGAACCTGGTTCATACGACGATCGGCTTTAAATACTTGATAAAACAAGGTCTAAAAGCTAGACAACCGAAGTTATGTTTAATAATTGTTAACACAAGAAACACATTTAAACAAATCGTCATAAATACTTAAACAATCATTTGTATAGTCGTATTCCGATGTGTTCATTCCAGTGTTACAAGAAAGAGATCTCGAGAAGTCGACGATGAAGAGTTGCCGCCTCGAAAACGAAGAAGATGTGAGAGAAAACCGTCAAAGTTTCAGCAACGTTGTTTAGAATGGAAACAGAAGCGTAGAAACATGTTGATTGGTTTAAGGATGTATGAAATTGCCATGATGAATGAAATCAGAAGATTAGCAAGAAAAAGACCAAGCGACACTTTATATGAATTAAATGTCGGAAGGACTGAAGCCAAACTGCTAAAATTAAGTGAGGTAGGTCACCTAACGGAAAATCCGTTTGTGCAGTAGTGAAATAATGTTGCTATTACACTGGAATTTGATTTTAGATTAGCTACGATATGTTTTTTTATTATATAAAACAATCACTAGTATCTAATTTCAAATTTAATAGTTTTGCAAAATATGATAATTTTTGTTCTAAATAATACATTTCTTAACACTTACATTTGAACATGTTCCTTATAAAAAAGTTTTCGATTATGTACTCGTATTTCGCGTAATATTTTTTTTTATATTTTACACTTAACAGTTTTATTAAAATTCAATAGCAATGACATGGTAGGTTTTGCACATTTTATCTGATGAGAAACAAAAGCTTATACATAATGTTATTGTATACTTTTTATGCATATTCCTCATTAAATGATACTAAATGCAAAAAGTATACTATTTAATATGATGATGTTCAAGTATTTAATACATTACAGGTCGAGAAATATGAGCCTGGAAACATTGCTGGGAAAGATAAACCGATTAAACCAACCCAAGTTGTGAGAAAGATCAAGAAATTGTCGAGTAATGAGGACGCTGTGTGTATGACAGTCATTGTTCCGGTTGCCAAGAGACAAGGGTGGCGGAGAAGACGAAAATAAAATATAAATAAATATGTTTCCACCAAAAATCAAATATGTAAATACAAAACGTGGAAACACTTTCACAAACTCATACAATTGTTTGTTTTTATTTTTAACATACATCTCCATACTTATTTTATGTTTTTCCACGTGGACTCGTAAGTAAAAATATCACGTAAATATTCGTTCTAAATCGATATTTCGGTTCTAAAACCCTTTCAAATAACTCAAATTATATATTGAAAAAACGACACATGTTACGCAGAACTATTTTCAACGTCACGTGATCAAATGTCCAAATAGTATGAATATTTTACTACACCATATCGTAGGAACGACAGACTGACGAAATCGACACAATAAATACATTACATAATACAATCTAACCGAATCCCTTGACTGCATTGTCAAGGCTTCTGTCTTGGGAGTGGGAGGTCTAAGGTTCGAATTCCGGTAGGGTTCCGGTCCGTTCTGATATGGCCGGTTGGTGAGCCGCCAGTTTGTTAAATAATGGTTACCGTGTGCCTACCTGCCTGGTGCCTGGCATTAAAGAATAAGAATCGGGAAGCAGATGTGCTCAGAAGGTAGGTGTCTCATAAGTCAGAAATGGCTGGCCCTTAAAGCAGGAGTGCCACTATAATATATAAACACTAACACGATTGTATTTGCTTTCAAAATAAGTTGTGTTCTTGCTTCTTAATCTAGGTCAACCCTCGAGACTGTACATGGTGGTAAGCATGTACATGTAGTTAATATCTGACCTCATAATCACACTTTATCTATCAACATCTGCGAAGACCTTTGACCTGGCCCGAACACAGCTCGAATCAAACCCCTGTCACTCACCAGAACGAACCACGTGACCCATGAAATGTCAGGCAGAAGATAGCAGAATAAGAAATGGTTCGACAAGTTGCTGGCTTGCAATCATGTCATATCACGACATTATAAGTCTAAAACATTTCATATGATTCGATAAAAATAAGACTCGAGCAGTGATTATTCATATTTGCAAACAACTTAATCGATATTTCGCTATGGCACATATGGCAGAACAAGATTCAACGTCATCGAATCCATTTTTTTAAACCGTTTGTACACATATTTCACAAAAACTTATATATAGGTCTTTATTTGTTCGCCGATGATTAGTGGCATATAATTTCTGATTAATTTAAAAGGTCCTTAAAATCCTTTCAACTCGGGAAGGACTTGTTAGGGCTGACACTGATTACTTTCAACGTCAGGGGAAGTAACTGCTGCGAGGAATTTGTCTATTTATATTTTTATCTCATTTTTTGGCTCTCTATCTTTATTTATATAAATCTGTAAAATGTCTGATATTGAAACTCATTTCACAAGCTTGAGGTTAGTTCTCGCTTTTCCCTATCTCCCTTGTCATGTTTTCATGAATGAATTAAATAGTTCGTTTTCAAACCTCCTTAAGTGTCTTGCGTTTTTTGGATTGTTGTTTTCCCGGTGGTATGCGTGTGGAGGCACTGTCTTATATATGTGGCGTTTCCTGTAGCTACGTATTCTCTCTCTTTAAGTATCACCAGCTAATATGGCCTAGTATACGTATTGTCTAAAAAATGCAATATTATCAGTACAAGAACATATGTGACCATTTGCATAGACGACACCCGATTCATAACACGTTCTTCTTCTAAATCAGAAATACAGCCGACAACATTGTCGTTACGTGTTCATGACACGCAAAGAAGTGATTTCTGACAATCGAAATCGTACAGATAGCTGCTTTTTTATCAAATATAGTTCATTACCAGGTCTTGCAATAGCGTGACAACGTTAAGACATTGGTTTCTTTTCTGAGAAAAGAAGATAAAAAGTGTTGAATTATCGGTCATAAAATGTACGTAAGATACTGTTAAGGAAGATCTGAGTAAAAAATCACCATACGAAGAGCGCAATTGGCTGTGTGAAGTAGGCACAACATTCGGCGTTAAACATTCGTCATTCAAACTCTCGGAACATTGAAATGTTGACTGTCGAACGTCGATTAACATTCGTTGCTTTGTATCGAATGTTGATTGTTGAGCACAGTTAGTCTGCATTATTCTTCATTAATCAATGTTTTGGGAATATTTCAAATGATTTCCTCTAAAGCTGAAATTTTCCGAAGTGGTCAACCCACTCATTATAAATAAATGCTATCGATTTGTAAAATGTTTTGACAAAATACAGCACACACTTCGTTTCCTACTTGCCAGTTCACTTTTATGACGTGTGTTAGCGCATAACGCATAAAACGTGTTAAAATAATACAGTAAATAATGTATCATGTTTAAAACTCTGAAAACTGTAGAATTTTAACGTCTTGAATATATGTTTTAGCAGTATCCTGACCAAGTCAATGATATTAGAACTGCTTGGCCTTTTCTGTGCATTGTTTTGTCTGAAGCCTAAACAGGAAGTACATTTAAACCTCATAAATTGTTGGTAGATGGTACCGCGGTACATGGAGCAAAAACCCAACATTTTAAGGATGGCCTTAAATACAGTATACTTATTAACTTATCCTTTTGATAAGGAAGAGAGTGTTAAATGTAAATGTTCACTGTCATGTACATCAAAAACAACAACTCTTTTGATGTTATAACTTCTTGTTTTTATTTGAATAGAAAAATAAAATTACAATAAAAACATTCACGCATAACAATTAAAAAAAATCTTTATAAATTCAAAATATGGCCAAATGATTATTAGTACTTAGATAAATAAACACAGATTTACATAAACTATTTACCAACAACATATCATAATTATTTGACAAAAAACAAATGCTAGAATACGAAACTTAATAACAAACATATATAATGGATTAATACGATTAAAACATTAAAGGGAAAGAACACTTTTATCTTGTGATTATTCAAACACGAGTATTCTCCCCTTGTGAAAAATATAAAAGGTTTTTATACATGCTCTTTTGAAATGCAGAGTTTACCAGATAAATCATTACCAGACTAAAATGTCTATGTCTTTGGTAATTATACCAATTTTTACTGGACAAAATGGGTTTTTATCAGACATTTCAGACGTACAGACACATCTTGCAAACTCTGATTTACTTATAATATTTTATATCCTAGATTCATATGAGCAATGAAAGACATATTTCATATTCTGAGGATAAGAGACATAGGAAATGGCACTCAATGAAAAAAAAGCATAACATATGATTTGACCAGTAAATAATCAGCATATATTGAATTTTATTTATATGTAATATAACATTTCTCTTTGAAACAAGTTATAAGTTACCCTAGTCTTAGTTCATAGTTCTTTTTTTTTCGAGTACCTCATTGCATAAATCTGGCCCATTTCTGTCCAAATTGGAAAAAAATACCAATTTGGGAAAACTTCTCGTTGTTAAAAGAACAGGCTTTTCATATCAAGTGCTTCTGATTGGGAATTTCTTTTCTGATTGGGACAAAAAACATATATTTGGCTTTGGGAATGGGTCAGATAGTGTGACCCGTGAGAACTATAGATATAAGCCTGTAAAAAAACTTCACCGAAATTCAGTGGATTTTGGAAAGGGAACGTACTCTTTATCGAAAGGTTAATCAATCCGCGTCAAGGTAACACATGTTGTTCGGTTGAAGAGAAATTGCCTTGTGGTTAACACAACAACTGACATGCAAATAGCAAAACAATGTTAGTACGACTGCGCCGAAAACAAGATTTGTGTTTCAAGATCAATCTCAAGTAATATAACATCGCTGCTAGGAGACATGAATGGTGAATGACACAATGTCTTGATATGAACCTAAACAATTTAAACAATACCAAACACATTATATATGTAGGTAAGAAAGTTCGAATGTGAAAACATTTGTGTGAGCAACTGAATGCAAACATTACTATTTGCTGTATGTGAAAGACAAACCATAACTATTTCACAATCATTATGTAAATAATAATAATAATAAGGTGAGAAACGGAAGAGCAGAAAAGCAACATTCTCAAAGCAGGACCTTTCAAGACAGATCTCTATGGTCTAGATCTCCAGAAATAAAATCAAGAACATGGAGTGTTTAATAAAAGTAAACTGGCATTTCTTGAAAAGCGATGCGACAATTATTCGCCGGTAATTAAAAGTCTAGTAACTGTCCGTAAGGAGTTGTTGCACAATAATAGATACGTATGTCTGCATTCAAACCATAATTTATGAAACGTCCATTCTTATTTCTTGAGAAGACGAATTCATTCATTCCAGTCCAGAGTTAACATCGTGCAGATTTGTGCAGATTTGAGCAAATCACCATCAATCTCACAAACGCGGCTCAGGTGTTCAAAATTTGCTACGACATTTAACTTTAGATTTGATTGGCTTACGTACCGCAGTGACACAATTAGCAAAAGCGAGGACGGAGGTATAAAACAAAAAATAAATAGCATGAGTATGTAATTTGGTATAAATAATATTGATAATAATAAATCCATAAATTAACAATATTAATAACAATTATGATAAATAATTATAAATTATTATGGATAAAACTACTTTTTGTATTTGTGTGTTCACATATTCTTCACCAAAGTAAAAAAATCCTTTTTACAATTCTTTAGAAATAAAAAAATGAGGGAATGCTAAAAAGTCGGTTTTATTGGAATATATTTGTATTCACAACTGGGCCATCCAATATAAATGTGTGATACCCAGAAATTATGCGAGATTGTTTTTGTGTCTCAAAAGGTAAAACTTCTACAAAAAACTTCAAGAAGTCTTGACGAAATTGATCGATATACCCGTCCATACATTGTGAAAAGGGGTATCACAAGGATGACATTGGCGTCTTATGTTGATATACTGACACAAACACACACCATGAAGACATCACACAAACGACAATTGACCCTTCCTCAAACGCACTGTAGCCACGCCCACCTTAGCAACAGGTGCTCGTTGTAACTACGTTAGACAAGCGCTTTACAAAATGGCGACCGACAATAATAAACGTAATGTAATTTTGGAGTGTCTTCCAAGCGATTTTGCGTTGAATTATTGTTGTGATCAAACTTTGACTCTTTTACGCCTGTCTGGTTTACTGATAAGAAAGAAATACTCAAAAAACCGTCTGTGACAGACCAAAAATTATCAAAGAAAAATCAACATCATAGCTAAGCATCTTATTGGAATGGACATATTTTATACTACAGCCACAAATAAATGCACAAAATTTACATATTTTGGATAATATAAGGATAATTTGTAATGTCTATTATAATCTGACATCAAAAATATTTGTTAAAAGTCCATGTGGTAAATATTTTGTTTTGAAATTGACAAAATAGTCTGTTTAATAAATAATTTAGAAAGTGAACAGACATTACAATATTAGGATTATATCTCAAATCATCAATTAATCATTCAACACTTACATGTACTTCTAAAAATTCAAGAAATTATGCTTAAAGAAACAAGGCCAGTTCTGGCTCGGACAAATTATATAATAATACGCAATAGGCCTAAACAATATTGTCCCCTGTGTGCACTATCTAGATATCAATCTTGTCCAAACCCATAATCAGCATTTCTATTTGTCTGCCCCAGTTGGAATCCAATATACATCCAATCAGTGCTTCCTGTCATCATCTGACACATATATACAGTACATTTATGAAGTGTCAAATATTTCTATAGACTTTTACTAAAATACCATTGATCAGGTCTGTGTCGAATGTTATAAAATGTGTACATTATTTTAGAACTGAATTCGACATAGGTGTGATTTGTAGGGTTTAAACACGATATATTACTAATTTCTGCCCTATCATAAACTGTAAACACCAGTGTAAATGAAATAATGAAGACATCAGAACTTTTCTAACTCTTATAAATTACGATTGAAAGAGATACTCATCAGTGAGTAACCAATACCAGTAAATCTCCAGTATTTTCATTTTTCACTAGTATTATCAAAAATAAAAATATTTTTTCTGCATATATGTTTATGGCTAAACTATCTTCTAATCTCAATAATTATTGATGTTATAATTGATTCTGTGCATTTTTTGTTTTACAAACTAGGCATTTATAACTAATTTATAAAGTAATGTCCACCCTAAGCAAATGGAATATTCAAATACTTATCTAAATGCTGGTAAAAGTCAAATATTGTAGTTTATCAAACTAACAATAATGTTCATTCAACACGCAGATATATTGATCATATCAGACATTATATAAATTGCAACTTATTAAAACCAGAAGATGCATGAGAAGGACAGTTTGGTGAAATAAACCTTCACTGCTTTCTAATTATTGATTCGAATGACATAATTAATCAAGAATTTAGCTAATCAGTGTAAAATTGTTTAGCAGTTTGTTGCTTGCATATATGTATATACAACAAACATATTTTAAGTTGTTTTTTTATCTTCTATGGTTATATTTTTCATTAATGTCTAATGTCTGCCCCCTCCCAGTAAAGCCGATATGAATAGATATTTCAATTTTTCTAGTCACTCCGGATATCTGCTGTCCGAACAACACAATCCGTAGCTGAAACTTTTCACCATTGTCACATATTAACATAATATGATATAATAACAATGCTATCATCATCAGAAATCTACTAAATCTTATTTTTATCGCGCGATTATCTTTTCCTGTTTGTCTAAGGTTTGTCTAAGGTAAGCGAGCTGCTGGGGGTGTGTCGAAATCCCGTTATCTGATTGGCCAATTGGCCTGTCAATCAAATATCTGAGGAAGGGTCAATTCATAAGTGTACCTATGGTGATATTCAAAGTAAAGCGACGAAATATAAATTAAAGTGAAAAGAACTGCGTTTACAAATGGGTCAATATCAAAATTTATTGCTTGTGCTATTGTTTCTATCTCGACACAATCAGTGGATATACTCCACTTATAGCAAATGATACTGAAACTTTGAGACATAGATTTGAACAAGATTGGAAGTGAAATTAATTCTAGCCTGCCAATTGTATTCAGTATTAAAGTTTACTGGGTTAGTAAAAACTGAAATTGAAGAATTTATTTTCACTTCTTCTGACATTCATTTACAACAGCCACATATCACACAACTGAATTTGCCATTTGAGCTTCACTGTCAAAACCATTAATTCCAGTATGACTGTGTGGTTCATGTTCAATTGCTATCTTAGGATTTGAGCTCTTAGGCCGATGTCCAACAGAATAATGTCTGATTAACAGAGGATCCGTCTCATACCTTATCTCACCGGTATCGCTATTTGAGTTCTCCTGCATAAGATACGTCGAGGCTAAATCTGTTCCAGAAGAAGACTTTATATGAAGACTGGAAGTAAGTCCATTTAGATTCGACTTCATATTTTTATGGACATTATTGAAGCCATGTGGAACTGTGTTGTGTAGTGGTTCCTTCTGACAATGGAATGGAGTCGATAGGAAAGAACGCGAGCCAGTAGAATCACTGCGAACTGTTTTGTTATCGTTTTCACGTAAGATGTCTAGAATATTAGATTCTGGCACTTTAAGATTATCATCACTATCTTGATTGTAACTGTTTCTATTGATGAAGTTTTGAGGCGTAGTCTTGTTTTTATTGCAGTTCAAACATCTAGGGACCGTATTTGGCGTACTTGGCTTGAAGTAATTGTTACTGTAACCTTCAGTGATTTTTGGGATGTTTTGTACACGGTTACTACGGACAGATTCAACTTCGCCTAACAACCAGAATGTGAATAACTCACCCTTACCCTGAAAATAAAATAATCATCTTGATGAGATTAGAACATGATATATACATATAACCTTGTGCAAGAGCTTCACAAGTAGAACTTCGCATTATTAAGATTTTTACGTTTCAGATTCCATTTTGCTGACCCTTCGCATATCGCAATGCTTTCGCTGTTGTCGTCTTGTCCTTTAACAGACCACATAAATAAGAACATTGAAAGATAATTCAAATGGGAATTTAGTGATGATTTAGACCGTATATATTGGCTACTTTGTCGTTTACAACATGTTGTTAACTGCCGCTCTTCGAACTTTCGTTATGTTTACCACTCGTATATATATATATGCGAAAACAATACCTTCATGGCAATCTTTCCTCTAGCCTCCAAGTTATATCCTCCTAACTTTTCCAGGATATCTTTACTTCGTTGGCTGCAATGGATCTTCATAGCTGAAGAAAAATATTAAAATTATGCATTAGTTATTAAAGTCCCCGTCGCTTGTTATAAAAATCATGAGCCTCTTGCGCTACTTAAGATCTATCCACTAGCAGGCTCTAATGTATATTCTATGTACCCTATAAGTACTGAATGCCGAGGCAAGAACCACCAATACCATTGTTTATGTCATTGTTATGTCGGGTCTAGGGATTTAACCCAGAACATCCAGCTTTCAAGGTGAACAGTCACTCCGCTATTTGCGTGATCATAATTGCGCAAGTGTCACTTAATGTACGATATAGCCTTCTCAATATGATAAGATAAGCCATTTGATGATAGAAATATATGTTTCCCCTTATCGTCCCCCTAAATTCCCCTTAGTTGTACTTTATGGTCGGCCAGGCCATTCCTTACACCCCTATTCCCAAACATGTTTGCACATCCTCAGTGCCTGATGTTTTATAGACTGTTGTTTTCCCGGAGGTCAGTGTGGGGAGGCACTGTCTTGTGTATGTGGCGTTCCCTGTAACAACTGCATGTCTTCTACATCCAGTTAATGTACTAACTAATGGCAACAAGTACAACTGAACTTGATTATAAACTATTATTCAGTGCATCTATGTATAAACCCGCCCGTTATGTCTGGTTCTTCGGTGATGGTCATAAACTATTCAATATATTCGTATATATCATCAGCACTATGTTCCTTAAAACCCAACATAATTGAAATTTCAATTTCAAAAACGTATGTTAGCAGTTATCCTGCTGATCACAAACATCAGCCCAGAGAAACTTTTAAAGCACTCTTGTACATATATAGTTATGTTCTAACATCGTCCTGTCGCACCATTCGATGTAGAGCGAACAATTGTCATGGGTTTGATTTAATTTGATATCGCATTACTTACGTTCACCATTGGTTTCCATCCTAGATGCTGTATTTACAGTGTCACCAAACAATGTATACCTCGGCATCGTTAGACCAACCACACCCGCAACACATGGACCTGTATATAGTCAATTAATCATGATGAATAAAATGTCTTTTTACCAAACACCGTATTTTTGCGATAGTTGATTCATCTACTAAATGATCCTAAGTGTACGTTAATATCGACCGACTAATGCGATGGAATAAACTACAGGCAAATTATTTTCGACCGATGTAAAAACTAAAAAGTTGTTTTGTGTAGAAGTTTAACACCGTTTTAGAACAGTATCTAAGTTACGTACGGTAGTCACTTAACCTAACTAGGATTCATGGGTTACCTACCAGCACTATCCTATTTTCGCGCAAGTAAATTACAAGTTATGACCAAGAGGTGTAGGACAGCAGACTTAAGATTAAGATGTATTTATCTTCATGCAAAAATGTCTGGGAGAACCAGTTTGGGTTTAGTCCCCCAATATGTTTTTATTCTTCCTATGGCTCGCTTTTTTATATTTATACATACCTCGTTACTTCGTAAGAAAGCAAACAACATACTGGGAACCCAGATTGAGTGATTAAACTCCAACAGGGATTCGTTTAACAAAGGAATTCATTCATATAGGAAACAGTCTATTCGACAAGTTTGGACTCTTTTGTGTAGTTTTTCAATATAATTCTGATCTACCGAATATACTGTTATATGCATGTACATTATGAACTTTATAGAGTCAAATGTTCTAACCAGAATCACAAAAACAGGAATATTATTATGATTATAAATCACATCAAGTTTAATGTTTAATGAATGTGGCCTATGCTTTGGTTGTGTGAGACGGTATATACTGTTGACGAATTGGAATATAATAATAAATGACAATTACCCGAGTGCATGCCAATACGAAGAGACATTGTATAGTCTGGACGGTGTCTGACACGAAATGATTTGATTTCTTCAAGTAGTTTTAATGACATTGAAGCAATCTCTCCGGCATGATTGTCACCATTGCGTATTGGTAATCCACTGACAACCATATATGCATCACCTAAATTATCAATGGAGACAAATAGTAAAGTAATAATTTTAGCGTCATATAAGAAAACCTACCAATGGTAGCTGCCACAGTAAAATGTTGTGGTTCGCTAAATCCAGTTCAGATAGTTTTTCAAATTGTTTCTTTTTTTCAAGTCAAGTCGAATGTAAGGAAATTCATGTAACATAGTTTTTTTCATTAAACGTGGCACTAGTATAGATAAATTTCATTAACACAAGCTAATGTAATTTGTTATCCATTTTATAACTCAGTTTAATTTATAAAAATCAGCTCCCCGAGACGCTCTGAACGATAGTGAAGCGGTAATGAGGTTTTGATTTTACTCATAATATTTCAGGCCTCATAACGGGCATCAACGAAACTAAAAGTTATTATAAATGTTGCGATTTAGCAAATTAAAGGTTATGGAGTGGTTTCTGTAAAATAAAAGCTGTTTTGAGTGTTCAATTTATGGATCAATGCGGCCGAGACCTGATATTAGTTGTCTGAAAAATCGCACTGAAAAAACAGATCTCAAATAAGATAAATTGTTATACGTAAGTACATTTAACATGCTCTTTGCATTTTCCACTGTTTGGAATGGGTAAGAGAGAATATAAGAACACACAGTTTCAGTTTTAAGAAACACAATATTACCTACCAATAGTTTCTATTTTGAAAACGTCGAAATGTCTGATGATATTATCAAATATTGTATATAAATCGTTCAACATATCAACAACCTGTAAGAAAACATTGTACAACTATCAAACATTTAGTGGTCAATAGATAAAATTGGTCACTCGGGGAATATGACCCATCAGCATTCAGTATTAACTGCACGTTCCTTCACTATCTGTTACCGTGGCGACCGATTATTTGATATAGTTACAAAGCAAATGATGAACATACTTTACTAATACTCCTGTACATGCGTACCCAATGTCACAAAAAACGTCTTACACTTAGTAAGTTTTCGCTCGTTGCAAGTTTTTGGACGGACAAAAAACAAGTGTTCTCAGGATTCAAATGTAGAGAACAAAACATTCATGTGAGTAAAAGCGAGAAAGGTATTGATACTTTTTAATAAAGGTATTTTTTTTGTATGAAATGGATGAGAATCATATTGTTTAAATCCTAAATAGAATGTATTTTCTGTTGTCTTCTACAAAAGTGAAAGTTGGTATTAATTTTTTATCGTTAACTGAATAATTATCAGTTTGAAAGAGGGCAAACTAAAAATCAGTTTTCGGATAACTTAATCATACCTCCATTGGAGTACTGTCCGCAGACAGTTGTGTAAAACCACAAATATCACTAAAATAGATAGTAACACAGTGAAAGGCTTCTGGAATGACAGCCTCGCCCATCTTTAACTGATCCGCCACACATCTGAAATGAAACATGAAATTACCATTCAAATCGTTGTTAGGACCGCTACCAATTAATCAGTAAAACTTCACCAATTCAAATTATTTATTTTCCGCACGTTCTTTATGTGAAATGTAAGAATTTGCTCAATTCATTTAATGTGTTTGATCGATCATCAGTGTATACACAGACTCCCATCAAATAACCATCATTACAAGCCAATCAATTACACAATGCTAAATATTATTTTTAAAATGCATTTTTTATGAATTACTGGCTTTCAATTAATAATAAAATAGTGCAGCATAACGATTCGTCATAAGTAATTCTTGACAATGTATTTTCATTTAATAGTGTAAAACTATCCACCGAACTATTTTTTTTCGATTTTAAAGTTGTCTTAGAAGCTACCGTGAATAATGTTTGTGAATGTAAGCCCACTGTAACCAGATAGGGTACGGTTGATGTGCTCTTTGGCAAAATAACAACAGCAGAGAGTCTATCAGAAATGCTGATGTAAACGCGGTACCTAACCTTATAGCACTAATCTTTCTAGCACAATAAATGGTAATATTGAACGATCTATCTCTCGCTTGGCCAGGCTCATTTCATTATCAGAATTACTGAAATCATGGTAAAAAGTGATTATCTGGAGATTGTTAAAGGAACAGCACGATGTATCTACATTGTAGTTGTATGTTTTTGTGTCAGTCCGACATAATCACGATATTATACAATACGATTGTGACATTTTTCGGACAAGTTAGCAGACTTCATTCGCACACTTGTCTTGTTTCCATAATTGGAGTTTGTCTACTGTCATTTTTGTCAGAAAAGAGAAACACAGCGTGCAAATTGTTACACGAAAGTATTACGTGATATTCTGGAGATGGGTGGAAAATAGGGGATATTACTTTGCATTCACTGGAGTAACAATCGGTATTGCACAACTGGAACTCATCACTTGATGCTCGAAATGAATCTGGTATATGTCATAGTGTTCAGGGGGCGTAGTAGGATCTCGTGATAGAAGACAGCACATTCTTTGAAGTAGTCAGTTTTTTGCACAATCCAGTTTTCATATAAAGGTTCAAATTTTGGGCTTTCAAAATTAAAGGTTTCATTTACATTGTGAAAGTACAGAAACAGTGAGAAAAGGGCGCTTATGAATCCTACAATATCGGAATATAATGGCAATACACAATGACTCTGCGGCCACTACAAAATGCAGACAAAACTCTTGTAACAATAAATTGAAAGAATCACTGATTGATGAAATGATAATTGTATCTTATAGAAGAGAGACAAACAGTTTCAATATTCCTGGTCCCGTGCTTCATAAAGATTAAACTGAGTTATGCTAAACTACTGCATACTTTGGCAGCATTCGAAGCAACAACGCTTCCGTTTTCTTCTTTTCTTCAATCAACATGGTTGTTCTTTCCTCTACAATATCTTCGAGATTCTTTTGATATTTCTCCATCATAGCCATCATATTGCCAAATATATTTCGTTTCCTGAAGTCAAAACATTTTTTAATTAATTTCAATAGGTTTAAAAAACACAGCAACACAGTTTATGAGTACAGGATGTCAACATGAATATGGTTCGGATACCGAGCATTGGCGTTGCCTAGGATATCATTGTAGTAGTATTTGTACTATTCGAAACGGGGTTCTAATTATCAACATACAGTCTATTCCGATCTATTTTATGCTCAAATTTCGATTAAATAGATACAAAAGAAGACTTTAGAGAACTATATCGGGCATATTTGAATACTCCGTATCATATGGGACCTATTACAACATAGATATGTGTATTTTTAAATTGAACAACTCTCTTGGTGCATGGGAATTAATCTCTTTACTCCATAAGCAAGTTGGATGGCTATTTCACATGTGATCTACCTCGGATGTTTCATTATTGCACATCACAACGATTGTGAATATTGAAAGATCTTGACCTAGTGTGCTAAGGCATGGAGGCACCTTAGTTGGAAACTCTTGCTAAACAAAAAATGTACTCGCTATATCACATTCTTAACAACAGTTCCACTAGATCATTGAACGTCAAGAATTACTGACTAGCAGAATATTAGAAACCTTTAGAGAACAAAGAGGGAATTACTTCACATCAGATTGGCTTTGTGATCTGTTTGTGTCTTAATTTGTACGTATTTATTATAAAGTACGAATAACTATTTATCAACTGAAATTAGAAGGTTTCTTGTACACTCAAATATAGCAAGATCAGATCATAGCATTAGCTTCCGTTGGCTTCTTCAGGTTAAATACCTGAGGAATTATTCATTATCTTCATAAGACTGAAACTCATACAAAGACTTTTATAGTATAAATTTGAATAACAATTGGTAAAATTTGGTAACTGTGAATAGTCATTCAGACAAAAGTTATTGTTTAGATAAACTGAAAACGAGAAGCTGATAAATGTAAATTTTGCTACTTTTAAGTCTAAGTCGGAGTTTCAATCTTAAATTGTTTGTGAATAAGTCCCTGGACACTTGTCGTAGAGCGAACCTTGACATTCCACTTTGTAACTATGTCATGGTTGTTGATGATAAGACCGGGTTTTCACCTCAATGCCTCTGACATCAATTGCAATAAAACAATTCACTAGAGAACGAGTAAGCGGGTAATTTTATTGTCGATAAATCTTGAGCCTGGACAGTTAATAAACACCACGGGACGCATTATTTGTTATCTGTAAACTTAAAACTCTATAACTCTAGTCGCTAGACGCGTAGCTGTAATGTCATACGAAATTATGACACCTCGAAGATGGCATTTATTTATCAATGCACAATAAGTACAGCATTAAAGACAGCATTCCTATCCTGGATGATAATTTTGCATCTTATATCAGAATTTAGAAATAGAGATGCCATTATTTTATTGCATTCCGGAAACTCTAACTATTTCTACCGATTATTTAATCAATGAATACAAGTTGTAATAGTTTTCTGCCAACTGAAGTACAAGCAACATCGATAATAATGCTGTAACATTATTTCACCTAAACCATCCAACTCTTAAGAAACATGATGGCTTGAGTATAATGAATGTCATCCAGGAATTTGAGACCATTATTGATGAATCAGAAGACATAAGTATGGGTTATACAATGATGGTACATTATTCATGCATCCAAACACAAAATATACAGAACAAGTGCGAAATTGTTCAGGACACTTCGACGGAAATGTAGCTTGGTACTCGCAAGTTATTGCAAACTTTTGCAAATATTTATTTAAAACTTATATTATTCACTCTTGATAACTGCTTCCGGGGTTTCGTACCAGTACTGACGTAAAATTCAAGGTTTGAAAAGTGCAAGATTCAACCTCATCCAAGACTGAATTCGAACTCACGACTCACGATCATGAGTCAGACGCTTTACCCCCAACGCATCGTATTGCCCGATCACGAATGAAAAATATAAACCAATGACATGAGAGTTCTTACATTCCATTTCGCATTGGTTCTAACATTTTGCGAACAGTTCTGAGGTCTGGCCTTTCATCCGGAGTTTCGTTCCAACAACTTTGCATACAATCGATGATATATTTATCACATGTCAGTACCCGTGTGCTAGGACGGAATGGGTTCACTTCACTACAACCGCGCACTTCCTCAATTATCTCTAAAAAGTAATCAAATTTGCTAGTTTGAAATAAACGAAGGAGTGATAGCGACATAAGTCACATCTCTGCCTTAATGTATATAGCTATAATTCAAAATAAAAGAGTATCGTTATTGTGCACATGATGTATATTAGTCAGTGTATCTCACATCATGTTTTCATTGGCTGACCTTCTCACAATTTGTTTGCAACTGTTCTCACGTAGATACAAACGAACTACAGTATGTACATGATTTCGTTCGTCATCCATAGACAATGCATGGCCTCAGAAATATGAAATAAATGCAACCATTTAAAAAGATCTACTGAGCTCTCTACCAAAACTACAATGTTCATCGAGACTGATAACCTATCCTGGAAATGGGTGTGTTTGCATGCTTGAGCCATTCTTGCAATGTTCTTAGTGGATAGGCAGATTGTTGTATATTACCGTAATCAAAGAGTTTAATAAAGGTCTGACACACAGGATATTGTCACATGTGCTCTCCCTTTGTGTGTCCCTTCTATGGTATGTGTGTATATGTTATATACTCGTGACAATCTCCTGTAATCTGACATTGACATAAAATCTAATTTTCGTGGATTAAAGACGTCGGTCTACTTCGATCTTCAAACAAGTTTGTCCGAGTTTTGTATCTATCAAAGGTCACTTAATCTCATTCATACTCGGAGTAACAGTTTTTTGAGTTACTTCTCTTGGCTTTCTTAGTTATAATGCCAATATTACCTTTTGGCGACATATTGCAGAATCCGAACGGACCCGCTCTCCCAAATATTTCGTGCAGAATTATTCCGAATGAATACATGTCCGCTTTTTGGGATCCCTTCATGATTGCTGTCCGCAAATATTCCGGCGCCTTCCAAAATAAATCTGTAATTATATGAAAATAAGAAACAAATATACTTCGACATCAAAGACTGCCCGGCTAGCTCAATTGTTAGAGCGCTAGACTTTCGCCCAGCAGACCCGAGTTCGATTCCGTGACATTGGCTACGGTCATGTCCTCCACATGTGGAAGAAGTTGTAAGTTGCTTGCGGAAGAACAAGCTACTAGTAGTACTGGCTGATAATTAATTTCAGGAAAATTGGTTAGGTCAACTGGCCAAATAAACAGTTGAAAAACGGTTTAAAACCCGATGAAAACAAACACATACCATCATCACATGTATGCACACTTACAGCGGCATTAATCAAACTCTGAAAGTGTTTAATAGGTAAACCGGCATTGCCTATTGATATAAATGCCTGTTGACATAATCATCCATAATCAGTCGTTGTTCTAATTCAACATTGTCCTCCGTATCATCAATCCAACAATACAGTGTGTTGATATTATGTTTCTGTTGTTTGTATTTACGAACTTTGTGTATGGTCATCTGTATAAAACGTGACACAATGTTGTAAATATATTCCGGCTAATTCTTGATTTCAAGATTTAAAAGAAAATGAATGTGCTTTTTCAGGACTGAATTAATGTTTTACTCTCTTTGTCTGTTGATACAAATTGAGCAATGACTGGCCAATTCACCACGTTCCTACATAAGCTGACTGCTCACTGCTGAAGGACCTGCTATTTGAATGTTTAAGAACATTCTGGAGTTTGAACTTATGATATAGAAATATTACAAATCGATGCTATTTATATTGCGTGGCGTTCAGATGTTATAACTATGCGGCGGAGGCAATATTTGTATTTAATGAATATCTAATATCTTCTGGTTGCACGCTTAATCTGAATGAATGAGATTTCTATTATACCCATTCAGCTTTTAAATATTTCGGTTTAGTTCATTGATTAAGTAAAAAGGACTTGTTCTTTTGAAATGTGTGTTGAAGGGGTCAACTACCTCTCACCATTTCTTGATTCAATTAGGCTTGCACAATATCGGGAGACAAAATGATTATATTTCCAAAACTGTTATATCAAAACTTGCGTTGATATATTTTTTTGTTTTTGATTATGTACGGTTTGGCAATTCAGTATTTTATCATAATATTTCTGGCGTTGTTGTTCCAATACCACTCGGTATTTCCTGCAATGTTATACAGTCGCTCTTCATTTTACATCGAATGAAAAATTGGTCTCAGGGCGCAGATATTATAGTTCACCAAAAATGTCCAGGAACAAGCAATTTATATGATGCAAGATTAAATGGCAAATCTTCAGAAATTATTCTTAACATACGTGATAAGTATAATATTGGGTAAGCAGACAGTATGTAGACTGCCCGTGGCGTGGGCTGTAGGGACGTATACAAAAGCTATTAATTTTCTTATATTATTCTCTCATATTTCGTACATAGAGCATGGATAATATCTAATATACGTTATGCTGCGATTCGACACAAAATCTCAATAACTCTTCATTATTCTGCCGATTGTTAGATTATGTGTATGATTTTTATTTCATTTACAACATCAATATCACCTCAGAAACATGAAAGCTTGTCTGATACTGCTCATAAACAAGATATTCGTCTTGTTTTAAGATAAGCAGAAACAGTGTTATCAGAATAACGACCCCAAAGTAAATAAAAACCTTTACTAGTGTACTGTTTCTGTATTTTATTGACTTCGAAATGCTAAAGCAGTGTCAGAAACGCTCTTGCGTGATTTTCATGCAAATATCGCGAACGACGCATTACTGGGTATTATTATTTTATTTAACAATAATGGTCCTCGGGAATAATGAAAGATATCGGCCACTGAATATAGGTTATGTCTTTCAACAAACGACTGATAAATAGGCCCTCGCAAACCAGAGGAAGGGGACAAATGATTTCAGAGTGATTTTAGAAAGAGGTCGCTGACATAGTCTTAGCTTGAATGTTCGCCGGAAAGAACTGTCCAGGCTCTTGGAATGTTGACAGACCGCTCTAGTTCAGATCTTATGCATTAAAGCAACTAATGTTGCAGTTTGTTGAAATCCAACAAGTGTTCCCGCCTCCGATCCGGTGGGGGAAATACCTTGATAGAGACGTTAAGTTATGTATGAACGACGGTAAAACTGCTTGTTTAAGAACACGTTTTTCTTTACAAGATTGATGGCCGGTTCTTGTAGAGAGTATAAACACGGAGAATTACAAATGGTGGTAGAAATGTTCATTAAAGATAAATTTGGAAAAGGAGTCGCCAAAGAGTGAGCGGCCAAGGATAGCCCCATCTGTATAACTGCATATAGTATAAAATAATAATGTATGATGATATAGATGTAATATCCTAATATCTGTAAGATTCCACCAAGTTCTTATTTTTAATGAAACTGGACCTCTCACATAAGGCTTCAGTTTCAATAGAACACGTTGGAAACTATATTTTCCCAATAAACCACTTCAAAACAGAGCACCTGAAATCTGTTTAAAATTCATTAAATGATAAAAAGCAATTTTGATTAGAATTTAATATGCATTCGACATTTTTGTAATGTCTAAATGCCAATCATGTCAATTTTATGAGTCCAGACTTCGTAAGCTTTCGTATAATTATCTTCATATTATGGATTTATTGCGGAAAAATAAATTTAAGTATACGGATATATATAATGGAGAAATTGAAATTCAATGCCTCGTTATTTCATAAATCAACCTTACTTACGTCTCTGAATAACATATTTTATTGCATTTTGTTTTTGTTTTGAAATAAATTTAGATTCACGCTTTATTTGTGGACAGACTTCTTGGCGGTAAGCCGTAGGGTTTAAGTGCGTTTGCATAACTACCAATTGATTTTGTAAACACAATTTACTGACAGTAGCTTATGGCTGTGTTACTAATTGTATTTATGAAATATGTAATCATTTGATTTGGTGTTGGTGCTGTGATTTTGTTGGTACTTCCAATAGAAAAAACTCATCTAAAAGTTGGTACTACATTTTGTCACTGTTTATTGCATATATAACATTTATCCTGTCTTTTGACAATATGTGTGTCTTCTTATTTTATAAATTATAGTAACATACACAACTCTGCAACATCATAATGTTGTGTCTATTTATATGGACTATTTTCTCTGTTGCTCTTGTAATCTCACTGATATTATATAGTATATGCATTGTTGTATTAACTACTACTGTAAGATTTTCATTCTCATGCTTTCATGTATACATGAACTGAGCTTAGTAAAATAAACTTGTAAACTTGTGTTGGTCTTGTGACTGTTTGTGTTGATCATGTGATTGTGTGTTTATCATGTGATTTATGGTATTGGCCTAGTCATTGTAGGTGTTGGTCATGTGATAGATTGTGCCGGTCATGTGATTAATGGATTTGGTGATTATGGCTGGGTGCTGTTGGTAATGTGATTGATGTTGTTTGGCATGTAAACGGTGTTGTTTGTCATGTAAATAATGGTATTGGTCATGCGATCGTGGGTGTTGGTCATGTGATTAATGTTGTTGGCCACTTAAATGATGGTATTGGTCATGTAAATACGGGTATTGGTCATGTAAATAATGGCATTGATCATGTAAATGAGTATTATGGTCATACGATTGATTGTGTTGGTCATGTGAATGTGTCGATCATGTGATGGCGGGTGTTGGCCACGAAATTAATGGCGTTGGTGACTTGGTGGTTATGTTGTTGTTAATTGCAGTGTTGTCCTTGGAAGTGTATAACAAGAGCTGTGATGAGTGTTGTGCTGAATATGCTACTGATAATTGTGGTGATAATTAAATAATGTTATCATGATATTAGTATTGATTATATGACTATGTAGAAGGAAACGACGACCATGACGAATACTTTATAACATAAAGATGATGCAGCTGTAAAACACTTAACGTACTCCGATAGAAAGCATGTTCGTCCTCTATTTTGTACGTAGCCGCTCTGACTTCAAGCAGTCCAAAGTCAGTGATCTGGAGCGTCCATCGACTGTTTACTACACAGTTTGAGCTCTTTAGATTTCCATGGTATATCAAAACGCTGTCATGCAGGAATATCATACCCTGAAAAGATAACTCAAAGATGAAATCTTTATCACAGTTGCCTCCAGGTAACTCCATTATCCTAAACAGCATTGCTTACCTGTCTATGTATCAATTTTAGACCAGCACCACTTCATTGTACCCATGGTTATATACAGTAGCACTTAGATTATCCCACCAAATCATTTATTTGTGTTTATTTTCAGATATTTCTCGTACTTCATGCGTAAAAAGAAATCGTTACAAATACCACAACTGCCACTTACACTGCTTATAACAAATCACAAATTTAATTATCACAGCCGGGCGTTTTGTTTGATAAGATGTCTTCCTAAGTAGATTATTAACTGCTTATGCAATATGCCTATCTTGCAGATTAAGTTTTGCAGTAAACACTTGTATCTGACATAACTACGTTTTATATCAGAGTTAGGAATCTGTTCTCTCATGAAATGGGAGCAACTGGCATGACTATTGTTGTGAACGGAGTAGAATTAATACATTCAACAATTTGGTCAGTATTTGTGTTTTAGGTATTGCGGCTAACTTTCAACCTTGCATGTGTCAGTCAATAAACGATTTTTGAGTAAGCGTAGGAATTCACAACTTACATTTAATCAGCGATGTAGGAATCTGAACAGTGCACAGATAGTACGAAACCAGATTTAAACTATCTCCGGTAGCACTTTGGAAAATTAAATTCAGACACTTGGATGGTAACTTAAAATAAGTGTATATCCTGAAACATTTAGTTAGTCGAGTCCTAGATCAGGGTAAAACCACTGCCACAGTCCTAGTGATGCACAGATATAGAAGATACTTTACATTGAATCGTCGGACAAAACAAAACAATAAAGACGTTGCATCAAATATTGTATTTCCTGGATAAAGTTGTAGTTCAATCGCCTTTTGCTTATTTAGTGCATTCAGCCAAACTCATTGTTTACGTTAAAACAGATACGCGTCTCCACCGAGTAATATTGAAGTCAATAAACTAGCTAGGCAACAACATCATTCGTCTAAATCAAGCAGAGATTATGATATATTATATTGTTTATATCACAGTTTACTGACAACGAAATATCTGTCAAATGTCAAACGTGCGACTCAGTTCTTCGAATTTTTCTACATACAGGAACTGTTGTGGCGACGAACCATAAAGAATCTGAGAGCAAGTTATAAATATTCCATAATTTTGCAAGATATAAAACTGGAACGACATGATCTCGTACAAACAGACAATATACATTGATACAGTTATACATGATTAATATGTTCATCAAAGTATTTACAAATGTTCCGAGGTTAAACACTTAAGATTGATCTCAAAGATCAAAACTCAAGTGTGTGATTAACCTTTCGCCAGTTAACTGTAGAGGTCTTACAGTTTTTCTGCACGTGTCTTTTATAATCTAGATACTTTCTAAAAAAGGAAGTATGTATTAGACAGAAATAAGTTGCGAATGAAAACTGACTATGAGCATGT
The DNA here is from genome assembly GCA_032209605.1 of Mactromeris polynyma. Classification (NCBI taxonomy): domain Eukaryota; kingdom Metazoa; phylum Mollusca; class Bivalvia; order Venerida; family Mactridae; genus Mactromeris; species Mactromeris polynyma. Next base: position 35,796,473 of record JASFXZ010000003.1, read on the forward strand.
AGACTGATCTCAAGTTTTAAAACCAGGGACCTATGTCGCTACAATGTTTGTATCGCGAGATTTTCATTTAAAACCTCAATGATTTTCGTTGTTGGATATCGACTTGTGTAAAGACAAAACGCAGGTGATTAACTGCCATATTTATTGACTTGCACGCTAATGAAAACAGTAAATGTGTGATGGAAATCATCTTTTATTAGCACGAACAGTTTCTAGCAAGGTGTAAATATTTAAATGATGTTGCGTGCCTTCAACAAATTACCTTGTATTCGATAGCAGACATTAGACAAAGATTTTGGTACGTTTTTGCCTATTAATAATTCAATGACGCCGACCAACCGCGCGTAGTTTTTACCTTCTTGGAAACAAATTGATGCCGTTTTTAATCCACTCATTTTAACAGTTATAAAAATTAGCGTAATTGTAGCTAATTGTTTGACTGACAAGCTGAAATTCCCCACAGTATATTTGAGAGAAATTCACCCAGACTGTAGACAACTAGGTGCTAGCGTTTTGGCTGCGTAGAATGTGCCTCATTCATGTACCTCATGCATGTGCTATTGATATTCCCGTAGCCTAAGTATTACAACTAGAAGTATTTTCATCTTTAAAAAACCAGATCGGCTACAACAAAATCATTTATAAATTCAACTGCTTTCGTGGAACTATTGTGTGCCGGGTTAGCGTATGCGTCATCTCTGCACTCGATGGTAGAGATCATCGGACACTCACAGTGTTCATTAACGGAATTGTTCTCATAGAATTCTGCTGTAAGCCCTGGACCCGTATTCACGAACATTTTAAGACTGAATCTCAGACTTAGACTCTAAAATGGTAAATGTTCGTTTTGTTCCTACGTTATTATTACAGAATATATTTTGATAAAACATGGCAAAAGTGTAGAGTGAGTAACAAGAAATGCTTACACAAAAAAGTATCCCTTTAGATATAATGAAAACGAAATGGTTGTAAAATTAACTTTTGCAATTTTAAAGTTTAAGTCTAAGTTTCAGCCTTAACCTATTTGTGAATACGGGCCAATGTGATATTGTATATCATTTACTCCGAATGAAGAACACAAATGAAGACTTTTTGCAAACACTTTGATACATACCTCCGAGCTAAATGTTTGACATCTAAATTTGTACAGAAATCTTACATTTTACATCGCGATAGTATTGAACGTTGCTTGCAGGTTTTTTGCTCTCATTATTTCTCAAATACATTATAACCAATCTCGCAGAATGATGTGATATTAGTCTCTTAGTTTGTGCATGTGACGATATCACTCTTGTGTAACTTTCTAGCCACATTGTCCACCGCATGACTCTGGGAATATATTGTCTTCTCTTCGTTTTTTTCAGAGAATTGTAAAGAATTCGAGATTTGTGCGTTCATGTGTTTCGTCTAAATCTAGCAGTGCATTATTGTTTTCAGCACCTCATTTGTTTCTAATGGCTTAGGTGAGCATACAGCCGAGTTCAGGTAGCCTTGGAGGAGATAGTCACACTGGTTCAGACATAGTCTGTGGACAAGTCATGCAATACCACACTCTGTCACGTCCGTTACGTCGGATATCGCTCTGTCAGAGAATATATCATGAAGGAAATCTAACAACAAATTAGATGGATGTGAAGTTACGCACACTCTTGAACGTTTGACATTCTGCATTTTCTGCGGTTGCTTTTCCGACTGCAGACATTACACGTTTTTTCATAGAAGATACCGTTTCGAGTGAACTGTTTTAATGCATACATATAGTCCGTAAACTCCAAGTGAGGACATTGTGCGCCAACATGTTTCCACATGGACATCACACTGCAATTGTGTCTGAGAAAAACAGTGTGGCCTTTCATTGGCCCAGAATCTTACATTCTTGGAACATGACATGACTAGACGTAAAGAAATATGCCTTGTCAATTAACCTTACTTTGGGAATGGCAATGCAATAACGAATTACATGATCGTCCATAACACAGTGAGAAACTATAAACAGTGATATCATGAAGTTCCTGATTTCACGATTCACACCCTCACGTTTTAGGACATGACGTGATGAATAGGACGAATTTTAAGTCAAAACATGATGAATAGTACGGGTTTTAGGCCATGAAATGATGAATATGACAAATTTTAGGACATGAAATGATGAATATGACAAGTTTGAGGACATGAAATGATGAAAAGTACAGGTTTTAGGACAAAAGATGATGAATATGACAAGTTTTAGGACATGAAATGATGAATAGTACAGGTTTTAGGCCATGGAATGATGAATATGACAATTTTAGGACATGAAATGATGAAAATGACAAGTTTTAGGACATGAAATGATGAATATGACAAGTTTGAGGACATGAAATGATGAAAAGTACAGGTTTTAGGACAAAAGATGATGAATATGACAAGTTTTAGGACATGAAATGATGAATTGTACAGGTTTTAGGCCATGGAATGATGAATATGACAATTTTAGGACATGAAATGATGAAAATGACAAGTTTTAGGACATGAAATGATGAATATGACAAGTTTGAGGACATGAAATGATGAAAAGTACAGGTTTTAGGACAAAAGATGATGAATATGACAAGTTTTAGGACATGAAATGATGAATAGTACAGGTTTTAGGCCATGGAATGATGAATATGACAATTTTAGGACATGAAATGATGAAAATGACAAGTTTTAGGACATGAAATGATGAATATGACAAGTTTGAGGACATGAAATGATGAAAAGTACAGGTTTTAGGACAAAAGATGATGAATATGACAAGTTTTAGGACATGAAATGATGAATAGTACAGGTTTTAGGCCATGGAATGATGAATATGACAATTTTAGGACATGAAATGATGAAAATGACAAGTTTTAGGACATGAAATGATGAATATGACAAGTTTGAGGACATGAAATGATGAAAAGTACAGGTTTTAGGACAAAAGATGATGAATATGACAAGTTTTAGGACATGAAATGATGAATAGTACAGGTTTTAGGCCATGGAATGATGAATATGACAATTTTAGGACATGAAATGATGAAAATGACAAGTTTTAGGACATGAAATGATGAATATGACAAGTTTGAGGACATGAAATGATGAAAAGTACAGGTTTTAGGACAAAATATGATGAATATGACAAGTTTTAGGACATGAAATGATGAATAGTACAGGTTTTAGGCCATGGAATGATGAATATGACAATTTTAGGACATGAAATGATGAAAATGACAAGTTTTAGGACATGAAATGATGAATATGACAAGTTTGAGGACATGAAATGATGAAAAGTACAGGTTTTAGGACAAAAGATGATGAATATGACAAGTTTTAGGACATGAAATGATGAATAGTACAGGTTTTAGGCCATGGAATGATGAATATGACAATTTTAGGACATGAAATGATGAAAATGACAAGTTTTAGGACATGAAATGATGAATATGACAAGTTTGAGGACATGAAATGATGAAAAGTACAGGTTTTAGGACAAAAGATGATGAATATGACAAGTTTTAGGACATGAAATGATGAATAGTACAGGTTTTAGGCCATGGAATGATGAATATGACAATTTTAGGACATGAAATGATGAAAATGACAAGTTTTAGGACATGAAATGATGAATAGTACAGGTTTTAGGACAAAACATGATGAATAGTACAGGTTTTAGGACATGAAATGATAAATATTACAGGTTTTTGGACATGAAATGATAAATATGACAAGTTTTAGGATAATACATGATGAATATGACAGGTTTTAGGACATGCAATGCTAAATATGACAAGTTATAGGACAAACATGATGAATATTACAGGTTTTAGGACATACATGATAAATATGACAAGTTTTAGGATAATACATGATGAATATGACAGAATTAGGCCATGAAATGATAAATATGACAAGTTATAGGACAAACATGATGAATATTACAGGTTTTAGGACATAAATGATAAATATGACAAGTTTTAGGACAATACATGATGAATATGACAAGTTTTAGGACAAAACATGATGAAGATGACAGGTTTTAGGCCATGAAATAATGAATATAACAGGTTTTAGGACATAAATGATAAAAAGGACAGATTTTAGGACAGGAAATGATAAATATGACACGTTTTAGGACAAAACATGATGAATATTACAGGTTTCAGGACATAAAATGATAAAACGGACAGATTTTAGGACAGGAAATGATAAATATGACACGTTTTAGGACAAAACATGATGGATATTACAGGTTTCAGGACAGGAAATGATAAAAAGGACATATTTTAGGACATGCAATGATGAATAGGACATTTTTTAAGAACATGAAATTATTAATAGTACAGGTTTTAGGTTGAAATGATGAATAGCGAAGCGATCACACGTCTTTCCATCTATAAAGTGAGTTTACATAAGCCATGTTTTGAGTTAACCGATGCTTTGGTCCTTACGATAATATTATCTAAACTATTCGTCTATACATTTTTCTTTGTAAGATGTCGTCAAATTTCAACCCAGACGCATGGAAACGCTCCATTCTGTCAGATAAAGTTTCTCTATTAGTTGTATAGGAAAACGAAACTCGAAAATATTTATATTTGATTATAAACGCAAATGGAAGCCGACACATATTGTATTGGTCTACGAAAATTCAATTATACTGTGTTAACTTTGTTTCGCTGTGGGAAAGTATGTCAACGCTCGATCATATCTAGACACTTCTGGGAATTCATACAAAGGTTGATAAACGAAAGTAAGATGTTTTAAACGTATGAATAAATGTACTTTGTAAACAACCAAAGTCCACTGAAACATCTCGTGTGTAAAAAACGTATGCTGTTTCAAATATTTACATATAAATACTGTGATACGTTAGAGACATGGTGTATACAGTTTATTAGAATAGATGTGTCACACGGATGCCCCCGCTACAGGGAATCAGGTCGAACAATGTCCACAACCCCTGTAAACACTGGAGGACTGTAACCTATGATTATGTGTGCAATATAAATTGAATCCACCCATCCTTTCGAGAGTTATTGATCGGAAACCATTTTTTCGTACGGACGGACTAGGGCAACATTTTATGCCTTTTCGCCACTCTTCGAATATCGGGGGCATAAGATAGGACAGAAGGGATCAACAGGTCACGAAAAATGGCGCAAAAAAACAAGATTTAAAAAAAAAATCGTGGTACAGTCGAACAACTAAATTCAGCGCGACTAAAATGTGCTTGAATGGAATGAGTAAATCTTAAGACTTGGTCGCACTAACTCTGGTACTTGTTCCAGTGGAAAGTACTTCATAAACTCTAACCTATACTACGTAGGGTTGTATTGGAGTAAAACATTATTTACAACCAGCGGCGGCATTTCTAACTTACTGCCGTTCAACCTGTTAATCTAAATGTCCAATGCCGTCAATATCCAGTGAAACGGTACATGCATCTTGGCATTCACACAGTTTGCATACTACTGTCAGCACTTCAAATTCCATCCATTTCGTGACAGAAATAATACAAATCCGCTTTGTATATGGTTAACCGCGCAAGCCATTAGATCCTTTCATTAGTTCAGCCGCTTGTTTTCATTAAGACACGATACGACCGCCGGGTAATAAACTGCTTGAAAGCTTAACCTTTCATAATGTTCATAATTCCTCAAGCAATATCGCTGTATTATATGTCGTAGGCACTCGGGTCGTGTCTTTGAATGATTAACTATTTTAATTAGTTTGATAATGAGTATATCATATTTCACTAGATTATTCTCTCAATAGTCAACATTTCAACTAAACAGTGAATTTGAATATATCTTACTCTTGAAAAAGGCTGTACAGCTGTAATATTAATTTTGAGTGAATAATGTATTGAATTATTGTATAATATATGTTCACGCAATTGTATATTCACTTACATTAGATTTTGTGATGTTCAATGCCTGTGTATAATTATAGCGATAAAGGTAAGCGAAATACATTTTAGAAAATTATCAGTTTTGTTACTGATTTCAATACTCATCATCAATGAGCATTGCTGTGGGATATCCAACCTCTTCATTTCAAGAAAACGCCAAATGTGATGTCACTATGCGCAAGCAGGAAACAATATTTACTCCATATATGATCACTTCGTTTCTATATTGCCATATGGGGCAAATATTGCATACTGTCAGTACATGGTGACGTCACATGTGACGTTTTCCGGAAATGACGTCACTTATAGAAGAGGTTGGAAATCGTACAGTGGTGCTCAAATGTTAATCAAATTAATAATCATAAATCACTCACCAACAAAGAAATCGGTTCTATTAATTAATGGCATAAAGTCTTTAGTTTGTTTGAAGTACAAAAAAGTCAAATGTTATACGTCCTTATGTCAAAATAAAATAATCATGACAATGCTCAAAATCGTTAGTCTGGAGAAACATGAAAAGAATGTTCCGAGATATAAAAAATAGGAAACATGATCACTTAAGAACAAACGTCCCAATTCACCGGTTGTGTTTATGTAGCGGGTGCATGCAAAGACGATCAAGTAACTTGTTTTGTCTGTATTGTCTCATTTAACCGTTAAAGACATAATCAAAACAGGTTCTCTGACATGAATGGAAGGTGAATGAAGTCAACTGAACTCGTTTCATATTAGAAAACACGTGCGCAAAACAGTCCGAAGTCGTTCAACGCTTTACAGAAACAAATTTCAATCGGAAAAGATTTGTTTTTATATCTGAGAAGAAATATTGATCGTGCTATTAACACACGTCTATTCTGTCAGATAGCACGGTTGTGAATACGTTTAAGAATCTGCTAAATTAAGTGCTTAAGATTTGCAATACATTTTGAAGGAGGCACTCGAAAACAGAAAAGAAAAAAATCAATATGATGAATTATGTAATTAAGATTTCAATGGAGAATTCTGAAGAGATGAATGTACGAGTTAATGGATGTATCGAGGCGAATATTTACAATGTTAGCAACCTATTCCAAACAGTAATTCATGGAAACCTATTAAACTTCACTTCAAAGAAAGCAGTGTCGACAATATTTGTTTCGTTGTTTTGAAGCATTGTGCATCTTTCGATCAGACAAAATATCTTTGCTAATTGGTAATATCCTTCACAATCCTCGGGGACTGACAAATCACGTTCGTAATGAATCGGCAACAGTTTACCGAGTAGACAAGATGAAATGCTGACACAAATGACTGTATGTAAAACTTTAAGAGAGATTTACACTAAATATAATGAAGTGTCTAGTTTTTATGGAAAACCACAAAGAGGATATAACTAACAGTTTTCGATGTAAATTGAAACAAATGGCGCACTGATAATATTAAAATTAAGTCATGTTTTGAGGAACACGAAATATCGGTCAAATGCACTACCGGGATTCGAACCCGGGTCTATGGATATCTGTTTTCTTCCTGTAAAACCTGTAACATGTTCAACAGAAATTCTTTTTTGTTTAACGGAATGTGAGCAAATATGAGTAATCGAATCGTTTTCAAGTACTTTTTCTCGTGATAAAATACGGTCAAAGGTATGACTAAGCAACATTATATCTCCCCAAAGGTATGACCAAGCGACATCATATCTCCCCAAAGGTATGACCAAGAGACATTATATCTCCCCAAAGGTATGGCCAAGCGACATTATATCTCCCCAAAGGAATGACCAAGCGACATTTTATCTCCCCAAAGGTATGACCAAGCGAGATTATATCTCCCCAAAGGTATGACCAAGCGACGTTATATCTCCCCAAAGAAGGGGACCGTTAACGGACAACAGAAAACGACTTTATGACGTTCAATGAACTGTGATACAAGCTTAATCCACATATTGATAGAAAACGATTTTAAAGTCACTTTCCCTTTAGCTTTGACATCTACTAAGCTGTCGCAATGACCATATGGAGTTTGAATGCAGTTAGCCCGAGTTACTGTTCGAATCTAGTTTCAGTCTCAGTATCATTGTGACCTTGTTCTGTCACTAATTGGCCCTTACATGATACAAGGGTCATTTACCGACAACAGACAACATCCAACACAATATGACGGAATATGTCATAGCATTATTCAATCACTGATCGGAAATTGTGTTCACTGGTTAACGTAGCCTTCTCCTTTGACTTACTGATTAGTTAATGGTCTGAAAGTAAAACTAGACGATATATTACAGACAGTAGAACATGAGAAACATCGTCGAAGGGGGGGGGGGGGGATTGTTAATATGCGTTTTCGCGAGTTGTCACAACACATAGTGGGATGAAAAGAAGTATACTAATTTAATTCTATTCAACAACATAATGCTTAATTGCAGTATAAATACTAAAACAACACCAACATTGCTGAATGAACAAGGATATGGTACCACGATAAATGAATGAAGTAGATGAGTAGGAAATGCCAAAGACAAAGTGCAGAGCCATTAGAGGAATATTTGACATACTTCAATTACACAAGACTTTTGTATAATCTAAAAGTACATAATATGTAAATCTGCTTCCATCATCACCGGTTTTAGCAATACGATCTTTTTCCGCCTAGGAAGGGAATAATAATAAGGACAGTTATTATGTTTTGTAATACAAATTGCTAACAAAAGACACACAATATGATCCAATGATTTCAGATATGAACGAGTTTGTTAGTTTTCTTTGGTAATTTCGATACACAATTACGTTCTGATTTAAAGTCAATTATTATGTATACCACTATAATGAAAGATTAGTCCCATAGATATGAGAAGTTGGTTTGCATGGCCAACGTAAGTATAGATGGCGCTCCAGTTGATCTCTACTCAGCCCAACATGAATTGTGTTTCGTTTTTGCGACCTAGGAAATACACTAGTCGATATATTTAAACCATCACATTACTGTATTATGAGTTCCTTACCAAATCGCATCACTTTGGCAGTCTCACATTAACTTGTTCTAGTATTTCCATTTGAGCGCTGCTGTGGGATTTCCAACCTCTAAGTGACTTCATTTCAAGAAAACGCCACATGTGATGTCACTATTGGCAAGCAGGAAACAATATTTACTCCATATGGTCACTTCGTTTCCATATTGCCATATGTGGCAAATAATGCTTACTGTCAGTACATGGTGACGGTATTACTCACTATTGTCAAACGTTATTAAGAAAAGTAGCAGTAGCTTTCTTCAGATCCGAAGTGAAGCGGTTGGTTGCTATTCAACCAGTACACACAGTTAATAAAAAAAACACTCTCTTCTAGACAATATTTTGACTGTAAGTATATCCAACCCAACTAAACTTGCTACATTTCTTTCTTATATATACTTTCAATAACTTGACCACTTCATTAATACGACCGATTTGAGGTCTCAATAGTGAGGTTTCACTGCACATATATTTAATACGAAAACACAGACGTTATTTTCCGCAAACTGCCTGACGATCCTCTCCTGAAGTCTTCTTCAAATTTTCTTTCGCTTTCCTATAATACACTCCGCACCTATATACGTACTCATCTTATAGTCCGTTTATAACTACTTGAGAACGCTATGGTCTTCAGCCAATGAAAACACATTTTGCAAACTATCGACCAATGGACATTACGTACACAATTACAGTATTCTCATCTAATTTTTAATCGACAGTACTTGTAACCATTTCTTTATGTCATGACACATGTTGTTCAAGTTAATATTGTCATAAAAACTTGAACGATCAATGTTTTACGTTGTCTCTAGAATTGTTTGTGACATAAAATGATAATGTTATTGTTCGTTTTCAGACAGTAAGTTATATTTTTATATACAAAACAATTCATATATTGAAAGAACTCAATTGAATTCCATTGTGAATTTTTTATGCTCGATGTTCATTGTCGTTTAAATACCAGTCTTCGAGACAAATACGGAATAAAAAATATAGCAAAATGTAAGTTTTTTGAAACTACTTTTTGCGAAGTGAAACGATGAAGAAGTGGGTTTCAAATCGGTATAAGAAGCATAAGTAAAATACCTGATATTTATATCGCCTTACCAGTTTAATGTTGGTTTCGAAATCTTACTGATGCATGTATATTTCTCCGCAATTAGTTGACATCTATTCCTGAATGACTATGCAGAGTTGTACTGTTTTGTGTTTGGTAAATTGTGTTGAAGTCTCTTGAAATCGGACCAATTCCAAAACTGTTCTACGCGGAATGTATTGAAGAGTTTTGATTGTTTGAACGGTTTGGCACACATTATCAGAGACAAGTTTGGACGAAGTGTAAATCGCGTTTGAAAACAATGTGAACGATTCATTTCGCATTCAGCCAAGTTTAATTCGACTAGAACACACGATATCATGTAGTCTGAACTAACTGGGCACACGTTCAGCTATTTTGAATAGTTATGCTGATTTTCGATAATAAACTACAGAAAATACAGACGACAAGTCCGATAATAAGGTAAGTTGCAGGCGATTAGGCCTTTGGAACTGGTTTAATCAATTTTCACTGACACGTCTGGTATGCAAAGCACCATGTTTACAAACAACAACGTCAAAGGTAAAATCATCACATGTCATGCAAACACAATTATTTACACAACATGTTTCTATATACAGCATCACCATTAGTCAAGTTTTTAGCGAATTATCATTTAAGTAGACGTTAACGGCAGACTCATTTTGTTCAGCGGACCTTTTCCAAGTTTATCTTCAAACACATCAAAATTATCTCAGAATTGCGTAATTATTATGTAGACAGTCTACGCATTTAGATGCAAATATTCTCAAGTTATGAATTTGTCACTTATCATTATAGCATGATTAATGTAAAATATATCAAGTTCTTCCACTTTTGAAATATAATTTCTATCCGAGGAATTTTGGTGCCAATATGGGTGATATTACTTGATAAACAATTTCGATTTAGTGTTAGCAAAATCTTTTCACAGCATGGCATTAATGATCATGTAGTTACCTTAAAAATCGCAACAGAAATCTCGGTTTTTCTAGGGTAGAAATGCCTGTAAGCTTACAGAGTTTAGACTGCTACAAAGAACGCATTTGAAGTTGATTAAATAAGAATGTTACATGAAAAAATCAACTTTGAGTTCGTCAACCGGTTTCACCACTGCTGCTCGTCAGGAAGTAAGGGACATCACTCTTCTTAATTTTGTTGAAGTGTTTTCAGGGTATGTCATTCTACGGTATATTTAGAACGTCAACGGATCGTCTTGCTGTATAGTTTACAGTGACTTTAATGCTGGTTTAAATAAAGCTCTAAACTAGTCTTCTTTTCCTTGTGGTTGTCTTAGTTCTCATTTTATAAAGAGGACATATGTAGTAGTTTGGTTCAGTTTTAGGACAGACGCCTGGTTCAGTTTGAGGACAGACGACTGGTTCAGTTTGAGGACAGACGACTGGTTCAGTTTGAGGACAGACGACTGGTTCAGTTTGAGGACAGACGACTGGTTCAGTTTGAGGACAGACGACTGGTTCAGTTTGAGGACAGACGACTGGTTCAGTTTTAGGACAGGCGGCCATATGTTTACTCACTGTTATATGTCGTAGGTTGATATATCTATTTTGTTTCGAAGAGCGTTTCCAGTCTGCCCAATATATTCTGATCCGCAGCTTCTCATTTCATTACATAAATACGTTTCAATGGAAAGTGATACATTGAATTTGATTTTAAAGATTTTCCCATTCATGATTATTCACGATAGTCTCGTGACTTCCTATCACGTGTTTGCAGAGGCCGCATTTGGGTCTGTTGCATTTCTTCACGTTTCGAATTGTAGCATTTTCTTCCGAAATCAAGCTTTTTGTTAAGATTTGGTGGCTGGCGCTTGCTGTTGATACATTTATATTGTTAAAAATGTCTTGAGGTATATTGTCGAAAAATGCGAAACAGTGACAGTGTCTCAATAATTTCCGAACAGGCCGCGTATTTTTGTTTTCGATAGTTCAGTTTTACACAGTGTTGTGATTAGTTAAACGTGTCGTATACTTTGAAATACTGAGGATCTCCCACAAACTATTGTTTATCAATTTCAATCCAAAATTGAATATCGATCACCACATATTCAAAAACAACCATCAAATGTAACAGTAATCATAATTCCCAAATGGTATGATTGGAAAGAATGTGACGCATGTTAACCACTTAATGTCCATTTAGGACATTTACATTCTGCTGTTCGGACATTCCAGCCAAATGTCTGTACGATGGATGTTCTGAAATCTGCAGGCGCAATTCTGTAAAACGAATATTCTAAATCGAACACTCAAAACACTTTTAAAATCAGGGATCTTAGAGAACAACCATTTTTGAACACGGATATACAGAAATCTGTAAACTTTGGAAACCGTACTTTCAGAAAATCGGGTATTAGGTATATGTTAACCTGATTAAGAGCTGAATATATGAGAATTAGTGGAGGGAGACATGACTGAGGAATAACGTCTCCTCAACATCAATTACTGAAATGAATTACCTGAATGATATCTTTTACCAAAGAAGATACGAACATATTGTCGAGTTTTAGGTCCTCATTTTCTAAAATGTCCTGAAATGTACAAAAAGTAAATCAAACCAATTAAAAACAGACTGAAGAATAACTGTTGTTAAAATAGAATAATGTGTTGCTTGTCACTCTTAGCAACACAAACAGTTCGCTTGAATGATTTATTGTGCTAGATAGAACAATATGATAATATATTTATAGCATAATATAAAGACAAATAATAACATTTTATACGTGTACAGTTCTAAAAGGTCTGATACGGTCAATATTTAGACGTTTTTAATTTTTTATCGATATGAACAAGATTTTATGAGAATGTATGATATTCAAGCAATACGAAGACTAGTGGTGACATTTCGGCTTCAAGAATTCTCAAATTCAACTTCATAACTTCATGATTTCATCTTCATGAATGCATGATTTCAACTTCACGAATTCACAATTTCAACTATATAAATTCACAATTTCATCTTCACGATTTCTACTTCATGGATTCATGATTTCAACTTCACGATTTGAATCTCACGAATTCACGATTTTAACTTCACTTATCATGAATTCAACTTCACGAAGATGAAATCGTGATTTCACGAAGTTGAAATCGTGAATTCATGAAAATGAAACTGAGAATACATGAAGTTCAATTCGCAAATTTTTGAAGCTGAAATGTCACCAACAGACTTTCGTAAGTACAAGTCATAGCTCATAACGAAAATTCTACAGGCAGAGAAAAGAGCTGTTAGAAAATTTGAAGATCTAAGCTAACTGATCATTGATGTATGTGTCTTGTACGTGTACTTTTGGCTTTTATACTGTCAGCAAATATGGGTGTATTTTCTGTCTCATATTGTGCATCTATGGTGGCTGTGCGTTCTGTACGTGACATTTCCTGTTCGATATCTTCATTCATATTTGATAGAATTCTCTAACTACAAGCGGACAATCACCCAAATATCATCTCATGAAATAATCGATGCACCAGGTTAACTATGCTCTCTTTTTAAAAACCATTAAAATGCAATAAATTCCGTTCCGACGATGTTTTATAAAATGCATTAACTTCATTTCATATCATTTAGGAATGTAGTACAACGGATAACGACTCTAAACTCATTAATTATTTTCGAAAATAAACCTCTGCATGCCACCGCCGCTTAAGCAGTCATGTAAAACGCCACTAACACTTTCAAAGGATTTTAAATGGGCTTCATATTGCCATTTAATGGGTATTTAATTTCTATCGAAACAATGATGATGTTATTAATTGAACATGAAAAACGATGAAATACCTTAAAAGTGATTACGGTTAACCTACCATCAATTTAGTTCAGTAATGATGCTAGAAGATGAAACCGTGATTGCACATGCAAAGTCATTTAAATCCGATGCGAGCAATAGAATTGCATAATTTTAATCTAGTAGACGTAATTATTGAGCCATCTCAAGTAACAAGTCATAAACACGGTCAAGGACTGAATATTATAAACACGGTCAAGGACTGAATATTATAAACACGGTCAAGGACTGAATATTATAAACACGGTCAAAGACGGAATATTATAAACACGGTCAATGACTGAATATTATAAACACGGTCAAGGACTGAATATTATAAACACGGCCAAGGACTGAATATTATAAACACGGTCAAGGACTGAATATTATAAACACGGTCAAGGACTGAATATTATAAACACGGTCAATGACTGAATATTATAAACACGGTCAAGGACTGAATATTATAAACACGGTCAAGGACTGAATATTATAAACACGGTCAATGACTGAATATTATAAACACGGTCAATGACTGAATATTATAAACACGGTCAAGGACTGAATATTATAAACACGGTCAAGGACTGAATATTATAAACACGGTCAAAGACTGAATATTATAAACACGGTCAATGACTGAATATTATAAACACGGTCAAGGACTGAATATCATAAACCATTACATTGTTGCCTAAATAAAAAGCAGCACCATCTTGATAATAAAATGTCCTATACCCAATAAACGTATGTACTATTGGAAAGTCTGCCACATGGTAATTTAGCCATAAATAATTGGGAAGGTTAAACAAAGGATTAATGTACTCAACAAGATACTGGGGAATATCATGAGGTTTGGTCACATACATCTGGCATTTGTCTTAAGTAGTCATTATGTGTAGTAGCAATGTCGGTAAAGCAGATAAACTACGAAAATAGTTTTAAAATAAACTTGACAAGCGTGAAAAATGCCATGTAGTGCAATTGACAAATTTGGGAACGGATATCAGTGACATAATCGGTGAATGGATATACTTGGTTCAACACATCGAACCAATATTTGATTGATGACAGGCCAACAAACCTAGCACTATTTGTTTCTAGTTTCCATTTCAGTATATTTCAGCGTATACATTAGTATCACATTGCCTTATAAGCGGAAACAGGTTCTGCACCATGAAAGATGTGGAACCGTGTGCGCTTCTTTTTAATGCTTGTGTCTGGTATAGTAGATAGTCATCACTCACTATACATAATATATGTTAATAAATAAGTGATTTGATATTGGCCCTGTTATTTGTCCGAGGGCAGTCGTATTGGCGCGAAGCCGAAGGCCGAGGGCCAATACGACTGTCCCGAGGACAAATAACAGGGCCAATGTCAAATCACTTATTTATTGACAATTTTATTAAATAACTTCATGTACTTATAAATAAAGGATTCAAAGTTTAAACACTAAATTTATTAAAAAAATTATTAACATATAACAAAGAACAACTCTTAAATACATAACAAAAATAAACCAAAATAAAATGGCTGCCGTTTCCGAATTTCCAGCTGCGAATCTATATCATTTTTTGGCCCTGTTTAATTAGCTAATCAGATTCTTTAAAATGCGGGCCAATATCAATATCAGTTAGCGGCCCCGGGCCGAAAAGTGATATAGATATTGGCACTGTTATAGAGGAGGTCTTTGTATTATTGGACGAGGCAAATGCTGTGTTTAAGGGCTAATAATTAATAGTTATTTAATAAAACAAGTTATTACTCTCCCTGGGATATGCACAGAGTACCCATAAACCATCCTATACCTTAACCATCGTATACCTAAATTGTTGTTGATTTATGTAGTTGTAGAGTGCTTGATAAGTGTTTAATGACATATGTTCTATGTCAATTGTCAAAACGTCCCATCACGGCAGCATTTGTGAGTTTGGTATCGTGATACGATAAAGTCGAATATAATCAAATTTTAAGATCATTGCTTTCTAAATGAAGACAAATACATAATTATATGTGAGCGCTGCTATGGGATTTACAACCTCTTCTGTAAGTGATGTATTTTCAAGAAAACGCAACACGCAAGCAGGAAACAGTATTTACTCCATATGGCCACTTTGTTTTCATATTGCCATATGGGGCAAATATTGCTTACTGACAGTACATGGTGACGTCACATGTGACGTTTTCTGGAAATGACGTCACATAAAGAAGAGGTTGGAAATCGTACAGCGGCGTTCATGTACTGATTGTTAGTGCAATAGTATAGTGTATGTACATACTGTGTCACATATGAGCTGTTTTCTCCATGTAATACATCCGCCCCACATTTCATCATATCATGTAACACCGAACGTGGTTTGAGGATAATTGGGACCAAAATGCCCTAGCAGATGATGTCAGTTATAAATGACGTGGGAGGAAATGAATCCGACAAATTTCCAGTGCAATGTTCTTAAGGTCATTAAATTGTTTTAGATGGCGTCAGAACTGCGAATGTTAGACGGTAAAGAATTAATGAAAATTCGGAGCAGGAAATATCGCGTACAAAGCTGCACAAAAAGCAGAAAGAAACAAAAGCATGAAAAGGAGCTAAAATCTAACAAACTCACCAAAAGGCTGCCTTTAGAGCAGTATTCGGTCACTATAATGAACACAGGCGGGTCAATACAAGCTCCAAGGAATGTGTTGATATTGCTGTGACGTAAATCTCTCATCTGAAAGATAAAACTATGACTGTAAAGTACCGTGACACAGAGATGATATGAGAATGAAAAGAAGCTTAAGAATGTCTTAATTAGCCAATCAGAAAAGTGGCTGATATCCCCAATTTGAACTTCCTAACACGTCACGAGCCTGCCATTGCAGCAAATACCTCTCTAAGGAGAAGGAAATATTTAAGTGTAGATATTAATTAACGCTGTAAAATGATTGGGAAAAATAAGAATTGGTAGGTGATATAAAATGATTATACTACAAAGAAGAGGAATGGGGATTGACCGAACAAATGACTCGTATCGTGTAAGTCTAGCGGTCGAATATTTCCAGCATTCTTGAGAAACTTAGTATAGATATATACTCCTATATACAATACAATACAATACATTTAATTTCGGCATTAACTATTTTACAAGTTTTTTTGCCACATATATAGTCGATGAGAGAGAAAATAGTCATCAGAGCATAGTTAAGATTTAAAATGAAATATGATAGTAGTTACAAAAAGTCAGACAAATATTTAACACAAAAGTAATATAAGTACAGTGTAATTTTCGCAAATTTGTAGAATTTCTTTTCGACATAGCGAAGTAGATATATTTTGCCAAGTGAATTTGGAGGCGTTTTCATTTTGAAGACATGATATTATAATATTTTGTTAGAGTTGGCCAATGGCAATACTATCGGCTGAAATATGTTTGTCTTAAGTCTCTGTAAAAAGGACAAACTAAGAGGAAATGGTATTCTGTTTCGGTGGTTTTCATGGTACAAACAAGACATTTTCGTTCTGTTTGAGGTATTTTGTCGTATCGACCGGTTTCTATCGCAAGATCATGGGACGAAACTCTGAATTTCGACAATGCTACTCGACATTTCGATGTTTGTATATTATCCAAATATTCCTAAAAAAAATGCATGGTTAAATATGCTATATGTCGGAAATTGTTAATATTATCATACCACTGTTGATAGTACATATCATATATTCTTTGTTTAATAAGAGACAGGTGGATGTTATCTGGAGATTGATTAAACCAAATATCGGTTCAAGCCATGTTCCCGAAGGAGTGATTTCATTTGAATATAATATGTTGGTATATAACCACATACTTATTTGAAGAATTTATTTGCTAGAATATAATATGTATGTTGGGTTCAACACATTTTGAACAATATAAATTCAAAGATTACGCGAATGAAGACCAATAAGAAGGGCACATTAACCATACCGATCCTCTGAGTGAGAATTTCGTAATTTAATATAATTGCAGACTCTGTTCTGAAATAATAAACGTCTAACGAATTAGAACTGATACATCAAATCCGCTCTAACGAACACATACACTGGTATAAAGCAACACACAATTCTTAGATTACAAATTGGTTTCGTCAAATTAAAGCATAAAACTTCATTATTGACTAATAAGGGAAAATCGAAATGGTTTCATCAGAGTATTTTGTTTCATAATTATAACGGACGTAGGGACAACAAATTAAATTTTATCACAGTTGAATATGTTAGCATTGTCATAAAGTTATTTCGTATCATAAACCTCTTCATTAATAAGTTCAATAAAAGAACATTTATGACACCAAAGACGGTTTGTAATAATCAAAATACACAATTTAGGAGGAAACAAGTGTTTTTACTTGTAAATATTAATAAGACAGGGTGAATGTTCTTAATTGAACAATAAAACATAGAGGCAAAATGCATTGAATGAAAATTAATGAATGCAAGAATCAAATGATATTTGTGCCATGCTTAGACACACTTCCCGACTTATTACTGAATACAAGGCAGAAACGTGGATTCCCTTGCGGCACAGAAACGTGGATTCCCTTGCGGCCTGTGATTACTGACTTTCTGGCATGTTCCGTTATGTATTTCATCCATTCAACACTTTCCCCATATTGTCACCCTAAATTGTCCTTAGTTGTTTTGATTTTGAAATTCCTTGCTACCACATTGCCATACATGTATACTCTAACACTTTCTCTGTGTGGAGAGGATTTGTCTTATGTATGGGGCGTTTCCTTGTAACAACTTAATCTCTCTTTAAACACTTTCATTGTGCCTCCCACATTACACATATGCTGCTTACCAGTTTCATTTCCTTCTTCATCCTTCGGCTTATATACAAATTCTTCTTTTCGTACATTTTAAGGGCCACAATCTGACCCTTGTATCCGCCTGTTCTGGCATATACCTGGGTGAACGACATCCTGGAATCCATTGATAACTGGGACAGTGTCATCTGAAAAAGATAACAAAGAAGACTTATTCTGTTATCCATCTTTACTGGTAAAAGAGCTTATGCATTTGCATTCGAATACCTATGAAGTTGTTTGTGATTGATCGACCGCCCTTAAGAAATAACACAGTCTCATTTTCCTTTCACAAAATCAAATGTATAACCTTTTGATAATGTAAGCAATTCTATCCAGCTTCTGTGCTTCAAATCTGTCGATTGATCTCCAAATTCATATTGCATATTTCATTGAATGATTCAGACAAATTTCTGTCGAGATTATGAAGTTCGTCATACAATATTCAGTATTCAACGTAATAACTATGACAGCCGTAATATTTAACAAACGCATATATTCGATCGAAGGAATATTTGACGTTCGTTTTAAGCAAGTAGGCTGCTTTCAAGTTTATCATCTTAGTTTTGTGTACATCATTTAAGTCTATTTTCTTTTTCTTTTTATTACCCAATCCTTTACATTCTATATGTCATATTGTAACAAAGGGATCTATTCTTATTGCGCGCTACTCTCGCAGTATGATAACCTAGGATGGGGCATTTATTTTAAAATGTTCCTAAAGTATCAGAAATGAATGTTGCACTATGTCGAAGATTTGTTTAATTAAGTGTTAAGTTACGCTCTTTCTATGTTAATTTCCAACCTCTTTAAGTGACGTCATTTCCAGAAAACATCACATGTGACGTCAGCATGTACTGACAGTAAGCAATATTTGCCCCATATTGCGATATGAAAACAAAGCGTCCATATGGAGTAAATATTGTTTCCTGCTTGCAAATAGTAAAATCACATGGTTGCGTTGTCTTGAAATTACGTCACTTACAGAAGAGGTTGTAAATCCCATATCAGCGTTCAATTAGTAAATGACTGTTATCTGTTTCTCTCTAAGTCGTGATTGTGATTGAAAAAGTACTTGCATCTTAGCTGATGCTTCGTGTATATTGTGTTTCTTATGAAGGTGTTGGTAACTTGAGATGGCTTTAAATTGTTAAGAATTATGAACTTTATCAAATATTACATTTATTGGCAAAATCGATTTTTCTGCATATTTCACTAATCAAACGACTCATGGATTAAGCAGTTTACTGTAAAATCGTTTTAACAACGACAAAAAGGCACACATTTCGCAGATGAATTTGAAAATCTGATAGAAACAATCATTTTAGTCGCATGCTAGTGCTATGAGACAATCCCCAATTTCTCAAATGAACAAGTTATCACTTAGAAAATCGTCTCAATAGATGCTTGTGCCGTTATCAAAGTAATTACCGCCGACGTGAAACCTAAGATTACAAATAATGCAGTAACAACACAAACAACAACGTCTTGCAGCATATTTCCCTTGACACACACTTGTAAATCGCACAAAACGAATGAGTATAAGACAAGCAGTCAAACACATCTCACACCAGCAACACTTATAAATTGCACTATTTAAACCTGAGAGTTATCAAGGAAAATGAATAGATGCTGGAAATAAAAGCAGCGTGAGATGAAATGGGTTTACAAATTGTTCGTAACTTAATATTTTGCTGAAAAAATAATTATTATTATAAATATAAACACAAATTCTTAAACAGGCATTTTACTTTGTATTCCTTTTCTTCACATCTATAAACTTCTACCCTGTGTAATGACAGTATTTGAACTTGTTCTCATTGATCAACCGGTACTTTTGGACTTATTTTCTACCAATAATTTCTACGCAGACTTCTGACAGATGAAATTGTTGGCGAAGTTTATCTTATTGTCAATGATTAAATACATCGTGTGTACACCGTCATCTTGCTTGCTGCAGACCATTCATAGAACATGTTTATTTACCCGACTGGGGCAACTGACAACGACTAACGTTATCTAAGTTTTTGAGCCGAAAGGTGACAACAAATCTAACTCAAAACCGTCAGAAACAAAACATCGTCATCCCACTCCAAACATTTTATGGGTATGAGTGCTGCAAAAGAAACATTTTTCTAGGATAGCCCGATTGCATAGAATTGTATTTTAACACATTTATCATTACCCATCTAATCTCATTTGGAGTTGGGATATTCCGAAATTTAGGCAAAACTTAATTTAAAGCAAGCATTTCTTATCAATGAAGTACTATTTTGTTTTACAGTTTACGTATCATATAAATTCGAGAACATTTCCAGAAACCACAACGTGATGTCACTATTTGCAAGCAGGAAACAATCGCATATTTACTCCATATGATCACTTCGTTTTCATATTGCAATATGGGTCAAATATTGCTTACTGTCAGTGCATGGTGACGTCAAAAAGAATCCTGAAGGGATAATAATCTTAATAACTTAGATATTAAATTCTCCCAATTATGAAGAAGCTCTATGGGATAAATAACTTCAGAAATTAATAACAGTGAGACAAAGAAAATTCGGAAACGACACATTTATGAAATCGGGACTCTCAAACACAACCCAGCTATCCAGAGGCGAACAATAAAACTTAAAATATGTGGGGTAGAAAATGAATCTAAAAAGAAAGGACGTGAAGAACAATACAGGACAAGACATTATAAAACATGAACAGAATTATGACGAAAAAGAAAACAATACCGTCATCATAAAGATATAAAATGTACATAACAGTATGTAACCAAAACAAGACACATACGCAAATGCATATACGAAAAAACTCGAGATATAAATACATGCGATGAAAACAAATGATAATAAAAACATACAAAACCGCCGGCTGCAGAATTCTATAATTTGAATCAATAAGAATAAAAAAACTAGCCAGACGATATAAAATGCGAAATTATTTACTTTGTTTCTTCGCAAAACGGATTTCGACACGTACACTTGGTGCCTGTAAAAATGTATTATTCTTTTCAGACAATCTTGAAGATGAATGACAATTCTGAAAACGTATCATGTCATGGGAATAATTCAAAAAAGGAAAGTCTTATTTATTTGCAAAATAATCATTATATTTGTGAAGCATGTATTTGCTAGGATTAATTTTCAGATGAGAACAATGAATGTCATATTTAATTCGTGTTGAATCACATAAGTGTTGCTGAGAAATGTATGTCATTATATTTAAGAACAAAAAAGAAATCTCAAAACCGTTAACAAGGACTTAAGCTTTTTCCACGAAAATAATATTTTCTCTGGCAAGACACGACACTATTATCTTCAAACAGTGAAACCACTCACTAGGTATCTTCAACAAAATGTCGATGTCCTGTTTAACTTGAATGTCTTTACGTAACTAGGACACAGCAAAGGAAAGAAAGCACTCTTGTACACCCAATGACAAAGGAAATTTACCGACGTACATAAGAATAGTAATTACTTATTCAATTAAAAGATGATACTTTGCTACTCCCAAGTTTTCAGGTTCTTATCAGTATAGTCAATTATTTCCTGGAATGAACCATATTCTGGAATTATCAAGAGTCTAAAGAAAATGTCGAGTATGTTATGTCTGGGAGATTTGTATTCTAATATATGGTTACTGGAATTAACAAATCCGAACAGGGTATAGAAGTACGTATTGTTTTCTCATTTACAGTAAAGTGCGTCCCCAATGAATACACTGTAAGTTCAGATGGAGAAGCGGAGTTAAAAATTCAATCTAAACTAGTAAATGAAAAAGATATTCCATTAACTGTTCTTGATAAAAGTCTTACAGTTTCAATGTATTGAAAATCGACACGACGTTTCGGGATATTCGGTTAAATATTTCTGATTAGACAAATAACAGACCGAAAAGGAACAAGTGCTCGTGTTCTATAAGCCAATATGTTGCAGTTTTATTGGTTAAGATTTTGAGCTATATAACATAAACACTTGTTCATTTAATTAATAAATAAAGACAACAAAATAGTTAAATTCTGCCTCCGTTCTTTTAATCCAACATATAAATATATTCAATAATAATAACATGCGTAGTAGAAAAGTGTGTTTCATATAATTGAATGAAACACATAGTTTAATGCACACCAAACACATTTGTCGCATTGTCAAATCACTTTTAAGAGATTTCCATAAAATCAACACTTTTTTTTTTAAAGTGTTTATTAACACGATACTTTCGAATTTATGTGTCTAAATTAAGGATAAGATATAATATACGAAAATAAATGTAATAAATAGCAATTTGTTGGACCTGTCTACTTTAAACAATATCAAAGACAATACAACTTTCGAAGACAATCTCTATCCAATAGTCCTCACGATTTGGTCGAAAAAGTTCGTATACATTTATAAAGCAAAACATGCTTTTTTCGAACACTAATTATATCGTCATCCTACTTTGTATTGAATCCGCTTGACTATCATAACGAGAGATAACGTAATAATTACATTGACATTGTCTGATTAACATAACATTGTTTTTTGTTTTATTAATATAACATTGTTTTTTTATGTATAAAATACATATTCTGCAAATAATTCGTCTGTTATAAAGGTCAAGTTACTGTCTGTATGGATGTGAAGCACACTCAGCGATTAAGTGTGAGGTAAGCTAGCTGTTAAATCGATTTAAATCCCCAGTATTTATACTGACTGTTCCAAGCCTGTAGATCACTATGTGGTCAGTATTTCTTCTTATGTTTTGGATGTATTTTAAGTTCCATTTCCCATATGCAGTTTTCGGACTTGATACAATATTCTTGTCTCCCACATTTAGGTCATGGCCACGAGCTGTCTTGGTTTGTCAGATGGTTAATTACATCCATTTAATCCCTCCCTTCCTTGTTGTCCCTTGTAATTGTCCATGGCTGTTTTTGACAGTCAGCTAGACAATACCTTACCTCCCCATTTCGATAGATATTCGTTATCACGCCACCTCGATCCGAAATGATTCGTAGGTTAATGTTTCCCCGTAGCAACTTAACCCTTCATTTTCAGCTTCTTTCTTCCAGCGCGCGTTTCTATTTGACGTCATATCATGCCTGTATACATAAATCATTACGTCATTTAACGTCAGCGACAATTTCTATATTCATACGGTTTCAAACAATATTTATGTTTTTAAATTTTAGATTTAAATTTTGTCACTTTTCGTCTAGTTATTTAATTTCTTTTTACATATAACCATTATTTAAGGGGAATAGTGGTTGTTGTTTTTTATGGATTAGTTGCTACCGACTTAGTCGGATTGTGTGTAGATCTATAATTTAGATATGAATTACCATTCAGTGATTAAGAGTGAGGTTAGCTGGCTGTTAAATCGAATTAAATAAAGTATTTTTACAGACAGTTCCAAGGCTGTAGTTCGCTGTATGGTTATTATTTCTTTTTGTGTTTTAAATGTATGTTTTATTGCCCTTTGCAATTCTTTCACTTTATAAAGAGTTCATGTTATTTTCTCCCCATGTTCTGCCTGTTGTTGCTGGCTGTCTTGACTTGTCTTGTGACCTTTTCCATCCATTAATCCCCCCTTCACTGTTTGTCCTCTTTGATTCTCCTGGTTCTTTCTTATGGTCAGCCAGGTCAATCATTGCACCCCTGTTCCCTTACGTATGTAACGAGCCTCCTCAAATACCTTATGTTTTATGGATTGTTGATTTCCCCGAGGTCTGTGAGGAGAGGTTGAATGTCTTATGAATGTAGCGTTCCCTGCAGCGAGACTTATTCTTTTACATAAAGACGTCTGCTTTCAAACCATATTTTTTTTCTTGAGCAGACGTATTTATTCAACGATGCATGAGGGAATAGTTGTATTAAGGTGGTAATATGTTTAGCACAAAAGGATAGCCTATATCTTACTTGAATTAATGAAGTAACCGCAGCCAATACGTTCCATTCGTTTAGTTTATTAATACTTTCAAAATTGGAAGCTGAAATTAAGTAATCGTATTGCCCACTTCCATACATCCTTTA
The DNA here is from genome assembly GCA_032209605.1 of Mactromeris polynyma. Taxonomy (NCBI): domain Eukaryota; kingdom Metazoa; phylum Mollusca; class Bivalvia; order Venerida; family Mactridae; genus Mactromeris; species Mactromeris polynyma. The sequence continues at coordinate 35,821,088 of JASFXZ010000003.1, forward strand.
TAGTGAACCAGAAGTATTGAACTATTATCTGAAAACAAACAGCCGTATCCTATGTTTCGTTTTTATTTTGTGTCTTCTTTCAATTCTTGATTACATTTCGTAACCAAAGGATCTGTTTGAGAAGGCCCTTAATCACTTAAACAAAACCATATGCGCACACCATCTTACCCTTTTTGAATTATTAATAACGAATGTGTTTCTTGGAGTATTTGATTCCCGTTGATTCTATGATCTTACAATCTTTTCTATTAACGCCGACTTTTGTCATAAAGCATTCAACGTAACATTCCTCGGACAAAACAACTGAAAGCCACTGACAATGCTAAGAGTAATAGAGCTATAGGTAGGAAGTAGTAAGTTACACCACATACACACGACAATGATACAAAACAAAGCAGTAAATCTTGTATAATTGTGAACAGTTACACTGGGATTGGTTACAAAAACAAAACATTGATCACAGCATAACATTTTACAAAACATTGTCAATAGTGGTTTCGTTATTTTACAACCTGATGTCATGTTCAAATAAATATGTTGTCCGTAATATTGCTATGTATATGTATCATGCTCTTAGATTAAGAGATGATTTTATGTCAATATTTGTTTGACTGTATATATTAACTTATATATGGTTATGTCTATGTCATTCTACAACTATGTTGTTTTTACGTTATGTCTCCAGTTTTGGAACCTTACATATGTATTGCATATATTACAATGACCTTACTACGCTGTGTAATATATATATTGTATCATCTTGTGTGTGGGTCGGTGGCCTTATATATTTCACAATAAATATTTCAGATTCAGTGTAATAATAAGTAATGCATAAGATCAGACAATTTATTGTATCAAGAGTATACATATATATGTGAAATTGTTTATTGAATCAAAGCTGTAGATATCTGTCATGGTCGTACTTGATTGAATTTAGATAGATAGGTAAAATGTACAAAGATGCTGTATCTGCGAACTTTTTAATGAAGGCATTCGATTAATTGAAACTGCACCATACAAGTCAACTATTGTAAATTTTGATGAGATTTAGATAACCAGCCAACAAAAATACGTCTCGATATTTTCATGTCCTATCCGACACCTTGAACGCATCGCAGATTTTAAAATAATTTATGTTTTCAGTGACACAATTTAATATATTATCATCTATATATTGTATCCATTCTTGCTGAAATTTAGTTTTGATACCATTAAAGTCTTTACAGTTGACGAAACAATAGCTGTTTCAACGTTAGAAAATTATGATTTTTTTGTTTGATTTAATTTAAGATGTTTCTGGTTGAACTGAAAGTAAATTATTTTAATTGGCTTCATAAAGTATTGTCGTAACATTGACACAAATATTTTAACAAGAACCACTGCAATACATAATCGTTTAAAACAATTTTCTATCATAAAACTTTAAAAGAAAACGCTTGTTAAAAATGAAGTTTTTGTTGTTGATTCGTGCAACTTCTTTTTCGACCTATACAGATAAGTATATGATGTGTTTGTTCTTCGTTAAGGTATATTTATTATTTATATATATGAATTTATCAATATGAAATAAAAAATATGAGCATAGTATAACTTTAAATACTAACTAAGATATTACGATCTCCAAAATGATGCGTTGTGAGGATGGGATAGTATATTATTATGTTCTCTTCATGTTTATTTGCATGGTTCGGATTGTTGTGTTGTTCCCATTTCACTCCTTGCTTCGTGGACTTATTTACGTTTTAAATTATCACCAAGTGATGTATGAAATTAGAACCTGTGTTGTGATAGTGATGGCTCTTCTGGTGTTACTTTTTCACTCTCATAACGACGCCAACATGTAAGTTGCTTTAGCTTATCAACACATTCTATGGTATGTAGGGACAGTGCAATGTGACGTATAACGATATTGGCTTTTACGAGCATGGAGAATATAATATTAAAAGCAAATGAATCGTAGCTGTTTTTGACTTAAATACGTCAGTAAAATAATGTCGAACGACCATTTATTATTTATATCTAATAATTTGTTTTTATGATATACATGTATAAGAAAAAATGAGAAGAATCAATTACTGAATTGAAGTATCGGATATTACCGCCTCACATAGTGCGGTCTGACTTAGTTACTGACTTGAAAAAACAGTTCATTAATAGAAACAGTGTTTTCTGACAGAAATAATTAAACAAATGTCCATTTTGACTTTGTCCTTGCTGTTTTGACAGTATTCCCTGTTAAGCACATTTAGACTACAGCATTTCTTGTCAGGGACATTCCACACAAATTGGAAATGTTTTACACCGGCTTTGTTGAGTTACATATGGGTTTATTTCCTGACACGAACATGTAGTCTAATTAATATCTGGAAACTAAACTTTATATTCCATTCGAGACATTTGATACTAGAATCTTCCATTTACATTCCTTTATGGAATCTGTCGTAAATAACTCGGAATGTACGAAATAAATTGTTTACCCGAGCTCGAATTGAAAAAAAACGATCATTGATTTCGGGAAATTCCATGACAGTTGTTCGTGATTGGAAATTCCAAACATGGTTCTGATTATATAGATATACATTGTTTATTGCACGAAAATGAACGACGAAGTCGATCAAGAAATGTAAATGCAAAGCCTACGATCGATTAGGCAACAACTGTTACTATTGTGTCAATAAATATTTACAGTGTGCCAAAACTCAGATAGAGATACAATTAAAAGAAATGAATGTTAATGTTCGTTTAGATTAGGAGAAAAGAAAACAAATGCAACTATTTTAGCGAACACTTTATCTTGCTATTAGTGTACGTGTCATCGTTTTTTTTATTATTTATGTAACTTAACTATATGATTGCCTCGTTTTGTTTTACAATTTATCATAACTGGATTAATATGTATATATAATCATATTCGAAAGAAATACGTTTTAAGTGTTTTAAATATTGACGATAATAAAAGTAATGAATTATACGTCTTTTCCAAGTAGCATTTGTTTTGAACTGTTTCATTGATGTCTGACTTCACAATAATTACACTGCGTTTGCCTGCGACTAATGACACTCAGTAAATAAAATACACTTTCGTTTAAAGCATTTGATGATAGTTAGAAAATCGTCGCTTAATAAAGGCCAGATTCACAAAAACAGGGTCAATGCATTTATATTCGTTGGATATATAATACTGTTTGCCTTGGTATAACTTGCATATCACAATCAAATACGCATGTAAGTCAGCCTTTTATTCTGCTAAAATGCATTAAAGCCGTAAATGAAGTAGAGGAAACGAGGATGTACAATTTCGATGAAAGTTCTGAAACAATATTCAGGCTAAGCAAATGGCAAAACAAATGATGAATTAAACTGTCGTGGATTCTCAGAGAATGTAACAGACTGGGAATATTGCGATGATACAAGTTAGACATTCAAACCTTAATATTGAGATTAACTTCTCATATTTGCTGAACTTATAATTTAGTTGCATTTATACATCATATAATATTAACATATACTTATTATGTGAGTAATATTACAGTGGAACATAAATAGTGTACGGTGTAATGGACAACCAACTTAAATTCAAAGTATTAACTTTTGTGAATGAATAAAAACATAAATTGAATATACTGGGTTATGTAATGTTAGATACGTGAAATACAAAATCCAAGTAGATGCATACATTTTATCGAGTGTAAAACAATTATTGTTCGCTAAAGGCAACTCTGACAACATCGATAGAGTTGGCAAAAATCATGTAGTAACTCAAAGAAATCCCCAATTAACGAAAATCATTTTACTTCAGGGTAACTTGAATATACGGTGGTTTTTTGGTTAGATTATTCCTGGAACATATTATCGGGGGAAAATGAAGACCCGAAAAAGTCGAATTGATTGAATAATGATTTCCCACAAGCAAACAAGGAGAATTCGAAGAATTACAGAAAGGTTGTGTATGTCAAATACCAAGGTTCCTTTCTGTATTGACTTAGATTGATTAACGACACGATTAAGTGGCCTGTACATGGTTTATTATGGCCGAAACATTAGACAAGCTATTGCGTCAAAAGGTCGAGTAAAGCGATCATGTCTTAACCTGAATTAAGTAATATCCTCTGGATGTATATTGCTCCCGAAACGTGTTATATACCAAAGCATTTGTTTGGAAATCAAACTCACCCTGCTGCAAAAACTGTCGCGTCTGTCACTACCAGCCATTGATTCCGAAGTCCTCAAATCTTCTCTGCTTATTTTCCATAGCAATCCAGCTATTTCTTGTTCATATCGCCAGTTTCTGAAAACATACGAATAATGAGAGCTTTTAAATTCGCAGATCATTTAAGTACCGTTTCCAATAGTCCTTTACATTAGACCCTACATAACTTATATCACATTTTGACATTTTCCGGTTATGTAGGTTCTTATCGGCTGCTTGTCAATATCATGTAGCACTTTCTGATACGATTCTGTGTCACTCTGTTTTCACTAATTTTGAACTATCAAACGCGATCAGCAGGTAAAATACATTTCATATAGCTCAATTGATGCTTGCTACGGTGGATAAGGTCAATAATTCCCATTGACATGCGCTAATTGTATAAAGATGCGCACTTGTTTCAATCCAGTGCAGATTTTACACTGCTTCGATGTAATGGCTGTGCAACATAACGGTCAATATACGAATCGAAAATTAGACGAATTTTTTGGTGAGTGAACTTCCGGAATCCGGCATCGTTTAAGCGGGATAAATGACATGTGCGTAAAATTGTCTTATGGTTAAATGGGCATGTACACGTCTAATAGTTTAGACAACCTTTCCAAAACAGTGCAGGCAATTTACAGTCTGCACTGTTATAATAACATGTTGAGTGCGAGAAAGTTCATCTTATAGAATGAATTACGATCAACCAATCTCACAAATGCACCAGACATAACATGGTATCTGTTCCCTTGATTTTTATTTGAAAACAATAATTAGGTTACTTGTTTTGCAAGTCTAAGTTTCTGTTTAAGTCAATCAATTTGTGTCGATACATATTACATTCATAACTAAAGTATTCATATCGTATTAAAAATACACAAAAAGCTTTCTCTGTGGGTTGACATGTTATGTATAACTTAATCATATGATAAATCATCTACGCTACTTTTTAGCAAATGCTTCATTTCCAACGTTCAAGAACTCTTTAAACATTGCAGATTAAACTAGATATAAATGACACACTATCACATACTAGTAAGGTGTAACTGTATCCTTGGAAGAAACAGATGCTACTTAAATATTATAGTTGCCTTTTTCTGCTTTAAGGGATAATACGTAGACACTCATTCTTTGCAGTCGTATCGTTTGTAATAAGGTACACAAATATAGTACAGATAATCTTTACATATTTGTTACTTGTCTGTAAGACATTTCTCCAGACAACATATGCAACCAATTTTTGACAACCACTGAATCTAGTACAAATGCCGACAGCCATGGAAGTCATTTAAGCAATAGTTTAGAAGCCATTATATAGTTTAGAGACGCAATCGCTTTCAGTCTGTTCTAGAATGACAATACGAAATTAGAGGACACCATTATTACAATCCTATTATTTACTGAATTCTAGCGAATCGTCGAGATGAACACACCGAAACGTCTGGAGGACGATAATATGATTTTGGATTTGAAATATTGGTAGTGGTATGGCTAAACTGTATAATCCGTGAAACTAACACATCAATATCATTTTCAAACAGAAACTTTGTTCACATGTAGGAGTTTAGCCCCGAGTCAATAACTGAAGTGCGGTTGAAAAACATAACGTCTTAACTAATAAGAAAAACTACTTTTATCGATATTTTTTACAAGACATTTCAAGAACCTTACATAATTAATATACTTAAAAAACACCAGTGATCATGTTGCATTGGATGTCAAACAAGTGTTTACTAATATTCTTAGAATAACGATTAATAGCCGATTCGGTACAAATATTGGCAGAAACTGTACGTTAGATCCCACTCAAAACTCCATGAAAACCTTGTGTTCTGTTTCGTTTTCATATAATGCGATGGTGCATGTGCTTACATTATGGTGGTATAATCAAACCAGTCATATAGTACTTAAACGTCGCATCAAAATATAATCATTTGCAAAGCATGGCGAACACTCCTTGAAGCGTAATGATCTGTACCCGCAACTGCAAAACTACATGGCAATTAATTATTTTTGCCAATTGAAACAAAAACATACAATTCAATTCCCTATTTGAATTAAATAGGTTGCACTATGAATTATCTACGTTGTTGACAAAATAAGTTGTTGGTACGCTGTATGTGAACAATATTTTAATTCAGTATGGAATGTTACTATTAAAGAAACTCAATAAGAAGATAATGCAACATGTTCCTTTGGAAAATGTGGAAAATATGGAAAGTAGCCGTGTTAATGTTATAGACTATTCAGCAATGGAATTATCAAAGATATAGTTAAAGCTACCACCGAAATTGATTATACAGTATCAATACTCATTTGTCAAAGGAAACAAACTCTGCAAGAAATGCGTGCAACATTTTGCGACGGACCAACCGACGTCAAAACCGATTGTACGATGACTCCTATCAATATATTCAAAATTAGTATTCGGGATTTCAATTACGTGAAGAATAACTCACAAAGAAAGAAACAGAACCTTCCACTTAATTCCAAACAACACTTCTCTGGCAAAAGTATTGCGTTCGATAATGTTGAAGCGATGTTTTCTTGTGATGTCTTGTGATTAGAGTTCTGTCATTAAAACTTGATTGACCTAAATGTAAGCTAAATTACGCGCTATTAGTTTTTTTAGAAAGATATTAGCGCATTTTATGGGTAATCAGTTATATTGTAGGTTAAACAAAACGCAATGGATAAACTCGTATATGTCAAAATGTTTAGTTCATTAAGTACCTTTTCCGTTAGACGATATGTTACTTTCTCAGACAGTTTCCTAGATATGCCGCGCAGTTTTACATAATTATTAAATGCTTCATTTCTCTTGATAACATATCATTAAACCAATAATTCAGAGAATATGTTATCTGTCAACCAAACTCCTAATGAAGATTTATTCCAAGTGAGCGTTGATACGATATATAACTTGTCAATTACATTCTATCAAAGAACCAAAGATATCATTCCTAAATGAACGTCTCCAACGAGAGAGATCACATTTTACGCAGTTTATTATCGGATTGATTTCCAACACAGACATGTAATATGATGTCTCTGTCACAATAAACAGAATACTTAGTATTTATAATCACATCGTTAAAAAGGTATTAATATTCTGCTACATAATTTACTTTGAGAACACCAGCACAATTACTCGCTGTTAATGTAATAAGCAACAAATTCATTAAAGAACTGTGTATCAACTACTTGTCAGATTTTCCTATCTACTAGCTATCTCCTATTCATGTTTGTGCCTTTTCACTTTTGCCTCCGCATTTGTAGCGATCAAGTCGCAATGGCTTTTAGGGTGGTTGCATTACTAAAGCATTTGGCATTTTCTGGTGGAGTCTAATTCATAGTAAATTATCCAAAATCCAGAGAAATAAAAGCTATGTTCGTCTGCAAGAACTTTTTCACATATTTGACATGTGTGATAACATTATAAGTTATCAACAATAGAACAAGAAAAAATAACACACCGTACTAAACATATAGCAGATAAATATGTTATCTAATCGAAGAAATCTAGATCAGTGACCCGACTCAGACGAAATAGAATGATGGCGATGAATGCAAACTAAGAACAAGTGAACAAGTCCTCGTAGATTGTTATCACGAAATTTCTATTCCTGTTACAGAAGATTCAATATTCTTGTGTATGTATTTTTCCCAGTCGACTGACTGATGTCTGGGTTGATGTATTACTTAAACTAAAAGGACTACTGATATAGTAATTAATGTATGGCGTGAGCTGAGTTCAGACAAGTTGTATTCGCGTGATGTACGATGGGCAATTCGGGTAAAATCATATGCAATAGAGTTATCTAGATTCTGATCCATTTCTAACCAATCCACAACCAATTAACAATCAGTTTAATCTAACATAAATGTATCGGATACAGGGTAAATATGACAATATGCATTTGCAAGAGTTCATGTTATAAGCTTAAATATTTCTAATAAGCGTGACAATTAATTGCTTCAACACATAATTCACAATTTTGATGCGGATATGGTTCTCCTTTCAAACAAATAAGTGGATAAACAAGACATATCTTGAAAACAGATGGTCGGCGCGAGCTGAAGCAAACAAATGAGTGGCAATCTAGGTTAATAAGAGTTGTTGTGCAACATAAATTCTGACGATTGCTGGTCACTGGATATGCTCCGCTATAGTAACTCCGATACCTGTAAGGGAAGTTAACTTCGTAAGAAATTGGACAAGAAGAAATCCGTAATTTGATTAGTCATTAACAGAACAGAAAAGTAAAGTATGTTTCCATGTAGTTCATTTGTATTTATTGTAACAGTCGTACAATCACACAATCATGTTAATAAACTTGTTACATATCGATCTAATCTGATTAAAACAATACACATGTTCGTGACTGGTACATAAAACCTAGAATCTGCTTAATTCAAACGCCGGACATTTTCACATGCATAAGCAAGAAATTATCAATATATAGTGCTTATGTTGTATTAGAAGTGGATTTCGGAAATGGAAAATGGATTTCGGCAAGTTACCGACATTCAATGAAATTCGGTATGGTAACGTACCCCTAATCGAAATATTAACCGGTCCGCGTCAAGGTTACAACCGTTGTTTGATTGAAGAGAAGTTGGTTAAGTTGGTTAACGTAATATTTGATTGATTTACGCAACACTAGTATGCAAATAGCAAAGCTATGTTCGTACGGCCGCGCCGAAACAGAAAAGCTGCAGAAAATACAACGAACGAAGAGCTCAGCTATCACAAAAGCACAAGAAAAAGCAAACATATAAACATACATGTAGACAACTAGTAAGACAAAAGGGACATCAGACACAAAGATAAAGGATATGTAAACATAGCAGGACCGCCTTGGAACGACCGCTCGGCGATTAGACATGAAATAGGTGTTTACCAAACATCGCCCTTATCTTACCGTCATGTTTTAATTCATTATTTTATCATTGAAAGCAACAATACTCTACTTCCGTGTATTTACATATTTCACCAACATATTAGACATTATTTGTGTTTAACTTCTTAAGTTTCTTAAACACTACATATGACACTAAATATAAACCGCAAAAGACGCAAAATGACTAGACACACAACACTGTCAGTACAAATATATATATTTAATTTAGAAAAATCAGGTACACCATCAGGAAAACAACGCAGTAAATATCGTAATTTTCCTGAAACACTTCTTTTCCTGAAGGCCACACACAGATCAGAACTTCCCCAGACAGATCTTGACAGAAGAAAGGGAGGATGCACATATGGAGGGACTTATGTCTTTGACTTGGCATACATTGATTTAGTGTTTGGCATGTTGGTAACTACCAATCGGCAATCATAATTTCAGCACACGCTGTATCTGTTCTAATCAATACTATTTGATGTTGTAAATGTTTTGAAATGTCTAAAGGGATGACACGTAGACTTTTATGCAAACATTTCTCACAGACGCATCGCTTGTGCATGAATACACAAAAGTTATTAAAAGACACTAAACCCTAATTGAAAATTTTCGCAAAGCCTAGAAAAGCCATTAAAAGACATTGCAGAACATTTATGCAAACATACTCTGCAGTGCCTTGATAAGCATTAAGCGAACAGTAAATTGGAATAAGCAAAAAGCTTTTCATAGCAATAGGGGTTGACGCATAATCTCTGTTTATGCAATGCTATTCAAGTAATGTAAGCTACGAAGTTATCTCCCCTTGTAGGTATCGGAGTTACTATAGCGGAGCATACATATCCAGTGACCAGCAATCGTCAGATTTTATGTTGCACAACAAATCTTATTAACCTAGATTGCCACTCATTCGTTTGCTTCAGCTCGCGCCGACCATCTGTTTTCAATTAGGTGCCTTTAAAATTTATGTTAGGGTTCGCCGAAAGGAAACCCATAAATAGGTATTAACATATTAGAAGCTCCCGATTAGGCAGTTTCATTCGTTGATGTTTTAAACTAGCACTAGCACACGTTAGTCGTCTTATACATATATTGTATAAGAGGATATTGGAAGTCGCTGGTAGTAGTACACGATCGGAACAAATACTTGTTAAATAGTCGGAATACTATTGTTGACAGGCATACGTACTGCCAAAACCACGATACAATCAAATAAAGATATCAATATTGACATCTATGACCGCACATTTGTAATTTTTTATTTGCTTTATTTGTATCGTTACAATTAATATACAAACTACCCGTTATATTACGCGTACATACTTATGTAAAAAGCACACGCCACTACATCAACGTGCCTAGAATGTTCATTGTCAAATGTGTACTTGGTAATTCAAATATTGGTAGAAAATCCACAGTACTTTAATGAATTTGTTGCTTATTACACTAACAGCGAGTAATTGTGCTGGTGTTCTCAAAGTAAATTATGTAGCAATTAACAATTAAGCATATTAGCGACTAAATCAGTTTTGGCAAAACCTGATAAAAATCTTGAGCATAATCTGCATTCGAAGGCACTTTACCCTACTGCGTTTCTTTTCTATTTTAGACTGTTTTCACGTATTCGCGAATTGCTCTTGACTGCAGAGTGTAGATAACGAACCAGTTTGATTGATATGTTAATTAAATGTCCAATATTTGCCTGAACGAATTTACTAGAGGTCCAAAGTACAAACAACCATGATGTACATAAACGATTAATTTGTTACAGCTAGGGAACGCCACACACACAAGACAATATCTCCTCTCACAGATCCACGGAAATATCTACCCACGAAACATTAGGAGTTGAGGAGGTGCAATGGCAAATATCTAAGATATGTTTGGGACTTGTCTGGGAGTCTATTAAAACATGTAGACTTTAAGGGAATAACCAAGGAGGAAGGAATGGAATAAATGGAATCATCCACAGGACAATCTAAGAAAGCAAGTGGTCAAAGGCCAAAATGGGGGGGGGGGGTTTCAGGAAGAACACTGATATTATATCAAGTCAAGAAACTACACATGGGAAAGTATCATGTTTGTTATGTCTTTAATACAATAAACGTGCTGATCGATAGTGAGGGAGTTGCACAAGAAGACCACATATACAAAACAGGGCCACACTCATCAGATCCTTAGGGTACGATCCATCGGTTCTATATAAAGCAAGTCCATACTCCCGTGTGTTATATCCAGGTTCACACTATCTGCTGACTGACCTGAACTATACACATGTGCCATTCGATTAATAAGAATTCATGACTAAAGTTTGTTTGATGAATTTATAGACGGTGCAGTTTTAATTGCGCAAAAGAACTGAACGTTGCTTGAATGTTACACGGATCAAAGCGTTAAATGTTGGTTCTTATAATGCATCTGAACTTTATTTCTTGTATTGAATACGAGGCCGAAAATCTCAAATCAGGATTGTATCTTGAAATGTTTCAGAATTCAGAAGTGGATGCTTTGCGCGCACGATCAACACAAGCAAACGTAAATGGTAGTTGCTCCTTGTTATTTCACGTCGGTTACAATTTAATTATTTCACTTATTTATTCTATAGTTTAAATAGTACACAGTGTTGATGAGCAACAAAAATATAAAATCTGTAAATTATTCAACAAAATTGATAGCAGCATTGGTAGCAGTTGTGAAAACACAAAGCTTTTTGTTATCTTAATCCATCAATCCACACCGCTTAGTTTCATACATAGGTCAGTAATAATAATATTTAGTGATCAACTATGCCACATTTTTATAAAAAAGTAAAGATGTAGTGCAACAAGCGACAGATGTGTTATCGGTTTATCACGTGACGTTATAGTCCAAAAAAGGAAGGTGTGTTTATAAAGTGTCTAAAGATAGATTGTCTTACGTATATTCATTTTTGTATAATCGGTCAACTTCCTGTGACAACGGGACAATTATTTACATAAGATTGCACTATTGTACTCGGTACATTGATGTCATAGAATAATGATAAAATATAATAATACAAACAAATATTAGCTGATTAATTATTTGTATGCGAAAAAGGATGATAATAAATACGATTTGTAGATCTTTCAAATGGTTTGAATCATTACTGTTCCCGCAACTGGTAGCATGCCCCTTGTTATCCCCAATAATTTTCAACGCTTGTTTTTGCTACTCGGTCACACCATTCAATGTTCCCCCATGCCTATTCATGTTAACACTTGTACCTCCACAATGCCTGATGTTTTGTGGATTGTTATTTTCCCAGGGGTCTGTTTGGGGAGGCATTGTCTAGCGTATGTGGCGTTCCCTATCTCTTTTAGCAAATACTATATTTAAGGTTGTTCATATATTATGAATAATTAACGCGGAACACGGTATAATGCCATTCACTTAGTTCACCCGGGTAAATTTACTTCTTCATGAAGTTCATGATTCCATTGATTCCATTGTTTATTATATCACCATCTTGTTTTGAATCATAAAACTCATGCACTGTGTCAATGTGTGAAGTTCACGATTGTATGAACGGATGAATTAAGAAGTTACCTCCGGCATTTCGTTCTTAACGTCAGTCATATTGTTTAATCTTTAAATCAAAAAACATAAACACTTATACTAATATACATGTACTTGGAAATGGGTCATTGTCGGAAAGTGGACGAATATCTTACACCCATCAATGCATGTCTTTAAATGTCCTCTTGTTTAAAGCAATTATCTTGCACGTTGTTCGGCTTAAGCAATGAAATTCCGATACTGATATTCTTACAGTGCGTTTGGGGAAGATTTAGGACAAAATGTCACTTTTTCAATTAATCAAACCTTAAGATTACGAGATATATCGAATATCGTCCATAAAAACTTAATTCTCGCACAAATCCTCATTTCACTCAGATAATTGTTTTCTGTAACAGACATATTTCACCTTATCAGTCAGATGTGTACGACACACAGCACATATTGTTTACATACCTAATTTTAAGTTTCTCTTGATAGCAGATAACTAACCCGTCGACAGAACCGAATTTGTATTTTGTCCAAATGAGCGTATAAATTTAGGTCAAAATCAATATTATACAGCTACGCCGAAAAGTTCCTTCACGTGTCTACATAATTATGATCATCGTTGTTCATAGCTAATATAATACATTTACCCAAGGCGTGTCTCAAATATCAACAAACAGAAACACAGTCACATACTTATGTGATGCAATTAAATATATATTTGTGCTCCGGGTCGATCAAATTGCAATTTTATATCTTAGTTCAAAATAAGGATAAAACGCTCTTAGATAGCAATTGGTAATGCATAGTACGAGTATAATGATGTATGTTCGGAAATGATTGTAAGGATAGCGACAGGGAAGGTCACATACACAATACACGCACATACCACTACACATATCCTTATGGTACGAGATAAACAATGAATCATAGGTATGCAACACACCAAGAAGGAGGAGTTAGTGGAACAGTGCACAACAAGGCACTTGAATGGAAACTAGGCAACACAGACCAGTATTGAGTGTTGTATATATACCGTGTTATAACGGAACATGAACATATGGAAACATAAAATCCTGTCGATATGCCAAAACAGCATATTCGGAGATATTTAAATCTAGAAATGATGAATGTATCCCTCGAGATGTGTGCCGTCCCTATAAATTATTTATCATGTTAGTACTTCAGCAATTCATATTCGTTACTATCCACAAACTATTGTAATCAGACAAAACATCAGGCTATCGGGATGCTGCGATGTCCTCTTCCACTTTGCAAGAGTTCTATCATTAAATATATCACGGATCGTATAATGTGTATTCCTTCAATATATATGCAAACTACATCAAAGACCCGATTCAGACAATGGTTATCAAATAATTCAATCAAACGGCAAATAATGCATAGTGAGTGTAAGTCAACGGCGTTACTGAATAAACTTGACACAAAGTTTTAGTTGGTTACAACTTTCAATTTACTTGAATACTCTTTTTGCAATCGACGCATGAAGCCGATGAGAAGGGCTCGTTGATCAGAGATATGAAGCATTATCTAATTTTAACGAATACTTGACTGTATATTCAGTATGGAAAAGAGCATCTAGAGCTATTTAGATCGTATTCTTTATCTCCGCTGTTGATCAACAAGAACATCTCTGCCTTTACTAGCGAGTACACTTCCCTTATTTACGGTGTCTACTCGACATTTCCAGCTCTCCTTAGAAGTACATAAGAATGGCCAAAATAACTTTTATAGTAATGTTTATTGGCACGTTTCATTTAGACATAGTATGAAAGATGTAAAAATGATCATTTCTTGTTAATGGATATTCCAGGACACCATTCAGTCGCCGGGAATGAAGAATGGTGATAAAGTACACTTATTCAGAAAAATGTTGAGAATTGACAAGAACCGATCGATAGACCTAATGCTTGACTCCTTTTTGGACTGATTCTTCTTAGGTAATATTTCTGTAATATTACTGTAACAACTTATTTTCTCTCTTTTTTACAAATAATGATATCGGTTTACACAGGCTAATGAAAGTTCAATTGTTTGCGTATGAAGCACAATAGCGCATTGGCCTCTGTTGATAAAATAAAAGTCCGTCATTATTTCTGTGAGGCAGAACTGGTTATAATGTTATAAGGATTTACATAATTATAGTTATTGTGATTGATTACATTTTTTCACGGACTGCTTCAAAAAAAGAAGTAAATACATTTAGATTGCGGGCATAACAATATCACCGTATCTAACGTGTTTATATTCTTACAAGTATTGACAGAACATGTGCTTGATAATAAACGATTCATACATTATTAGATTTTGAATGAGTTTATTTTTCTTTATATCAAATAGTGTGTGTAATTATTTAAATGACCAAATGTTAATCTTATCTCAACACTGAATTTAGCAGAAAAAAAACGAAAATGGAATATACCACTGCCCAACAAGTCCATATAGTGACATCAATTGGTATCTGACATGTTCTCCACCCAAAGTAGCTTTACTGCTTTGGTATTTTGTTGCGTATCCAATACATGCTACCAAATGTTGTTGACTAGCAAAATCTGTGTTTACATTATGACTATATAAATGATTTATAAGTGTTATCGTTGACAACCTATTTGTAGACAGTCAACAACAGAACTGACATTCGGTTAACCACCTCGCATCTTTTATTACGCCTGTCTATCAATGTTATTCAAGTGTCATCAAGTGATATTATAATTACAGACACCAGGAATATAAAATTATATTAATGTTGATGGTAATAAATCTTGAACGTGTGTGCAAATACACCAGGGCGTATGCTGCACGAATGGATATTGCCACAGAAAAGAGGGAGCGGGAGAGGGAGAGAGGGAGAGAGGGAGAGAGGGAGAGAGGGAGAGAGGGAGAGAGGGAGGATAATTGTTCCAACTAAATGTTTGCATAAGTATAATTATTTGATTTGACAGTGACAATGCTGCAAGCGTTTCACATAAAAATAGACCAAGATTGATGTAACAATTAAATGGGAGTATTGCTCTTCAAGATGAGACAATTATGAATCTTAGAATGCGAATATATGCAGTTGTATTGGAAACGTCAGTAAAGCTCTAATTTGATAGAAAACTTCAATTAACTTAGATAGGAACTTCCTGTAATAAGATATAATTTTACAGAATCAATTTGTTTTCCTCGTCACGTGTCACGTACTTTTAAACGTAAGTAATGCTTACGTTCTCCCGATAATAGATCACAAAATGTCTGGTTGGAGAGGGCGTAATTTGTCAATCAGATTCCAAACAGAGCGGGTTGATTCTATTTGAACAGTAGATTGCCGCGGCACAACTGCTTTATTTATTCATTGCTAGAAATGACTAAATTACTGAAAACGTATTTTAATAAACATTAATTTCACCAACTTATAACTTGTTTGATTATTGACTTGGACACGTACGAGGTATGACTATATTCTTGCATACCGTTTAAATATAGAACAGGCATACACATTATGGGAACATTTACAACATAAATAGTGTACTCATTATTTCGAGAAGAACACGTTTTCAAATTAGGTACCACAACTACAGGGCCGAACATATCAACGAATACCAGGCTTCATTTAATCATTTCTGTTTTTGTTGTGGAAACACCCGATCTGCAAATATACGTGTAATTCATACGACTATTTGTGGCATCATTCCTAGTTTAATAAAATTGCATAATATTGAAACATCTCTTTTGGCCTCCACTAAGCTAGTACACGGCACACTCGATCTGCAAAAATACGTGTAATTCATACGACTATTTGTGGCATCATTCCTATTTGAATACAATTAGATAATATTGAAATATCTCTTTGTGCCCTCGCGAAGCTAGTACACGGCATAATCGTCAACTTAAAAAAAGAACACCTTAGAAATTACGAAACATAGTTTGTCTAGTCTCCAAGATGGATTATATGCATGCTTCTGTCAAGATGCGTTAAGTCTTCATCATTACTTGTTCATGGACAGTATGGTGCTTGTACTATCTGTCTACGTTATATCCGGGAAATATCGTAACCAGACGAAACTTTTAAGTTCTCTTAAAGATGGTTTTCCGAGAAACATATCGCATTAATTATATTCAATTTGATGAATAATTTTTCATCTGATTATTATTTGAAAACGGCTTCAGTGACCCACGTATGACAGTGCAGAATATCATATAGCTTTATCGAACACTGAACTTTTGGGAGTATTTCCCCAGCCGTCTCCTGTCTTATTTGATTATTATATCTTCTGAGAGTAGAGTGTTATAATCTAAAAGGTTTTTACATAATTAGACCATTGTGTGTGATAGTTGCGTGGATTAACCTGAATATAGAGAACGGTATTGCACTTATTTACAACTGTACATTGACCTTAGAGAACGTCTTACTTGTAATGTTCCTTCGCAGGCAACTGACTTATTGCTCTAACCACGAAAATAACACATTATTTAGAAGCAGATACATTTGCCACACTATCTCCAATACTATTTATATAAAGTGGGCAAAGAAACATTGTTTAAATAGATATTCCGGATTGGTATAAATGGGGGTTTCCCTCGCACCCTGTGGTAAAACAACAATATACTGTAGCATCGTTCTCGAATAGAAATTAAAATAAAGACACGATTTAACATCTCACAGAACTTCAATGAATCTTTATTTAAATGTTTCAGTACCGCTGGTCAAGTAAATTCCGGGTATCATCTATTGGTCACCTTATGAAAATGGTCGATTTGTACGCAGTCGTATACTCAAATATAAAGTTTGCGTTTTAATGATAGTAACATGGTTCTGTTCTAATTGTAACAAATGTGGTTCGGTTGTATCGCTTATTTTGGCGATAAATTAACCCAATTAGAAAAAAAACATGTAGATACTTAAAATGGCACAAGTTTATACATTCAGCATACTCGTGTTCCGCTTTTACAATTCGAGTCTAAAATGTACGATGTGAATTGGCAACACAACATTTTGAATGCATGTTACTCTCCGATATTTTATTGAACAAGACGTCTTTATATTACTTTAATACACGTGATTGTATGGGTTTAGCGTCTTTCGAAGGAGCTATGCTGACATTGATTAGAGGTTGTCATAAATATATTACCACACCGTCGCCTGCATTTTACGAGAGGAAAAATCGGCAATTGCGGTGTGAATATCACCGTGACGGTACTACCATTTGAATGTCGATAGTTATCAGGACCTCAAACCAGACTTCTAACCTGAAGAACATCTAAGGTCTACAGACAGTCAGTGTAGAAAGTCTTCAAATTTGTTTTAGTATAGGACCCATTGATTGAATGACGAACTGTATGGTTTTGATATTTATTTTAAAACAAAGAGGCAGATGTATTCATTTGTAGCATTAACCTAATATTCATGTTTCATGTGATCTTCCCTATAATTTCTTGTTTCAAGCGACATTAATTAATCCGCAACAAGATAAAATGGTCATTGAAATCTTTTTGACATTCGTTGCATAGTATTTTTTAAAATTAATAACAATGTAACTGCTTATGAAAGTTTTTTTATAGCATATAGGATGCATCAGTAAGAGGTAGACAAATTTTGACTACGAACATACAATTCAAAGATATACGACACGATTGAGTATATAGCTAGCAATGCATACTTACTAATAACTAATGCATGTGTTTCCCTGGGCAATGTGATGGGAGGCAGTGTCTTGCTACGTAATTTATTTCTCAAATAAGAAAATCAGTGAAAACATAAGGCAGACTTTGTATATGCAGTCATAAGCAGCTTTAGATGTGCTATGGCCAGATACATTTGTGGATGGAGTTGATGGAAAGTTCGCTATGATAAACAAATACATATTTTATTAAGATTGAGCCAGCAATCAAACATTGTGTTTCTTCCGGAAATTAGGCATTACACTGCCTTATCATTACAGTGTCTATGTTCTCTTGGATTAATGTCCTAATATAAATGCAATCAGCGACAATGCCTGTCAGGAAACGGACGTCGAAGAATTAGACAATCCCATTGTATCAAAACGACACTTAATGTCCAATGTAATAAACAGTGACTTTAAAACGTTTTAGACTAGGTGTCAAAAACTTGTCTAGACGTATTATGGTAAAGGAATAAATGTTATAGACTTGTCTGAATTAAATTATATTAAGCCAATAATCTGGCTGATATATAAACAGAAAACAAAAATATGATTAAACTTAATGCCAAAGTATATCATATGGAAAAATATGAATCATCCCATTGACAGTATTTGTACGTACATTTCGTACCACGATGACCACAATGAAAACGGACACAGTTATAAAGAATTGGTGTTTTTACACCGGAAACAATACATTTTAACAGGTGCAAAAACACTTTTTCAGTATTTTTCGTCGCAGCCGTTCTAAAAATGGCTTTGCTATTTGCATATCAGGGTTGTGTAAACCAATCTTATATTTCGTTAATCACTAAACCAACTTCTCTTCAACCATACAGCGTTTGTAACATTGACGCGGATTGGTTAACCTTTCGATAAGGTGTACGTTACCTTACTGAAATCCACTGAATATCGGGTCTGATATCATTGTATTTAATTTATTAACAATCGTGACAAACATTCCACATGTTTTTCAATTTTAAGGTTCTACCATTATTACTGACCATTTTTTTGTATTTCGGTTTGAACATCTTGCATTTCTAGAACAAGTCGGATTGAAGATCTTTTGGAAAAGATTTACTATTTTTCAATAAATTTTGATTTTGTTTCGCATTTCTGTCTTATGTTTTAGTTTTGTTTCATATTCCATGCAAACCATCTTAACTATTTACACATACTTTGATATTATAAAACTGTTTAGTTACAAAAAGGAAACTTGTATGCAACGAGTTGCCAGCTTGGCTACAGAGACGAGTGGTACCGTCCCACAGCACTTTTGTGCTTTGATTCTTTACTGGAATCCACTTCATATACAACATCTGCACTATATATTGCTAATTTCTTGTTGTAATATTAACTCTAAGGATGATTTAAATGTACATACAAAACATCTAATGAACATGTTGCATATTAAGAAAAAAATAGACGATTACGTCTCCAGTGGATTTCAGTAAGGTAATGTAGCGTTCGATATGCCTATATATGTATTTATCAAACCTAAAACATTAACTTGTTTATTGTTAGGTATTTTGTCTTCCAAAGCAAAGTAATGAACGCTATTATTGAAGTTTACAAAGAAAACATTTGATCACGATAGAGGCGTTATTATTATTTTTGGTAACAAGACGATGATGTATGAAAACCAGATGGACATAATATAATTTGCCTTAGCAATTGCTTCAATAGGTAGATCTATAGTATATTTCGAGATTTATTTAGTGAGTCAACCCCTCGGAACTTGTCCGGCGTTGGAATTAAGAAGAGTCTAGGTTTTATGTATCAGTCACGAACATTTGAATTGTTTTAATCAGATTAATCGATATGCAACACGTTTATTGACATGAATGAGTGATTTCACGACTGATACAATAAGCATTGATAAACTGTATTGAAGCAGACTATACTGTCAATGACTAATCTCCACAACGTAGTCATCTCCCCTTACATGTATCTGAGTTACTATAGTGTAGCATCATCGAGTGACCAGCAATCGTAACATCTTGGCAATTTTTATCTTGCACAACAAATCTTAACCTTCAGATCTTGCAACTAATTTGCTTGCTTCAGATTGCGCCGACGATCTGTTTGCAAGATTTCCTTTGTATATAAGACATTAACCTGATTAGTGAATGTCTAAATTAATACCCAATTTGTTATCAAGGCTGAAGCTATGACCATTCCTAGTTGGTTGGATTAACGGTTTTTACCAAAGTTAATTAAATGTAAAAAGACATAATTAACAAGTAATTCTGATTTAAACACATTCATCAAATGCGAGAAAAAAGTGAAAAGGTGGTATCTCAATTGTCAGAAGAGTATTTTATGTACATAAAATTGTTGTTGCATGCATATACTCATTTTCAGTTGAAACCAGACAAACTCGGATAAAAATCTAAGTTGAATAATTCTAGGTTTATTTTTGAAACGAATTAAATGTATTTGATGAACCAAAACGCTTACAACAGTTTCAAATTTAATGTTAACTTGGATGCCAGCCCTAGTAATGACTTACCTGTAAATAACAAGAGCGACAATGATTGCGACCAGTGCTATTCCACCTATTATACCACCCAGAATTTCCAGCGTATAAGTATTTGGTGGAATACATTTTTCGCCTCGGTAACCGCAATCTGGTTCATCGATGGGAGGTTCGCCATTGACCCAAAAAATCTGCTTGTTTGATCGAATCCGGAAAACCTGTGCGAGAAAAATATTAATACGTATACTTCACACACAGTAATTTCATTACGAGCAGTTACGTCAGAATAAATACAACACAATAATGGTGTGTTTGACGTTTACGCCTTTTTTCAACATTTTCATTTCAGTTATGCTCGATTGTCAGTTAACATAACCAAGTTTTCTGGGTTCCCTGTTTTCCTGCAAGCAACTGACAACTTCTCCTCATGAAGGGAACAAAATAAAACTAACATGTTTCAACACTTAAGGTATAATTAATTTTAATATCGGACATGTTTTTGAAAATATAATGTATATTAGTTTTAAGTTCGAGACAAAGAACAATACATTTCCGATTTATGAAATATTTTTGGGTCTTTAACGAAATACAAAATTGCGGTGTATTCAATATTTTAATGTTTGTACAATCGGAAAGGACAAATGTCGTTATGTACCAAAAACCACAGACAAAAGTATGGCCATTAGCTGATTTAACCGATATACTCTTTCCTTTGATAAACGGTTCAAGCTCTCTTGGCATCTCACTATTGGCACGTATAGTGGTACTTAAATGATTTTGTATTCCTTTAAGATCTCATATTGTGACTGAAGTTACTACTAATCAACACTTCCTCTGTGCTGGTTCAATATATGTGCCAGTCATCTGACAACTCACCATTCATCAGAGTTCTGAGAATTTCCCAAAGGCGAAACAAAGTATCGCACAAGCATTAATTGTATTGTTCTTCTTTAGGGCAAATGTTACAAGTGCATATCAACTGTCGATAGCACATTGATATGTCATAAAGTTGCTATATAAATACCCAACTCTATGACTTCGAACTGTGGTTTAACATTTAGCGAACTATCACTCGTCAGTGCTTCATAATCAAGGGTGAACTCATGGAGATCAATAATAACATACTTAACAAGGTGTTTCGTTCATGAAGAGAATGTATATACACACTGATCACATAAAGTATAAGTCCACATTTTATTTGTTAATGTTATGCCTGTCAAATTAGCGATATTATGTGAAAACATCAGTCTACAACTCTCAGTTACAGGTTTCAAAGTTTATACCTGAATAAGACTACGACTGTGGACAAGTTTGTCAAACAATGACTGAACCTCTGATTCTGCAATTGACGCGAGCAAGATACAACAAAAGTTAAAGTGGTTTACTTGCACGTCCAAAATAGTTCACCGAACGATATTGATCAGCACTTTTCTTTTTTATGATAAGTTCTGTAATCCCTGTCTGCGTTTCTTTTTCTTTTCAGTATATAGATTGAATTGAATTATTTTTAAACTGCAATAGGTAACTGGCGATTTCTTTGCTACTAATACCACGGAACTCGTGGATTATATGATTGCACATTTAACGAATCATTTCTGGAAAAGTCCCACGACTGTGAAATGTTGAAACACAAGATGTATAGTTGTACAAAACATAATGACAAGTGACACGGTACGTAATGAAGTTATGAAACGAAAACTATGACTTGCATGTTTCCATGTAATCTCATGTCTTTTTGTGTTTTTCTATCGAAAAGAAAATGTGAATTGTGATGATGATAATCATTATCATGATTTGTGAGAATTACAAGATGCCAACACACGTATTGTCCGTAGTATTATATACTTATATATGTTCTCATTATTGTATGCCTAATTACATATATATTTAGTTCTAGTATATAAGCGTCTACTGGACCAGAATTGATACATAATATGAAACAGACGGCGGATAATATGTGATTTAAAATATGACATGTCACGTTTTAGGAAAGTCTCCACTATCCACCCCTTTCATAAGCCCTGTATTATGAGATACTTCTGAAAATACATTTAATTAAATTTGTCACACTTATGGCAACGTTTGAGATAGTTAGTGTCTGAAAGTAAGATCAATCAAATGATGCTGAAAAACTACTCAGACATTGGTTATGTAATTTTTGATCGAAATGAAATAAAGCAAAGATCAGACGGACTGCAAATTAAATTAAGAAAGAATACTATAGATGTACCACAATAACAATCATTAGAAGTTTTGGATTATAGAAACAAATGATTAAATGTCTGATTTTATCTCGTTTTATGGCCTGGTTTGTTAAAATTCTTTCCAGAGATAATGATATTGAATTGTCTATTGAGGTTATCGTTACGAAATTATCAAGTACATAAACCACGTAACGAACTCAGTCAAGTACTTGAATACGACACATGGAGTCGATAAAATAACAAACTCGTTACTGTCAAGACGACCGGCCATTCTAGTTTACTGTAACACAATACATTCACAGAGATAAATCTGGATTATTACAAATGTCAAGAGACCTTCATGATTTAAATACTACTCACAAAACAATTAACACACATTTTACTACAGTGCTGTTGAACGAACAGACATGTATTTGATAGAAATTAACATCTGATAAAACTATATGGATCAAGACAGTACTCGATCTTCTATCCGATAAGGGAGTGATTACATTGTTACAAGGAACGCAATGCCTCCCCACACAGACCCTCGGTAAACAACAGTACACAATACATTAGGCATTGATGAGTTGCAAGGACAACCATGTATGGGAATAGGGGGGATGGTTTGGTCGACCATAAAGAACAACTCGGGAGTGGGACTACAAGGGAGGAAAAACATGAGTGGATGGAATACATCACAAAACACGTCCAGACAGTCAGTAATAATAGTTGTACATCACATTATATCACGATTATACCCCTTCCTAAATATATTTATCAGTTTAACAAACAACTGATTAAATTTACAACTGTTATGTATATTGTGTAATAGATCTCGAAAAAAAAGGTTTAGTGATTCCAGTCTCTAACATAGATTTGACACTAGTTCCATATGTCAAAAGAGTTGAAGGATATCTATAGCAAAATTTACGCAACGTCTTACATAATATATGTGTAAGGAGTTTACCTGTTAGGCGAAGGTTACGCTAAATAAAGTCCTCAAAGCTACAATTGCCTCATAACACGGTATAATTTTGCAAGTTTTTATCTAATTGTTTGATAATCAGTCAGACAATTATTTATCGCACCCATCTGCTGGTGTTTAGTGTGCTGGTGTTTCCCTGCTATCTGGTGGCGAGGCATTGACTTGTGACTGTGGCGTTCCTTGTATAAACATAATCCGTCCTTTGAAATAGTCATATGTGGTGTTTTATGTCGTTTTAAAAGCATCAACGATTCGTTGCTTTAGGGTCGCTAATTGACCATTCGATTTAAATGTTACTAAATGAGTTAGGCTGTCCCGCCGTATTTCAGTAGTTAAGTACGGTTTTCCACAAGAAACACATGAATTAGAGGTAAAGGACACATGACATTGGATATATCATCCACGGGATTCGAAACTCCTGATTGGCTGTACAGTACTCGATCGACAGAGCTAACCGCAATTGGCTCTTTCAAAGTTGAACTACACTATTCTTATGTAAACGAGCTTCCCTACATTATATCAAAGAAGAGATTACAAATGGAATAGATTTAGCAGTTGCAAAATAATCAAGGAAAAGATAAGCATCGCTCGGGTTTACAAGCCTTTGTTACTCATGCTCACTTTAGTACTTACCGTTAAACCGTCGTAATTTTGATCTATTTCAAAATGTCCCACAGGTCTCATGGAAAAGTCAGAGAAATTCGTTTTAAAGGGTTGTCTCGATAACAGCGTATAATTCCCTACAGCGTCACCATTCATGTCAATGTGAGATATGTAGCCTTGTATTCCTGAAAAAAGGAACCTGCATTTGAATAATTCAGTTTTAACAAAGAACCTCTAGTAAGACCAATTTTGGTGATAATCAAATGGTTCCATGTTTCATTTCGTTCATACTGATCATTGTTTAATGAATTTGCGTTAAATAACATACATATTTAGATGGAGTATGTACAAGGAAATATCTAAAGATATTGCAGATTACACATCAATGAACATGTATACTGCAAGTAAAAAGTACATGTTCATATATACCCGGCATTGTTATAAAAGGGTTTCATTCCGAAGCGTCATTTTGAGTACATACAACGGTTATGTACCATTTACAGTGAATTTGCTAATAAGCCGAATAATCCAATTACCTAAATGCTAGAATACGCTAAATTTTCTACACTAGTAAGTGTCCCATGTATTGGATCTACTTATGATTCTAAAGAGGTAACTAAAGTTCATAACTTCAACAGCCGCCAAGCCTTGATTACCTCGACAGAAGAAACCCTGCAGTTTTTATTATGTTATATTATTTTTATTATTTTAAGAACACTATCTGCGCTTATATGGATTACATGGCGCAAAGAAAGCTAACTAATTTGGGTTAGATTGGAACACAATTGGCAAATAGTGTAACCAAATAGATGAAACAGAATTACAAGCGTTAGTCTTTGTTGCTACACGCTTATTTTCTCAGCTATACAACGTTACAAGGTTATTAACGTGTAAATAGATCGAATCAGACTCAGCATCTCCCTACCACACATCCAAGTTATAACAGATGTGTTCGTCTTGTTGAACTATTGACTTCAATCCTATCATAGTCGTTTATATTTCAGTAATATATCATTCGAGCGGCATTATTTTGTTCCCGTGGGATAACTGTTTGACTGAAACATATGTTTTCTACTAGATTTCAATAATATATCACACAATGAATGTTTTTAGTTTCCGTGGAAAGATAACCGGGTGATTTAAAAGAAGGAACTAGTTTACTCTGTGTGTCAATGACTATGTCAAGTAATCTTGTGCAAAAAATGAAGTCTAGACATTTGATAAAGTAACAGTAAGTCTTAATATTCTGGTACGTGTTTCTTCTATTAGAGTGTACAAAAGAAAAGTAAAAAAGTGTTGTATATTCTCGTATGCCTACCAGCCAATAAATTAACTACATCGGACATCCAAAACAAACAGCCCCAGTTTACTAGACTTATGACATTCTTGCCAGTCGTAATAAATCCACATTAGGAGGAAACTGTATCGGCCCATTCAACAACCTAAGACAGTTTCAATTAAGAGGTCAATTCATTGTGGAAATAGGTTCATGTACCACGTACATCAGATGATGTTATTACCTATTTTGCGGGAAAAGTTTTACTTGTCATTATTCTGGAGCTAATTAGATCATTAAAACCACAAAACTTATTCTAAACTTTCCACTATCAGGGCAATCGGTTGATGAACTTTCGCAGATGATACAAGTAAGTACAATAAACGTATTTCATTTTCATGTAGAGTACATTCTCAAATGCTGGAGGAAGAACATGTAGGAACTGATTGGAATATTTGGAACACTGGTCAGGTCTACTGATCATAGTATATAACTGGATATATGTTGAAATTATGTAAAACTATAAACTGATAATAAATCTTAATCCATTATATTGACATAAGTAATCTTACAAAAACAAATGTTTTGAATACACTCCTTTTCATGTATCAAATTATCACGAGGAAGAGCAACAGTATTTCATTCAGTACGAACTCGTTTCGTCTCAATCACCATATTCAGTTAAAGCAGCCCTTTTTATTTCTCTAAAGAAAACATATCAAACAATAAATATTCTATATATAATGGACAAAGAATTACTTAGTACTGGAGTTAGAAGTCTAGAATAGTTCGTAAATAGAATGTGTTTCTAATGGATTAGCTTCGTAATTAAATCGAACTCCTCTTTTGTATCAATGTAAAATAAAAACAAAACGCTTAAATGCTGACGAAAGTTTTAATGAGATGCATGAAGTGTATTAAAAATGAAAATAATACATGGTTTGAGTTACTTGAATTTAACAATAAGCTTTTCGAACCTTTCTGTATGCACACTATAAATGTTATGGATGGAATTACAACGGCTTATACTTCATTGCAAGTTACGACAGTTCAATTAGTAAGTTGTGTACGGGGAATAACCGGTTTTGAAGCCTTTGAAGATTCGCATTGGGAACATCGATCGATTCCTGTTAAATAATTGGAAACTGTATGCCTTAATGCACAATATTGATCCTTTATGCTATGCGCCATTGTGCGATATGTTAGCTTAAGGTTTACCTTTGAACATTAATTAATAATTATTCCAGGTAAAGAGATTGAACTGTGTGCATTAGGTTTCTTAAGTCAGCTTCGTTAGGTAACAAACGAGGCCACATCAAATTCGTTCAGCTTTAGCTGAATTGTAATGTCTCCTTTATAGAGTAGCATGCACGATAATTACAATCTGGACGGTATAATTATTTCATTCCAAAGAATTGTTACGAACTGTTGCAGATTGGTTGGTGGTTTTCCCCACTCAAAACTCCCCTTCAATATTTTTCTCGTACATACAGCAGTAACTTTGCAACGCCTTTCTCTTCCGAATAAAGTTGCTAAAACTCGTACATACATTAAATTATTTCATGGTAAATAACGGTCGAACAATTTAGTCTGTTTAACACTTCTTGGTGTTTCAGGCCTAGCCATACGGAACCGTTTGGAAATTATCTGTAACTAAAGGACAGGACATCTGTTTTCTTTATCGTACTTAAACAGTCATTGTCTGAAATATCAATTTACAGAGAGAAAAATGAGAATTGGGAATACATAATTACACAGGTTTGTAGATAAGAAAATAAATTAAGGAATGAGGAAACGTATAACTTAAACCTAAGCAGGAGACAAACGAAGAAAACAAAATATTAGTATGCGTATGTTAAAACAATAAAGCTTTAATCGGGAAAAGTATAGATATATTATTTATTAAATTTGAGGGCGTCTTTTATAAAAATAATTATTTATTTTATAACAAATATTTGATTTAGAATGCGAAATTTATTATATTTCGTCAAGAGAGCAAGTTTCATATCTTTGTTCTGATTTAGTAATTCTGTTTACAACGGCTTGTGAAATTAAACAAATTATATGCAGTTCAATGACATTTGGAATAAGGAGGAAACAAACAATTATGATGATTTAATTCCCTTCCATGCAATGTCATAATTAGCGTGCAGTGATGATTATTGGAGTCAATGGCCTGTCGCTTGTTGGCTTTCCAGAATTTCTAGCCGCTGAACTGAAATGAATTTGACCTTGAAAGGCGAATTCTAGTTGAAAAACTTCTCGTTATTGGTGTTGAAACGGATGTATTAAATACACACCACTTTCACAGTGGAAAATATCACAGCCAAGCTATACATACATGTATATATAACACTTAAGAAATTATTTCTTCTGAATTGTGCACAGTTTTAATAATTATGCGATCTCAGAATATACGTTTAAAGATATTTTACTGGCATTGTCCTTTTGCATTTATTCTGATTTCCAAAGGCATATATTTTGTTTGTGTATGCACATGTTTGTCGTGGTCATTGAAATACACCTTTCATTTTTTCCAACGCGTATTACAACCATTTTATATTTAACGTTACGGACGCCTGAAACATTGTAATGATTTATGTATGTCTTAGGTGCTTTATTTCACTGTATCACGTGCCAAAACACTGTATGAAAGAACATTTACATCATTATGTATTCAGACAACGAAAGCAATGTCACCTATATATGTGAGAAACATTAATTTCTGCTTCAGAAACCTAGACAGTATACATCTAGTAATAAATTCCAATCAGCAGAAGCTCTTTAGAACTAGATGACAGATTGAGACGAGCATTAATACACCGACTTCATTCTGAAACAATTACCTATATAGTAACAGGAATACAAAACTAGATCAACATTGATAGTAACATTGCATGAATGCTATGTTGTTATGTACATGGGCTATGTGATGACATATAAATTATCATGACATGTCAACCGAGAGAAAAAGAAGCCATGAAAGACCAAATCCACAACATTCACAAATCAGGGCCATCCAACGACACAGATCCGTAGGTTACAAACAAAAATATAATATGGCTGTTCGCTTTGTATTTGGCATTTCCTACTCGTCGTCTTTATTCAGTTAATAATTGGTTGACAAGAAGTCTAACAAGTGATGCGCCTCTACTGAGTTAACTTTCCATAGATAATTGTAAGTGACCGTCTATCAAAAGCGTAATGATTTACTTGTTTACTCTAAAGACCACACATGGAGAATCTAATTATGTTATCCTTGAAAACTACTAATCATCTCTCATAACGGAAATTCGTTTGTCGAAACAAATGGCATTAACTGTCAGAAAACTATTCCGAGGTACTCAAAATACATCTCATTCAAATATCGCGACCTAACATGCGATTTTTATACATTTAAATATTGACTTCTTAGAATTTGTCAGACAACATGCATCGTCAGGTTAAATTTGATTTCTGGACGACTTACTAATATGCGAATTGTCATTCTAAAAGCCATATATGCCGTGTCTAACATACGCTACAAAATATGTAGATGAATCGTGTCTACGAAATACGATTATACGTTAAACATTTACCAAACATTGCTTTGGCTGAGGAAGCGAACATTTTGTGAAACTCAGAACTATCTAATACAACGGTGTTTTCATCACAATGAAAATATTTAACAAGGCATAATCAAGGACGGTTTGGTTGTTATTTAGGATCCACAGTGAAGGTTTTAGTACAGGCGAACCGATTGGATATTTCAGCCCTGGCAATGAGATGTAAAGACACAGACGCTCGGGACGAAATATACACTTGGGGATAGGAAGCATCAGACTTTGACAACGATTCCATTACATCAAAGGAGCGACATAGCACCATATATCTGGACCATGCAAGATGTCACACTTGTACCACTCAGCGGTCGAGAATTGATGAGCAAGATTGCATTCAGAAATAATTTAAATATATATTTCATTTCTAAACAGTCTCTACAAAATGTAAGCCAATGGATGCATCGTGCATTTGAAACACGTAATTATGCACTTCAGTGGGATAACATTTGCATATCAAGGTCCCAGTTGCTTAATAAATCGTACTTATAGAACCTTTAATTGCTTTACTTTCCCGTTGGAAAAACATCCAACATTTAAATTGCAACATTATTCGTGTACATAAAATTGTATGACCAATAAAATTGAAAATAAGATCTTTCAAAGCTTTTGTATCAAGCATTGGAATTATATCGCAAAACAATATCATATTTCATGTTCCTGTGTTTGCTTGTTTTTCTTTAGTATAACAACGTGACTTAGTCGTACTGAATTGAAACAGTGTCTGTATGGCACGGTGAAGTCCGTGCTTTCATTTCAGCAACGCGTAACCGAGAAGAAATGATTTATATTCGCGACGAAGTTATCTCGTGATCGATATTACTCGTGGCCATAAACGTTAATGTTTTTAAATGGAGCCTCCGTTGCCGAGTAGTTATGGTCACTTACTTCTCACCTCTGCGGGTTCAAATACCACATAAAAGTAGATCTCGAATATAAGAAAGCTATCCAGCAGGCGTACGGGAGCTCGGTTGTTCTACCAAAGTGCCTCGGGTATGTCTTTCTCTAGCTGGAAAAGTCACTGCATGAGTCTGGCTGTCCAGACATTAATGTCATGGTCACGACTTAATTTTATTCGACATCTGCAGCCTCTATGTCACCGATATATATAGAGGTGGGTTTGCAATTATAATTGACAGCACAACTACAAGAGACGCTTTGCAACACGAGCAGTGAAAGCAGTGCATTTTGAATCGCGGAAGCTAATGATTGTCAGCGTCATTGACTACAACTCATGCATATATTTGCAAATAGAATTCAAAGGAAATAAAATTCAATAACATTACAGACAATTTGAAACGCATTTAATGTCTAGTTAAATGGAAGAACTACAAAATACAATTCATTCGATGCCATAATTTCCGTCGATCAATTATAATCTGTAAAATGTCATTTTTCCGTGAATAATGACCATTTCGTGCATTCTAAAAGCTCTTGACACATATTGATGTGTTAGTAATTTTTATTATTAACTTTGCAAATAAACGAATTTCTGCAAACTGAACTATGTCACTGAGTTTTTTATATTTTAGATATTGAAGATATAATTATGAAAATCAATACGAGAAAGCTGCCTTATTCTTAGCTTTGCTACAAAAGCATTAAATTGTGAGATTATAGACATACACCACAATTTACGACATGCAATAAAACTACATAAAGTACAAATACATTTTATATTATCAATAATGTTTTCAAATGAAATCAGATGTAAACATTTCTTTGGTTTATAGTATAAACTTTATACCATCGGAGAACTAAATTGTTCACGCAAAATATCTGTATAATGGCGGTTCTGTGCTTTTGCTTTTAGTGAAATCAGCCTGTGACCTTTGTTTGGTTATCAAATGTTTATATAAAGCATCGTGTGTTATTCATAGAGATTTTCTTTGAAAATAGCCAGTAGATCGATTAATAGAAGTTTGGTTATTAAAGCGTATATGATCTTGTATAGATTCTTTTACAATGGGATATTTTAAAACGCAAAGTGTTGACATGTATACTTTTGAAATGCCGTAATTACGTTGTTTTCGGAAAGCTTTCTCGCTAGTACATTTTAATGTTTTTAAGGGAAGATATTGTTGCTCAGCATTTTGCTTTGAAAGTGTTGAAATCAGTAAGTGCATTGGTCCAATGTTGTTAAGAAAAGCTTATATCGCGGAACTAAAATATATAAATCAGGATGTTTTGTTTAATATTCTATTTTGATGAATGCATTTTATCAACACTTTATTTAGGTTATTATATTAGAAAAGAATGTCTAAATTAAACTATAGTTAAAACATGAACTCTAAATCAATAGCCCATCCATTTGTTATTCAATTCATTTCCGTGACCTTATTTTCACATTAAACGAAATCAGGTTCATTAACATCGAACTGATAATTTAAAACCGATTCCTAAAAGGAGAACTTTTGACAAGACTTTTATCGAGTGAACTAAAAGGTAATTAATTGAAATAATCCAACATTTCAGGGCCATTAATTTCGAATCAATAAACTGATTCCTAAAACCATTCCGTAAATAAAATATAATTTAGACGTGTGTCTCGCAAAATCAGATCGCATTATGGTATGCTAAATTATCGAAATGGACCTTCAATGCACGTAAGTTCGAAAATAAGTAGTTCGTTCTAGTTGTATTCATTTGATTGTGTCTTGAGAGTAAAGTCATGATTTACATTTCTGTACTTTCGTCATTGATAAGAACTCTTAAAAAGAGTTTCAAAATTGGGAAGTTCATTTACAAGACAATTTACAGACTGAATGCACTGAATGTTGCTTGCGGAAAATTTGAAGTACTCTCGGACCTACTTCATTGAAAACGATCCTGACATTAAACGATGAAATGCGATATTGACCAAGCCGGTTTCAAAAATGCGAGATGGAGTAAAGTAATCATTGGCTTATCAACGAAACATACAACATCAGTTTACTAACTTGGATTTCAAAATACTTATCATGCACTCTTCATCATGTATGCGATTGTTCTGTTGATTCAAGAGAGAGAATAAGTTGCTACAGTGAACGTCACATAAAGAAAGTGCCTCCCCACACAGACCTCCGGCAAACCTGTTCTGCCTCGGTCACATAACCGTACGATGTCCGTACGATTTATAAAAGCGTACGATTCCACCAACTTTTAAAATCCGTACGGTCTCCGTACAATCGTAGCTTCTGGTCGCATGCCTACGGGTCCAGTACGATCTTTTGGAGGATGCAATCGTAGGATATACGTACGGACATCGCAGACAAGTCGTGCGGAGCTCGCAAGGAGCTCGGACATAGCTCTTACGATGTACTGTGTTCGTACGGCGCTCGTACGGTGCCAGTACAAGAATAAACCAGTTCGGCGATATCTGATTTTTTTTCATTTTAGCTAATCAGCTGAAGTGAATACATCTAGTAATAATAAATCAAGAAAAAATAAATCAAGATGCCTCCAAAAGGACAGAGAGGTACTTATAGAAGAGGAAATGGGAAGGCTCCCAAGAAAAGGCCCGAGCCTGATCCAGAAGTAGGCTAATAATTGAACGACACGGACAGTACTTTGTGGAACTCAAAAAGATATTCCTGGTTTTATACCACCTCGAATCGTCAATGATGTCGTACGGCGTACGGCGAACGTAACGTCCTGCGCCCGGTGTCCGTAGTATTGTACGGACATCGTACGTTGACCTTGCGACTCCCATGCGATAGTCGTGCGAGCACCGGCAAGCTCTTACGGGCCTCGCGGTGTTCCAACATCCGCACGGATGCCCGTACGAGCTATACCGGGGCCCCCTTGTGGTGCCCGTACGAGTCCATTGCGAGCTGCTCCCGACGCTTTGAAACATTTTCACCGAGTCCCCGAGTCCTTTACGAGTTCAAAAAATCCGTCAAAAAAGAGTGAAAACCTACTCGTACGTAGCTCGTAGCGTATATATGACCAGGGCATTATAAAGTGTAAAAGTTTTTGTTTTATAAACCTGATTTATTTTTCATCAGAATATTAATCTCGGGGTCATGAGTTCGAGTCTGACAAATTTGTTTTTCCATATTTCGAGTTTTCTTTAAATAAGTAAACATAACAACCAATTTAAAAAAAAATCATTTTGCATCAATATAACTATTAAAAACATGATTTCAGAAATATACCACTATATATCTGTAGCTTACCTGGTCTGCTGGAAGTATTTTAAATCCAACAAGATTCTTGTATTGATAATTTAGTATCGGTATCTCTTTTCTATTATCTTAACCGCATTTCTTTCGATCAATAGAATACCGTATAACAAACAAATCATGCATTAAACTAGGCTAACACATCAAATTATAATACCATTTGCTTTAGATGTGTCCGTTGATTGAGTCAACCATTAATATAGGGTTAAAGCCCCAATGGTCTTTGCTGCCGACCGTGCCAACGCAGTTCACCATACATTATGTTTGTAACTTGTCCCTTTGTCTTTTGTTTACGTGTATTTCTCTACTTGCGGTTGTGGTACAAAACAAGATCAAAGCACTGTGCATGACAGTAACATTGCATGAATGCTATGTTGTTACATAGGCTAGGAAGGGATCGAGGGAGGAACGTTAATAATTTGATGACTACCACATCGAACAGGAGTTGCACGTCTACTTATTTCCTGTTGCTGTACAGTGACCGTCTGTCAAAGGCGTAATTATTTCCTTGTTTATTTTACAGAACACCCTAGAAAGATATACGTTAATCCTTCAATAATACTACTCATCTATCAATGCCTTTGTTCTTAGACGGACGTTAAAAATATTTATTAAATAACAAGCTCACAGAATCACATATATCATATCTCATAATGGAAATTCAATTATCGAAACAAATGAGATAAAGCATGTGGATATGAAGTAATTTCATACTCGAGATAGAAATGATAACGTTTGTTATGAAGTTAATATATTCAATTATGTAGTAATAAGGTCATTTCCCTGCTACGAAATATTTCAATGCTATTATCAAAGAATTGTCTAGGGAATGTCAATGTTTTCTGAATCACAATCTTTTAGAAAATTCTTCCCAGATATTCAACAAACATACAATTCATATATCTTACTATCCATGAATGGATCTATAAATATTGACTTCTCAAAATTTGCCGAACAACATGCATCGTCAGATTAAATCTGATTTCTGGAAAATTGTCATTCTAAAAGCTGACAATTTTGTGAATGCCGTGACTTTTAAATACGTCGTTTTCATCGCAATGGAAGTATTTAAATAAACATTATCAAGGACTGTTTGGTTGTTCTGGGATATCAACATTAAGTTGTTTTGTACAAGTGAAGTTATTGTATGTTTCAGCAGTGGGAATGAGATGTAAAGACACAGCCACGGTCACTAGTTGAATATACATCGGGACGATTCATACAACTGGAAATGAAACACCAGACATTGGCAACGATTTCATTAGTCAAAGGAGCAACACGGCACTACATATATTGCATACTTGTACCACTCAGCGACCGAAAAACGATGAGGTAGTTATAGGAAATACAAAGGAAGAAAGCAGTTAATGAGAGACTGTATTTCAAAGCAGTCGCTATAAATTGTATGCCAATAATTGCACCGTAGAATGGAAACACGTAATTGTGTATTGCTGTATGATATTATGTGCATATCAGGGTCCCAGTTGCTAAATGAAACAAATTATAGAACGTTGAATGACTTTAATTTCCGGTTGGGAAAATCCACCATTTAAATACAAACAATCGTTCGTTTACATAAATTAATTAAATTAAAAAAAAATAATGGCAACGTGTCTGTATCGAGGTATTTAAATTATCACATTGCAAAATTAGGTCACGCACATAAGATATCATCTGTTTTTGTTTGCTTGTTTTTGCTTTGTTTAACAACCATCTACTTAGTCGTACTTAACACAGTTTGTATTGTGCGTTGAAGGAATCGTAGATGTGAGACGTGAGCGGATAAATAAGTAACAAGAGAAAGTTGATGCAAAGTCGCCGGGAAAATGTTTAGCAAAATAATTAATGTTTGATGAAGGTAATAAGTAGAAAAAATTGGGGGTTTATTTTGGAAATAATGATAAAAGCCAGACTAACTTCTGTAGGCATATACATACGTCTTCATATGCCTCTGTTTCGGACAATAATACACACAATAACCTCAATTATAAGATCCTATAGATATGCTCCATTACATAGAGGTGCCCCATCATAAGCATAACATGTATTGTTACAAAAATATTACCAGCATGTAATGAACATGTTATTCAGGGTTTGCCTACATCGGTGGTAAGTCACTGCATTATAAACAGCTTCTAACAAACTGACTCATAATACAAATGACTTTAACTGGTTGATTCCTACTATAATCTGAATTCCCCCCTCCGATACCGAAGCTATTGCTAGCGTCAGCACATTACGTTTGTCTTTGGCCTGACTTAAACGCACGACAACATCAAACATTACATAATTAAGCAAGCATTTAATATAATCTTAGTTTGAAGACTCTGATTCTGGTTATAGACATTATAGACATTGCGTAGGCCTATACGCAACCATTTCCTTCCATGTCACAGAACGCCATATGTATCGAGACGAGCGAACAATACCCTCTTAGAATCACGTTTTTCAAGTTTATACGAATTCCGGTATGGTTGTCAGTTTATGTCTGCCTTTGATAGTTTGATAGTGATAATTGCATCCCATGCGTGCTCGACAGACATCAAACTCCAAGATGCGGTTATCTTCCCGTGCAGTACAGCAAAACTCCGATAACTATAAGGAGAGATCACTGCGTGGGAGAGTGGACAGACATGTTTACTTCTGGCGCGACCTTGAACTCAACTTCTCGGCAGTAGGCTATATATAGCCGATGCGATCCGATCCGATTGCTCCACCTCATTCCTAACTATACCGTAAATCACGGGCGGAATGAATTGTATAATAAAACATACCATAGAGATTAACTGTAACTACAAATATTATTTAACGTGGTAGTGTAGACTATGCTACAGTATTCGTGCGGTACATTAATGGTCAGAATCCATTTCGAAATATTGTTACGCCTCGTGTGCCGAGTGGCGTCAAGGTACAATATATTTCTTGATGGTATATACATAGCGATTTCTTATTCTCCGCGGGAGGGAAATGTTTATGAATGAAAGCGGACATTATTTATGAATGAAATCGTATCGACGATAGTCACCTTTAGGTGACTTTCGTAGTTACGCAATATTAACGCATGCGCAAAAGGGGCAGATGTTAATGGAATGGATTATTCGGAAAAGAGAAACAACAATCGAAAGGATTTGTTCATATCCGAGCCCCATGAGCAAAATGAAAAAGGAATAAAATTAGAGACTAATGACCAGTAATTGAGTAGTGACTTCAACCCACTAACTCGTGGCCGAGACGAAATGTATTGTGACTGCGACTTAGTTATCTCGTGATCGCTATATGTTAATCTTGGCAATAAACATTAATGGAGATACCGTTGTCGAGTGGTTATAGTCACTGGTTTCAAATAACATTTCCCTCACGACTGCGGGCTCAAACAAAAGTACAAATGTATGTAGAATTTGATTGTGAGGAAGCTATACAGCAGTCTTGTTGGAGCTCGGTAGTTCTAGCAAAGTGCCCGAGTATGCCCACAATAATAAAGAAGGGATACTGTGGATCTTCCTACAAACTTATACTGCTGGAAAATTCACTATGTGACCACGGCTGTTCATTTGATTGGAAACATAATGTCATGGTTACGACTTAGTTTTATTCGTCATATACAGCCTCTCCAATTCCACAGACACATCTAGAGATGAGCTTGCAATTATAACTGACATCATAACTAAAGAGACGCTTGTCACTATTAATTTGCAATACGAGAAGTGAATGCAGCACATTAAGAATTGCGGAAGCAAATGATTTTCGGTTTCAATGACTAAGACTCGTGCATTATATGCAATAGATTCAGGAGGAAATGAATGTCAATAACATTACAGACACTTTGAAACGCATTTCATGTATAATTGTATGTAAGACCTACAAAATACTATACAAAACGATGCCATCTTTTCCGTCGATCAATTATATTCTGTAAAATGTCCTCCTTCCATTGATAATGATCATTTCGTTTATTTTAAAAGCTCTTGGCACATATTGATGTATTAGTAAGCTTGATCATTTACCAGCTGACTTGCGAACTTAACGCATTTCTGCCAACTGATCTAAGCAAGATAGATGTTTACATGTAAGACATATTTTATGAAAATCAATACGAGCAGCGTAGTTAGCTTTGGTACAAAGGCATTACAATGAGAGATTATAAAAGTGTATCACTTGCATATAACGTGCAATAAAACTACATAAATACACATACACTCG
The DNA here is from genome assembly GCA_032209605.1 of Mactromeris polynyma. Taxonomy (NCBI): domain Eukaryota; kingdom Metazoa; phylum Mollusca; class Bivalvia; order Venerida; family Mactridae; genus Mactromeris; species Mactromeris polynyma. Next base: position 35,858,869 of record JASFXZ010000003.1, read on the forward strand.
ATATAGAATGTGTTTCAGAATGTATCAAATTTAAACAATTCTTTGGTTTATACCATCGGAGAGCTAAATTGCTCCCAAAAAAGTATGTCTCGTATAAAGCGTTCCTGTCATTTTGCGTTTAAAGAAATCAGGGCGTAACGTTTTTTTGGTTTCAAATGTTTATATAAAGCATCATTTGTCCTTCATACATGTTTTTAATCAAAGTGATGATATGAATTCACGTAGTTAGGCAAGAGAGAATATAAAAGAATGTGTTCGAAAATAGCCAGGAAATCGATTAATATAAGATTGATGATTATTTTTCTATACGCTTTGTTTGTAAAGTGAGCTAAATCGTATATGATCTTATATATATAGATTCTTGATATAAAAGAACTTATTTCCGCGTCACTAAAATTGATAGTATAAAATAGGATGGTTTGCATAACATTAAATTTTAATAGGAATTTCACTATTTACTTTTCAACACTATACCTTAATAATTAGATTATAGAAGGATGCCTATTTAAAAATATACTGAAAAGGAACTTGGAATCAATACGCCACCTACCCTGTTTTAACTGACGTCCGTGATGAGTTTTTGTTTCATTATATGGTTTAAAAGTGTAAACAAATGCAGGTTCATTAACGTCGAAATAGTAAACTGATTCCTAAAATGAGAACATTTGACAAGACGCACAATGAACTGAATTAATTAACATGTCAAGGCATTAAACACGCAACAGTATACCGATTCCTAAAACCATTCCGCAAATTAATGATGACTGCTTTAATTCCGACGGTTGTCTCGTAAAAATTGAACGTATTATGGTATGCTAAAGTAGCGAAATGGACCATCAATGCACGGAATTTCGAAAACAAGTAGCTCATTCTAGTTGTATTCGTGTGGTTATGTCCTTATAATTTACATTTCCGCCGGTTCGTTTTTGATAAGAAATCGTAGAAAATGTTTATAATGTAGACTGAATTTACTGAATGTTGCTTGCTGAAAACATTTGAATCACTCTTATATCTACTTCATTGAAAACAATCCCGACATCAAGCGAGGAAATGCGAACTTGGCCAGATTTGAAAACTGCGAATTGAAGTTCAGTAATCATCCCCTTATAAACGAAACAATCAACATCAGTTTACTTACACGGTTACTATTTCTTCAGTGAACTTGATTATGGGGGTTCCATTGTGAGTATTATACAAAAAAATGTATCACTGTTTTAATTTTCTGGCCGGTGACTCAATTTTTATTCCCCTTTTCATTTTGTTCGTGGGACCAGGGCCCGTATTCACAAACGTTTTAAGACTGAATCTCAGACTTAGACTTTAAAATTGCCAAACTTAAATTTACAAGCATTTCGTTTTCATTGCATTTAAATGGATAAATGTTTGCCTGAATATTTCTTGTTGCTCACTCTACACTTTTGCCATGTTTTATCAAAATATACCGTGTAATAATAACGTAAGAACAAAATGAACATTTTCCATTTTAAAATCTAAGTCTGAGATTCAGTCTTAAAACGTTTGTGAATACGTACACAGGAGTTATTGTTTAAGTGATGTCAAAACATTATAGAATTTGACTTTCACAAAATGAAAACAACCAAAATGGATTTCAAAATGATTATTATTATGCATTTATTTTTTATGCAAAGGAAACTTTTATGCGATTGTTATAATGGTGGAAAACCTGTTTGTTAGTAATAATTTTATTTATGACACTTATAATGTATAATGTTCCGAACATTCCGAAGAGTCTTCAGATTCCCTTCAAATATTTCTCAGTAATTATTTTGCTGTACTTTGTCTGGCGAAAATGATACCTTGTAGAGCTATAATTTGTCTCTTGTTTCATCATTTGAAACCATGATTATGTTCATAAAAGAGGGTTCAATAGTTTACACATATCATATGTTCAAGATTCAGTCCCTTCTTCTTTTATCGGTAATATGATAAATATAAGAAGGCAAAGAGTATAAGTTTTATACACTTAATCTATAAGACATGGTTCGCATCAACAAAGCAATTTTAGGAAGACCCTCAGACAAATGCCAGTATGTTTCTGTTGCTGAGTTGGTATGTTGGATATATTCTAAATGCAATACGATTCTGGTACTGATAATTTAGTATCTCGTTTCCATTATTTAACCGCAATTCTTCCGATCAATATAATACTGTATAACAATCACACCAGGTATTAAACTAACTTACATACAAAATAATATTAACCTTTGCTTTAGATGAGTCTTAAGATGCACACTGGTTTCCAGCCCCCCCCCTCCTCAGGGTTCTTCCTACTACTGTCCGTACCAACGCGGTACTTCAATTTTCACCATTAATTCATGTATGTGTCTTATCTCATATTGCCTTTTGTTTACTTGCATATCTTTATTCTCCGTTTGTGTTTAGGCTGACTGTGTACTTAGTATGTGGTATTTCCTGTCAGATTCTTCACACATCTTAAATATTTATGTAAATAATAAATATTTCTATAAATTTCAACAAAACACACATTAAACGGGATCATATTTGTTGTCGAAACTATTGAATTCAGATTGGAATAAATGCCAACGCCAATACATTATGTTTACCTGCTTTTGCTTAAAATTGGTTTCTGTAACTAATGTCCTTACATTAAGTTTACCAGCTCTTGCTTAAAATTGGTTTCTGTAACTAATGTCCTTACATTTGGAACTAACGAGCCACAGCTTCAAGGCAAATTGTTGACAGAATATATTGAGGTTCATTTTATGATATTTTATGTTGTTTTATTCTGATCCTTTTGTTTAATGGCTCCATATTTGTAGCTTTGAGGAAGTATTCACATGCAAGATTCGTCATCGCAGTCAAGGTTAAGTTTATTTGTTTCTGTATAAAAGGAAATATAGAAAGTAGTCATAAAAGTATGGCGATATCACCCGGCATATTTTAAGACGCTTCGATGTCATTAAATGCTGGAACACGCTCATTAGGCCTACACTAGAACGCTCAGTTATTATCTGTATGGTCGCTTATTGCAACAGTTAATAAGAAGACGTATGATATATAATAAAATTCTATGAAGCAAATGTTATATTTAGCATCGCAATATTGATTGTGACAAACAAATATTGTATTGAACCAATAGTTGACGAGGTAGTTTCGGTTAACGTAAGTTTTATTTTAGGTAATAGTGAATATCGAAAAAGCTTCCAAAACGTTTACAACTGAATCAGAAAATATCTTCCAGTCTGCCGAACGACTACATTTGAATCATCCTTTAAAGTTTTGTACTTTCCAATACCACAATCCACATTTTGGGGACGAGTACGCATGTTACATTTCCTTTAATAAATGATTATTAATAAGAATGTTTATATAACTGGACAAAAACAAATATTGAAGAACAGAAGAGCCACGGTAGTTAAATCGGTGCCAATTTCTGTAGTCGACGCGTCGCAAACAACATCAAAATCAAAGCGCTGATAGCGCCGCTGAAGGTCTGATGTTGCAGATAGCTGAATTGAAGAGTTTGCTTGCCTTGTGTATATCTTATTTCATGTTTGTAAGCAAATTATCATATTAACTACTGTATTTCCATATGAAGTTACGAGTATTTTTCCATTAGTTATTTCGTGCAGACAATACAAGTCGTTATATCTTGTGCATCAGTGATAACCCTGGTTTAGAAGTCCGTGGTTGTAATATCATTATAAGAACATTCACAATCTGTCTGTTACTACTTAAAGCAATCGCTGTTGACCAGAAAGTTGGCAATTTAAAGAAACCAAAATTAGGCGAAAGCCTTGCCATGTGTTGTGACAAGTTTATCATTTTAGACATTCAATTTTATGTATTAACTCTATACACTGTATAGTAAATTGGTACATGTAGAATGACGTTTGATGATGTTTGACATTCCGGTAAATGCACACAAATATCAAAAGTATTTTTGGAAAGGAGAGAAAGTATACTAGCTTATGCATTCGAGTTTTTTAAAATTATATCAATATAAATTAAAAAAAACTAGATTTTCCGTACTCATCCCTTGTTTCTGTTATACAATTTATGTTGTTTTTTTTTTATTCTCGATATCACGATGTTGATTTGATTATTATCTGTGTATGCATGTGTTTCTTTTGCAAATTGAACGCTTGTTAAACTAGCCTGATTTACCGGACAACATGTACAATTTAACAATACCAAAAGTTCAAATAACTTCACTGTTTTTCAATACTTTTACAAAATCATAGCAGTATTAGTTGAAGGACTGTATAACGATAAAACATATATCATTTAGCTAGATAATTATTACTAAAAAGCAAATATGGCCATTTCCTTCTGCCTATATCGCCTTAACATCGTGCTCGAATCGCAATGAAAACAAAGACCGGATTTAACGTCTGACCGAACTTCAGGGGCCTCATTCACAAACGTTTCTAGGCCCGTCAAAATCTTACACTTATGTTTAGACTTAGACTTTGGCTTAGACTTCCATAATTTATTCCATTCACAAAACAAAGTCTATATTTCAAATTAGACTTATGACGTGAAGTATGAAATCATAAGCCTACTTTTGTAGACTTATATGGTAATAAAGTAGTAACGTTGCCGTCATATAGTACAGACGTCAATATTTCATAGCAAGAATATCGCAGAAATTGTTCATGTATGCTACCATTTAGCATTGTAATCAATAGTAAAATGTAAACAAGGCCACCGCTGTATTGACTCCATGTATGCTTGTCATGTATAGTTTAACAAATTTCAGCATTTTATTATGCAATGTAAAGTGACATGTGCTGAACTACTAATTCCCCGCGTTGTTTACTGCGTACTTCGCACTTAGGGAAATAAGGTCAAATGCACAGCATCTGAAATGTAGCATACGTACTATGACCTTTGGCTTAAGCCCCAGGCCAAAACTTAATGGACGAGTCAAATCTAAGTCCATAGTAGGTAGATATCGCGACTGTTTTACACTCTTCTACAAAAAATCTTCCTACCAACAAACTATTGAGCGACAATTGTGAATCAACTTTAAAATACTGACTGATTCTCGATAACAGACAGATAATTGACCAAAGAGTTTCGAATAATTTGCAACTGGTTACTTTCAAACAATTAATCACCCTGCAAATGTATTACTTTACAACGGAATACCTTAATATAACTTTGTTTGCTTTCCGTAAGATCAAATTCTATTTGTGGTAAAAGTCAGCACGCTCAATAGAAATCACGCTACAAGGCCTGTGTACAATTTGCTCTATTCCCCAATGCATTCTGTATTTTCCGTGTTTGTTACTTATTTATATCGACTTGTGTTTGTAAATACTTAGCTCAATATAATAGTAAAGTAACCATATGCTGGTATCTACATTAAGTTATCGCAAAATCAATGACATTCCAAACAAAAGTTAAAAGGTTTGGCCATACTACGCTATAAATATGGTATAATCATATCCATAGGTAATAGGAAAGAATTTACCACGTCAATGTATGGTCAAAGAGACATACACGTACTACCGATATCATGAAATATCCTACATCACGGACGCGCAAGAGCACACCAATTCCCTACTTTGAATGATCAAAGAGATATGAAAGCTTTACAAAGGAAGACACAAAACACGACAACAAACAGCGGATACCAGAATGAACTCAATGACTGACGAAACAAATACATGTCCTTAATATAAAAACAAAGATAATGAAAATGTACAATGTACGATTGACAAAGAAAGATTGTGATTTCTTATTCATCATTCCATATGCAAATAAACGGCAAATCAGGGACCGTGAAATTATGAACATCACTTTTCCGCAATTCACGAATTCAGATAAACTTTTGAACCCATGAACTATTGAATCACAGAGTTAATGATGTTAAAGGTCAAGATTCCAAAACGTAGTTTGCAATAATGACATCAATAAATGTGACATATCGAATTTAATGATGTAGAGATTCATGTTGTCACCGTTCTAGAAAATGAATAATAAATACAGTAGTCATCCTCGGTAATTTCATAATTAACTCTATGCCTTACCAATATAGTTAGATCCGAGAATTTTCTGTATGATAACCGTTCCGTTTGTGATATCATTACCCTCTTCAATAGTTTCATGTGCTGCTTTTGCATATAGCATGACGGCATCGTAAAGATATGCTGCGTAAACGGTTATCTGTAGAGATATCATAGTAATGTTATAGTAAATTAAAGTACATGTAAAATGAAACAAAATATGTAAAAAACGTTCCAAAAACTGGAGCACAAAAACAAGATTTCTAAGTCAGAAAATCATTTAACTGTGTAACTATGTCAAATGTATATTTTATCAGTCTTGTAAAGGCAACAATTGACAACCACCTCTTTTACCTAAGGTATTAAAGACACATTATTTCAATAAGAAAATGTGTTTAAAACGATTAGTTTATACCTTATGTGAACGATAATAACAAGATGTAAATTATAGCAAAACATGACTTATTGGCCCATTATCAAATACATCCCTTACCTATGTTTATATTTTAGACTTAAAACTGTGCGTAAGATCAAATTTGAAATGTGTCCATAAGGAGAAAGGTTTCCCTATTTTGCTGTCAGAACCAGTTAAGTAGTTCGGATAAAGGAAATGTTTTTTATTACCAGCGACCTTGGTCCCAACAGTGAGTCGGTGCCAGTTCTGTTGGCTCGGTTGTGTACTCCCATATCTACTGGAGATCATGTGCATGAATGTTCATTTGATGTACCTCAAAAGTTTGGTAATGGACGGGTTGATCGCGTGAAAAATGTATTGAAATGGAACCAACACATACTCTTAAAGCTTCGTTTACGAAGGAAAAAAGTCAATTACTGATTAAGCTTTTATGCGAAAACTAGTGTCAGAGAATGTATGTTTCATGTTTACATTGCTTTAGTGAAACCGCTTAGGGAATGAAAAATTCGAAACAACTTCGACCCATCGTCCCACCTAAAGTTTCGGATAAGGACACCATAACAAACAATTTCTACCGAAGGCTTAACTGTGTCGAAAATATTATTGACATACCTGTCTGGTACAATTGAAAGGGTTCGGAAAATTGAACGGTTCTCTATCCAGATATGCGTTTACTGTGTTTTTAAAATCTTCATAGTTTGGATTGTAAGGTGGACTGCCAGTAATAACAAGTAACGATTTAACTGCCTCTTCATTCGTCTTTGTAAACGGAGAATCCGTCGTTCCTGAAGTAGATAAAACAAATATAGTTTACTGATAGTTTAATGACTGTGGACACGTTGGAATGTAGAGATTCTTTTCATCTATTACTGTGATGTCTCCCATTACCCCTGATTGAAAGTTTTAGTATCCTAATTCCCCTCCTATTGCTTTATATTAATAAGCTCTTCATAATTCTTATTTTTCTACTTCTCATTGTCATTTAAGATTGATTTAAACCCCATTCCCATTATGTTATTACTTATCCCTAGGATCGGTGGGGAAGATCTTGTTTTATGAATCCTTGTGTTTCACTTTCCCACTTTACTAGAAGAGTATTATTATGTTATTGTTAACATACCTGATTAACGAGTCATTTTACTACAATCATAAACAACAAATATGAATAAATTGTAAAGGGAAAGAAGAATATGCGAATATACCTGATTTCCTGCAGGAAATTATGTTGGGAAAATTGTTTGATGCCTAATTACAGTCTTAGGAATCTTGGTCGAAAATTGCTCAGATCTGAGCTGTAACACCTCAGCAGGAATACAGCAAAAGATAACACATGTATTGATAAAATGTATACATTAGGAGGAAGTATGTATTATACTGTCTTAAACAAATATCTTATTCACAAGAGAAATCTTATAACATTTTATGAAGCTATACTTTTATAATTATGCAGTTTGTGTCCATCACTTATCTAATACCTTTTTAACATCATATGACTATGAATTGTTATATTTATTTGCAATATGTCTACATTTGCTCTGACAAACAATGACTTGGATTCAAAATCAAAGACACGTTTAAAGGGCCAATAATTATGAAAAAGTGTTTTATTGAAGAACAAGAGCTGTCGTTGTAAGTGAAGAATGTTCTTGAAATAGTTTTCGAAGTAAGATGGAAAGGTCAATACTTAAGTGAAGGAAATGATTAATAAATGTGGCTTGACCTTTGAGGTAGAGATGGTTCTTGCACGTCACGTACTGACGGATTTTAAAATAACGGATATGCAGCATTCCATATTGATCAAACTGTGACATTGAGATCTCGGGTAGGGACGTGGTCTTGCATGCGACATGTTGCCTTTATATGCCAAACACATGTGCTAAGTTATTTCAAATTTTGCCAGTATATGACAAAGGTACAGCCCGGACTCGACCACCTATAATCTGTGTGTATGTATACAGCATTCAATAATTATCAAACTGTCAGTGTGACATTGACTTTTGAGGTAGGGGCATGGGTCTTGCACACGACATGTCACCTTTATATGCCAAACACAATGTGCCAAGTTATTTTGAAATATGGCAGTACATGACGAAGTCACAGCCCGAACACGAAAATATCAGAATAGACGGACAGTGCATTTTTATATGCCCACATTCTTGGGGGGGGGGGGTATGGGGGCATAAAATACTCAATCTGGTCCTATGTTAAGCATATATTACTGTTCTATAGAAAGTAGATATATAGATTAACACTTATATAATTAGTGGGAGACATTTATGTCATCCAATTAAATTACATGTAGTATGTTTTTGATTAACGTATACAGTTAAATTCGACATCAAATATTTTCTTTAGTAAAAGACAAGGTATTTCTGTATTTTGACTAAACTGAATATCAACTGAAAGTTAAAGTACAGAAAAAGTTACAATGACATCTTGGATAGGATCTCCCCGGATGTTCTGCATTAGCTCACATTTCTAGAGCTGGGTTATAAATTCACTGTGGTCAGTTAGCTTGTCATTGATAATGAGATAACATGCTGGGCAGCAAAACCAAGAAATTCTGTGAAAGTAACCAAGATTCCTAAGACTGATTAAACAATAAAATATCAGCATCCAGATGGAATGTGTTTGACGTCACCAGTTGCAAGAAATGTGTTTTACCATTAAAGACTTACGTCGAGGTCAATAATATGGATAATGCAGTTTTGTTGACCTGTCTGGAAGAAATAGTGACCGAAGTTATAGTAATATAGTATATACCCAGAAATTATTTAAATAAAGACAGATAAAGACGACCATTTGCAAAGACATAAAGGAAATAGATTACACGAAGACAATGATTCACAATCGCCGATAAGACAAGTTCATTATAATGACTACAGTGTGATTTTCCGTTTAATGCAAACGTGCAGATACGATACACGCAAAAATGGTCTAAACCGTATTGGTAAGAACTTTCTTAAGCCAGTACTTAAGTATTTTTGAAAACATGGCGTCAGATATACTTAATGAAGCACCTACGGAGACATGTCATTGTGTCAGTCAGCATATTCACAAAATAGGAACCAATCGACTGTTGGGTTCATAAAATTACACTTTGGAATAAAGACAAATCCGTTAGTGCACTAGCCAAGACTCATTGAGTGTCCATCCTACAGCATATTGTACGTATACATGTATTACTTGCATATCCTGTTTTTAATCTACTTCCGATCATTTGTGTGTTCCTTTGAATAAAGCTTAATGACATATTTGACTGAAATGTATTGAGTGATAGGAGAAAGAGAACTATTGGACTACTCTCTTAAATCTTAAAAGAGAGAGAATAAGTTGCTACAAGGAACGCCGCATACAAAAGACAGTGCCTCCCCACACAGACCTCCGGGAAAACAACAATCCATGAAACATAAGGCACTTGAGGAGGTTCAAGGGTAAATAATCTACTCAGTTTATGATTCAAGTAGAATTTAAATTGTATCAATAATTTCATTCGCAGACACGTTCTATGGAATTAGAACATCGTCTACTAATACATAATTAAATCTAGTGTTTTAGAATACTTGATTACTTTGATTACTTACACCAAATCTCAGTGTTAAATATTGTGTCAAATGTCCATGTAGACATAAGTAACCGACGAGCAGAGTATATGTTGAAGTTGTTGTTTAACAATCTGATTTACTTAAAATAGCCATTTTAAAAATGCAACAACCCAGGTTTTTACATTTCCAGAAAATAAATAAACAAGGTGGCCAAGACAGCGCTAGATCGATCACCTGAATACCCTAAACGTCTAGGGAGTCAACAAGGGTTTGTAATGATTTGACCAAGTGACCTAGTTTTTAAACCCTACGTGATTCGGTATCGAATACGGCTTGCATTTCATTTAAAGAAACATTTTGATGAGGTTTCATGTTACTCAGATCGCAAATGTGGCCTCTATAGAATCCACGAAGATTTTCGATAATTAGACCCTGTGACCTAAATCTAGAACTCGCCCCATTTCATTGTGAAAGCATACTGATGACATTCCACGTAGTTCAAGCAGTACATGCTGCCTCTAGATTGTCCATAAGGAGGTGTTATAATTTAACCATGTGACTTGGTTTTCGGAAATTTCACGCAGTTTGAGTAGAGAATGCGATGTACACTAGGATATTTTATTATTTAGCCGTGAGGCCTAGTTTTTGACTCCATGTGACCCAGTAATTAACTTGAATTCCATTCCATTGTGACAAACGATCTGATCAAGCTTCATATTGCTCAGGTTGAAAATGTAGCTTCTAAAATGTCCGGGAGATTTTTCTATGATTTGACCTTTTGAACTAACTTTTTGGCCTTAAATGACCCAGTATCGAACTAGACCACGATCCTGTCATCAGGATTTGGCCTAAATTGTGACCTCTCATCAGTATTGGGCCTAAATTGTGACCTCTCATCAGGATTTGGCCTAAATTGTGACCTCTCATCAGGATTGGGCCTAAATTGTGATCTCTCATCAGGATTGGGCCTAAATTGTGACCTCTCATCAGGATTTGGCCTAAATTGTGACCTATCATCAGTATTGGGCCTAAATTGTGACCTCTCATCAGTATTGGGCCTAAATTGTGACCTCTCATCAGGATTTGGCCTAAATTGTGACCTCTCATCAGGATTGGGCCTAAATTGTGACCTCTCATCAGGATTGGGCCTAAATTGTGACCTCTCATCAGGATTTGGCCTAAATTGTGACTTATCGTCAGTATTGGGCCTAAATTGTGACCTCTCATCAGGATTTGGCCTAAATTGTGACCTCTCATCAGGATTGGGCCTAAATTGTGACCTCTCATCAGGATTGGGCCTAAATTGTGACCTCTCATCAGGATTTGGCCTAAATTGTGACCTATCATCAGTATTGGGCCTAAATTGTGACCTCTCATCAGTATTGGGCCTAAATTGTGACCTCTCATCAGGATTTGGCCTAAATTGTGACCTCTCATCAGGATTGGGCCTAAATTGTGACCTCTCATCAGGATTGGGCCTAAATTGTGACCTCTCATCAGGATTTGGCCTAAATTGTGACTTATCATCAGTATTGGGCCTAAATTGTGACCTCTTATCAGGATTTGGCCTAAATTGTGACCTCTCATCAGGATTGGGCCTAAATTGTGACCTCTCATCAGGATTGGGCCTAAATTGTGACCTCTAGAGTGTCCCATTTGTGAATGAACCACGGACGCCTTGACGACGGTCGACACGACGGAGACCCAACGATCATTAAAGCTCACCATGAGTATATAGTATTCAGGTGAGCTAAAGTATATCTAAATGATTAAGTATTCCAACTAAAGGCGTTTATGAGCGCTCCGTACATAATATTCAGAACTAGAAACAAATCGTGTTCCCTTTTGTAAAAGCGATTTAAAGTGTGTAGCCAATTTCCGATGAATCGTCTCCGCATCTGTCTTGTCACTCGTTCAATTAGAGAAACGAATTAATTCAGCCCCATTTGATTTGCTCAAGTGAACAAGCAGCAAAGACGGAGAGAGAAAATGCCACAACCACTTACAAACAGGCAAACGTCTTAATGTCAAACATAACTGTACATTAGAGATTGACAATGTACAGGTTATATTTCTGAGAGATTTTGGTAATGGAGGTTGTTAAATGAAAAGTAGATTTAGCAAGAAATATCTTGAACAAAAATGGTCGGCGCAATCTGAAGCAAGCAAATAGTTGCAATCTGAAGGATAATATTTGTTGTGCTGTATAACAAATGTGTGTAACGTAGAATTTCGGTAAATTGACCGAAGTTCAATGGATTTCGTTAAGGTAACGTACCCCTTATCGAAAGGTAAACCAATCCGCGTCAATGTTACAAACGTTGTTCGGTTGAAGAGAAGTTGGTTAAGTGGTAAACGTTAGATTTGATTGTTTTACCTAGTACTGATATGCAAATAGCAATGCTATGTAAGTACGGCTGTGCAGTATCATAATGAAACGAACGGCTGTGTTTCTATGTTATAACCAGTTCTTGCATCCATCATCACGTGACATTCATGGAGTCACTTATTAATGCGATAATCCCTGGAAGGAGTTTGACTCTGGTAAATTCCATGTTCGTAAAACATTTGCTCGAACACTTGGAAAACTTGACAATTTTGTGTAGATGTTTGAGTCGTGTTTCATGTGCATTTCTGATATGTTCGGCGGACTTTGGTCAATATCTGGTATCAAACTTCTAATAAATGTTGAATAACAATTTACAATGTTGCTAATTCACGAACGCATAGCGCTGTTAAGATACAATCTTTATTAAGTTGTCAATAACGTTATTAATCATTGCTTCAATTTATTGTGTTTTATATACAAGAAAGGCAAAAAAACGTGTCTGTATTTGGAAACGATCAGATAAATGTTTGTAGAATATAAAGGGTCTAAGGAGTCTATTAAAAAGGAATTTATTCATCAGATGGATTTGTTTCAATTAAACAATCATATAAATGATATCTAAATTAATGCTTTAATTATAAGTTCGATTAATCGCGGCTTTTTCCATATAAAATAAATATTTTGCTCGAACTTACGTCTGTAATAATCAAGTGGGTCGATTGTGTCCACCGTTTCATGGTCAAAGTAAATCACGATATATTCACCAGTGTCCAGCAATCCACGGTCATACATGTTGGTCATCATATCCACAATAGCGTTATATGTACCCAGAAATACATAAACTGAAAATAAATTAAAAAACAATACGTTTTTAAAAGTAATTTGACTCGATACTAGACTTAGTAATAAAATGTTAATGATATTTTCGAACAATATAAAAACAACAATTATTTTAAATTGTTCAAGACCAGACCAGACCAGAGCAGAAAAGAAACATAAATATGGTTAGTATATAACAAAAGTATTATTGAAGACTTGAATGTAGTACACAGTCACAAAGATAAAACACATGTACATACTACGATTGAATTTATTCTGCTGTTTAAGGTCAATACCCATGTGTCCTACTGCAAGATCCTTATGAACATGTACACAATATTGCTGCTATCACGTTATCATTTCAAGTATTCATAACATATAAAGCTGAATAAACAAATTCAAATATGCCGTGATGTATTCGTATTTATTTGAATTTTCACTTTTATGCCAATTTAAAACGGAACAAGTTCGAATAATTTGATTTCCACAGAGACGGGCACGGTATTCAACTGTCAAATTTGATCATGTTATAGTTATCGAAACAGATTGTCTAAACGCAATATTGTTCATAACGATGGTATCGTTGTTTATTCGACAAACAAAATCATTGAAGTTTGGATGTAATATAACTCATTATATGAGCGCCGCTGTACGATTTCCAACCTATTCCTTCAGTGACGTCATTTCCAGAAAACGTCACATGATGACATCACCATGTACTGACAGTAAGCTATATTTGCCCCATATGGCAATATGAAAACGATGTGACCATATGGAGTAAATGATGTTTCCTGCTTGCAAATAGTGACATCACATGTTACGTTTTCTTGAAATGACGTCTCTTACATAAGAGCTTGTAAATCCCATAGCAGCACTCAAATGTGCTTATGAACGCATTCATCTTACATTTATACTGACCACATTTCTTACAACGTATAATGTGAGCAGTTCCATGAGAGAACTATTATTATTGACCAAAACTCTTTTTTCAGAGTTTTTTCATTTTCTAACAGATATATGTATGTCTAGTTTCATTAAATATCAAAACAGTTTGTATGAAAATCGGTTATTTTCTTTTTATAGTGATTCCAATATTAACAACACAATAGAAAAGAAAACTACAAACTGATAATGTCGCCCAAGAAACGCTTATCTCAAATGCAAATGTATCATCAATTTTAAAACAATCTATTTTCTAAATGGAAAACAACCAATTACACTACACTTATAAACAGTTTCACATTCATTCAATTCTGTAGATTAACATCAAGCAATGAAACACTTCAAAGAAAGTGCTCAGTGTGTGATGTCAAACCTTTCATTGGGAAATAATAGAGGTCATAACAAACATCACTATTGAAGCGTCACATTATTTCCAGAACCCCATAACTTGTTTTCCGTTTATTTTTTAGAAAAGTACCTTTACAGTTTTACCTTCCTGTAAAGAATAGGTACATACGGGGTTATGGAATTGCATTTCACTTAGCGTATGTGCATTCTAGAACAATGTATGTATATTACATAAAGAAAGAGCTTGGAAAGACGATACAAAATACTCAAAACTGCAAACAATTAGTTACGGGTTCTAAAAATAGGGCGATGAAAGGTTTTGACATGGAAGGGCTCGTATGGGCTAGCATCTACGTATTTTCAGGAATTGTCACGGCCGCGGAAGAATCTCGCTGTGGCGGAAATAGAATACATAATGTCCAGATCAGAATTTCGGGGCTCACTCCCTAGACCACAATGACCCTCTTGTACTGGAATAGATCGAATAGATATGCATATTCATGGATAGTTCTGGTATGCTGTCGAGGTAAATTCAACTCTAACAATTTCAGCTTTGTTTTTCGAGAATGATGTAATCACATATCTATCATAACCGTATTAGGTGTCTCTCTTCGAGAAGTTATTGTAGCATTGTAACATGAATTCACGTCTTAAAGGAGCAAGTATTACAATCTGCAACACAGTATCCATACCACTCATATAAATGAATCACAAAGTACTGCAGGCGCTAATGTACTCACTGCTCTAATGAGCTGATTTTTTGTACGGGGCGGGAAGAAGCCCTTTTTCGACAATTATATGTGTGTCAGTATTAATTGTACCATACTAAGAGGACAATACAACATATATTTTATACAAGTATAATATTTTATTGCAGAAATGGGTAATGTTTTTATCGTTGATTGCGTGTCTACATGAATGTTTAGGTCCTCTTAGTTTGACTAGCCACCGTGATTTATACAATGAATCGTTCGACTAATCGCCGGGATCCGTCTTTGATATTTTTAATTAGCAGCTTCTTCAGATCGTTTTGATAACGTCCCGAATATATGAATAAACGATGGCCTTGTACATGATTGCTTATACATGTAGTTTCATAGACCGAACTATAAAACAAGTTTCATGTAAACATTTCCAGTACATGGTTTCATGATGGTGGCTTTCTGTTGATGGTGAATAAATCATAAATCCCAAAAGACACATTTGTGCATGAGACAAAAATGAATTATTGTCAGATTATATAACATGGCAAATGACAAACAATTTCAAGTTTTCTACGATATTCTCAGTCAGACGGTATCAATAAGAGTTGTCATTGTTAAATATCTGATTTATAATGTTCAGTACTTATAGCAGAAAACTGCACAAAACGAAACATCTGACGGAAATAATCCAAAGTAAATTCAGGATACACAGACAAGCATGCCTGAAATGTAAGCATAATTGGGAAATTGAAAATTGGTCTTCGTGGTCCCTTCACACGGTACTTTTTGTGCGGGAAAATGAAACAATTTTGATTTTAGATGCATGTTTGATATTAGTATATGCAGTTGTAAGTAAGTGGTCATTGATACAAGTTTGAAATTGAATTTAAAATTAATTTTAGTCATAAGCACATAAATACATGCGTTGTTCTTTCTATTTGTTGTATCAGTAGTATATTTAATTTGAACTCGACATTCTCAAAGCTGCTTTTCCCAAATGTTCATAGTCCCCTCCTTTTTAGTTTTATGTACTTCATCTTTACTTGTAATTTATTTCGTACCCCTGTAAAATTGGGAGGTTCTAGTGTGGTTATGTGGCCTTTTCTTTGCTGCTTTTCATCACTTTTATATTATTTTCTGCAATTATTCACTAGTGAACACATAAGGACCCTGTGATTCATAGCCATACTCTGCGTTGTAATCACATCATGTTGCGGCTCTGTTTTGACGCTATGGTTCCAATTTACTGATTTAGTAGTTTTATGGGGTCTAACGCCATTTTCAAAAAGACAAGTTTTTCTTGAATTAAGTATCAACCAGTACTAACTTCCTCGTCCACAAGCAACTGACAACTATCCCACAAGAATCAAGAGGTGGAGGACAAAAGACCGTCGCCAAATATCACAGAAGAACATACCTCTCCAGACTGGGAATCTAACTCCGAGTATCACGGCCCACAGTCCAGCGCTCTACCTATTAGTTAAAAGGGTGGACAGGTGTCGTGGTAAACGACATCCGCATTTCCTTCAAAGACACAGTATAACCATTCTAATCAATGGTAGCTATATATGGAATGGAAAGGACCATATTACGTTAAACGAACGACAACATTGGAAGCTTCGAAATGAAACTGACAATTATTTCAACCTTGGAAGAAATTATAGGCTCTGACCATGAAGGTTATTGACATCTTTGTTTGCCAATTCATTGAGTGGTGATTACCAAGAATTTTATGAGATTAGAGAAAAAGACCGAAGCTAGAAACACACACTTCAGTGTGTGTTTATGATGGAAATGTGTAGATAAAACGGTAAAATCGATAACTGAGTATCGCCACATCGCCGTGTGAGGATCTTGGACGATAGTTTGAAAGTCCATAAATTTGATTTAATAAACGTGAGAAAATACCATACTGCTACTTCAAACATATTTGTTGTTTTGAAAAAAATAGAGCGGTCTTAAATAGGATTCTCTTGAATTACATCTGACTCGAATTAATCCAATTTGACATTCGAAAATACCGTTCACTGTTCTGGCCTGATATGATCGGCTCTCTTGGCAGTGTGGTTAAGGCATCCTCCTTGGGAGCGGAATGTCGAAGGTTCGTATCCCGGTAGGGGTCCGTTCCGATATGGTCAGTTTTTGAACCGACAACTAGTTGAATGAAGGTTACTGTGTGCCTTCCTTCCTGGTGCTTGGCATTAAAGGATAGAAAGCGGTAAGCAAATCTATTCAGAAAGTAGGTATCTCAAAAATCAGAAATGGCTGGCCCTTGAAGCAGGGGTGACGCTTTAAGAAATACACACATAAAAACAAACAACAATCCAACGTGTATCACATGGATGCGGCTCTTTTCACAGAGTTTGTGCCTTTGACCTTATGACACGTTAAGACACAGGAAATCCATCACATCTTGAAATCTACCGGTATTGACCTTTGTGTCACATGATTAATCCCATAGATCGAGGATAAGTTCTAATGCTAGTCAAACGTTACAAGAGCTCACCATTGTTATAACATATGGTCAGTATTTAATTATGGAATACTATTTGTGAACAATCGATGTAATCTCTTCAAGGTCTGTTCGAGTTGCGTTTGATGTTTTCGAGTTGTTTGTTCCAATTTGAGGACTTTTTACTCACTCAAAGTGACGTGTATTTAGTATTTTAGTGGTGGTTGTTCGGCAAATCAACTGAAAATATTACATCCAAAGCCTAAATTTGCCAATCACTTGCGAAAGAACAAGATATAATTGGTTGGTAATCTAGGAACACTGGTTATGTCAACTAACCGCCGTACATTACTGGAATACTGGTGCAATCAGCATAAACTTATCACAGCGATACACGTATTTGTAAATTAATATTATTAATTATGGCAGATTCATGTTAGTTAGAAGTCAACAATCAATCTTAATTGGTCGAAGAAGGCTGTTTTTAAATGTTATTTGTTTGTGAGACTTTCCTGTCTTATTTCATATTAACGATACACATTTAATGATGTATTAGCTAGTTATATTTTTGAGTAAATCAGTAACAGTGTTAATGGTTCTTTTCCTGTAATTGAGTCTCTTAACATCCGTTTGATTTCATTTAATACTTCTTTATCATGACATAAGAAGACAAAACTCCGCTAACGTTGATGTTAACCTTTCAGCAAATATTGACATGAACATGAAATTTTTTTCCACAGAATAGCTAAGAAAAGGAGTATGTACTTAAAATAGTTTCAGAGTTCACGACAAGATCAGATATTGGTTGATACTTCATATGTTTAAATATACTTTAAGCCATTTAAAACGCGACCGAAACTTGTTTGCTTCAAAACATGACATATAAGAAGTAAACCTTCTATATTAATTCGCTAACATAATTTCCTAAACTTATACAATAATGAAATATGAATTGTTGGTCCGTAGTTTTTAAACAGTTAGAAGCTTTTAACACCATGTGCATAATGAAGTAGTTGTTTTGATACAAGACATATTATGTTGTTACAGGGAACGCCAATTTCACAAGACAGACAGATCCCCCGGAAAACAACAAATGCACAGTAATAGGGGTGCAAGGAATGGTCTGGCCGACTATAAAGAACCACTAAAGACTCGCAATTATTCACATTCAACAAATGTAAGATATGAAGTGCAAACTGGTAAGATGAATTATCGCAAATGTTCGCCAGAAAATAGTAAGCTACTTATACTCAGCTAAGGCAACAGTCTCAGAATGCAGTCTTGCCATTGGTCAAAGTTAGAACTGTGCTAAGAATCAACCATATCGACGTTTGAATTTTGCAATTTTGTCTTAAAACTCAGACATTATGCTCCAACTAAATATACATAACTTCATGTTTCATAGCACCAATATTGCTCTACTCATCCATGTTTATATACATAAAATACAATCATATACTTATTGAATGTTTGAGCCAAACGACGGAAATGAATTCCTGATATCAGAAACCACATTTATGAATAGAATAAAAATTGGGGATATTAAGGAAATAGCATGTGTCAGCGACTTATAGCAGGATTGCATTTCTTGAAATAATTTCCTTGAACACTGGAAATCACTTACAAAAAATAAAGCATAACCTTTTATAGTTTGATTAGAACATAACTGCGGAAATACAAGAACCACGAGAACATTATCTGGGCAAATGTTCGCTTCGACAGCAGTGAAACAATGTAAAAGAACATTAATTTTGGTAAACTACATGTATTGGAAGATTAGACAGATCATGTAGTGATCGCGATACAGATTTAGTTAACAATGTTACACTGTTGCGGGGAATTTGTTTGTCAACGATGTTTTTTTCATTATATATTTCGCTTACCATAGCGCCGATCAAAGACGTTCTCACGAAGAGCTGGATGATTATCCAACTATGTTGTCGTATAAAAGAATGGTTAGACGCAGCTGGATACTGGATTCGCTATGTGATTAATGTAATATCTGACACTGAATGGTCACATATAGTGTGCAAAATAGAATTAGTAATTACTAACGATGACAATTTAACCGCTGGATGTAAGTATTACATTTGGGAAATGACAGCTTAATCCTGAATGAACATCTTATTTGCCTATATATCAAACTATTTCTTCTTCTTGTCTTTGGGATGTAAGGAAAAAGACAATATAGTCTTACGAAGTAAAATGTTGTTGTTAATTATGTGTCACAATCTTTCTGTACGCCATTTCCGTTGGTTTCATGGCTTTAGTCTCTCATCTTTCCTCATCATAACGAACATACGAAATATACATGTTTAAAACATGGTCAGTGGAAGAATTATCCATGGAAAAAGTATTTTGTCTTCAAAAAAATAATCATCATTTGTACACCAAAAGTCCCAGTAAATTAGCCTATTTTTTGTTTATTCTTAAAATGTATTTAATCAAACAATGTACTAAAAGACGGGTTGTTCTGATTTTTTGAGAGCTTAAACTTCAAAAGACACTCGAGAAGCCAACCATTCAGGTTTCCTATTATCTGTCTTCGTTATAGCCGTTCATTTAAAATTGATTATGGTGACAACGAATCTTGTTCACTTTCGCTGCCAAGGGAAAGCAATGCAGTTGCCAGGCGCTGTTGTAATCCTTCATGTAAAATAGCCGTATTGTAAACAATGCTTCAATAATATGAGTCGATGTTCAATCCATTTGTTGAAAATAAGAGCTGAACATTCGTTATGGAAATGAGAATGAAAATAAGACGAATGTGTTAGAATGTAGGTCTCGGTTGGGTAATAAATAGGAATATTTCTCAAGTCATTTCCGTGAAACAAACTTTATAACGATAGGCTAGACGACACGCACGACCACTACATTTTATCGGACAATTTCACGTCCGCTCAATGGCCTTGTAAATATCAGAGGTATCAGAGGCTAGGCAGTGGCGTGTGATCCTTAGCGTAACAAGAGAACCGGAAGCAGATGCAGACGCTCGTTTGCGGATTCTATGATCACTGGGGCTTATACTTTCTTCGGAACGGACTATTTAAACGTTTTGGTAGAGACAGACGCAGATGAGAACAATGACGATCAAGCGAAAACAATATCTCCACGTTATGTTCAAAACAGACAAGCTAAAGTAGTTATGATTCATTATCCCATAATATGAAACTACATGTATTTTAAGACTAAAACAACCATGCTTGCTCTAAATGTATTGTATTACATTAAGGCTCGTTTATACATTCATCCATTGCTAATTGCGTTTCAGCTTCTGTCGTGATTTCCTAAAATGAATAAATTTTGGATTACTGTGATTTCAAAAGTGTAATTATTAGTTATATTTCTGTTGCAAAGTTTCATTAAAAAAATGTGACATTGATTCATTAGGTGCAAATCACTCATCTATTGCCGTGGACAAATTACAAAATTCTATGATTAGTGACTACATCGATGATAAATACTATACCAATAATCTTGGGAGTGATTTGTAACCATGCAAAACAAACTTGTTCTTGCATAGCTCAGCAACTGGCAGAGGAGAAAACATCAAAGCGACAGTAGCAACGTAATTAGCTTTCATTGCAGGATTTGGCTGTCAAACGGCGTGAATTATTGCGCAATATGTGATAATGTATGCGTTTCAAATGAATACACGGAAATTAGTGTATTTGCACATGATCCAATCTTCTGAAACACAACAAAAGAACATCCCAAGTTCATTATAAGATTTATACGCATGTTTGTTACTTTTTTTAAAGTTGGAAACAGTGTCAACATTTGGTCATAGTTCAATGGCGAAATGTTAGGGAAATATGAAGTTCTTGGACATGTAAAGAGTATAATAAAATAAAAAAAAGAGTTTTCAAATTGGCAATTCTGGATGTAAAAGACAAATCTGTTAAAATGCAGTGTCTTCGAAATCGTGAAAAACAACTCACTAGACAATCCAGTGCCGATAATTTGTTATATATTATGATTCAATTACTGTGCTTGTCTCCTTATAATGTTAGGCTGCTAAGTCGATTGGAGTGATCTCCCCTTCCAAATTCCGTGAATATTAATTAATAACAGAAAGTGACCCAAAAATTGATATCCTTTCATTTTTGCTAATAAAACGACATGTAACGTTGTTTGTTGGGAACAGGTGGCTATTTTTAGTTAAATAGACGATGAAATATGTGCGTAACAACCAAAAACGAGAAACGGAAAATTTGAGTAGCCGGTTTTTCTATTTTTAGTAACGCACAAGACCGTGTTAACCATGTAGCAACTTATTTTCTCTCTTTTATTCCTATTCAATATTTTACAGTGTTCCTACTATTTCATGGAAAAGACGTGTTACCTTCACTCTGGGACATATATACAGTATTAATGACAGTAGTAGCAGTGACAGGAGCGAAGTTATTGTCATACCTGATATGTCGGACTTAAGCACATTACCCCTTCTGATTTTGAGTCTGAAGACATACGAAGTCAACTGCATATTAATAGCATTGTTAACGGTTAGATGTAATTGAATTGAAATACATGGATTGTATGGAAAGCAGAATAAGAGACACGACTATAATACATGTATTTTTATATGGAGCGTTTTATGCCTTCCACGCATTGCAAAACATACATTCTGAGGCCCGCGAGAGATAGAGAGAGGGCCGGTAGTTGAACCTGTGAATGTCCTAAGCACAACGGTAAACAGTTTTATTAATACTGTGTTACTTATATTTGAAGTCCTCACTGATTTTATAATAAAGATAGAATTGTTTATATTTAAACATAATGAAATCAAGCAAGTAGATGATTTTATAGAAAAAAATATGAAATTTGATAATTTGCATGAATACCAATAAGCATTGCAAGATGTGTCATCATAGAGTCTGTTTATTAACGCTCAAGGCCAAACAACAGACAATATCTGAATAAAGTAGGATAAGGCCATTTAAAGAAACAGCATACGTAGACAGTAGCAACTTCGGTCTATCATTAAATGGCTTCGGCAGTGACATTGCATTAATATATGAACTATGTGATGGCGTGTAAATGAACTGGAAACATTGAGCAGTGCTATTCTATTTGTATCCTGATACTAGCCAGACAACAACTTCATTTAGTTGATTAAGCTAGGGTGTTGCAAACATAATAAATGGTACTGTAATCTGATGCAGGTAGTAATTACTACTTGATTTATAAATGAAAACAATATTGGGAAATACATACAATGTGCAGCAGTTGAATAAAGCAAAAACCGTTTAAGAACTAGAACATCAGATGGTTGAGAGGGGTTGAATAGTGAGCTCTGCAAGCCAATAAAGTAGAAGTTAAGGAAAGGCGGAAACATTCAATTTGTAAAGGCCACACACAGTGACAAAAAAAGAGAAAAAAACCTGTAGCATCTTTTTCTAAAAAAAACTGAAACAGCATTGCAAATACATACATTTCAAATCCGAACATGGAAGAAGACATTAGGAAACAAAAACGCTGAGCTGACTTAATGAAAAGGGAGGTATTAATCAGGAACAGAAGCAACCTAAAGAAAATCAAGAGTTAAAATATAATGTAATTGTTAACGAAGAGCTATATCAGAAGAATAGTGAACAAAATGAGGAACTGCGAAAGAACAATGACAACTTTAATGCTTCTGTAAGATATATAGAAACCTCGGTCAATGTAAATGAACCCATCGATTTCATGGATCCACAGAAAAATGCACATTCAAATTCGTAATTTGAGTATGCCATACATTTGACAACCTTAAAAGCAACAATGAATGTTGGTTCAGTAATCAGAGATTTTGCCAAACGGTGTTGTAAACCTGTGCAGAATACACCACAAAGGCAAGTAGTAGACACATGTTTCGACAGAAAGACAGTAATAACACAGGAACATTTTGGCAAAGTTGCATCCGCTCTTGCAAACATACAGCTACTTATATGACTTACATCGTCACTGATGACAAACAATACTCTTACATTTCCTATAGAACCGAAAAAGGACACCACTACCCTGTGATATTCAAACATAACATATTCAACATGATGCTCATGGTAGGGATTTAAGTATTCTTCCTTATTGCAGATTAAACTGAGTCCCTCGATAATATCCACGGAGCATGAAATCAAGTGCTTAAGGAAGTCAGTCTGGACATCAAAGAATACCTCTGTCTGGCAGAAGCAGGGGCTATCGGACGGATATAAACAGTCTTCACATCACCAATAGAGCGACTAATAAAGGCGCCTGGTCGTTGACATTAATGTTACTTTCAAAACCCCATTTGGTGCAGATAGTTATCAAGCGAAGATGGGGTGCTTTATGGCTAGAGTGGAAACACCATTTGAAACTGATATAAAAGAGATGATGTACTGGAAAGGTTGATTGAAAACCACAGGGTTTATGAAATTGTCATACTAAACTTGCAGAATATTTTCATAGCAATCGAACAACTGCTGCAGCGAACGATACCATAGCCTTTGCCAGGTGTAAAGTTTTAATAGTGATTGATTTCGTGAAGCAGCAAAGTCAGCCAAAAAGCGCAACAAAATGCCGGAGTTTGTGTTTGGACAAAGCCGACCGTTTAATCTCATACACGCCGAATGCATCAATCCTAGAAATTGAAGCTTACGTCATGTACTTATTTGTCGTAAGAAGAACTTCATGAAGATGAAAATAACCAGTATGAGAATAGTCTAGGAAAAATGCTAGGAACATTAGACAGACATTTTTGGAAAAGAGTAATGGCATGTAAGGGAAGGGATTAGAACAATTTAGACAGAAACAAATTGAACTGGAAAGAAGGGAGGCAGACTGAAATTTGAGAATCCGACAAATAAGGTACGTCTTACGGTCTTTGTCAGTCTAAACTACAAGTCGAAGAAGGTAAAGCTGTTCTGGTGGCCTTACATAAATTATGACAGCTCTGAAATTTCAGCTTCAAATTCTAGCATTCAGTGTACAACCTGTCAAAAAGGATTGAAAACACCGAACATTTAAACGAAATGTCTTGTTGTTTGTTGAAAATGTATCTAATGCGGATACAAGTGACGAAAACGAGAGAATATAGCCTTCTTTGTTGGCAATCATATAGAACACAAGTTTGATGGCGAAACATACACAGGATAAGGAATAAGTGTTGTACCAGGCTTTGCAGTGTTGTGTATTATCAAATATGACAGTGGCCCAGCTGTATATGCTTACACTTTAAAGGAGGACTATAAAAAGGAGAAATCCAGATAAAAGACTGACAATGGTACATAGACCAGATATAATAAATGCAGCTCTGTTTTAAGCAAATAAAACCATATTAGGAATTATTAGTTACATTTATTTATCCTTCACAAAATTAACGAAAACATGTTAAGGGTCATGCTAGGTCCTGTTGCAATGCTAAATATTGTAACACAACGATCATTTAACTTTCTCTGTAAAACAACAGCCAAGATAACTTATGCAAGCTGGTAAAACATGCAGTGTCTAAACCAGCAATTATAACGCCTTTATATTTCTGACATTAGCGAATGAAACACAATATGGTATGACAAACGCTTTGAATTTTGCAATTATTTCCATTTATACATAACAAACGATGTAGAGTGGTAACACCACGTATTATTTCGATAATTCACTAGACTAAGTGCAATAACAATTCACGTGCATGCCGTTACACTAAAACAAGGCGTATCAGGCTGATTGATGTGTTTCGGAGTAAATTTAAACTTAATTAAAACTGAGAGCGTAAAGTCACATATTTACACGCTATGTCACGCGTTTAATGCATTACATAAAGTCATATAGAGTGACATTGTTAACCTCGTGTCGTAGTTGTTCGCAAATGGTAAATCTGTATTTTGTTCGAAGTATGAGATTTTATTTCATTGAAAATTATTATCCTGTAACAACTTAAGCCATCTTCGTTAATTTGAATATAATTTGTGAAAGTATCATTTGCAACTCACATCTTGTGGTTAAGAAATAAAAAGAGTCGGAACTACTTTTGTTGCGTCTCCCTATTGTTTACCCACGACCGAACTACACCCGCCACTCTTTGCTTGCATCACGGATATAAACCATAGGTCCGTGCTTGCATTTAGGACGTCAAAATAATGTTTTGACAAATGTCAGCTGCTTCTGCTCGTTTAGATTATTTTAATAAGTCAATAAAATACAACTCGTGAGATCCTTTATATGTTTTAAAATATAATGGTTTTAATTTGCGCTTGTTGTAACAATTTAATATTAATTTCCTTACTTATATGTTTATTACCTAATGTCTGCGTATGAAATGTGCCAAAACGATACCAAATATTCCCGTAAAAGCAGATTTATATTGAAAAAAGTATAACGCGTGTACCAAATCAAATTATGCGTGCGTGCGAAGCTAGAGACGTTCTTATATTTACATTGTATTGGCATACCGATCCTGACGGCCAGGTTATCTCATTGATGTGATACATAGATATAGCCATATGCATACCGTGAATACTATTTGAATTTTGACAATGTGGTTTCTATTATGATTTTGATGAAGTTCAATCCATCACTACTGTATGGTTTTATTCCACTTAGTTTCTCTATGCATTCCTGTATTGACTAGCATGCATCTTACGGTACACAACAAAGATACTATATCACCTTATTTTATTTCATAATCTAGGGGTCTGATGCATTCTTTTGAGAAAATGGCCTTCCCATGTGCTATCCTTTCTCTGCTTTACCTTCCAACTACTGATCCGAATTGGCTGGGGTACGAACTTGGCCTATACTTGATATTAGTAGTAAAATATTCTCGAGCAGTTTGGCTTTTTAGGAAAGCGGATAAGAATATAAAAGGCACGAGATGTTTTTCTTAAATAAAATATAAAACTTGACACAAACCTCTTGTATCAACGAATGTTCTTTCCACGATACCAGGAAATGGATTACCCGTAGTTAGCGGTATATGTGGTTCATTAAATGTTTGCTCGTCGTTTATAGAAATTCCATTTTCATTTGCGAGTTCACGTATCTTCTCAACAATGACCTTGGATTTGTGCAAGGAGCCGTAAATCAAGGTAAACTTTTTCCAGTTGTAATGTAACAGTAGAGATATAATGGGTTTTGCCACTTGGGTTGCAGGTGGAAAAGTCCTGGCGAACGTTGGAAATTTTTTCTTGTCGGAAACTACGTAGTCGGCACATTTCTGAAAGAGATAAAATCGGTTTAAGAGAAAATGGTACCGATTGCAATAAATACAATCTTATCAACTATTTGAACCGACTCAAATTAATACATGGTATGTGGTGGGGAAAATACGATTGATTTATTAACCGTTTGTAACTTTGTATGGGCAAGTTGCGTGGGCATTACATCCCATCGTCAATTATCAGTCGTGTAGATATATTGCTGTTGCACTGTGATACCACGCAGTAGACGAATAAAAGGTATCATTAACATGATACTGGGGTAACTAGTTCTAACACTATCGTTTAAATGTCGAACACAGGTAATTGAGTTCCACTTAACTACATTAGATTGCTGCAGATTCATTACTTGAACCAACTCAATTAACCAACATATATAGATACAAGTAAAACATATACGCAGTGAATGGAATTCAATTCCTGACGTTTGCTTATATACTTTTTATAAATTGCAATTACAAATGTTCATAGTAATCTAATGCAACATAAAAAACAAACTGCGTACATCTGAGAGAAGATTTTGTTATAAAGCAGTACACATACACGTAGTAATTCATTATGTGGGTGTAATTGAAACTTATTATGTTGCACTTATGCAATTAGTACAGATAAACGAGCTCTGTTTACATGTATTGCTGTCGAAATTGCACCAACAGGAAATTTTGTTTCCTCTATTCTATATTAATCACACGTACAGAGCTTCCACAATGTATCCCAGCAACGTCTGGATCTGCTTTACCACGTCGGAAACTTGTAATTAATGAAACTAAGCTTGCTGTCGTAAACAGTGTTTGATACATCTAATGTTTCACGTAATAAAAAAGAACATTGTTAACAACACATTTCCCAACATTGTGTTTAATGAGTTTGCCCTTATAATTGACAACATGCTGCAGAACATCTCCACGTTACTTTTTAACTCTTGTTTTGTTGTGATAAAAGTCGCATTCAGATTTTTCATGGATATTAAAAGGTAATGTAAGCGATAGCTGAATGTTAAATACGCCCTCGTATAACGAAGAAATGCTATTTCTTACTATTAAATTGCAAGTTAATGAGTGAGAGGGCGAGTTTTCACGTATACCGTGTCCCGTAGCCGAGTGGTTAATGCATCCGCATTGGGAGCGGTATGCCGAAGGTTCGAATCCCGACAGGTATCCGTTCTGATATGGCTGGTTGGTGAGCCGCAAGCTAGTTACCATGCACCTACCTGCCTGGTGCCTGACATTAAGTGATAGGAATCGGAAAGTAAATGTGCCCAGAAAGAGGTGTCAGATAAGTTAGAAATGGCTGGCCCTTCAAATAGGGGTGACACTATAATAAATAGACACTTTTATTTTATACACTGGTATGTGAGGACATGTTTATACCCGACGTCTTAGTACGTCAAACATCGGAGAAAAATAATTAATTCCGTGAAGGGTCTGAGTTACAGATAGGGTAAGTGATTTGGTGCTGTGTTCCTGTTTTATATACTAAGGGTTAGGAACCTATTTGGTAGGTTTAATGTTGATTTTCATACCCATGTACAACCATTAGTGATGACTGACTGAGTGATATGGTGTAACTGATTGTCCCAACAATGTAGGCTACACGTTACAGTCAGACACAAAATACTTAATGCTGTAAAGAGAATGTGCTACCGTATAACTTTGTTTTCGTGGTGGTTTTATTTTAGCAATATTCGCAAGTGCAATAAATTCGCTAAAATATCTCTGAAATCTCAGTCTATTTTGTCTGTTTATCTACTTAAACACTCATTCGGTCGGCCATCACGATACTCTCGATTTACACGAATATGATTTGTTCAATGTTATTCGAATAACGACGGAATATAGCTTAATACTGTCATTGATTTCATCACACAGGGCATAGCAAAGTCATAATGAACTAAGAGTTATATCTAAATACAGCTGTAATAGTTTGTATGTACAGTCGTTAAATAAAACTGAAAAAAACTGCTTAAGGTATTTCTTCACCCTCTGAAGGGTATTTTTTAGATAAAAGCCAAAATTACTGGCAAAAATACAAAT
Organism: Mactromeris polynyma; assembly: GCA_032209605.1. Classification (NCBI taxonomy): domain Eukaryota; kingdom Metazoa; phylum Mollusca; class Bivalvia; order Venerida; family Mactridae; genus Mactromeris; species Mactromeris polynyma. Next base: position 35,887,625 of record JASFXZ010000003.1, read on the forward strand.
GTGTTCAATTTTTTATTCACGCTTCACACACAAACAGCCACTAAAAATCACACGCCATTATCATGGCAAGCTGCTGTATCTTAATTCCAAATTTCATCCAAAAACTCTCCACTTATGGCCGATTTTTCAACTCATAAGTCGCGACTTAACCTCCGAGTTAATGTGTTGTGTTGCTCAAATGTAAAAACAAAGTAACTTTATGCAACGTAGCGAAGTTTATAAAAGATGCTTTAAAACGCAGATCTTTAACATAATCATAATTCGATTGTCACCTTCAAACAATATTTGCCATTTTTTCACATTTTCTCTTTAATAACATCACATGATTTGTTTGTCCTCTAAATCTTGTTGTAAACCCCCTGTTTTCTTTTCCATTCCGTTCTTTTCATGTTCTCATGTGATGTACTGTATATTTGTATTTTGTATGTGATTTTCGATGACGATGTACGAGTCAAAACAAATTGTTCTGTTCTGTTAAGCCATATGGAATATATTAACATCGGCTTAGTATGCACGTGGAGAGCGGGGCACGAGAACAAATAGCCATTCATTTGTGTTTTTTCAACTTCAAGCGCTGATAGTAAACACGACCATATCCACTTTCCAATACATGTAAAGCAGCTTACGGTCATTATCATGATTATAATTTACTGCACGATGATATCGTACACTTTAAGAATCATGAAACCACATCGTTATTAGTGAATAGCTTATAAATACACAATCTATACAATGTTTTAATTAATGATATTCGAGCGAACATTAATAAGTATATGTCGTGTAAGTACAACTGTAGATGACCAACGAAATTTATAATATTGTAATGAAAAAACCCCAACTACCTCCCGATGGTCTCGAACTAGGACCCAAAACTAAAAAGCTTAATTAACATTGTACGGCGCGGATTCGCTACCATCAGAGCTATCACGACTGTTAGTTTAATGAAATCAATATCTCATTAAATAGATTTGCTTGTTATTTGATTTACCTATTCTGATCAATATAGGTGGCCAAACCATGTAAATATTGCATGACGTCAACTTATCTTGGTATACTTATAGCGATGGATTAACTTTCGATTCTAATTATAATCCTGACGTCATACTTCCTTAAACCAACAATACCCCAGGTTTAAAAATACAATACTGGTTATATGCAATATTTTATAGGAAAATAAACAACAGAATTCCTGTCGGTTACTTGCGAAATGTTTCAAACCTTGTTACAAACAACGGAATGACGAAATTCTTATAGAATAGCAAACAAAATTAAGTAAAAGTTAATTCCTCCTGAGGGATTGAAATTAAGAAAAAATTGTCTGCTTAGATATTCCCTTGAGGAATAAATTGCTCTCTTTAAAACGTTAGCTCACCCTTTATGAATTTATAAACTAAACTCCAGCATTTAACTGTCATCTTGCCCACGCTAAACGGCGAATAATGGTGAAAACATTTCTTTTTTTGTCGACAATGCGCAATTGTTGTCAGTCTTAATATAACTTTAAACAATCGAATACAAATGAAGAGAGGTTATAATGTTATTATAGATATTTTATTTAAATAATCTTTTGTATTGTGTATTTATCTGTGTCTGAAAGTTCAGCAAATGTGAGGGTCCCCTTTAATGGTCTTCTATTTAATTGTAGGACAGTGACATTCGCAAAAATAATTCCAATAGTCAGACGTTGACGTCCCCTGTATGCGAACAGTAGAATGAGGAACATATTATTAGTCGCCGGCAGGAAAATTGGCGACTCCATTTTTATTCCTTTTTCATTTTGGAGGAGCTGTCATTATTTATGTGATGTTAAAACATTACTAAAGTGAACTTTGACGGAATAAAAACAATCAGAATGGATTTCTACAATATTGTAGCCGCGGCCGTGGTCCAGTGGTTAGTGCGCTGGACTTGGAACAATGGCGTCCATGCGGAACAGTGTCGCCTGGTATGGCGCGCGCCATTTTGTGGCTAGCGAAGCATTCAAACGTTTTTTAGACAGCTCGCTTTTCTACATTGACTAACTTTTCTCGCTTACTTCCCCTACCTCTAAAAAAGCACCTCAGATCTTGGCCGTACTTTATAGTATAGTTAAAACGTCGAAACGTTAGCACATCTGACTTCAAATCTGCAAACTGCAACCATTAATGGCGCACCTCGAAAACTGTTCTCTCACTAAACACAACCCATTGCCTGTCTGATTAAATTCATATTTATGTTTTGTCGAATTATCTTATCAAAGCAACATAATACATCAGCGTGTTGACTGATAACATTATCACAAACCATGAACTATCAAAACATCTTAACAACTTGAAATGCTAATATTACGCAAGATTACAAGCCTGTTTTATTATGTGTCATCTGATAAGCTGCGAATCTTTATCACGGAAATATTCTTGAGTCACAAAAAGTCAAGACAACTTAAATCAATTATCCGAGGATATTAACTGATATGGATTTTAATCTGGCAAACAACCTGACGGGTGCAGAAAGTTGGAATAAAGTTCGTTAGACAATAACTATTTCAAGTAACGTCTGTTGCCGCGTAAGATCGTTAAAACATCCACCAAACCACCTGATCTTGACAATGGTACGACAATTTGGAACCTTAATGACGTAGTTGTGTAAAAACAGTTGTTTTACATTTCAAGTATCTGGGACGCCAATAAATATGCGACGAAAGAAATGAATTCATGTATTTGAAACATTGAATAAAGAATTATATAAGTATGTATGTTCTTTGTCTTATGTTACTGCTGTTTCAAATCGTTTGACTATATTTCAACATCGTCCTTATTTGTTAAACTTAATATAGATAGATACGTTTATTTAGAAAAAGGCAATGAGTCCATCATTCCACATGAATAAATATAATACAATAAATACAACATGTCAATGATGATTTATAATACAAATTCTTCTAAGTTCTAAGTTTACAAACATAATTACTTACATACATATATAACATGCACGTGTACAAATCCTTTCTTTAAAGTAATTACTAAGTAAATTGGCAGTTTATTAAATATATAACAGAAGATAGTTGATAGTTGATAATGGGGTGAATTGGGATTATTATAAGAAATATAGTTGCGATATCAATTCGAAACTTTTATAAACAAACAATGATACTCTTCTTATTGTACAGTTACTTTCGCTGTTTAAGAGTTCCGCAAATTTTAAAACATTCGGATTTTTCCAGTAATATTTATTAATGTACAGTTTTCTTATATATTCCGATATTTAAATATACATAGAAACGACAAAATTTGTAAAAACTGTAATACAGAAATAATAGAAAACGAATATCATTTTCTATTAATTTGCACAAAATTCTCTGATTTAAGATCAAAATATATACAAAAATACTACTACACATGGCCCACGAAACAGAAATTGTCTAATCTTATGACAGCAACATCAAACATTATTGTCACCAATTTGGCCAAATATATTTTCTACGCCAATCTAATTAGAAATTGAATAATTTTATGCTCATATTTTGACATATTTTGATATATTTTGTATGTATACATGCACTGTAACATCATGTGCTCTTCAGAAAATCTATGCCTTTTGTCAGAAATATTTTTGTATAATTGCTATAAAACATGTTAATATGTTTTGAATGCAATAAACTATTGAATGAATGAATATAACGTTCAGAAGACAATGTATTTTATTTTCTTGTGATATTACTTTACGAATGATTGCCGTTTTCTTCCGTTACAATGCCTACGAATACATTAATTGAATGGGTTTGCAGGAAATGTCTGGGAACCAGGCAGTCTGTTTTAACTTAACAATTCTATGCAATTCATGTTATTACATTCGACGTATTATTCTTAATGTCTGCCGTCTCCTGATGAATCTGATGGGCACGCTTTAATCATGTTAACCCTGACAAGTAAGATAGTTATGTAATGGCACTCGGCGATGGATTAACCATCTACAATACTTCCACAGATTGCAATTCATCAAATTTGTGGAATACAAGTTGATTTCTTTTTGTGATTGACCACCAACACATGTTATACGAAGGATCGGTCAAATAAATAAATTGGAAGCACTATCGGTTTTAAGGCTCCGATTGAGAAATTCGTATTTGATCGAAAAAGCATATGCCCTATAAGTGAAGTAAAGTAAAGTGTTTATTTATTATAGTGTCACCAATATTTAAAGGGCCAGCCAATTCAGACTTATGAGACACCTACTTTCTGAGCACATTCACTTCCCGATTCCCATACTTTAATGCCAGGCACCAGGTAGGTAGGCGCACGGTAACAATTATTTAACAAGCTGGCGGCTCACCAACCGGCCATATCAGAACGGACCCCTACCAGGATTCGAACCTTCGACCTCCCGCTCCCAAGGCGGATGACTTAACCACTCGGCCACGGGAGACGTAATTAAGTGTTGAATTAAAAAGTACTGTGCTCAAATTGTGAAATTAACTATGACTACTCCCAAAAGCAAACTATGATTTGTTTAAAAAAAACAAAACAATTGGCATAAATTATTTTTAAAACTTTGTCCATTTCATCAGTTTCAATCAACAACATCGTCCTAAAAGTAAAAAATACGCACAATATTTATTTAGATTATTTGAATATTTGAATATTTTAGCCTTGTAAGTAGACACAAGTAACATAATTGTGAATTAATAGTTTATTTCCTGGTTGAATTAAGTCTTTTGAAATCATTTAAGGGGGACAACTTTAAGAGTGCGGTCCCTTTTTACTCAATGCATTTCGTAAATGAGTACAATAAAAGTATTTACGACCATGATTATCCAGTCTTTATTACGCTGTCGTTGTTTGGCAGTCCCTGAAACAGTGATGCTCATAAATGATTAAGAAGTTGTCTGTTGTTTTCGATACCACGGACTATTTAAGTCTGAGATGAACACTAATGTTGTTTTATGATGCCTGAAACACACAGAACGGTAATTGGGTTGCGCAATAACTAGAAAATGGTCAATACATTTACCAGTTACATTACGAAAGTATCGAGTGTACAACCTTTTAATGGAATAACCCAGTGGTCCATTTCCACTACTAGTTTAAGACAAACATTTATTGAGATAAATGTGCCACATTATAAAACTGCATCCATTGTCAATGTTAGTTCAGTCATGTATATACTTCTATAACATGTTTTAGTACAAATTCATTGTCATAAATATGTCGCATACAGAATACCACATCATCCATTTCATAATCATACCACATTCAACTTGAAACAATATAAAAACATGAGCGAAATTGAGAAAGGGGTCGAAGTTTTTCTAACGTACGACCCAGTCATATATCAAATCGACATTGTTCTTTATATAAGTGCCTTAAGAGAATAATTAACATTATACATACTATACAGTAACTGCTGGATTGAACATACTGCTATGTCGTCCTTAAAGTACGTTGTTTCGTTGCAGCCGCCAATTACAACGTTTGGGATGGGTTGGTAGGTCAATTGTATACACCTTTAAACGTGGTAAGTACTCTTTTTAAAAACTGTACGCGAACACATCTTGCCACGAAGAGGTCATGTTCAATTTCGGTCGGTGGATCCAGTACCATACACATAACAATTGGAATTAATAGATGGTATGATTAACGTAATTAATTATATACAGACTTGCGGAAGTCTAGATAAAAACATGTAAATATATAATCGCAGAATGGTTTGGATCTCATTGAGTGTAAAATTCTAAAATAGGCAAATATTGCAATAGTTAATCTCATGAAACCCAATCGGATCGTCTACCCTTGGGACCCTTGAAAACGGGTCTTAATATTGAGGTGGTCTTAATATTGAGGTGGTCTTAATATTGAGGATGACCCTCTGGGAAATCGGTATTGCGTTTATCAGGTATAGTTCATATTTGAAGAAAGTACACGAACTGTTCAGTATGAACACGTGTATAGAAGTATTGCGTGCTTCATTGGAATGAACGCAGATCTTTGGCAGAAAACAGTAAATAGATTGTGAGTATTACAATAATGAAATTGTATTTCTACAAACATTCACATACGCATGGATAGCGATTGATTTGTTCTTGAACAAATATACAAAAAACTATATATGTAGACAATAAAAAAGTCGCTCATGCAACTACTAATATAAGGCTTTCCTTAATATGTATTTTTTCAGTACCCCGACCGACTCAAGTTTTTTCTCAGTCTCTTATGATATTTTTCAAAATCCACTTCCGACTTATCCCAATAATGGTGTGAGGAAATGTGGTCAACGGGTAGAGCACCTGACTCCTGATCCGAAGGTCGTGAGTTCAAATCCAGCCTTGGTTGAGCTGCGAACATCACTGCTGAATTAGGCAAGATCACCTACTAGAAAACCTAGAAAACAGTTATCGAGATTGATTAGTATAAGTTGTATATTTGTTTTACAATCGATGTCAAATAAACTCTAAAAGTAATCTACCAATCTATAGCTGTGTGAAGGAGCTTCTGATAAAGAACAATGAAAGCCTTATTATTATTCATGTATGTCATAACAATAAACGAAAAAGCACAATATCAAACTGTAAAAAAACACAACTATAATAATTGCGTTTTTTGATTGGATAAAAGGTCATTGCAACAATCAATAATCAACATCATGTATTGCTCTATATAGAAATGTCATACAACAAACTCGTAATCGGAATATTTCTTGTTCGAATGCCGCACTATGTAGCACAACATTCGTTGGTTGATAACTTTATCATGTAACAAATATCCGTAGTTGATTCGATGTGTTGATTTGAGCTCAACACCATAGTAACAATTACGCGAACAACTGCACTTATTTTCGTTTCCGGGTTTCTAACTAGGGCTACATTTTTCTTCTTTTATCCACACACATTCCCACTTTAAATTCAAAACATCGACTTAATATGCCTTTTCAGGAAAATATATTATCCAAATCACCAAACCGCATTTGCAGCTGAAATAATCGACCCAGCATTTTAGTTTTAGAAAATTTAAACGTATATTCATCGATTCACAGTGAACTTGAGTTACTCCTTAATGTTTATTGCATTTGTACATGCAGTTTGCATGATCTGCTTCAGTGCATACGTAGACATTCGACTATTTTATTAACGGAAACAATACTTCATTCTCCACCAAGGTGGTATCGACTTCCTCTAAATCAACAAACAAAATACATTAAGAGTCTCCGATTTGTTTGATAGCATAATTATATTAAGTAAGCACGGTGTATATTTAGTGTATTGTTAATATGTCAGTGACAATAATTAACATATACCAACAAATGCAAATGATTGGCAAGTTTTTGTACTCAAATCCACGCACTGATGTCTACAATATCATTCTGCTACTATCGTTTGAACTGCCTGGTACGCATTTATTCTCTCCAACTCTCGAAAATGTGCACAAAACTGTTATACAATAAAGTATATTATTCTCTATAATAGATAAGCTAGATTATTTACTTTATTCCTTGTATTGGATTTCTTAGTTTGTCCTACACTGAGACGTCTATGCTAATTATCCACCTAACTATTATATTTATTGGACCTGCTTTGGATTTAGTAATTAGACCCAGTACTTTTCTCTACCTCTAAAATTTTCCCTGATTAGCCTCTTATTTCAGCCACTCCAGCCATATTAATGGCTACTTTCTGTCAGAATTACTGAACAAATGAGGCCTTTCAGATTATATGTGATATGGATCATTTATTTGAAGACAATTAGGTTCTTTTCGTGAATTTTGTCTTTCAGTATTTTTCTTTATGTTTTAGTTTTGGGGATATATTTAAGGCGGCTAATCACAGGATTAGTATTTCATGTTGAGATGTATCACATTTGGCACCAATGAATACATTTGTATATTATTTTGTAATATATAAGGTCTCTTAAAACTCAGATACGGAGTGGCTATGAATTGCTATTCTTACTATGCGTATAATTCATGTATGAATTGTTGAAGCGAAAATAAACTAAACATGTTATCTCTGATAGTGATAATGGTGTCATGGAAATCAATTCTGGTGATTCCGGTATTTCCCATCGGCTAAAGAATTAGGAATCAATGTACATTTGAGTAAAATGTTTTGACACGACGTCATTTTGCAGTTTACTTTTGCATTTTGTATGTAAATGTTTAAATTGTAATGAAAAGAAAAGTAGCCGTCCGCTTTTAATATGTTTGGTATTAAATGAAACTAGAATACAACAAATATGTAAGAAAAAAAACAAAAAACAGAAACTATTTTGGTCACTAATACAGGTTTTCTCGTGGAACTGCTCATTCATTTTCATACCATTGCAATAAATACTCGCATGCATACATTGCGTATGGTGAGTGCAAAGTAGTGTATGGAGGTCTGATATCGTAACCAGTGTTCATTGGATACCATCCAGTACTAAGGTCGTCTTGCTAACCTGTTGATTACATCGATACTTCATTGTGCCAGTACTTTAATGTTTATTTCAGAGCCCCAATATATTGTGGATACATTTATTTCTTAACATATATTTTCATATGAGTAATGAAACGACAATATACATGTATTCATACAATGTGACTGCATCATCCTTTGAACTTAGTTTGAAAATTGCGATATATTGTAACGATTTCAGATGTTCAACAGCATGTATTACAAAAGCAAAATGTGTCTTAAAGTACTTCATTCTTATGAACCAATAAATGAATTCAAATATCCCAAAAGGTTCGATTATCATCCCGGGAGGTTAACAAACATAAACGTAGAATGAGCAAACATATATTGTAACAATGCAGTGGCATTGGTGCATAGAAAAGGGAATATGATCATAGATTCTAGTGAACTCTGTGTCAACAACATCATTGTATCCATACAGTGTATCTCATACTATTCCAAGGGATCGACAAACAGCTGTTTTCGCACAGGGTGTTAAACGACTCCTATAATTCCGTGATACAAAATGTTACACGCAAACAAACATAATATTGAATATGAAAGGTGAATACATATGTACGTTCGATTCGTTTTATTTACCCGAAGTACAGCTAAACATATTATGGCCTGTCTTGTTTATGTGTATTTAGTTAACTAATTTCATTGAATGTGTATCTAAAACACCTTTCGCTGAAGCCAAGGGCAGCATATTCATCAGTTACTAGTTTGCTAAATTGCATACGCGATATAGTTGCATGACAATGAAAATAAGCCTTTATGGAGGCATGAGGGGAAGTCGCAAAGGCAATTGCAAACGTTGTACCATTTAGCCACGTGCATGTTCTGTGTCTGTTTCCGACCTGGCTTCCCTACTTAAATAACATTACTGATAAAACAAGCTCTATTACCTGTTTTGAATTTCACAATGTGTTCTGAATTTAGTGAATGAGGTATTCACAATCGTTATGTCTAACTTCGAATACAAGATTGTTCTGAAAAGCAGAACTGTTTTCAGGAGCTATAATGGTATATTCCATCTATATATAGGCGACAACACGTCTGTACAATACATGTATATAGGACGATAGGTGCTTGCATAATACAATTGAATGCATATTTACAACTCAGACACATTGATATGGTTCACTAAGCGTAATTGATATGCTTTTGAAACTGAGTGAAACCAATTTCACATCTCATCATACAGAATTCAATTAAGAAAGAACTTCATACCGAATTTGAATAAATGAATGATCGACTGTCTTGGCTTCAACATCGTTATCATTAACAGTGGTTTGGTTATTTACAGTTCTTTCCTGGGTTACCAATCGGTATCAATTTGTTTTTCGACAAGCAGCTCACAGCTTCTGAACATAAATCAGATGTGGAGAACGGATTACTCTACAGGTTTTTGCTTAATCCATTCGTCACGGAAAACATACTCCTAGCTAGAGGTTTCGAACCAACGACCTCGAAACTGATAGACGCCCAACGCTCTACAGAATGACTGATTCACTGGGCGGGGTGAATCCAAATAGCTTTACCTCAATCATCTCAGAAAACAAGGATGTCTTGAATGATAAAATATCAAACTTGGTTAATGTATGCACACACATTGCTTTATTCAGATTTCCCAGCAATAACCAAGAAAACATTCCATGTCTTCCTGCATGTATTTGGCTTCTGATTAAGTTCGCAGAATTTCTTTTAGATCAAAGTTAATTAATTAAAAGTTAAAAACAATGCTTGGTTGAATGATGCGGGAAGTTCTCTAGGGCACGACACAACAAAATTGCTGGGATAGTCAATGCCGTTCTATTATTTTATTGCTCTTAAAGATACCAGTCTTATACGAAAATGGTCATCACCATTGTTAAAAACGTTTAATATTTACTGTATTTATTTATGGTTTTAATAATTTCTAGGACTGTTCTTTATTATTATTGGATTGGAAGAAATTTGAAACAGATACATGCAGCTTTATGATTATTTTAGATATACACATAGACAATCTAGTAGGGACAAACAAGCTATACGTACAGAACCGTTAGTATCTTATTTCGTCGTCGAATCGACAGTAGGGAAACATCATTTTACACAAGCTAGACATTTATAACAAACCATTCTTGTTTGTCACAGATACGTATGATGTATATGTGATATAGACTAATGTATTCACATTAGTGGTCCAGAAGACATATCCAGCACACTTACTGATGTCAATAAAATGTAATTCACAATCAAACATGCCGCCGCGGTGAGAGACACTTTTCGAGTGAGAGATTAAAGGATTCCCAGTCAGCGTATCGCGGTCGGGAAGTGTGTTACTACAATGTTTACATTATATTGCCTGGTTTGTGGTTTTGTTCAGCAAAACGTTGCTTTTTGACGCGCCAATACAATTAGGAGGAACTATTTCTTGTCAAGTGATGATGATGACGTTGGTTTCATGTTCAAGAAAGATATGTAGTGCTGTTAGATTGACCGTGAACAGGTGCATGAACTTTCAGGACCGATTCATGCTAATTTAGGCATGTAAATTCACTCGCGCATAAAGCTATAAGTGCTGTTTAGATTATTTTATTATCAAAACACAACCACAGCCTTTTCTCTGTCCAGCTTATAGACAAACACGAACACTTCAATACACCTATTTTAAAATGTAATGGTCCAGGTAATATATGCATACGTTCGCGGTTAATCAAACCGCACTATACCTAAGCTGAAGGTATCCATTTAGATAAGCAAACGAATATAACAAAGGCACTGTGTTATACATGGTGAATGTCCAGGAATAGAACTAAGTAAACTGCGTATATTATTTCGTAAAATCCGGTTAAATTCCGAATGCAGGCAAACTCGGTTTTATGCCGTAGTAAAATGACGTCACAAACCACATGACTTCCAACACACAGTGGTATTTAAAATTGAACCTCGAACTTCATGTCCACGGAACAAGACCAGTTTTGCTCCTCAAATATTGCTTTGTGTTTTTTTTTAAATTAAGGGCGAGATATAATAACAATATGTTATCCATACTTATATTAGAGCATTATTCATGAAAAATAAGTGTTTGTTCTGGTAATTAGTATAATGTATCAAAGGAATACTGTATCAAAGCAAGGTTGATTAATCAATCCTTGATCTACAATGCAAACAAAACTCGTTTGAAGTTTAAATAGTTTTTGTAGTTTTATCCTGTCTTTCAATTATTTCTAAGTTAATTATTTGCAGTGCGTTCATGATACGCAAGTAACTTAGTAAGAAATTGTGCTATTACAGGGAAAATACAGCATTTCAAAGCGTGGCTTACTGATCGTTACCCTAGCTATCACAAGAAGAATATCTTCAAGGTCTCATTTCATCGAAAACTGGATTTGCAGCACTTCCCAGCATGTGAGTGCAATTATATTGATGTACAACCTGATAATTGTCGCCTCAAACTAATTAATTCAATGTTTGAGTACTTTGATAATTACACAAAATTCCCAGACAGACAATTACTTAACCAACACTGGAACTATAGTGTTAACAATTACCAACGTGACCCAAAAGTCTCGTCTATTCCCATCACCATTCGGTCTCTTGAACACCGAACAAACCTCAATCCAACAGAACAAAAAATGTTTTGTTTTTCATTATTCACGAATGTTGAGATTTGGTCCAATAATTACATTAACTCAGACAAGAAAAAGATGATTATTAAATCATTTAATCAAACTTGGACGCCAAAATTAATCAAACGTTTCCAGATTGTCCAAAACTCGGCTTACAGAAATAGGGTCGGTTATTTTAACACAAAAATCTAGATGTATGTCGTTTCTGACAAGTCCAATTATTTAAAGCGTGTCTTTAAATAGAATTACTTTATCCGGAGACTAAGAGGTGAGACAACTCATGGCATGATGGTTTGGCCGACCACGCTAGTTTGTCGTCATCTTATCGCAGGACCGTCCACCAGCAAACACGCAATTCCAACAATAACTTCTGCATCCCGACAACATTATTAAGTTCGGCGTATACACAGTTTAGTACGACAAGTCAGCATGGACAAATTCATACTAATAGCCCGCTTATTCTGACACTTATCGTATACCGTTCCAGCAGTATACTACCCAGCAACATTAAACTGATCAAATGAATCCAGTGTATCAGGCGTCAAGTCAACATCAAACTAACCAATCGTCACATAGTACCGGCAAGTCGTTCCAGCATGTCAGTAATTTCACTAAGTATTACACAGCCAGCTGCTATATACCAAGTACCTGATGTCCGCATATACAGTAACATCTCCTTTCAACCAGTCCCGGCCGCTTTGGGCAGTATTCAACAAGTTGAAACATAGCAATACCACGAGTCTCAGCCCCGCACCTCAAATTTGTTACTTCTGTTTGTACAGATATTCCCTTACTACATGCATATAAAAGTTATATCAGACTATAATCAGTCTTTAAATATAAGATTTGGAAGGTAAATTTGATAGAATTGTACTCATTGATTGATTAGCAAGAGCCAGGGTCTTAAACCATAACGCTTGTAGATGGTCAGTTGCATTTATTCTCTGTTGCATCAGCCAAAAAGCAAGATATTACATCTATTTTTTTATTTATATGAACATAGTTCAATTGAAAACACCTTCAATGGCATAAGTTATCATAATAGTCATCAGTTATGACATGGTCATTGGTTGATGCTGAGCTATGGCTTCTTACTATGACAGGCTACCATGCTTCATATTTGTATGACAAACATTGTTTTGATTTCAATAACAAAGGTTACTGCTCGCAATACATATGCTACTATGTGCAGAAGTGCAAAAACTGACTAGGTCCGCATTATTCTGTATTTTGCAAGAGAACCATGTAGAGGCATTCCGAACAACGTCCCACGGTTCCAAATCCCCAGCACCGACCTGAACTTACTTATGAAATTAGGGGTCCTCGGCCATACGCCAATAGACCCAACAAGCCTAGAAATATACCTCCAAGATTACTGCCACAAATGATAAAAACTATTTATTAACATGATTCAAGGAAGGGGTTAGGCTTGAATACAGCGGCCCACGATTTTCACTTTCATTATGCTAGCAAAATTAGACAACGACGTAGAACTTGGACAGATGCTTTGTTCATTTACTAACAAACCGTTCTCGAAACCTTCGTGTGAAATATTATTGCACTGCGACAACATGGCTTCAGTTCACATTATATATAAAAACTCATCAAGGAATAAAAAAGTTGTAATTCTGTTACGTCAGTTAGTTTGGCTCTTTTGGCTTATAATATTAATGGCTGTTAATTAGTTAAAGAAAAATGGCATTTGTAACGCAACAAGTCCATTACAATTTTACAGACTCCAGAAATTACTCCCTGAATTTGCAAACAAAACCCCACTAACAATTCCCTTCGAATTCCAGCATCTTATCAGCGCGAAATTAGTCGACTAATACACGGCAGATAATTCCCACACAAGTACAACACAGTACCAAGTTACTTTGAACACTTTAGTGAATGTATGGGATTAATTAAGATATTGCCTCCAACCGTCCAGCAGTTGCAAGAATATATTGCATTCTTGAGGGATAATTTCACTACAGAACAACAGGCTGTCATATAGCTGACATCGCTTTTATGTGTTACATCAACTACTTAACAGATACTAATTAGTTTTTCATAGTACGAAAAATGCTTGAGGAATGAAAATATTGCAAAAACAGATTTGATTTTCGAAAGCCAATCAGTTAAGAACTACTAAATTATTTAATAAAATTTCTACATTTTGTTTATACATGAGATTATGTAGCCATTTTTAAGACGGCATTTCGACTTGCATTTTCGGTTTGCTCAAAGATAGCGAACTGAATTTCACCCAAAACGACATTATCATGTTTTCAAATTCATGTCCTTGGCAAAACGCTATTATTACTAGGACAGTCAAACAATTACTTCTGATCGGGGGTGCAACTCATTTATATCGTAGAGGTATGCCTGTACATGATATTCAAACTTTTGGTCGTTGGAGGTCAAATGCATATAAAAGTTATATCAGACTATAATTAATCACTTTACAGGTAATATTCTAGTCTGGATATTGGGCTTTTCGATCATCCGAGACGCCTTCTATCATGTACATAATGTGGCTTTTCAAAAGCCAGGTGTTGACATTTACTGGGACTTACAGCCTGGAACACATCACTTATTTGAAAGAGTCAATGGCGTGGCTTGCTATTGTGATTCATGTTTTTGATCGAAAGTTTGGAATATTTTGAAGAAAAAAATCGTTTAAATGTATTCAAGTTTCGAAAGCTTCTTTGCTAGTTATTCTGAGATTTTGTCATACTAATGTTTCTGCGACCTGTTTCGTTTTACTCTTTCGAAATCCGTATTAAAATGTATTGTATTAATGTCTGAAACACAGCAAAACTTAAGGCGTCCGTATCCGGTGCACTGATCCTTTTGAAAGAAGAGTTTCCGACGAGATGATCTTTTCGAAATCAGATGATTTCCTGATTGATTTGAACGTTAGAATTGTTGAAGATGAGCCATTACCTTTTGGTCGGCCATCTTAGCGAACCACGGAGAGCGATATCCGGCCCAACTCCCGAAATGCGGAGTTATTTACATTCCGAAATCTGGAGATCCGAAGATTTTCCGATTGATTTGATCGTTAGAATTGTTACAGTTGAGCCATAACCTATTGGTCGGCCATCTTAGCAAGATTAAACATAAAACGTACTATTCACAATAAAGCAGCCTTTCTGGTGGCCCTATGGCTTGCTGTGAGGCCATTTTAAATACAAATTTTCTCTGTTTAATACTATCACTTCCTTTTTAGATTAGACACTTTACATTTTATAAACATTGTGTTTTTGGTAAAATAGCCCTAGTCCTTGGCAGGGCTCGATCCTCGGTCACCGCTTGGAAAAACCTCCGGATCGAGCAGTGACATTCTGATGCTTATTTTATCAATTGTTTTTACATTAAACGACATCCGCTTATGTTTATAGATATGTGCCATATTTACAATTATGCCATCAGCTTGAATTCTAAGCATATGCGTAGATCTTTATTACATTTGAATTAAGTCAGTCATGGCCAAACCAAATGCCAACCCTTATATAATGATTAAATATGTTTACATATAGAAACAATTCACAAATCAGCAATAAGTTTATAGTGAATCTTGTTTCTTGTTTATAAAGCTCCCCGTATAAATATAATTATGCTACCGAGTCCACAGTTTGATGTCCCTACGGGTGATGTGTAGTTGAAATACGCGACAGTTTCTGGTTGTGGAAGTCAATCACAATTGATCATTTATTTTTATAATTTTATTTGCATAAAATGTTCTCTCATAATGACCGTATTTGTACTTTTCTTCACTATGTGTACTTATATACATGAAAACATTTCAATACAATTTGTACAATAATGGCTTATAAAATTGTATAATAATTTGAATATTAAATTGAAAATTATACGTTGAAAACTTCAAACTTCCATTCATTACTCATACAGCCTTTATCACTATAGAAGTACATATTCTAAAACCTTTCTGAAGACACCTCAATAAGGGTATATCATTAAAAATGATAATAACCACTTTTAAAAACCTTCCCTTTTAAAGTTAGTGAAACATTTTTTTTAAATAGTCAAATATAACACAACACTGTCCTTATATCGATGAGTTCAAACGATGACAAAACCATAAATTATGATATTATCACAGTTTAGGCGTTATTACCATTTCATATGTATACTTTTTCTGGAATGGCGGGTATATTGCATTACAACAAATATGCACACCCCCTAATTATTTACTCATATTGACGACATTTTCAAGTATTTCAGCAATTTAAAAGTCGTTAACAGATTAAGGTAACGAGAAACATAGTTTTGTCGTATTACACACACAGTTTCTACATCAAATCATCAAATGTTGATCTGAATAAAGTAAATCAAAAGTGTGTTTTCGTTTTATTCGAGTCTTATACACTAGTAAATCAGACTACACATGCGTACGAGAATCAGCAACACAAATCAGCCATTTAATCATCCTGGAATTCTACTTTCTCACATAAAACCACGACGTATTAAAAGTATTTGTTTTATAATCTAGAATTACTAATTACATTTGATAAACAGACGTAAATTGAGTTACGTTCTTGTTTGTCATATATTAAGTATATACAGAAATCGTACTAGGGATGTTTAGTGATAGGAAAACCTACACATGATGACTTGTAGTCAGAATATGAAGATTTTGGGATTAATGGAACACATTACGACATATAGATTTGGTATATGCATGATATTAAGATATATTTATACGTTCCTAATACGTTAAGGAGTCCATATTTGAAATGTATCACATGTTATTAAACCGTTTATCTTGACTTAGTGGTTAAACAATGGTTACCGTGTGCCTACCTGCATGGTGCCTTGCATTAAAGGATAGGAATCATGAAGTAAAAGTATTTAGAAACTAAGTTTCTCATTAGTCAGAAATGACTCGGCTTTTCAATAGGGATTACGCTATATAAAATAAATACTTAACATTTACTATTGTATTTGATTCTAAAGCCTAAACATGAGGATCAATTTATAAATGAATGAAGTTGACGACTTCAGGGCTTTACAAATTTACAAATGTTCTTTAAATACAGTGGTCCTGAACTAGTGTACATGTTCTTTAAATACAGTGGTCCTGAACTAGTGTACATGTTCTTTAAATACAGTGGTCCTGAACTAGTGTACATGTTCTTTAAATACAGTGGTCCTGAACTAGTGTACATGTTCTTTAAATACTGTGGTCATGAACTAGTGTACATGTTCTTTAAATACAGTGGTCCTGAACTAGTGTACATGTTCTTTTTGACTTGTATGACACGGGAGGCTAGTTTTACGAGCACAGACTATGGTGTGGAGGTGTGCATTATGTTCAGACTTGTCCTGGACATAGTCCAACGCAACTGTTGGTAGCCCGAATCGGGAATTAGAAGTACGGGACGTCGGGCTAGTGGATTTCTAGAGCCATATAGGGTGAATAGTTTCCTGCTTGCAAATAGTGGCATCACATGTTGCGTTTTCTTAAAATGTCGTCACTTAAAGAAGAGGGTGTAAATCCCATAGTAGCGCTGAATCTGTTCAGTTTTGGAGTTATAGTTGGTTTCGTTTTTACTTTTGCAAGCAACATGAAGCACAAAGAACTGCCCGCATCACTGCAAAAAGCGAACGCATAATTTGAACACAAACATTAAATGTAAGAACATTTACTATCAAGCCCTAGCAAATTACCCTTCTTACTTAAATGAGATTTTAAGACATATTGCATTAGTTCTCGTATTAAGAAGAGCGTGAACGTATATATATTGATATCGATTCAACGTTTGTTCAGTATATAACTTTGTGAATATTTGCTGTAACTTGCTACATACATTTTGCCTTAGGATGTCCTAAATACTGTGCAGTTCTGTATTTAACAGATGGTTATTTCATCAAGAGCAGATGACAACGATGGCACAAGTATTCGTTGATTAGGTAAACATGTAAACGACAACCAGGTGCAGCCGAAAGCTATATATTAAGAAAATATCAACATTTTAAAACAAGAAATAGACTACTGATACATTAGTTAACGTATACCGCCTAAAGAACATGGCGGATAGTGAAAAATCACAGAAAATGAAAATAAATACATAAATATGTTTTATTTTACACATTCAAACATAAACAAGTTTTCTAAAATACTCGTACATACAAATTATGAAATATTGTTATAAACCGATACAATATTTATATCTGAAACTGTTTTCTTAACCATTGATAAAATATTCAAATATCCTGTAACTACGAAACGCCGGCACTGATTTTGTAGTCACGAAAATCTATTATTATGTTTGTTTTTATTAAAAGTTATTTACATGAAGTTCAAACATTGTTATATGTTGAACTTATAGTGCGCAATCGTTTATTATATCATGTAGATACATCTCGTATATATCATGTAGACTACTTATAACGTTATATGCATCCTTTACTATATTAAGTTCATACTTTATTATTTAAACTAAGGGTAAATAATTAAGATTTAAATTATGTTTGCAATGTTTGCACTTGATAGTGTCAGTCATTACTAGGTAGGCCTACCAAGTATTTCGTTGTTTTATACACATACGGGGTAAAGACATAAACTCTGAGCGAGACATACATAAATTTGTTGTGCGAGACAGTTTACGGAAGATGATACAGCCGAAATAGTTCCTGTTCTACTTTATGTTAAAGTAAGTTGTCACTTTTTTGTAGAAAAACGGATTGGTAGTCTGGTTGGTATCCAAAGAACACTAGATTAGTCACCTAAGTGTCGTATTTAATTGAACTATTGATGAGAAACGGCGTACATTCCAATTCGATCAATGAATCAAGCGATCGATCAATCAAACAACCAATTAACCAGACAAGCCAAGTATCGAAAACACATTATTTTGATAAAATACTTTCTTAAACCCAATAAATAATGTAATTATGATGGTATGAAATACAGACAATGTTTCATATGCACAGTAATGCATTAGTCAGATTACCGCATTCTCCGCAATAGTCGTAAATAAATATACACACCTACAAGGGGCGGTTTCAGGATTTGGTTTGGGGGGGGGGGGGACGTAATGTTTGGTAATTTTTTGGTTTTGCTCAAGCCTTATAAAACAGCAATGACAGTGTTAAATTGATTCGTCATGATAGAATATAATGCCTACAATAAATCAGAATCGCTTAGTTAAAAATCGTATAATCAAGGATCTCTGTTACTGTAATATCATAGTTTCGTATTTATACTCAGACATACATGTAAGGATGGGCAATTTGAGGGCGCGCGCGCCGGGTGCGCCCCCCTTTGGATCCGCTAGTGCCTACGACGTCAGAAATAACAGAAATATTGAAAGAACATTGCAGTAAACATTGAAGAATTAATTATTTACAATCAATGTTAACCAAAACATGTAACAGTATTCATGCAAAGTAGTCGAATGTGGAACGTAAAGGTATGCTAAGTGTTTATCATCGTTTTGTACGAACCGAAAAATGTGCCAACGAAATCAAAGAATATAAGAATGATATTTCTAAGCTGTTGGAACGATTAATTAAAGTAGTTTATTATCGATGTGAATTTAATGGGAGTTTTATTACGAATGAGAATTTGTATTACAAAACATTTATTTAGTATAAATAACGTACTTTCAGCCGACATACCGAACATGTGATGTGTTTGTTTGTGTAAACGTGCCGTTTGTCACACACGAGTCTATATTTCCATGCAATTTGTTCTTTTACAATTACAAAATTCAATTAACTAAATTGATTAGATATATTTTAGGGCGAGTGTGTATCAGTATAAGGCAGAAAAAATGTCACCCTTAATGATGACGTATGCAACTATTGCAGACACATAATTACCCATAGAAAGTATATTTTTCAAGAAGAACTTTATGTAAAAGTGATA
The DNA here is from genome assembly GCA_032209605.1 of Mactromeris polynyma. Lineage (NCBI taxonomy): Eukaryota > Metazoa > Mollusca > Bivalvia > Venerida > Mactridae > Mactromeris > Mactromeris polynyma. The sequence goes on from JASFXZ010000003.1 coordinate 35,907,528, forward strand.
CCGACCAATATGAAAGGCTAAGAGAAGCTAATGCAGGTAAGTCACGTAAGGTAGATTAGGATCAACAATTCAAGCATTGAGATCCTTTTGCGGCAAAGACCCCTATTGACGAGGAAAGTAAGTATGTCTGCGAATATAAAAAAGGCTAATAGAAAAAAAAAATTAATGAATCATTCACCATTGCTAGTATATATTAAATGTACTATACAGTGTGCAGAATGGCAAGCAGCTCACACGAATTCAATAAATGTTTGCTTAGACGTAACCACAATATTCCGGTACATAACAAGAACCTCGAACCAAGTCTTAAGCGCTTAGATTTAAGCGTGGAAAAAGATGCAAAGAACATATTCAAAGCCAAATGTGTTAATATATTAACAAAACTTAGTGTTGGGCCGCATTTTACTAGAACTGTTACAATTTAGAAAACCCGAAATGGTATAAATGTAACATAGGGGATACGCACGTGTATGTGCACTTAACATAAGCGCTAAGTACTGCGTTGACTTTTTTTTAAGATATTGCAATTAAATATGAATATATCATATACAAATTTCATACACAGAAAGTTCAATATAATTGTAATGGGTCTACTTAGTTTCAGCGCAAAAGACATTCAATTCATTGAAATCAAGCCCATTACATAACACCGCATATAAATTAAAAGTCACAGATTAACCGAACCCGTCGTTATCGAGTGTGAATGTAAACATGAAGTAAAATGTAGTACAAGCATTACAGACATATTGAACTTTCTGTGTCTTAAATTTCTGTTTGATATATTCATATTTTGTTTGCAATATCATACATATCTCAATTTAGCACTTTTGCTAAGTGTATCTTTTGCTAAGTGTATAATTGTGTATGATTAAGGATTGTATATAACTGAAACGGACACATACTATTATGTAACTACGACACACATATCAGATATATTGAAAAGTAAACAAATACATCATCATCATCATCGTCGTCACAATCAACGCAACACATGTACCATCAGAATCATCATCTTGTCAGAACTTTCGGTAACAATTTTAGTGCTTGGCCAAGTAACACTACACGTGTTCTAGACCTGGATGTTATTGTTGTCAAATCATTGAAAATACAACTCATGATTCTCAACATCCAAAGTTTTGCAAAATACGTTTCGAAAAACATCGATAACTTTTCTTAGATAAGAAACACCTAACACGATATGAATAAACCATTAAGTTTTTAAACGTGTTCATCATTAAGCTTTATGTGCTCTTCTGATATATACCTGACGCCATTAAAAACGCATCTATTTGAATTAGGCGTCATTTTGTAGTACCAACTATCAAAAGCGTGTTACAGTCATCTATATGTGTTAATTATCGTTCATATTAATATGCACCATTTTTGGTTGCGTTTTTAAATGCGTTAAGTATTTATTAGACTTTTGATTTGTTCAAAGTAAATACATGTAGTATGTTTCAACTGGAAAACAACATATTTCCACAAGTTGCTGACGTAAGCTGATATGAGATTGAAACTATACCTCAGTATAATGCTCCTCCATTACGCAACGTTGAGTGCTTTGCTGTTGAAATCGTATTGTGTTCGTTGCTTACTTGAGGCGATGCATCAAGTGATAGTTACATGTATTTCTATTGTGGCGCCCTTTGTCGATTTTACAAAGAATGATTTGTCTGAACATTTCATAATAGGGATCAGGTGGGTATAATAATATCAGAAGTAATTAATTACGACCTTGAACATTTCAACAAGTTAATCAAACCAGAAATAGGTAACACAAATAATAAACCAACACGGGTCGTCATCATGATAAATTACGTAAGTATTTTTCATTGTTTTTTTTATATTTATTTTGACCTCTGTAAAACAGGATGTCAAAAGGTCAGGGATTGATTTGTATAAGATGAAAGAAAGTATCCTGCTGACTAACATTAAGCCGAATAATAAGTTTTTCGCACGCTATTTCGGTGCTTCAACACGACAATCAACGACTTGTCTAGAATTTAGAAACAAACACATATCGAACCTAAGTTAGTTCTATTTGCAGCTGTGCACGAGTTGTTTATAAATTTGCACCTTGTAAATCGTGTGTACTGGCCCCGGGACCTTTTTCTCAAACGTTAATCGTTTTTGTGTCTTAAATGCATGAATATCCGTCGCTTATTTGATAAAACAAAGTTGAATCATTATGATACACGTACCAACACAGAAACACATTTTCCAAAACACCCTGTCATCACTAGACCATGGACTGAAATGATTTAACTTGTCTTGAAATTTAAAAGTGAACTGACGGAATACATACTTGTGAAATATTTTATGAGTGCAATTCTATGAAAAATATATAAAAGTCTAGAAATAACGATATCAAGTTGTCGAGTACTTTTAAAAGACAGACTTTACCATTTTCTATGATTTTTTAAACACATTTTTTTTTTTGCACTCGATTTATTTCTTATGATAATGTTGATAATGATACCTTTATTTGTCCATGAAATGCAAAACTAACGTAAAATGTAACAATTTCACGATGATTTTGAGCGCTAATATCGAGTATATATATAATGTTTCCCTACATTTCGAGTAAATGTACTTCAGTTCGTCACGTAATGAAGCATGTATGTCGCTAGAATCATTTAAAATCGTGGACAAGCACTAATTGTATTGTTAATATTGATTCGTATAACAACATATTATCAACAAAAAACTAAACAGCTATAACAAAATACGTACGCACTGAAACCTTATTGGTTTTGAAGAAAATCGGATATTTATTAATGAGGTGGTAAGATCAATGAGTTGCAATGTGGAAACAATTAAACCTGGTTCATGAAAAGACGACCTGTGAATGAGGTGGTCTGATCAATGACTTGCAATGTGGAAACAATGAAACCTGGTTCATGAAAAGACGCCCTGTGAATGAGGTGGTCTGATCAATGACTTGCAATGTGGAAACAATGAAACCTGGTTCATGAAAAGACGACCTGTGAATGAGGTGGTCTGATCAATGACTTGCAATGTGGAAACAATGAAACCTGGTTCATGAAAAGACGACCTGTGAATGAGGTGGTCTGATCAATGACTTGCAATGTGGAAACAATGAAACCTGGTTCATGAAAAGACGACCTGTGAATGAGGTGCTTTTAAATTTGAGGAGGAATGTAAGTGTTGTTTAACTGAATATAGCAAAGGTTATAACATTATTATCAGCGTACTTTTGTAGCTTAGTGTTGAACATCTGTTTTCTTGGAAATGTTTCATACGAACGATTCCTAATAGAATCATTTTCCAAAGCATATGTGTATGAATCTCTAAAAGCGTTTCAATTTATTATTAGACCAAAGGACTAAAAATTTACTTCATAGAATACCGAGTTACGTACTGAGCAATTACTACTAATACTCAGATTTCGTTACGAATTAGAAGTAGATATATAATGTTTTCAAACTGCATCATAAACTACTTAATGTGTATTTTAAAAAAATCAGTATCGATCATTAATTACATGGGACTAGATAAAACGTGCTTTAATTATTCATATATACGATATACGAGTACTATCACGTGTTTCATTGCCCCTGAAAATGTGTTTGATATGTCTTTATTACAAATCTAATATTCTCTTAAAATGTACAGTAAAGCAAATGGAATACCGAAGGATAACATACATCAACAGTATACTTATGTTGTATACGAAACATATCGACTAAGACAGCCAATACAGCACTTCCTTGGTGGAATAACACTCTTGCGAGCCTCATTATATAAATGATATTTATCATTTATAATACAGGATTTTTTAAGGCATCAATGTATCATTCTAAATGTAGGGTAAGATTTATAAATTAGATGCCATGACAAATGAATAATTTTCAAAAGAACGCAATACATTTATCATACAATCCTAATTATAAGAATCCTTCGGTATCAGTTCTGATGTATATTTTTTGGCTTTACTATTCTAGATTAATTCATTTTACTGCAAAAGGTCTCTTTTTGGCTTGGGGCTTAGCCCCCAATGCCTTAGAATCTCTGCTACATTTCAGATACACTTGACCTTATTTCCTCAATGTGTATTTTACTACCGCACGGGATACGAACGAGTGACAAAGTAGTTCAGTACGGACCTTATAATAGCTGAACATAGTTAAAATATGTAAAAAAAGCCTACTTATTAAATGTTTAACAACTATTTCATTCTTTATAGCTGATTGATTAATAACTTCCATTTCAAAACAATGCAAGTAATGCGCTGATTGAAAGTTGTTAATATGATTTCATTTATAAAATAGCCCGCTGAATGCAAGCAATATATGTTAGTAATATGAATACAATCTGATAGGGACCCATGTAAGATCCTCTATTCATTACTTGGCTAATCTGCATCCTTATCTTCCACTAACATAAATACTTTTCAAACCTTACATAGAACTATGGTACTCTTTTAATCAAACAGGACGACCTAAATAGTTCTATGGGGTTGCATTAGAATTAGAGCAGTCACAGTCGTGGTTAGAAAGTAAAATAATCTTAATTTAAAGGAAAACTTAAAAGCGCCTTTTTAGAGAATCAAAATGAATTCGGAATATTTTGATCAGATTCCCGGAAAGCTGATGTGTACTTTAAGTGGCTTCAAATGATAGCAATCTTGACACAAAAAATGTCAAAATAATTTGTAAAGAGCAACAATATTTAATGACACACTCTGTATTAGACCTTACACTGTCTAGTTCATGCACGCGTACCTAATAAAAGCGCACTAGTTATAGAATACTTTTAACTCACAATGCAGTTAAAACAAAAAATAAACGACAATGTCTGACGACGAGGTACAATGTACACCAATGTCAGATACGCCTACTATTCGATATTGTTTAAAGTTTCTCAAACAATCGGTTGATCAATGAATGTATAAAAAGACCAAAGCCATCAGAGGTTTCAGCATTCTGGGAAAGTGATATGCTACGTATCTTTATACATAATACACGTTGAAAGAGTATGTGTTATAAGTATGCCTTTGTACCAAAGTATCTATACAACTCCTATAGTATTAGGTCATTATCAATCGATGTATATATTGAATGGTAAAACGTTATGTGTACGTGAACATTAATATATGAAATTTGATAGACTTTCGTGTACATTGTTGGCCTCATCGTACTTGAAGAGAGGTTGCTATACGAGAGCGTTAGTACTTGTAATTCACTAATACACTTTAACATCGTGCGACAATCTAGTCAATTAATACATTTCGAAACTCTTGTGGACAATATATATGTTGTATACCAAGTATTAACATAAATAAAATTCCAATTTGGAAATATATTCACGTATAAGGTAAAGCCCAGTTATGAAGCAATACATCAACTGACAAAGAACATGCCATGCCTAATTGTGTGTGACCATTTGGAGAACCCGTTGTCTTACTTCAGATTTCTACAAACAGATAAGTAAATACAATCAGTGGTCATCATGAAAAGGTACTGGTAATACCCAAAGCATTATATGTGTTGAGAAAAAGAAATACACCATGTTATTGAGAATTAACATTTGTAAAATAAATGTTGTGTATATTTTTTCCAGAGTTAACATCATAGCCATTGCTTTAGCTAAATAGAGTACATTATAAACGATACCTTAGTTCACACATGCTTCTTAAACTAAATGATAATATAAATAAAAAAATAAAAACTCACTACTTAAATATCGTTTAAAGGGAAGGTCTATTAATTAATAATTAACAGGAATTTTTCACACGAATACCATTGAACAAAGGAGGGAGAGAAAAACAAAATAGAATGGCACGGCGAATAAAGCATGGCTTTACATAAATTAAACAATAAGTGCAATAAGGCAGAACACAGCCTCAAAGCCTTGGAACTGTCTGTATCAATACCGGGAGTGTAAACCATTTTGACGGTATGCCAGTCTCCATTTCCAAGTAACATCGAACATTTCCTAATTCAAACAAAATTGACTAAGCTTGTATTATTAAATTATTCAGTAAACAACATAAGTACAAGACACTTCAAAATGTCAATTACCTTAACTAAATTTAGACATTAAAGGAAAAAATAAATAATTAGAGAGGAAACAAAACAAGTAAAACGTATACTAAGCTGCCTCATTTGATTAAGCAAAGGGTGCCTCTGATTGAGCAATGACAATTTGAATGTCTGGGCATTATCCAGTGATTGGTAATTTGTTAGTAATTTGCTATGAAGCTTAACACATGTACTTTGGTCGATAATTATTCCTTTAACTAACCGTAAGCATGACTTAAACAGCCATAAGAACATTCAATAATACTGAAATCTATTGATCTTGTCTCGTCGGACAAAGGGGCAATAAAGAAAATTCATGGCACGTATGAACTGCAAGTAAATCACCGAACACACCATGAAACATGGTTTCATGTAATGAGTTAGATACTCATTGCGTAATATCACCAGAAAGAATATCACCGCCTCATTTCATTTCGTGCTGTTGTGTACGACAAAATAGTCTCGCTGCAAGTTCGGATTATAATACAAGGAATGAATGAAATAGTGCTTTCCATCTCGATAAATCGTTACACAAGTATTCGACACCCATTTTACAGTACTTATCAACCTACTGAGTTAACCACACAAACTTTGCTAACATTGGAATAAATATAAGCGTTATATCCGTCGAATATGTTTACCAGTTTTATTTCCAAACAACAAGAAGGTCGTAGACCCATGTGCCTGGCTATTGTTCCTATATGCCACAATTTGCCCTAAGTGCTTCATGGATTCAAACTAGGTATGGTGCATATACACTCGTTTAAACAATATAACTTCAAGAATCCGAGATGTTGGATGAATAACATGACATGTTTACATTTTCGTTAGACAACTCGTAACCACGCCTTACAAATGATGATCTGTCATAAAAGCCGAATTGTTCCGCAGATCATAAGCTGTACTGGAATCCTAATCAGGTTCTATCGAGGTATCACTGGTACGGTGACAGATCGAGTCCCAGTCGTCATATTGGTGAACATGCTCTCATTGCAGACATCGAGCTCAATGCTACAATGTGTTTCATTAACACAGACCGAGTATATCGGGCGGATCAGCATCACGGACCTAATATTGAATAAAACGGCCATTAAGGTACACTGTGTTTCATTATATCTGTTACCAATAAAAGTGGCTGTAACTTTTTTATGTCAAGTATGTATCATGAAGTATAATTATATCAATTTAACAAGGATACAATACAGTTTTATTGTATGAATAAAGTTCGGGAAAACGTTGACATCATGACGCCATTTCATAGTAGGAAACTATCATTTCAGCCTTATTTGTAATGACAACAAGATATGTTTCTAATTTTGAATGGTGAATACAACATGAACAACATCCGATAAAAAATATTTTAAAGAAAGGGGTTTTGGAAAATTTAATTTTCTCCAATTGAAATTTGAAATACATAATCACGTGATCAAAATTTGAATATGTTTCATTACTTTTGTATCAACCCTCTAATCTGTGATTCAGATTCCTTCATTGTCAACTCATGAAGACCACGAAGCATGATTTCACTGCTTGGTTTGAAATCGAGAAATCATGAGGTGCGAAATCGTGAGATGTATTGTTTCACAGTTCATAATTTTACGTCTTTTCGATATGTTTTATTGGTCCGTTGTGTATTGATCGTAAAGAATCGGTTCAATGGCCTTTATACCACAAGCTGGAGATGGAATGTGTGTCCGTTATTTGTTGTCTAAACATTGCCGTTACTCGCATTCCTCAACAAACAAAAACGATTAATAGGGGGGAACTGTGTAAAACGAATCCCCTGGTCTACAGTTTAACATAAAAACAAGATACAGATAGAATATCCAACATCTATATTAGATTTCCATGTAATTTGCTATCGAAAGATACTGCTAACGTATCAGTTGAACGGGTGAACGATTTAAAAAGCAATAACTGTTGGGTGAACTGCCCATGAACTTCTGAGTAAATATTCAAGGAAGTAATAATGTGGTTTAGTTAGGTTCAAGTTATTTTCTCTTATAATAGAACTATGTTAACTGTGAAATAAGCGTTTATGTGACCAGGAGTTGTGAGCTTTGTCGTCAGGAGATGTAAAATATGGTTTGGTTGCCAGTAGAATTGTGTTTTTTTTGTCATTCTTTTCAACATTATCTCAGTTATACACAACGGTCAAGTTAACATACTAGTATGCCTTGTGTTCCATCAGCAACTGGCAACTTCCACCATGTGTCCAAGGGGTAAAGAACATTATGTGAATTAGATGTTATTTCTTCCATAAAAGCATCATACAGAAATCCTTTTTGCTCATGGTTAGACACTAAGATCGCCAGTTGATATTAGTACTCGACCCATTACGAAAACCAGACGATTAAGAGTATTAATAACGAACATGACACACATGATATTTATAGCTTCTGTAATACATACACACTCATTAAACTAGACATTTGACAGCAAGTGATACAATACGAATGTGTGGTTTGGAAAACACTATTGTTTATGTTATATTGTCAGTAATTTTATAGAAAGAAAATGTCACTGAAACGAATTATTCTTAAATGTGAGGAATGGTTAAGAATTATTCTGTTCGATTCAGAAATCGTCACTAAGACATACGAGGGTTATCCATAAAGTTCGTAGACAACCTTTATTTTTTCCTTACACATGCTATTTCAATGCTAAGCTTTACATCACACAATTCTTTAACATTCACTTGTTCATGGAGTTTGACTAAATTTTCAATTATGATAACGGTACATCTGTATTGTTTCCATAGTAACCTCATATTGGTAAAAGTGGAGCACGCTGAAATTGAGCTTTTGTCCGATCTAGTATACAGTTGTTAAAATGAGTCGTTTTTACATAAAATTAGCGGGAAACGTAATAGAAAATAAATGATTATTAAGCCCGTGACAGTTATGTGTCTACGAACTTTCCAGACAACCCTCGTACTTGTTTGTTTGATTTTTGTTCACGTTATTTGAACGAACGTATCATTAAAGCTAGCTAAGGCGTGGTTCATGATCATGGTCATATAACTGGTATTTTAACAGTCAGTCTAGCTGCCACATTTTCCATACATTTTCAGTATCATTTGATCAGCAACCAAAATATTTGGGCGAGTTATGTTTCATGACTTAGGAACATTGGCTATCCAGTGAACGCTCAGCAGAATACAATCAACGATTAACATATCTGAATCATTAAAGGGAAAATGTGAATAATTATTAAATAAAGGCCAATTCTGTTTTTCGAACAGGTACCCGCACGTATAATGCACATGTTAAATTCGAACGAATTATTTCCACTTGTGAAGAAAATGCTTTTGTGAAACTCCTACGTAATTGTATTACTATTAAGCTATTAAATAACAAGACGGCACAGGGCCCGAGGTGAACGGTTGCTGGAATAAGGATTTGAACTGTGCCTGTTTTATCGCAAATAGTTTACAGGCAATGAATGGTATAAATGTTAAAACAAGCAAACATCGAATTGAGATAACATATTTTAAACAATCTCTTCGATCATTGCTTTTTATACACTTGAATGGGACAATTAGTAAACGTTATTCATTCAAATTTGATTATTGCACAGCTCATTGATAAAACAAGAATTTGATTTTCATTCAAATATACATGTACGTTTTATTTTCAATATATCTGTAGGCCGGAGGCCCGTGAGATCGAAACATATCAATACACAACATAGTGGCAAAATGTGAAAACAGCAAAGTATATCAATACAATGTTATACATATCATCCAGCAGGCAATACTTCTCAAATTAAAGTAACAGAGTATGATCGAAATCTTCGTTTTATTTTTGTATATTTAGTTCGTAAATATGTGGAGAGGCCAATACTCTAAAATTGGGGTAAGGACGGTGGGATAGGGCTAGTTTAAACGGAGAAGGTGGGGTTAATGATTTAATATATAATTGTTTTAAGGGCTATATACCTTAGCAGGTGAATAATGATAATTTTACTGGTATTCTAAACGAAATGAAATGTTCGACCATTGTAAGGAAAACAAATGTCTGAAGAAAACAAAAACAAAACATCGTCATATCCCAAGCAATTATATGTATAATGAAATACGATGCCATCTGTGGCGGGAAATTAAATATTTTAACATTGTAAGATAAAACAATATATTAAGAGAACAGATGCTATCTCAATTCACATATAGTTATATACATAACAGTGCAATATAAATGTGTTTCATGAAAAAATGACAGGTTTCGTTATATATGAAACTGTACGTGTCTTAACGCATATAGATAACACCGGAACATGACGAAGTACTGTAAAACCTCAATAATAAGACCACCATTTGACCCTTGAAAACTGGTCTTCTTAATGAGGTGGTTTTAATATTGAATACGAATAAAGAGCAAAAAAGTGAAAATGCACTTGAAAATTGTGTTTTTAATTTTGACGTGGTCTTATTATTGAGGTGGTCTTAACGTGAGCTTTTACCGTAAATTAAAAAAATGTAATGAGCGGTTTGGATGAAAAAACTTCACAACCCTGAACATTGTTATACATGTATAGCCTCGGTAGCTGAGTCTGTAGAACACCGTCTGGCAGACTTGGGCTCGAAATTTCATGCACCGGTTGAGATGTATTTTCTTCAAAACAATTTGACTGAAGATACTATATCCAATTATCTTAGACTGACTACTTTTAAATCATGAGGGGAAATTGTCAGTTGCTCGCTGAAGAACATGTAGTACTGCCTTGCGTTCAGTAAAGGCGAACAGTCTGAAACGTTACGAATTAGCGCGCGAGTTTTGCTATTGACCGGTGTGTTAGCGAGAAACGTTCGCTATCATTCGCTATCGCAACTCGGAGGTAGCACGCGAATATTTGAGCCGAACACTGCGTTCAGTTACGGCTAACAGTCGCTCACGTTTTGTTTTGTATCCCCTGCCCACTGTATCACAATGACTGCACACGGGGAACCAAATTGCAAAATGAACGCAGGGCTGGTTCCCCGCCTTTACTGTCTTTGAGGCGGAGAACCAGAATAAAAACGAGGCGGTCAATACACTTGTTCGGTCCTGAACAGTGGGCGGGCTTATGTTAGCCGTAACTGAACTCAAGGCTGGTTGTAAACGGATATAACTAGTTAGGTCATTACTCCGGACTTCTATAATGAATCAATGGTGCTAAACTGTACAAATTGTCCGATCGGAGGTTATTATCACAGACAGCACTTGTAACGTTCTGTTGTTCTGCCTATTACGCCTTTTTACAAAAGAATTTCTGTTGTACTCGACGTGTTGAGAGTTGTGACCAAACTAGTGTTCCTACGTATAGAACCAGTAATCAGAGGGCAGGGTTGTTAGAGCCATTGAGAGTATGAATTAACTGTATCCTAATACATGTAGGTTGACGATCTTGCAATCATCAACGATATACGTGTTATATGGGACATTTTCATTAAAATAAATTTGTATTGACTTTTACTAAATGAACATCTTTTGTAATAAACACTTTTATCAACAAATTTATATTTGCACTCATCAGTAATTATAAAACGAAAATTCCCTTATTAGGATCAGCGCGGAATATTTCACACTTAAACAAAAAGCTGGGAATTATGTTTGGTTTTCCATCCATTTCATTGCGTAATCTCACGCACTTTATTCACAAAAAATAACAATCAATATCTCATTACCGATAAAAGACTTCATTTCAGATCCTGAGTGTTTTAAATTGTTTCAGAATGCATTCCCCTTTTGGCAAATTGGTTAGAGAAGTTTGTTCTAGGATCACATGCGCGACTACAATTAAAGCACATTATCTAACGCCCAATGAACACCCAGAGTCAACCACTTCATAATTCGCTTGTCACCTTCAAACATAATTTGCCACTTTTTCACATTTTCTCTTTTCTCTTTAATAACATCATATGCTTTGTTTGTCCTCTAAAACTTGTTGTAATACCCCTGTTTTCTTTTTCTCTTCCGTTCGTGTCATGTTCTCGTGAGATGTATTATCGTATGTATGTTATTTTAAGACGATGTACCATGTACAAGTCAAAACAAATAAAAGTTATGTTATGTTCTGTTCTGTTATATTCTGTTCTGTTATATTCTGTTCATAAAGTATTTCTTCTTCATCTCAAGTAAATTCATGTAACAATTCCTAATAATTAATGGAATGTTTTGAATGATACAACTATATTTATTATATAATTATATAATAAGTGATTCGTTGAAGTGGATATGTAGAGAATAATGTTACAGCGGAAATATCAAACATATGTTGCCATTTAATGATTTGTTATTCAATACTGATAAAAGACGTACAAAGTATCATTATCCTTTTAACAAGCTAAATAATAAGTGGTTTGAAACAAGAAGTATCGACTCGAGGAATGAGCAGTTGACTTCTAAACTGAAACACGACGACAAGATGGCATCAAAATGCATTTACAATTGACTGTTTTAGCGAATATATAATGGACTTCACATTTGAACATTTTGTTCGTGATCTTCCAAACCGCTTTAATAATATCTTCTCGCACATATTTATATGATATGGAATAAGGCAGTAAAAAAGACATCGAAATACATTGTTCACGTACGAGCATTGGCTACTCATCCAAAGCAGTCAAATATCCATCTCTTCTTCGTTTCAGTCGATGGTGCTCATTGGTCGGGTGAATATTAATTGTAACCATTAGTTGCTAGTGATGTACACAATTATAAGTGTGTTATTGACCACCTAAAATGATTATATAATAAGCAATGGAAATAAATCCAAAACTGGTTACAAACATATACTGACCGGATGCTATATTACCAAGTAAATCGAAACCTAAGCATTGATAAATAAATACAGCTATAAGTTTGGAATGTTAGCTATATGTAATACGCGAAACCATACCGGTGTCTGGAAAGGCTATACATTAAAAACATAACACTAACCGGCATCACATTTGATGAAAGATTGATATTGTATGGTACATTAACAGCTTAGGACTTTGACATCGCATTCGAGACAGTATACATGAAGGAGATATAGTGCTGCCACATTATGACACAACGTCAAAGAGACGTGGCTTGTTTTTATATCCCTGTCATAGTGATACGTACTCCTATAAAACAGAGCGTAGTTAAGAAATCTACTTCATGTAGTATCATTATAAAGATTTCGGATTTCGCGGCCCTGGATCGAACCCGTATTTTCTGTACTAGTGGCAGACACTCCACAACTGAGCAAAATGGTCTCGAAATGCAGACCAGAAAACTAACAAATAACACTAATTGGCATCAACGATACAAACGATCTTATGTAAGAATTCGTACCATTAGTAATTAATCTAATAGTATTTTTCTAGACGAAAGACATGAAGCCATTTTATACCACTTAATTAAATATCGACAACAAAATTATCGAATGTCCTCAGTGAACACACAAAGGCCGACAGGAACAAAGGTATACAATAAACACGAATGAAAGGCCAATCTACTCATTGTTATTTTAGGTATACTTTGGGAACATTTTATTAGATATTTACATTCCTTTTACAGTCTGTGTTTGCTATATGTCATGAGGCGTCTAGCCATCATGTTGAATTCTCTTTAACCCTTGTTTAATTAGCAAACAAGTACATTATTCGGAAAATAGCATGTCTAGTCAGTTTATTGTATCAGCGTATGGTCTTTGATTTATAGATACCATCTTTATTGATGAATGAAAACAGCATCTGTTGAAACAGTATATGCATGGATAAGTGAACAGTGAAACACATGTTTGGAAATATTTAAAATCAATACAAATATTAACGTCAACCAAATGAATGAAATTGAATCTTCGTAGGACCAGTAAAGGGCCAAACACAACTATAAGCTCTACGATTCTTTTCTTGTTGGTTAACATTAACACGTTAGTATTATTTCATAAAGGATAAAAATGTATAGGTTGGATAAAATTTGTGAGAATGAACGGACGGACGAATGATGACATACAGTGTCTGCCACATAATAATCAAAATGAATCTGAAATCTACCAGGCAATCATCTTAACAAAGTTTGCTTTAAATTATTAAATACAGAGCAATATACATCAGTACATTCAAACAAACTACAAGTTAGAAAGAATAATCGTAGTCGCTAATCAGTAAAACAGAACGAATGAATTAACCACGCAAGCACAATAAAATGTAGAGAATTTGTTCCATAGAACAACAAAATTGCATCACATGAATCGAACAAGCAGAGAATCAGAGAAGATAAAAACATAATAAAGCCCGGACATTGTAGCTAGATTGTCTGAAGGAATTACAAGTCTGGAGACAGTTACACAGACGCTACGAACATTGAGAGGTAATTTAACAATATGTAGTTGAAAAGATGATAGAAATAATGCGTAAAACATGTTTAACTGGACGTCAATCAAGCTATCATTCGTGTCGGACAGTGATAGTTAGATGACCGAACTAAAGATATTTGGCGTTATGAATTCCCGGAACAATTCAGAGATTGATGACCTTTTTCGATATGGGTCGTATAAATTCAAGCGTCAATTTTTAGGAAACCGTACCAAGTTATTTTATACTGGAATGTATCGTTCGTTTGCATAACCTCGCAGAACAATAGCCTACATCACATTTCTGAAATATTCACGTTGAGTAGACAAGGAGCTATTTGATTACAAAACAATTTGTAAGATTAGCTTTATGAATTGCCTCAAGAGATTCGCAGTAATTGCAAATAAGGTCAAAGTCATAACCAAACATTTGCGCTTTGAATCACAGGGAGGAACCAAAAGGCGCGATTTATGCTACTTTCATATTATAGATTATTAATTCCAATATTCTTCAAGCCTTTGCAAAGCTTTATAGATTTTTTATATTAACATAAGTAATTCCATAAACATTATTTAGGAAACCAAACAGTCAAAGTAACCGTCGATGAAAGAGGCAAGATTGTCGGCAGCATTTTACAAACGTGTATTCTATAAGCACATTCCTGGTCTAACTTTTATCGCTGACTTTATCAAAGGAGCAAAATAAAAACACCCATCGCCAGGCTGCCAAGTTGATTGTCCAGGATTATAACAGATACTTACATACAGGACTCATATCTCTTATCACAAAATTTACTCTCATTAGTCTGATAATGTCTGTGTTAAGCGTAAAAAAGCATTAAAATGTCCAATTTGTGCTGTATAATCTTTTTGGTCGATTTTCTGTGATCTTTTAATGTGACTATGAGATACGGGAGTATTATTGTATTTCAGTGCCACCTTCTACACATAGACTTAATAATTACTCCCCTATCTCAAAATTCACTTAAATCTCTACAAACATTGACCACAAAGAGTATAAAGCACTCATTTAATTTTTTTATTTTCACACTAAATACGAGACACTCTCGGACTCATATGAGTTAATTTCATGATTTGAGATTTGAGTGCCGAGCGTAAATATCCGTTATAATCCAGGGCCCTGAAAACCTCAAACGCAACTGGTAATCCTCATAATCATAGTCTGGGTAGAAGTAAGGCGCTGCCAAAAATCCTAAAAGATAGAATAAGTTGCTACAGGGAACGCCACATACATCAGACAATACCTCTTCACACAGACCTCCGGGAAAACAACAGTCCATAAACATAAGGCATTTTAGGAGGTGCAAGGGTAAATACGCAAGGGAACAGGGGCGCAAGGAATGAGACAACTAATGAGAATTAATGAGGACAAACTTTTAAGTTTACACCTGACTTGTCAATACATGTATGTATTTTTTTCTCATTTCGTGTTGGTTTCCATATTGTATTGGCAAGTTTTAAGAATATACTTATGTTGGTATAATGTTAGCCCCGCATACGTGTCTCTGTACTCCGACTTTTACACGCGTCGTAACAGGTTGTACAGCGACAGTATGGAGATGTGACGTCCGTGGCTGGACTAGTGTAATGTCTACTTATTTTCCAATTCATGTTGTTGTCTTGGAATCTTACGCCGATTTTAAACAATATGCGTCTATCACCTATGATGGTCACGTAACTGGGATATCTACCTGGGATTTCTTACCTGTTCCTTCGCAAGCAACAGGCAGCACCCCACTTGAGTCAAAAGTGGGGACGAAAGATTCTGTATGTATCATCTTCAGTCAAATTGTTTCGAAGAACGTACGTCATATAAAAAATTCAACAATAAGAACATAATGTGTAATATTTTTCTGTTCGTTATCATGCTTTTGAAATCGCCTTACATACACTGCAATAGTCTCTAAAACATTTTGTATTCAATCAATTGTTACTGAACTTTTGCGTTCACATAAAACGTAACACAATGTATTTCAAGATCTACCGATGCATCAATATAGACATCTAATTAAAGATTTATAGGTTGAAATACTCATTTGAGCAAAAATACATTATATTGGTGATTAAATAAGATAATAGCACGGAACGCGTACGGTCTAGAAGGCCGTTTGCAAGCAGTTAATCAATTGATGCGTTAAAACTTGAAGTTAAGTTTCTGTTCACATCGCGTGTGGTTTTAACTTCACTTGTAGCGTGTATAAGTTCATGTCTAGAATGCGTAATATTATATTCTTCGTTTAACTCATTATTTAAACCAACACATGCAGTTTACCCATTGATGCACTCAACATATGGTCTCTTAACGTCTTAAAATGAGTTTAGCTTGCCCAGCTAGCTCAGTTGGTAGAGCTAAACTCAGCTAGCTCAGTGGGTGCTAGACTGTCACCCGGCAGATCCTTGTTCGATTCCTGGGTTGGACAGGTTATATTATTCCATAACATTGGCTACGGTCATGTCCTCAAAATGTGGATAATATTTCAGTTGCTTGCAGTTAGTACTGGTTGATAATTAATTCCAGGAAAACTGGTTAGGTCAACTGTCCGCCGTATATGACTCAAAATATTGTTGAAAGATGGCATAATACCCAATGGAATTCAAGATAAGTTTTTCAAAGTCAAAGTCTCTCATTACTGGTACAGAAATCTAAAGCTACATAAAACCTTGTCATGATAGTATACATCTACGTTTAGAGGTTAGTCTCAGGGTGGAGGTTGACAACCGGTCAGATACTTGAATTTAAAGATTGGTCTACAAAATAAATTTGTATTAACCTTAGATACGCATGCGCAATAAATGTTCATAAATGTGTATAAATTGAAAATGAATTCTATGTTTAGCAATATTAAGTTGAAAAGTGTAGGTGAAGATTGATACCAATTGATTTCTTTAAAGTCACGAAGGTTAATTGCCTGTGTAAAATAATCACGACTGGCTTCCCTGTGGAGTTCATTGGACTGCTGAATCAACACATTGTAGAAGAAATATTGTTTGTTCTCTTGATAAGAGTCACTAGGCAGACTAATATCCGTAATGGCTTTGCAATAGCATTTATAGTTATCATAATTGCAAACATCAAGTGAGACATTTAAGCCAATTAACGCTCGCCAAATGTATATATATGTAATTAGTAGTGGTTCCCTGACTCATAAAGTCGACAAAATATCTATAAAATACAAAAAGCAAATTTGGTGTTAGGGCTTGGGCCGTTACTTCGACTTAATCTAAAACTAGTGTGATAAATTCAACTAAGAGGGTCATAACTTGAAGTCCTGAGTCATTGCGATATTCCCTAGCAACTTTTCATTATACCTTATTTTATCACTGTCGCAATATTTATTTCAAATATATCAGAACCTTGATATCAATAAATAAACAAAATATGTCATTTAACACATCAGTTGTAACTTCACAATTCTGAGAGATTGATTGATAAACATAGTGGAAATAGTCAGACGTATGATCAAAATAAGGTATTTGATCCTCGGGAAAAGTCAGCCGTATGGTTAAAGTTTCGGTATTTGATCCTCGGAAATAGTCAGTGGTATGGTTAAAGTTTCGGTATTTGATCCTCGGAAATAGTCAGCCGTATGGTTAAAGTTTCGGTATTTGATCCTTGGGAAAAGTCAACCGTATGGTTAAAGTTTCGGTATTTGATCCTCGGGAAAAGTCAACCGTATGGTTAAAGTTTCGGTATTTGATCCTCGGAAATAGTCAGCCGTATGGTTAAAGTTTCGGTATTTGATTCTTGGAAATAGTCAGCCGTATGATTAAAGTTTCGGTATTTGATGTATGTGATCCTCTTGAAAAATGAAATGTAAAAGCGTACACGGAACTCATTTTCTCCATCAGTTATTTGTTTCTCAAAGCCCCCCCCCCCCCCCAGGTGATTGTGTGGACACTTCTAAGACTGTGCGATCACTACGTTGATAATATACAGGCCTACATATGTATACTTTTAGCGTGCATTTCTTTGTTGTTCCAAAAACGCATCATTGTCCGTTATAGTTCGACCCCCCGGATCATTTTATTTCAATTCATTCCGTACGCTAAAGAGTTGGATTGTATATTCTGTTTTGTGAATGTGTTCTTTCGTATGATACCGTTTTTCACTATAAAATGATACAAATGTGTGTAATCCTCGGGGACTTTTAGCCAATAATTATCAAATTTACAAGGCTAGTCACAGCGTAAGCACTGATGCATAACAGCAGTGCATTGTGTATTGGACCTACGTTTTCGGCGCAGCCGTAGTACTAACATGGTTTTGCTATTTGCATATTAGTGTTGTGTAAACCAATCAAATCATACGTTAACTACCTTGGCAATTTTTTTTCAACCGAACATCGTTTGTAACCTTGACCCTTACCGAAATCCACGGAAGTTACCGAAATTCATTTTGGATCTGGAGTGACCAGCAATCGTAACATCTCGGCATAGTATGGTTAAAGTTTCGTACTAACATGGTTTTGCTATTTGCATATTAGTGTTGTGTAAACCAATCAAATCATACGTTAACCACCAAGGCAATTTTTCTTCAACCGAACATCGTTTGTAACCTTGACCATTTCGCTGAATTTACCGAAATCCATTTTTGATCTAGAGTGACCAGCAATCGTAACATCTCGGCATTTTGTTGCACAACAAATCTTAACCTTCAAATTGCGCTAACCATCTTTTTTCAAGATATTTCTTGATTTTATTGGTCATTATATATACACTTCTATAGCCGCTACTTCAAATAAACACTTTTTTGTACATTTTGTATCGTAGAGATTTTAGAATAAATAATTTATCAAGTTCCGCCTTTTAAACTGTGCAATTGTATGCATGACAACACAAAGGAAATTACGGAAACGAATTCATAAATAGCTGAAAAAATGACAATTACTGGAAAATTATGTTGTCGCATTTCGATTGAAAAACGATTTTACCATTTAAAATGTACAGTACTTGTAGTTAGAGACTGATTTATTCATCTGTTTGATATCCATGTAAGTTGCAATGAACGATCTGACAGAACTCCAACAATCAATATAAGGAGAAGGGTTGCACTCGGCGAACCCTTATTTATTCACATTTAATCAATTTCACGTCTATTTTCAGAATACCTATTGGAGTTTATCAATTTAATTGATGCAGTGAGTGAGAAATAGTCATCAGAGCATAGTGAAGACTTAAAATAATGATAGTAGTTACAAAAAGTCAAAATATTTAACACTAAAAGTAATATAAGTACAGTGTAGTTTTCACAGATTTGTAGAATTTCTTTTCGACATAACGAAGAAGATATATTTTGCCAAGTGAATTTGGATGGTGCTCAGAAGTGGTTGCACATAATATTTAATTTGTATGTGAATCTTCCCATTCCAATAAATGCAAAATAAGCTAAAATCAATGCAGGACTGTGCGACATATTGCGCATTATATCGTTTATGAATTATAATAATGTCATTATTCGCATGAATATCTTCTCATTAAATTTATGTTTCATGATCCAAATTGCAAAATATGCGACGATAATTATTTAGGTTCAATAATGATGAGAAACTGCATAACATAACACTGTGCTTCTATTATAGAGATAATGCGTGGAATGTGCTAAACAAAAACAACAACAATCGCTCGGCAAGCGGCTGTGAAAACTGAACACATTAACTACACTGATCCGTATATAACATTTTCGGTAGATAACTTAATTTCATTACGCTATCTTACTTCTTGCTGTCAATTTTAGTGCTTAATTGAATCGTTAGTGGTAATTACAGAGATATTATATACATTATATGCTATTAATGATAAATGCGGTTGCAGCATTAATTGCAATAAAACTTGAACCAAAATTAAGATGGATGCATTTCGACTGATATTGTAATCTTTTCCAGATGAATCTTATCCGAAACTAATTCTAATAAATACGAGTATGCAATAAATAGTTTTTTCTTAAATCTAAAAAGTATTTGTTTACATTGAAACAAGTGATTTAAACGTATACAATGCGTTTAAAAAGTGCAATAAATCAAGAAATGTAATATTAAAATATGAGTGATTCAATCACTAATTGCAGGTATCAGATTTTGTTTTTAAAGTGTCGTCTCATAAAATTGACGACTGCAATAAATCACGGCGTTACAATTATGATGCGTTCATTTTAAATTCGTTTATGCATAACTACTTGCAGTAAATAAATTTACTAAATGTTGATGATAGATACAAAAGTGTTAAATCCGAAATAAAGTCATATTTGCACAACTGAACTACACTTTCAACAAGTCTAAGATAATTGGGACTAAATTGAAAGTTGGCAACAATGTAAATAAAACCAGGCGCGCTTAGGCGCGCTGGTTAATAAGCTGCCACATTATTGCCAAGTCCTAAAAAACCGCGTTATT
Organism: Mactromeris polynyma; assembly: GCA_032209605.1. Lineage (NCBI taxonomy): Eukaryota > Metazoa > Mollusca > Bivalvia > Venerida > Mactridae > Mactromeris > Mactromeris polynyma. Next base: position 35,928,286 of record JASFXZ010000003.1, read on the forward strand.
TGTCTGATAATATCGTAACATGACCAACCCGTAGATATAATCTACGTACTTGAAGATATCATAGATATACCCCAAAATGTATGTAAACATATACAGTTACAGAAAAAACAATTATGTTGATAGTTGTGCCTTACAATCAGACCAGGAAGTAAATGCTGACACTAATGCCAAAATGTCCGAAATTTGCCCCGTTAATAGTTTAATGACCTTTATGTGACCCCGTCTATTCTTAGCAGCATATAGCAACGGAACTATTTTTAATCATTATAAGCAATGATTACTTAATTCCCTAACGACACATCAAACGATTTGTTTAAGTTTTGTTTATTGTTTATAAAAAAGAACGTGGGTTTTTTTGAAAGGTAAACAACCAATACTTTCAGATAAGTATGTCATTGTTACTGAAATAATAAATCGTCAATAAATGGATTTTTTTCTAACATGCATAGAAATATGTTTGAGCAATGGGGATTAATACTTTCAAAATATCAAAACAATTTGTTAATTAAAGTATCTTAAAGCTCTAAGGATATATATTCAAGGCCATTTGAAATGCACTTCAAAGTATAGATTAAATTGTATAATTATGCACTGTAGTGCCACTGACATATAGGCTGTGCCGCATATAGTTCACGCACGAACTAAATGCGTCACGCATAGAGTTCGTGGCGAGGAGAACTATATGCGGCGAAAAGGCATGGTCATATCGCATTGGCAAATCTTTGGGACCAGTTCGGGGTATGCTTAATAAAATAACAGAAACAAATATGCTAAAATGAAATAAACAGTTTTGTTTAGTGTTGCTTGATTAACATTCTACTAACAGCTTCGAGCAGATAAAAGCGAGTATAATCATTAACAATATCTTTTATCACATCACCACAACCGTGGACGATCGGACCCGGGATCAAACCCGCGAGGTTTCTCTTAAATCCTTAATTGGCTTATACATGTAGAAGGCAAAGCGCTGACAAACATCTATATGCCCACTATAATGCATTTGTACATAAAAGGGTCATAACTCATTCGACCGACAGTGGTTGAGGAACATTGATACATAAGTCAGTTTATCTCCTTTTCAAATCAAATTTCTTGATATTGTTATTTAATTCAAATACTCATTTCAAAAACGTCTTTAAGAGAAGTGAGCTTATTGCGGTGTTGAGGCACATGTCCGCCGCATAAAACTAACGTGAACTTAATGCGGTGCTCATCGCCGTATTAAGTTCGTGTGCGAACTATATGCGGCGCGGTCTATATGTGGCACTACAATGCATCGTAAACACACAAATTTCCGCAAACAATCCACGGGTAGCATGCTTGCATTTACTGTATTTTATTCATTGTGTATCCGTATGGTGATAAAATCATCATTGATATATATATGAGTGAATCGACGTGTGAAAGCGATACAAGTCAATCGGATTCTTTTCGCATTTGCATGTAGTCTCGCTTCCATCCCTTAAAATGCTTGTGTTGTCAACTACTTTACGTAAATTTCTACTTACATATGATATTAACGGAAGGTTCCATGATGCAGCAACAGTTGCCTCCACGCTACAACTGTCCTCAAATCCAATAAAACCCACAGCCCCATTCCTCCACTGCTGTGTGAGTAAGCGGGTACCAACCAGAGTATCCGCCATCGTGTCACCCCATGTTAACTTCAAACGATGTTTCGGTAAAATACCCGAATCGTTGTTAATTAAATCCAAAGCATATGTGATTGCACCAGAAATAACCCGCCCTTGTTTCCCTCGCATAAACGTTTCGGTCTTATCCACTGTTAAATATCCTATTGTGACATTTTTCACTGAATCCACACCGTCAAACTTGGAACTGTATACTAATCCGTACATGTAAAATCCTATCACAATTTTTAACACAATCATTTTCATTTTTCCACACACAAAATACTGCAATACGCAGTTTTCACTAAGCGTTAAATTTAATTCATGATATTTATCAACTACTCGTCAAGTTATAAGTAATTTCTTCAATTTTTTTAGCAACAATAGTATCAAATCTCTATGCGTACATTGATAACAGTTCCCGCAGATAGTTCTAAACTTTCCAATATCCCCCGCAGAAAATATTTACACAGCCCGACCAATATACATCCGTTCATCAACAATATTAACAGCAATTTCAGCCAATATAGCTTTCTGAGGTGGAGAGGCTGACACGTTTAAACACCATGCCTTTTCCGATAAAAGTCAACACGATGCATTACTTCAAATTTAGCGAAACACCTCGCAAGAGTTCTGTGCGCAAGTGGGTATCTTGGGGAATGTCGAACTTCACGGCTCTCGAAAACCGACCCATCTCAGTCAATTTATACCTATAAATAAATAAATAAATAAATTGATAAAATTAAGCATATTTTACAACCTTGCAAGAAACGTTTAGCAGAAATTATGCAGTTCAATGATATTAAAGAAAATTCACCTGTTTGATAGCATATTGATGTTCTAAACAGTGTTGCCATTCGTCATACAGCCACGGCAAAATTTCGTCTTTATAGACTTTAAACTATCGCCCTAGGGATATTATTATCCTAAGAATAGGAATAAACAGAAAATAAAACCTCATTCAAACATCAAACATGATGTGAAGCCATGAGATGTTCTTTTAAGTTTATTTACCGAGTGTTAAGTTACAAGGTGGGTGGCTCGATTTATTGCCTTTTACCATAATGTTGAAATATATCATTATTTACATTTTTGGAAACTTTATATGTATCCACGAGATCGATCAAACATATTTGGTTTATTTTTTCTATCATTCAATGTTTATCTTTACTTGTATACCTTTGAAGTTGTTGACTTGTATGATTATACATTCGAGTAATATATTTCAATCCGTTTATAAAAAGATATTTTGGGAACTGATTATTATTTCGGATGATACCGGGTATATTCGGATAAAATGTTGTCGAATAAATGCGGTCCGACTGTTAATATATATTTACATACAACTTTGTGCTCTTAGGAGGTTTTGCTCTTTGTATGAGACATATCTGGCTAGACGTCTTTATTATTAGTATTTTATGTGAATAGTCTCTATTGAATGAGACAATCGAATCACCATATAAAATAAAATTATAGCATTTAATATGTTGTTACGGGTGATTCTACTTTGTTGTAAATGTTTTACTCAACAAAACATGTGCGCATTGTAAGCATAGTTATTTGTTTTCTTTACAATGCTTACTGACTTGGATACATGATATTGGTAATTCAATAGATGCGTGCAACAGTTCTCTAAATACGAACAATTGCAAGTCAAGTCAAAGTTTAATAATTGTCGGATATTTATGTAAACATAAAACATTAGTCAAGTACGTATGGCCGTCATTTATTATATACTCGTAAGACATGACATTGCAGTGCACTGGGTTAAATTTATTTTCTCTACATATATGTATAATATAACCATTAAGGCCTAAACAATATGTTTGTTTCAAGTTTCATGCCCCCCCCCCCCCCCCAAATAGGGTAGGTAGGTCGGAACATTTTATTTTTTGATATTTTATTTTCAAACGTAGCCAATTAAACATAGATTTAAAGGAATATATGTTAAAAGACAAACCCCCTTTCCCCTTTAACATGGATAATGTTTACTCAAGTTGAATATAATGCGCTATAGCTGGAATACTCTTATGTCGTCTTATAACTGGGCAGAAAATTAAACCTAAAGAAAAAATCACAAAAAGAATACGCCTAAACCACTTATCGCAAGTAACAACCAGAAAAACGTCGACTGCAATAAACTACTCATAAATAAACATACTTGTAAATAGAAATCATTTATTGACATTTCAAATTAAACAAACACGACTTAAATCAGTATTCACTAAACACATGTCTATTATGGTCGCTCAACGTTAATGTTGTTAAAATATTTCTGCTTTCATCAAAGCTGTCGCGAATGTTTGATTTTAATCATAATTATGTACATTTGAAACAACTGAGTTTATCAGATTGCGATACGAGTTTGTCTGAAGTAGTGTACGTTTGGTTTAATTTGATTCAATTAAAACATGTTTCCATATAACAATAAACCAATTATAATAGCAAAAGAATGTTCTCTATAAAGAAGCAATGTAAATATACCAGTTGTATGTAAAGTCGATGTAAGTACATGTACATGTATCAGATATATAAGTTAGCAATGCGTAGTTATTGACCCACTTCATAGTACATCTAAATGTCCACATCAATAATTAATTAATAAACTCGCACGCAAAACATTCAAACTAACAAACATCCATTTAAACATGTTTAAACCAATTTAATTTACGTCGATTTTGAAAAGACGTTTTCAAGACGTATACTCATCACCCTAGACGATTGCTGAATGTGTTACTGCCCAGTAATCACGACCATTTCAAGGATGTCTAAGTTTGTACTCGAGCCAGTCACTAGACACGTCAATCACCACGCCTCCTCCCAATATATGCACACATGTCAGACAAATCTGGATTTTGTAAAATATATAGACTTGAAAATACTTAAATTTATTTAATGGATGATGGTAACACCGACTAAGAGACTTATGTGTGCTGGGATTTACGTCCCATCAATGTTTCATGCGATGAATGTGTCTAGTTGCAGCAGATTAAGCGCTGACAAACTGCAACTGTAGTAATGCTGAAGACACGTAACATGATACCCCACCTAGACATATCGGATGTCGCAGCCGTGAATCGAAATCGGAGCCTCCAGAACCCGAAGCTTAACCACTGAGTGACTGGTTTCTAACATACCTCTAAAGATGATAACTACATTTGTAGTAATGAAATGAAGAATGTTTTTTTTAAAGAACTGCTGGCTGGCAAAAGAGACGCTTATTACTTGTGCCTTGCATTATAAATATGGTTGTTCACAGCCAGGCATCAACAATTTAATAGTAATACCACTCTCGACAAAAAATAATGAAATATTAATTGCGTAATTTAGTACGCATGCGCAGAGGTACACATTGGCTAAACATATAGGATAAGCACTAATGATGAAGTAGATTATTTATGTTATCACCCTTTCCCTTAGTTATCATATGCCGGTGGAAATGGCATCATAAACTCTAACCTATACTTAATGTCATTCAACTATGATCATATACTTTAGAACAAGTTAGATCAATTGTGCGAATATCCAATAACTGAACCTTGAAACAGACAGGGAAAATACGTCAGGGTGAAATCAAGACTGCAATAAAGCTTATAATTAAGTATCCTTATTTAGAACAAAAAACTTAAGTCAATTAAATCGTTTAGTGTTTTGAGAGAACTTAATTTAGACGTTGATTATATTATCTTGTAAAAAAAGTCTGACCGAAAATTAGATGAATTGTTGACATAGTTTCCTACAGTACATTTTGAACAACACACGTGTACCAGATACATACAGTGTTAACCTTGACGACGTTACTGTGTTTAATGCATACCCGTGTTATTAGAAATTGTTTCATGTTAAAACGTTATTTATACAACGCAAGTGCTATTTCAAAGCAAACAAGAGAACAAATCACAACTTTGCTTCACACAATTCATACTACCATAACAAACTATACAGGTCGGTATTAGTAATACAAAATAAATCTAACTTATGATTGATATGCGTGTTTAAAAAATAAATAAAGTACGACTTGGATTTTAATAAAATTTAAGTGCTTGACATGAAACTGTGTCATGGTGTTGCCTTGAAGTATAACCGGTTGTTAAGATATATTTAATTACTATATCTAACTTCTAATGTTTGTCGCCCGGTTATTATCACTTCAAACTTTTAAATTAAAACATTTCTGCACATACGCTTAAGGTACATTCCTTTAAAAAAGGAATTACTTCGATACTAACTATCCCAGGTTCCAACTCAGGCGGAATAATAATGCCATCAGCATATAGAAGTAAATATAATTTAAATACCAGTATCAACACTGCTCTATCCATTTGTAATAAAAATGTTCTTCACTGTTACATTGAATACACAGAAAAAATGAAAGGCAATCGACTGAATGACAAACTAACAAACTAACTCACCCCCTAAAACATGTTGTGCTATGACACCGCATGTACTTCCATTACTGTCGTATAAAAGATCTAACAATGTGTAACATTATACCGCTTACACAATCATAGTGTTATCAAAATATAACCATGTAATAACTCAATCAAAACCCTATTTAAAGTTAATAAAAACTGAACATGGTTTATTGTACTATGCATCATTTCCTTTATTATTGCTTGGAGTATAAAAATGTGATATACAGTACTTATACACAATCCAATGTACATGTACATACTAAAAGGTAAGGTTCAGATAGTTCAGGTATTTATTTAAACTTTCAATGAAACTATATTTCACATGCACTTTACGCGGCAACTCTTTCATAAAGGTTTTGCTTGTTTGAGTCATCTAACGCCTGGGTCAGCTCTATGACAGTTTATGGACCCGGTAAGGTCAAAAACCATGAGATTCGTAAATCGCACTGGATGCCGTTAGGGCCCGCACACGGGATTTTGGTGCCGTAGAGGGCCACTAGACAGTCGTGTTGTTCTGTTGTGTTATAGGGCGCCTAACGGACTCTCACGGGTCACGAAAGATCCTGGCGGTTCCCTCGCGTGCATATTACGATATCCGTAGCTTACACGTTTGAGTTCTTGCGATCCCGTGGCCAAATAATCGTAAGAACACACATAACCCGTAGACCGAGCGTATTCGTGTAACCACAATATCGTAAGAGTGTGATTTCGTACGGACTCCGGACGGACCACAGGCCCGTGCGGCTTCACAAGTCCTACGGACCCGGAACCACCCCGTCTGACTATGGCACGTAAGAGTCTGTACGGGGACCATGTAACCCAGCAAACATGCTGGGTAGTAAGGGACCCATATGGACACATGTAAAAGCTGCTCACAACTTTCTACGGGCCATCTACTAATTCAAAATTGTAGGGAGTCCGTGTTTGAACATAATGCATGCTGAATTTTCTGCCATGGACTCTATGATGCCACTACGGGTCCAAACATTATCGACAAATCGTGCATGCCGTGCGATTGCCCACGTGGTCTCATTTTTCTCACGTGGTGCGTGCTACATGTGACCGAGTCATTGGTTATACACATATTTATTTCGGCATAAAATGTTTAATTTAGTATATATATAAACATATATAAAAACATATATATAATCGGGACTTCAATATATCTGCTAAAATATGTATGTTGAAGACACTTTAAAGCCATCGTAGTTAATGTCCGCTTGCAATAGCCGGGATTTGTTGATAGTGTGAAGCATACTGACAAACCAGAAAACTTTTCAGAATTTCCATTCACAAAAATCTTCATGTCAAGACACCCACTGAAGCAGGAAGGATGTCCATATTTTTATTAGACAAAATGTCTTTTCTATGGCAACAAATCAAGGTAATTGAATTTAAGTCACTCAGAGTAAAATAACTATCATTTGGCCTGTTCGTAGTAATTATTTGTCAGATGTTACGACAAAGTCAAAAACAAAGTTTAAAACATTTTCCATGGGAATATCCATACATTATTTTGTAATCAGGAAACACTTCATGGAAACAAATTGGATTTAATTCAACTTTATTAACCTTCATTCAATACTGATTTAAACCTTAACGCTTTGAACTAGTGCAATGCATCTCAGTCTGGCACACTTTTAAGATCATTTTAGTTCCATTCATTTTCGCCTTATCCACAAAACGACGCAGGGATCGGGTTTTATGCCGTTTTTTCAACACTTTTTCAATCATATACGGCTGCCTGTTGACCTTACCAGTTTTCCTGGAGTTAAGTATCAACCAGTACTCTTCCACTAGAAACTGACAAATTTTCCACATCTGGAGAACATGACCATAACCAATGTCACGGAAGAACATACCCTGCCCCACCCGGGAATCGTACCCAGATCAGCCGGATTTATCCCTTAAAATATAATGAAAACGAAATGCTTGTAAATTTATTTTTTGCAATTTTAAAGTCTAAGTCTGAGATTCAGTCTCAAAACGTTTGTGAATACGGGCCCAGAGTTCTGTCCAAGTCGAGGTTTGCTCTGTCAGTGGCTTTAAACGTGATAAATGTATTCAAAGTCAGTGGCAAAAGGCGTGTCTGTCATTTTTATAATCTTAATTTAGACAGAGTATGCATGACGAAATAATAACATAATGTTATTGATCACTAAGTCTATTTTATTACATCCCGGAAGGCACTTTGTATGTATCAGTTTGTCATGTCTTTGACATTGATTATAAATATTACATGCCACTCGGTTGGTTTATGTGTTTACTAAGAGGATAATGCACGGCTGAGCGGGACGGGCTGTGATAATTGGCACACGGGGAGCATAATTACCCGAGGGCTTTAGCTTCTATCTGCCAGAGATTGCAGTTTATACTCTGAAACGGCCATCGAGTTCACGTAATGACGTCTGGATAGCCGTTGACGTCGCGCGCGTCAATTCCGCGGGCCATTTACTGAATATCAGCTGATTATTTTATAATGCCCCGGCAAGGGCTAGACTCGCAGAAAAAACAATACAAATTTGTTCTTATTTATTGACGGCGGCCTTCAGGCCGTCGTCTATTTGAATAATTTTTAATCTAGGTACATGGAGTTGCATAATCGAAATGGGAGAAGCCATTGGTATTATGCTTTTTTAAATTGTTCTTACAAAACGTGATTCTAATTATACAGATAAAAAAAGTGTACTAATTGATAATAAAAAAATGTCAAAATATTTAAAATGTATTTTTACCGTTAATAAAAAGCTTTAAAAAATGTTTTACGTATGCTTATAAGAATTTACAACAGCTAGTCACGAAAACGGTTAGGCATCGTGTATTACATAGCTTCGTTTCACAACTACGCTCAATTCATCATCAAAGTTCAGGAAATGGTTCCTAATGCTGTGCACGCAAATTGAAATTGTACTTATAAAAAAGCAAATTGTTAAACAAAAAATGTTAATCCATATTAATAAGTTCATGAATGCAGTTTATAATGTACAAATATAAATACAGTGACCAAACTATGCAATATACATTGCCTTAACTTGACCCATATAAGTTATGTACTGATGGTAATATGTAAACAAAATTCAGCCAATGAAAATTGTCGTTGAAAACGTCATAGCATTTGTTGTTCAAATAACGCATTGGCAGTAAAACGGATTCAGTACATTCGAGATCAAATGCTGATGGTTGAACTGAACTTTTAATTACGTTGTTTTGACATTTTTAGTGGATATTTTTCCCTTTTGATATCCCAATAGTTCTTTTAGATCTGTAAAACTAGAAGTTATAATCATGTATATTTTTAGATCCGTTTCGTTCTATCTACGTTTCGTGTAATCGTTTTTTTTCTTCGTTTTTATTGTATTGTCTCACTGTCTGTTTAGATAAATGCATGTCACAAACTGGTCGGTTTGTTTTACATAAACAAGTCATATTCCAATTAAACTACAAATGATTGATTGGTACCAAGACTATTTAGGCAATTGTCATGAATTGTGGATGATTCTTACCAGAATTATGGCTTGGTGATGATCATACTTTCTTATTTATTGATAAACAAAATAATAAATCTTCAATATCATGCTTCCTAAAACTTGTGCCGCCGTTTTGATGCTTTGCATCAAAATTAGTCTTGTAGTATGTTTGAATGATTATATGACACGTATGAGGTTGGGAGTACCCATAACGTAGGCGTTTTAAACCCAGTGGTGTTTTGCGACTGACTGTTCAAGATAGAACTCCTATTTTCACTCATCATTTATGTTTTTGTCCTGTCCCTCATTTTAATTGATTACTTGTATACGTATGGTCTGTATTTTGAAAGTGACCTTTTATTATTCATTATACTGCACCATTGGATTAAATCAGATAGACAAAGTAAATGTTTCACATTGATCTGTTTTAGATGTTGTAATCGAATTTCGATGTGGGGTTTACTTAAGTATCATGTGTTGCCTAAAGTAGTAACAATATATCGTATTTTATGTTGACATAGAATAGCAAGAGAGTATTGTTCTGTTCTATTCATCAGAAATTCTAAACTTATCTGTATTTTTATTGGGACTAGAAGCGTTTCTTCCCAGACTAATATGTAAATATTTAATGTGAAATACAATACATTTCATATCAATACAAATGGGTCTGCCCTAATCACTGCACAATGTTAAAACACGTATTTACTTCTTCGTATATATTGTTTCATTCAATAGTGAACGACATCACAACAATGTCACAATTGACATTGCTTGACATCCCCTTTTTACTATTGCAACAAGGCAATATAGTTGGTAACCCAGGAGCACCGGTTAGGTCAATCGACCGCCGTACATGACTGAAAACTGCTAAAAACGGCATACAGCCCGAAACTATCAATCAATCAGTCAATCAAACCACCTTGTTTGTTCCCTTTATTTTCCTCTCTACTGGATTTTGAACATGTAGCATTACCAAACTTTTATCACGTTCAGTATTTTAGAAAGACGATCTACATTTCTATACGAGTACAAATAGTACTTAAAATGTAACAGATAACGCTAATATCTCATTTAATATTTAACTTTTCAACAATGAAAACAATAACTATTAAAGATGGAAAACAACGCACCAACTATGACATTGCGGAATAGTCAATTAATACATTTGCATCTGCTTAAAATGATAGTATTGCTGTCCCCAAAGCATAACTTACAGAAATCCCACATCCAACAAGACTTAAAACATTTATGCTCTGATGTTACTTGCGATTTATTCAACAAGAAACACATTTATATTGATAGACAAGGAATTGTATGTTAAAACTTTTAACCTAAGTTTCACGTTAGATGAATCAATAACTATCATAATTTTCGATACATGATACATTGTTGAATTTTATGAAACGCTAGCAAAGACATTGTATATGGTAGACGTTTTATTAATTATACTGGCTGTTCTGAAATGTTGTTTCATATTAAAACACTATGGTGGGGCAGTGTTTTATTTAATTGATTTTAAAAACATGATACCAAGTTTGCTAGTCATTTCTACTCACCACTGGTAAACTATTTATGCACATGAAACGTACTTCATAAATGTGAGAAGATGCAGTGCAGGAAAGGCCACATATCAAAATCTAGACTTCCATTGACAGATTGAAATATCACCATTACCATTTTTTAATAGCAAATAGGAATATAAATACGCCTTTAGCCATTTTCAATATCCGAAAAAAAGGATGACCTAGGCAAGCATAGGAACATACAATTCAAACATATTATTACACGTAGTCCTACATTGCATTATAACAATAACAAGTATGCATATGTCATTAATGAATATTCAATATCAAATGTAACAGGTAGCATTTACGATGCAGCAAAGTTTGACAGTGTCTCCTGTCGAAGTTTCATAGAATGATAACTGAAGTTAACTGTGTTAACAAGTACTTTTCTGTTTTTAGAAGAGAGAATAACAGTAAATTTATGCAATGAGGCACATGATAACATGTTTTATGGAAAAGGGCAGAGGGACATGGGTATGAATTGGAGGTAGTGGTTGACGTTATGGTCAATGAATTTCATCAAAATAGTTTACAGTATATACGACCAAATTCATTTCCACTTGTTTAGTACATCGGTAAGGATATGTAGATATTGATCTGTCTGATTTTTTTGTTTCGCATCATTCAAGCAGATATGTACATAGCAGATTGTAATAGCAGTTTGGTCTGCATCTCATTTGGGTTCGATTACCGGTACTTTGCCAACCAGTTTTATAACAGACGCAATAAAAATGTTACATTATATTACTAAATTTAAATGTTTCCATATATCTCAGTACAACATATGTTCATTCTACATTTATTATTTATATCTTGTCAATACATCGTATTGCTTAAATATTTAAAATTGCCTTGACCAATTCAATACAACGCTTATAGCACAACATACTGTCATTAGCCACTTAATGAGGCATAACAATCCAATGATTGAATTTTAATTGATTCCACGTGGTGTTTATCAGACAATTACGAATAGTTCGTAATTCTAACCTGCAGAGCATTTAATCACCGGGGACTATTATATGTTTACATTAGAATTTAATAGAATAGATTAAAGATCTATCTTGCTCATCAGAACATAACATATTTGAATCAGCTTCATCAGGTAGTGTTGTTACATTAGCTAAAACATGTCTAATAAGAACCATTGCAATGTATAACCGATTGAACATTGAACATATTATTTTTACCATTTTACCAACAGACAAAACTTGTAAATTAGCCTGATTGTTAAAAACCTTGATTTTGTTTTAATTTTATGACTACAAACGTCTTTCTTCAACAAATATGGATCACTACATTATGAGTTCAGTTCATTCTTTGTTAATCCACGTTTATTGATGTTTAAACTATAGGAAACATTTTTTTGTTAATCCACGTTTATTGATGTTTAAACTATAGGAACTATATTTTTATGTTTGTTTGGGTAAACAAATGCACAAAAAAATGAGCACAATATTACTTTAAGTTACGAAATAAACTTAAATGAGAATAAACAAATGTTTAATCGGATACAACATCCACAGGACTACTTCTCGCCTCCATTTTTCGGTAACCGTTTGTATCTGCGTGAAATTGTTCCACAAATGTCACAGTAGAATTATATTGTAAAAGAACGTAATATTATAATCTAAAAGTTTTATACACAGCTTTTGACGTATTTACTGCTAACAGGTATCGATTTTTAGATGTCTTATCAAATCCCAGACAAATTATATGGCAGCTTAAACGCTAAAAGGACATGAAAAGGTTATCTGATAAAATAAGTCTAAATGTATTCTCTCTAGAGAAATATATAACATTGACAGTGATGGTTTCAGGTCTCTGTTTTCGATACAGGTAAGTACTAAATCATACATCTCTTATCTAAATTACTGAAAGTAGTGCAATGTAGTTATCGCATAAGATCAAATGTGTTGTACTCCAAGTGTAAATATCTGTAACATTCTAATTTTCTTCATGGTTAAAGCAGGCGCTCGATTAGGCGTGAGATATTCGAGGCATCAGCATCGACCTTACGGCATCAAGAGTTCTGGGAGCAAAGTATTGTTAAAATCTTGGTAATGAGTTAATTTTTGAAGACGTCAGCAAAACGTTCAAGTATTGCCAACATGAGCATAACATGTTTGATGCGCTCCATCGTATGCATATAATGCCTTTTGGACGCGTGTCTGATAGATCTAAAATCACTCGGAATAGTTTATTTATTATCATTTTCTTTCACCACAACGTGTACGCCACAGAAATCAATATAATGTATGTCATCATTTTAACAATAATTGTTAATATAACCAACTTCCTGGTCCCATGAAGTGTCTATGCTATTTATGGGCTTCGTATGAGCCAAAGTTCATCGTGATGCAGGGCAGATCCCAGGTTTTCTTTTTCTTGGGTTTCAGATCGGCCTTTTTAGTACAAAAGCCGTAAAAATAACAGCTCAAACAATCTCAGTCTCTGTAGCGGGATTGGAGATAAACTAACACCGACATTTCTCCACATAACATAACCTTCTTGGCACATATCAGGTTCGGCCTGGAATACACCCCAAAGTACCCGTACATGCATTCATGTGCCACATTGGGTCCCTCATGTGCCCCGAAAGTACATATGATCTAGCATGACTGATATTGTGGGTGATCCCAATCGTGTATGGCATCCGCATGGGTCGAACGGTACCCGTATACAACACAGTAGCCAATATGGCTTCCAAAGTCCTACGAGCCCGGTACCACCCGTAAGTCTCATCATATCGAGGCCTAAGTTTGTTTGTTTCATCGGGTTTAACGCCGTTTCTCAACGATATTTCAGTTATATACGGCGGCCGGTTCACCTAACCAGTTTTTCCTGGACTGAATTCATACCAGTACAATGTACTAACTTACCCTTCCACAAGGAGCCGGCAACTTCTCCACATGTGGAGGAAAATCGACATTTTTATCAATTTTTCATGGAAGGGTATGACCTGCCGCGACCGGGAATCGAACCCGGATCCCCGGGTTACAAGTCCAGCGCACTAACCACTGGACCGCGGCCGCGGCCATATCGAGGCCTAAGGAATGGTACATTGTGTAGTTGGGTATTGTTCGGCAACTTCGGCAACAGTTTTCATTTAGGCAAAACTAGTTTATCTCAGGTTCAATAATCTCAATATTGACAAACGATCATCAACATTTGTCATTGCTTTGTTTTTAAGTTAAGTTTCATTGGAGCTACAATCTAGCAGAGGCACAATAAGCCTGATGTCTGCTCATGTTTTGCCGAGGTAAGAATTTCATGATATATCCATGTTGTAAGGGACCAATACGATGTGTGTCAAATGAAAATAACTCATTGGGTTTTTGGAATTGGCGATGTATACTCATCGGAATTGTAAACTATTATATTTCTATATTATAATACGGGGTCGATGCAAAATGCACGTGAATATATACACCAATATGTAATACTTTGTTTCTTAATAACTATAACAAGAACAATATAAATAATATACGAAACACTGTGGTCATTATTATAGATCCTTATACTTGAAATGTTCAGTCTTGAAATCACAAAGTTCATGATTTCAGTGTGGTATTTCTCTATTTCAGCCCGAATTATGAAATCATGAACAATAAAATTATGCAAACAACCATTTCAGAATTCAAATTTCACGCTTTAATATATAATACGACGAATAAAAAGATACTTACTGGTCTTTCTAACCTCAACAGTAATTTGCACTTCAGCAAAGTCTTTGTAGACTATTTTGTGAATGAAATATTTCTGATTTTATAGTACAATGTACTAAATAACGTTTAAAAGCCAAATGTATTGGGACTGGCGAAAACAAAATATATCCTACTGTTTAGAAGCCTCATATAAACATTTATTGTTTCATAATAAATAAAATAACATGATAAAACACGAGTCGTATATTTTTGTAATGACAATAGCGGTATAATGTAATACGATTTTTAATTTACGAAGTTAATTTATGCTCGCATACCTCATTCTACAACATGTATTTTAATGTCATAGTATACAAAGCATTTATTCCATTGTCGGCGGATTTGTTTTGTGTATTGTTGTTTAAATAATTCAAAATTGTTAAAATCATATCGGTCAATAGACGACTCCGCATATACATTTACCTTGTTGTAATTAGCATCCTAATGACCCATTACAATCGGCTTATTTATCTTTTAACTAATGTCCAGGAGGTGATTAACTGACAATTAACAAATGATCTATTTTTGTAGTTAGATGTTGTCATTTTATGTTATATTATAATGTATTTTAAAAGATAATAAGCTAAGAGTCTTACATTATTTTGTTGTACCGGTACGTGTGTTCTGATAATAAGCCATCATAATTCATATGAATATGAAGAACGAAATATGGGAGTATATAATACTCAAATACGTTGTATACATAGCTGATCAATCAGTATTGAACGAGAGAGAATAAGTTATTACAGGGAATGCCACATACATAAGACAGTGCCTCCCCACACAGACCTCCGGGGAAACAACAATCCATAAAACACAAGCCACTTGATGAGGCTCATGGGTACATACGTAATGGAACAGAGACGCCAGGAATTGTCTGGACGATCATAAGGAATAACTAAGAGAATCAAAGAGGACAAACAGTGGGGTGGGAATTGATGGATGGAAAATATCACAGGACAAGTTAAGACAGCTGGCAATAATAGGCCGAAACTGGGCAGAAAATAACATGAACACTACATAAAGTGATATAATTGCACAGGGGAAAGTGAAATATTACATACATTTAAAACACGAAAATAAATAATTAGCTTATTCAAGAGAGTATTCGATAGTCCAACTGAATGCGGTAGGTTAGCACCCTGGTGAAGCATATATCCTCCATGGCAATTAGACGGAAGATAATTAATATAAAGATTTTTTTCCTCTACCGATAAATCATACGGGAAAGATGTCAGTTGCCTTAAAAGAACGGGTTACTACTGGTTGGTATCCCAAGGACACCTGTTACGTCACCTAGCTGCCGCACATAACTGGAATACTGTTGAAAAACGCCATAGAGCACCATGGACATTTGTTACGTCACCAGGCTGCCCCACATAACTGGAATACTGTTAATAACGCTGTCACAATGTAACGCAGCAAACATCCTTAATGTCTTTATTTTAAGTTACAATGAATTCAATTATATTTTAAACATTTAGATACAGGGGAGTTTGAGTGATTATTTCGTGCATCCTGTTATTATGCGTTGTAGAGAATATGACAAGACAGAACTGGACAAATCGGAAAAGTGCTTATGTGACATTTATAAATATATTAATAAACACAATTGTAATTTTCTAAAAATATACAAATATAACAACTTCAGTAAAAACGATATTAAGATTTATCAAACGATGAAGAATACCGTGCCGTATTGAAGCGAGAGAAAATTGGCTTAAGTCATTATTCTATATGAAGCCATATACTGTGGTACTTTCGTCTATACATATAATTAGGGGTCATATTGTGTATGAATCCTACCAACTGTATATTAGTATCAGATCATTAGTAGCGGAGTTCAAACGTGACTGATAAGACATCATTTCTAAGAATATGAAAAGAAACCAGTAGTATTCTCCATAGTTGTTTTTTGATGATCGGCCAGACCATTCATTGCTCCCTTATTCCCATATATGTTTACCCTTGCACCTTCTCAGTCCCTAATATTTTGTTGACTGTTGTTTCCCTGGGGTCTGTTGGGTGGCATTGTTTATGTATGTGGCTTTCCCTATAATAATTTAGTCTCTCTTTTTAAGAGAACGTTGCGTTGTCTGCATGTGAATTTATAATTAACAACAAATACCTTTAACATAAGATAAACGGCGTAGATGGAATGATGTATTGCAGTATGTTAAATAGAAATTTACAGTTCTCGCGTAATCTTTAACATGGACTGTCTTCAGTAATTTGACAAACGAAATGTTATTTAATTAGTGTTAAATATTGTTGTATAGAGTCAAAAGCTACACAATTTGCTATATTGAAAAATAACATTTTGCACAATAATCTATTAAGATCAGTTGAAGCAAAATATAATCTAATTATAGACATATTTAAGTTCAGTTAGACGTTAAGTCCTGTCTTTGTTTTCATTGTGATTCGAGCACGTAGTTAACGGTATATTGTTGTATGTACCATATCCATATTTATACTAATCCGCAGTATGTCTATTCAGATTTTGACAGTGGGTACGTTACGGGAAATAAAAGTACCTTTCAACGATACATTACTAAACACTATGAAACTGAAAGAATTCATGACGATTTTAGGTAGAAAAACTAGTACATATTATCTACTTAATACGTTTTTTCTTGCAGTAAGTTTTATATTTTCGAGATACCCCGTTTGGTGCCTCTCCGCTTAGAATTTTAACCAATCAAATCGTCTAATTTGTTGCATATTTATCTGCTTCATTATACAACACTTAATTGGTCTAAAATGTTGGTCAAAATCAATATTATACAGCTACGCCGAAAAACATACCAAAGAGATAATAAAGAAAAATGTAAAATCATCAAGTTTCATTCTGCGATGCACGAATTATAAATGCAATGGCGATGGGACGAATGAAAACTATAAATTGTTTACTAGATGCAAGACTGACAATGCTAATGGTGTTTCCCATTATTAATTCAAATACGGAGATAACTGCATGTAAAGTACAGTGATGTTTGTAATACATTGAAAAGGCATCGTACAGATCGATTTATAGGCATTTGTTGTGTAAATAAGCAATGTAAAATTCTTGAAAGTACATAACTTAAGCCCAGAATGTTCTCTATAATCAAGTATTTCAGTCGACAAAAGGCCATTTAATTTTACAACAATTCTAAAACAAAATTAATGAAAATAATTAAATAAGTTCGAAATAATTCATACATAAAAATCACCATCAAAGTAATTCTTACAAGCAACCAGTGTATTAATATTTACTTAACTACTTACGTATTTTTCCATAACTGAATTATGTACTAAAATAAATCTTAGAACCCTAATCGTCGAGACAAGAGCGGATTAGTAAATTTATTCATAGACTTCAAGAAATAATGCTTTACTCAATACTAAACTTTCCCGAATGTCACGAACAAACGTGTAAGATGTCAAACACTGAAAGATAAATCTCACGGTAATGTTAATAAAAGTATGAACACTTTGTCTAGGATAGATTATATAATATATCACTTGATATCCGTTGTAGAAGATTCATCCCGTGGACAGCTTTTGAAATAATCATTATGATTTTCATACCAGAAATATCCTATACAAACTCGGCATGTATTTGTGCGCGCGTAGATCTTTTTATTTTAACCTAAAACTGCCAGCTCTTGTCAGTCCGTTGTGGGGAAATTACCTAACGTTGAGATATTCACTTTACTTCCAATCCTAAAGTTTAATCTTATTTCCGCACGAAAGTCGAATGTGTTGATTACCTTTATAGAATCAAAATATATCAACAGATGCTGCGAACTACAAGGCTGTCTTAAGACCCATTTCCTGAGTGTTTATTTGACTTGTCAGGGCGATTTTCAGATGACGTTGGTGATAAATTGCCAACAAAGACGATCGAAAAAGAATTGTTAGCCTACTTTTTCCACTTCTTCCACGGGAGGTTAATTGGGTATCGCTGATCAAATAACAAAATGGACTAAGACATAATATATGCGCCGCTGCTATCACAACATTATCTAACACAACAGCTCGTGACTTAGTGAATGAAGGTGATGTTTATCGGTTCTAGATGATGTCAAATATTAAATTGAGTATTATTTCACGTGATTAATTAGCGATGCGATCACTGATCGTATAATGAATAAACATCATAACGCCTCTCCGACACTAAGCCTTGTCCGTTCTGTGGAATCCATTCGTAAACATAAAAAGGCAAATCAATAAACAATTAATAAAACGCCCGTGAATTCTGGGACTTATAGTATTATATAAACTATTAAAACAGAGTTGTTTTATAAGTCGGACAACATTTACATGCCTTGCGTTCAGTTACGGCAAACGGAAGCCACTCAAAGTTCGCGTCGCGAACAAGTGAAATGACCGCCTCGTTTTATCCTGGTTCCCTGCCTCAAATACAATAAAGACAGGGAACCAGCCCTGCGTTCATTTTGAAATTTGGCTCCCCGTGTGCAGTCATTGTGCCATCAACAAAAAACCATCAATTCAATTTTATTCATCAACATTTAACCATCAATTCGATTTATCCATCAACAATAAACCGAATAAAGACGAACTATAAGTTGCATTGCAATATCTACCAATGTTCAAGCCGTGAATTCTTTCAAACATATTATCCAACCTCTGATAAAGCAGGATATATAAGTACGAGATTAAATGTCTGTTTTGATCTGTGTTCAGTTTTATCCTGGGGTATAAATGTTGAATGAAATATTAGATATGACAGATTATTTTTGTATTTTTACAACATTCATTGCGTTTTTAGTATACACACAAATTTCGTTTTTATTTCTTTATCACAAAACGATGTGTATAAAGTTTGGCTATAAATCATGACTATAAAATGCCATGCCCATAAGTGTCTATTGGTAATAATGGCTTTAACCATTACATGAAATAACTAATTCAAGAATATATATTTTTCTCGCATTTAACTTTAAACGAGCAAGTCATTCCATGAAATAACACCAATAAGTGTTCATTCATTCATAAAAGCATACTGTAAACTTGTGTTACCCACGCTTTTACTGAGCTTAACAAATAAAGTTGTACGCTTGTATACATTTTTTTGTCTAAATGTGTTTTTTTACTCATCTTTCACTTCTGTCGATTTCGCAATCATAAGTAAATTATTTAAAAGAATCCATTTGGGTATAAATACAAACGCATGTGATGGTTATTTACATAGCAACACTTCATACTACTATTTAAATACCCGTCTGTTCCTTTTAATCGAACGAAATGAATTATTTGCTCAAGAATTTCGTGATATTTGCATTGCACGATTATGTCTTTACTCTTCACAGAGAGGCCAAAGTTATGTATACGTCGCGTTTGTCTCAAAGAACGCAAATAATAATTACTATTTTCATATCATTATATAATAGCACTCGGAAATTCGTAAGTATTTGTTTATTTAATGTATTTATATATACGTTCATCAAACATGCTGTAAAAAACATTTTAAAGTACACCGCAATTAAATTTTAAATTAAAACTGTTCACGGTATAAAAAAGTGAATTTATAGCAAGTTTGTACATCAAAATTAATACATATGTCATAAGCGGCAACATCACAGACTCTGGCTTGTATGTCATATCAGCAGATACAATTATTTCTTTCGGTCAGTATTTCGAAACCAACGTGAGAGGACAATCAGGAATGCAATTAAGCCATTTTAATTGAGTATTTAAGTTTTCCGCATTTTTTGGTAATTAAAATTTGAAAATGAATTTGGAAAAATAATTCATGTTAACACTCATGTAAAGATGGTACTTGTTTAAGGTACATAGGTATTGTCTTCGTTCCTGATATAAAAAAACGCGCACACTTAAGAGATTTTATAGTTACTTGCTGCCACAAAATATTTTACATTTCTATTTTATTATTTAGACGTTCGATTGGATCAAAACCAATAAATTATATACCAACACCATGTTTAAACACTTAAACGTTCTTGAAAGACTGCTCATTTAAGACGCAGTCAAATCTATAATATAGAGCTTTTCAAAATAAAACGCATTTTTCCAAAAAAAATCCTAGACAAAAACTTAACGAAAACAAATAGAGCACACCGTAAGATATATATATCAGTAAATGTAACGCATACTTCATTTCGACGCATAATTGAGAGAAGCGAACGAGCGGCATTCGAAGGGAATCCGTTATACTTCAATTGTTATTAATACGTGTATATAGATGATACTTTCCTTTTACTAGTAAATAATCTCTTACAATTAATAGCAATGTCTGTTTTATGAATGTGAATAGTGTGTTCTAGTTATTAAGTATTCCTGCGATCACTACATCTCAATAATAAAACATTTTGTTTCAAGTGATATTCAAAGTAAATAATGACAGTCTAACAAAAACAAATATTGAAAAAGATTCTTGGAAATTTAAGAAAATGTTCCAAATTAGCAGCTGCTACAGTTAAGAAAAACGGTGAAATAATTGTGAAAAAATATTGAAATTTTTTTTTCAGAAATTTAAGAAAATGTTCCAAGTTAGCAGCTGCTTCAATCTGAAAAACGGTGAAATAATTGTTACATTAAATTACTCTTGAGGTTCAAAAGAACTGTACTTGGACCAAAGCATTACTGTCGGGAGATAAAAAATTACTTTACGTAATGTCCATTTACTGAACATGAATAGATATTAAATTAATTACGGTACGTTAAATGGAACGATTAACTTAATTAATTCTGTGTTAACTTACGAGACGTATGTGCAATATAACATTCATAAATTTTCCTTTAATGCAACAAAATGACATAATATACATGAAGTTTCTACAAGTTAAGAAATTTTGCCAATTACTATGCTGTAATGGGCTACTATACTGGCAATTATCTTGAATTTTAATAACAGGTTTTGGTAATAAAAGATTAAATTGACACATCCATTCCGACAGAGTTTAATAATAATTATGTCATTATTATGTTTTTATCTTCCACTCGATGATCGGCACTGCTCACGAATAACTAATGGTAAGAAAAAGTAATAGTTTTGTTATGGGCGTTAAGACACATAAACATCCAGTTCAGTGAAGTTGTTGCAACATGGAATGGCTATCTATGTTCAATGCAGAGTCAACAGTGACATCCTTATTCGACTTATATTTTCCCTACTAACGAAGCCAGAGTTAGCACTGATATGATCATTCGAAAGTGACCGCGGCGAACACAGTATCTGGAATCGTATAGCATTATGGTTTGGGGAAGGGTATTTCGAAATTGTAAGGGTATCGTAATTTGGATGGCCTACTAGAATTCCAACGTTTTGACCCGTATATGTTACCCTTTATTCTACAGCAGGATAGAGCAAACCCCACATGTTACTTTTCAGTACCTCAAACACAGCAACCTGAGCGGATTTTTTGGCGTTCGGTTTCACCTTATCTCCACCTACTTGAGCACATCAACATGAGATGAGTCAAAGACAGATAGAGAGCCAGCTAATCATACAACCGCCGTGATCAAGTCACATGTATGAAGAAATTTTGCTATCGCATTAATTACACCCCGAAAATGAGCCTCGTTCTTTATCAAATAATTTTAACAACTTTGTCGAATTTTAAATCCTTCTTAACTCCTTATGTAGTACTGAAAAAGTATTTTACAGTTTTTTTAGGGAATTTTTAAAATATATTGACCCTTATCAATATCGCAAGCAAGCTTCAAAATGTCATTGGTAATAATATGTTAACAACTAATTGGAACCAAGGAATGGATTTGCTTACTTTTGTCATTATTAACCCTGTAGACATCTGTCAATCCTTCCATATGGAAGAACGTTTCTCTTTGTCGAGTAAGAGAACACACTGTTCCATAATCCAGACACGATCATTTGGTTGTTATAATTATATCGTATAATGTCTGTAATGAATAACTTAATTGGGTAAAACATGTACAACCAATCTAATTACACAGCATTCCTTTAACTCAGTTCCTGTATTACTTGTCTGCCACATCCAAATCAATTACATATAATCTTATTGTCAGTACGGCACGGATATATTGCTATATTTACACATGAAGACCATCAGCACACGAAGATTCAATGACAAACATGGCAATTAATCCGGGAAATTAAAAGCCGCAGGAAACTTGGTTTGCACGGATATGTCTTATTTGATTACTGTTTATTTAATAAAAAGTGTCAAGGCTATACTTAATGGAACTGTGTAGTCCCTACCTTGACCGACAAATAGAAATCGACCCCGACTCAAATATCGGCCCTTCTTTGATTTCTTTTTTATTTAACAGTTTCTCGTTCAAAAGATTTGCGCGCATGAAGAGAGACCTTACTAGCCACCCTACATATTGTAAGTCAAGGTTAAAAATTTATGAAGAGAGACCTTACTAGCCACCCTACATATTGTAAGTCAAGGTTAAAAATTTATTAACGATGGCCTAATGTTTATCAACGGAACTTTGTTTCTTATACTGATACTATTGGGGAACTTGTAGTTTAAGTTTACACTGACTTATTTATTTTACATCGATTGTGAAGCAAGTTCTTACAACTCATTCTAATCACTCTCGATGACTGCTTCCTGGCTACCAACCAGTACTCGCACCAAATTTAGGTATTGTGAAGTTCATGATCATTGCGGGGCTTGACCTCACTACCTTCGGATCAGCAATCTAAAGCTCTACCCATAGACCACTGCGGTTTATTCAGTCAGTAATTTAAATAAACTAGTTTCGAAAAGAAAAAAGAAAAACATTGTCAAGCGCTCGTTTTAATCGGCTTTTTTAGAGATCTCGTTTAGTGTGGCCACTTCTTTGATATCCGCGATTAATAAAGACAACCACAGCATTTAGTTACATCACAAATGAAGTCAACTTCAAAATGCGTTCATGTCGGTGATCATTCGATCTCCTGACCATTTTCAGTAAATCAATTCAATGTTGCTACTTGTATAACTAAGTCAGATATTTGATAAAAAATTCGCTGTACGAAAAACGTTTCGTTTGTTACACGTGTTTCTATATGTGTTTATATATTTTTCTTTCATTTTGTTGATAAAATAACGTAAATCCATTTTATAGCCTTTACGTATCAGGAATTCACGGAAATTTTAATTGAAATTATAAAAGGCTTATTTGCCAAACAAAACCTTTGCTTTGATTACACAGTCTAAAGTAATTAACACGGTTTTATCTTTAATTAAATTTCAGTAAAGCCGCAGAATGAACTGGTTGATAGACGCTCTTTGTAAAATTGGTTAATATGAATTTTATTGATTAAAGGCTTCATAAAATTCCAGACGCAATCCTATTCGTGTCTTAAAATAGTTATTACATATCCTTGTAATGACCAATTTACACAATAAATGGACTATACTTGACGACCTAAAGGTTAACTCAATATATGACCCCATCCTTATGAAATAGATTATACACATTTATTTAAGCTTAAATATGGTGGAAACGATTAATGCTTATTTGAGTTAATCTCGAATCTGCTTTCTTGAAATCATTTGTACTTGGCCCGAAGTTATTAACTTTTGTGAAAAGTAGTGCTCATCCTCAGTCGAATATGTATAAGAACTGAGTGAGTTGCATACGGAATAGTGCATCATTAATTTAATAATAATTGTATTTATAAATTAACCATCTCCGTGGTAGGGTGGTTAAGGCATCCGCCTTCGGAGCGGGAGGTCGAAGGTTCGAATCCGGTAGGGGTCCTTTCTGATATGACCGGTTGGTGAGCCGCCATATATAGTTAAATAATGGTGAACGTGTGCCTACCTGCATGGTGTCTGGCATTTAAGGTGACTCGTATTAAAGGATAGGAATCGGGAAGCAAATGTGTTCAGAAAGTAGGTGTCTCATTAACAGAAATGGCTGGCCTTTTAAATTGGGGTGACACTATAATAAATAAACACAACTTTGATAATCAACTTTAGTGTGGTAATATCACTTCAGACTATTGTGCTCAATTGAGATGGGGTGGGGCTATTGAAGTTTGAGTGATGTTCGAACCAACCACCTACAGGTTTATGTTGCCGTTACAAAATATTAACATTATCGAACTTCTTTTGTAAAGTTACATAATGATTACCCTATGTGGTGGTAACACGTTGTACAAATGAAACTGAACAGATGAATGCACAATGTTATGCTTAATGCAGATATACGAGTAGTTTATCAAAAAGTCAAAAACAATTCATGGGATAATATTTCATAACACTTATAGATAAAAACAAAGAATAAAACTACCTTTAAGTATTTATCCGAGACTATCCGAATACAAGTATAGCTAGGATTCTGTGGCTCCCGATTTTGCACCGCTCCAAATTTATTAACTTTTCTCCATGATAATCCTACACATATCCTAAATATTTGACAAGGTGAGTTTAAATAATTCAAATTATGACTTCCTTCGCTCTTCAAGAAACTCCCAACAAAAATGTCAAAATTGGCCTGTTTCTTCTTACTCAAAAGTACGCGTATTATCAAAAATAATCTTAATCGACAATTATTTCAACATTTGATATGCATGTAATTATTACCGACTACTAATTAACTGAAGGACTTTATCCTGCAAGATTTGACTTGTTTACTTTAAAGAAGAAAATATTTTATGGATAAACTTGTTTTATCTGTGAGCATTGATTGTCAACCAGTTGATGGTCGTACGAACACAGCATTTGTAGAGAGACTGTCCTTTAATGCATAGTACAGATACCGACACCGACATAAACATTGAGTCGATAATTTAGACCATAGATGTTCTATTTGTCGAAATAATTAAATGCGTGTTATTTTAGGCTCGCCTTTACAGATTTTTAACAGACAATTAATTTTATACATAGAAAACGAATTATAGAGGCGACATTGTCTGCATTATCGGAGTTGAAAATAAAATACTTTGACCTGTTTTGAACAATAAATTCGATTCATGGTGACAAAATACGATTATTTGCCGCGACTTTCCAACAAAAAACTATGTTTACCTGATCCGAGCTGACCTTTAATTTCCTGCCAATTTTCATATTTTTTATTCACACCGTTTCGTAAGGTTACAGAATGAACGGTAGAGTTAAATGTTTGAGACAGCTAAGCGTATTGTGGTATCATATAGACATATCTGTTCGTAAAGAATCCCAACATGTGATAAATCCATCAATGACCAAACGTTATAAGAGATCACGTGATCTATCATCATTTGAAAAAAGGCCAGCGAATAATTCAACACTTTGATGACATTACGGTTTCATCTTTTCTACATAATAATACCCGGCGAACATTTTATAAGCAATGGAAAATACTTCAATATAATTGACAAATGACAGGGAAAATAGATTTTATCCATTGTACACTCTCATATTTCTGCTTCACATAATACAATGAAAACAATCTTGACAAATATATTATGTAAGTCATTGATACGTAGGCTTATTGTTACAAGCAAATATATCATTTTAAATGACGACTAACT
The DNA here is from genome assembly GCA_032209605.1 of Mactromeris polynyma. Taxonomy (NCBI): domain Eukaryota; kingdom Metazoa; phylum Mollusca; class Bivalvia; order Venerida; family Mactridae; genus Mactromeris; species Mactromeris polynyma. The sequence goes on from JASFXZ010000003.1 coordinate 35,954,535, forward strand.
CATATTTTGTTGACACCTTTGATCATTCATAATATAAATAATGGGATGGTATGACTATCGTCTCATTATTTTCTTCCTTTAACCGCGATAGTTATAATACTACCATTAAAGTCGGTTAAAGGTGTTTGACGTTTGATTCACTAGTAAATCAGACTACACATGCGTACGAGAATCTGCATCACAAATCAGCCATTTAATCATTCTACTTTCTCTCATGAAACCACGACGTATTGAAAGTATTAGTTTTATTATCTAGAATAACTAATTACATTTGACAAACAGGCGTAAATTGAGTTTCCGACACTTCCGGATAAAACAGTTCGTAAGGAGTAGTCTTAGAGATGCAAAGTATAAGCAACACTGAATCGATTATGGACGAACCTATTTTGAATAGATGTAGTCAAACGTTCCCGTCAGAACTTATATGATTTTAGTGAATATGGCATTTAACTATTATGAGATTTTTTATTGTTCAATCGTCGTTTAAATCACTTAAAAGCAAGCAGCGACATCCCGGGGTTGAATACCGGAAATGGTACGTAAAATTACATTCAAAAAAGCTCTTTGATGATTCGCAATATTTGCAGAACATCCGTGGGTGAGTGTTTACGTTGTGTTTGAATGCATTAGCTTGGATTTAAAAAGAAGTAATTATGGTTATCAACAATGTTGCCGAGGTGCAGAATGTATAACTCCTGATCCGAAGATCGGAAGTTACTTGGGAATGTTTGAACGGCTAACTTCACATTCCATGAAATATGCGCAAGTACTGGTAAATATCCAGGAAGGGGTCATCGCAAGTGATTGATGTGTGTTGATCTTACGTGTTTCACAGTAAATATAAAATAATGAGTTTAAACCAAAAACTAAATATATGTTAATTTAGTATATACTCAGTACATTTAATAACACACGAGATGGGATGTCTAAATGTTCATTGACTGACTTTAAGGATACGAGAAAAGAACTTAACACGATAGTATTGCTTGTGAACGCAACAGGTATGCTGAAGTTCGCGACAATCTACAAGTATTTTCTTAAAAAACTGAGTTTCAAAAGTACTAAAATGAAATTTTATGTAATATGGTTGGTAAAAATTGTGCGTTTTTAAATATACTGAGTATACTTTAATGGAATAAAACGCGTAATTCAAGATTCCTGTATTGATTTTTTAACAACTTTTTTGTTTTCAAACTAATGACCGGTGTCCGCTTCTGTAATTTATGTACTTCAAGTATGTATATTTAAACATAACGTATGTAATGTTTAGTTATATTATAAAATCGGGTTGTATTGATGAGGCGCATAAGGGAGTTCTCGAAACCAACTGAGCGTAACGTCAACCAAATATTCTTGATCATCACCGACAGTTACAGAAGCAGTTGCATCATCATCATCGTCGTCATCATCATCGTCGTCATCATAATCGTCATCATCATCGTCGTCATCATAATCGTCATCATCATTGCGTCGTCATCGTCATCATCGTCATCATCGTCATCATCATCATCATCGTCATCATCGTCATCATCGCCATCATAATCGTCATCATAATCGTCTTCATAATCGTCATCATCGTAATCATAATCGTCATCATTGCCATCGTCATCATCAGTGTCGTCGTCATCGTCATCATAATCGCCATCGTCATCATCATCATCGTCATCTTAGTCGTCATCATCATCATACTTGCCATCATCGCCATCACCATCATCACCATCATCACCATCATCATCATCGTCATCTTTGTCGTCATCATCATCATCATCATCATAAACGTTATCATCGCCATCACCATCATTATTATCACCGTCATCATCATCATTGTCATCATCGTTGTCATCATCGTTGTCATCATCGTCATCATCATCGTCATCATCATCATTGTCATCATCGTTGTCATCATCATTGTCATCATCGTCATCATCATCGTCATCATCATCATCACCGTCATCATCATCATCGCCATCGTCATCATCGTCATCGTCATCATCGCCATCGTCATCATCGTCATCATCGCCATCGTCATCGTCATCATCGCCATCGTCATCATCGCCATCGTCATCATCGTCATCATCATCATCGCCATCGTCATCATCGCCATCGTCATCATCGCCATCGTCATCATCGTCATCGTCATCATCATCATCGCCATCGTAATCATCAGTAGCATACAACAGAAAAATATTCATCAACATCACCACCATCATCACCTTTATTCCTTACCAACAACAACACGATCATCACATTTAATACCACACTCATCAGTACACTATTTTCGTATAATGGTTTTTGAAAATAAACTGTAGTGAGTTCACCATGACTGTGCTAGTTCTCTAACACAACACGTCAGTACTCTAAGAGCATTTTAAGGATTCATTCGAACACTCAACGGCTTTTAAATGTACATATATTAATTCACATCATTTGAAGCCATATATTGTCTAAAGACTATCAAAAGATTTTGGTAATAAATTTAGACTCTGAATTCAGAATGAAACTAAATAATTCGTGAACACTGAAAAGCGAAGAATCATTATACAAGTATATAAATGGTATGCAATTTAAAACCATGATCGCAGCTGGTATGCTTTTTTCGCGGAGGGTTATAAGGAATTGTATAAGTATTGTATAGCCTTTCAATAAATTATGATTTAATAACCACCGGTAGACTAAAGGTTGTGGTACATAGTAGTTAGGTAGTTTACAGCGTGTCAATGAAACTCATTGTAAACATGAAATAAACAAATAAAAAAAAACGCGTCTGAATTAACTTACTATATTATGGTCGAACAAAAGGAGAACAATTCTATAGGGGGAATACACAGGTTGCCACACAATTAAATCAATCTCAAACAGTTTTTATATAGACTTTACAACAATACAATGCCATTTATGTGTACTTATTATGTATTGAACAATTCGTAAAGGTAGGTAATTATCGCACAGAATACCTCTGCTCAATTTTGCAAACATTCCGCCTTCTTCTCAAATATAAGAATTTGAATTTGTACCACATTAACTTCATCCATATGTTAAAGTATATATGTATGTAATAACTATCATTATTATACCTCGTAATTACTTGGCATATGTGGCCGCATTGATTGGCCAAGAACATCTTTACGTGATATGTGACAGACCGAAAGTTACCTGTCATGTGACCCCAAACACTTTTCCAATGATACCCGATATAGTGCTTACAGTTTAGTGGTTATACAGATTATATAAGACAATTAAATATTTTCGGTATAATAATATAAATATCACTTGAGGGTGATACAAGTATTGTCAACTCTCGAAAACAGAATATTAACCTCGGCTTCGCATATCATGAGAATCAGTTTCTCGAGTTGACAGTAGGCTCTATATAAGATGATATAATTCTTATTAAGTATAACAAGGCAATATCTGGACAAATGCTATGTACAGTTTTACAAAAATATTATTATGGATCGTAACTTCAGTGACGGTCACTATGGATTCTGAAGGTGGTCATGATACAGTAACCTAATCACGTGGGCAGAAATATATTTATATATATCAAGACATTATGTTTTATTCCAATAATGAATTCTCTAGTGACAGGAATAACCTACTTACGTGCAACTTAAATACCTTGATGCATACATAGACAGAGTAGAGTCGCGAAGTTATTAAAATCATTGTTGATTTAAGATGAACTGTTTACATGCACAGATCCAGCAATTTACGTCAGGAGTGGTCAGAAGATCCTGCACCTTGTTCACCTTGTGAGACATCTAAGTCAACCTTGGAGTCACTAGATTTTGGACCCCTAGTTACCCAACTGAATCCTCGTATTGAATGTCTACGTTAACATATACTTCAGAATTTAACCCACAAAATGTATGCGTTGTTGCATAGTTTTTCGGAGCAATCATTAAAATAAAACCAGAATACATACAAAAGATGAAGTATATGATATAAGAACCTTAGAAATAAATGTACATGATTCATGCGATTGAATACTTAAAATACTTTTGAAGCACGAATCGAATATGATCCCACTAATATAAACCAAACGTTCCCAACAGCACTCTCAGTGCTTTGATTTTTCAAAGCCATTGTATTTAAATCATCTTATCACTTGCCACGGAAGATTGAATATAAAATTATTCATTCCTGCCTGTGCTTATCCCACCGTTTGCTGTCCTATTGGAAGGGACGGTAGTTCTCGTGTTGTTGCGTACTCGGGAATGTTCCGGCGGTATAGGAAATCATATTGTTAATTATATGCAATTTTATAATGGATTAGCACGTTCGTTGACTGTCTTCATGGCAATAAAGGCTCACATCCATCGATTTATCTGTCTGTCTTGTCTGTTATACATGAATCATAGACAACTCTATTACTTCAGTTCACTTAATTTTAAATACGTCATGTGACATAGTCATACATTACTTTAAAAAATAGCGCAGACGTTCGCTTTTTAAGAGGATTGGTGTAGATAATAACTGAATCATTAAAGTCACTGCTATTAAATATTATGCATTACGAGAACATGTTCTAGCCATAGCACGACGTATACGCATCTATCAAATACATTAGCAAAGACCGTACACATAACTTTAAGTACAAATATTTCGAAATGAACATGGCGACCAAAAGGTGACGAGTATTTTACGAAATCATTAACTTGACTAAATGTTTCCTTATTATGACTTATTGATGTTATTGTGATGTTTCGATTATTTATTTTTTTGTTATTTCATATAGTTTGGATGTTTTGCCGTTTGTGCAGTTATGTGCTTTTTCATATTATTTCACTTATTTTCAAATTATTTCATTATACTCCATTGCAGATATAGAACAAAATTTCAATACATCGTATTTTTGTTAGCTCTGAAACAATGTCAGTACTACGGTCAGCCGTTCCTGTGTCAGATTGCTGCGTAGTCGAAGAGACGTCGTACACTAACATCAAACAATTACACGTATATTCCTTAATGATAATCAATTTTCTTTAGTCACCATTGCCTCTAGCGAAAAAGACTGCCAAGTTATCCTGAACGGACTTTGTGCCAAATGTTTTAATTGAAGCGCACAATAATGTCCCTAGACAATATTATGTTATGTAAACATGAAATACAAACACCCCGACTTAGAGATGCGTCGATGACTCACAAGTGTCTCAAGATGTCTCAAAGAATACGTCAATAAGATAATGTCGTTAAACTTGCATGCATGTCAGATGCTTGTGGGAAAATGTTACGTCAAACAAAGATTGCAGTGACGATGATATAATCGTCACTAAGTCAGCTTGTCGCAGCCGTACTAACATGGTTTTGCTATTTGCATATCAGTGTTGTTTAAACCAATCAAATCTTACGTCAACCACCAAAGCAATTTCTCTTCAACCGAACAACGTGTGTAACCTTGACGTAGATTGGTTAACCTTTGGATAAAGGGTACGTTACCTTACCGAAATCCTCTGAATTTCGTTGAATTTACCGTAATCTATTTTGGATCTGGAGTAACCAGCAATCGTTACATCTCGGCATTTTTTATGTTGCACAACCAATCTTAACCTTTAACTTGCGCCGACCATCTGTTTTCAAGATATTTTGTGTTTCTATGGAAGAAGGTCGAGGGTGATGTTCACGTATCTGCACTCAAATCCCAGAACGGTTGAGATCCACACTTATAACATATGTAGACATCATGGAAATCTTCTCAGTGTATGAACCAATTCGTTAAAATCACATAGTACCGATAAAACAGATTTGCAGCTTATTTTACGCGTATGAAAGACATAAATACTAAAATAAGTCGTTAATACATTAAGTTATAAGTACGTGCCAAATTTCTGCGTCATGTGTTATGTTTTTGTCCAATACTATCTTTATATAATAGATCTTGCATGACAAATGCACAAAAGGTTATTCATTTGAAATAAATGCAGGACACACTCGAACTATTTTGGAAATCGTTTCATAAAATGGAAACGCTTTCTAAACCGTCCGACTAGTTTTTGCCTACTGTTGCAGTCCAACAATCATTTACGTCCTTGCGCATGCGCTATGTGAACTCTGTTTGCCATTGCGTGACAAAACATTTTTTTCCGAATTGTAAAAGGGCATACAAGGAGAAACTCAAAAGTGCGCCCATTGAAGCTTGTATTAAGAGTGTGAGAAAAACAATCTCGACAAGACGAAAAAGTTGCATGTTTTGTTCAATACCTAATCAAGGATTTTTATGTTTTATTGAAGCAATAAATAGTTGATGGTGAGAGACAATACCACATCTAAAGTACATTCTCGACGTACGTGAAACCGATATATTAAGTTCATGTAGGAAATCACTGAAAGTACACCATTGAAGAAGACATAAAACATAATGTGAAAACATGATTTCATTTGACAGATTCGCGTTTTTTTCAGTTTTGTTCAAACGTTTCTCGAGAATACTATGATATTAATTAATATAATGTTTTATGTCGGTTATTGGACTTTCACTTATGTTTTGTCAGCGTTTTGTATGACCTTGCCTGTTGTTTTCGCTTCATAACTCACTCGTCCGTACTTGTTTGATCAATGTCTTTCAAGAATCAGAGGATGTTGATATATACTTCTGGTTTTAGAAATAACACTCAGTCCTCAACCTGTACTTATGTGTTCAGCCGCAAACAGCTGACAAACTAGTACATTACACTGATGCGGGGAATAACAAGAGCATCCAACTAAAATATGTTTTTCTCGGTGATTGTCCGCACGGTTGGTAGCCTCACGGTTGGTAGCCTTACGGTTGGTAGACCGTTTGGCTCTGACGACTGGGCTGAGTATTGGTTTGAAGTTTTACAGCAGATAAAGTGCTGTCCCGCTGTGGTACCACGCCTTAGACACGTGACATGATGTCACACTCACACTTTTGCGTCCCACAAACAATATTTATTTATATGGCGACAGGGTCCTCATGTAGCATATAGAGCGTTAGGTCTTCATCACACTGTGATTCCTCGCTGTGGACATGTGATATGATATAACACTCAGTCAGTCATATTAACCGGACCAAACAATCTATAATGCCGAACGTAGACAAGGGAGATACTATGACATTTTAACGCCTTTGGTATTCCGCGGCCGAGGCTCCTTCCCGCGACCGTCCGCATTAGTTGCGTACGTTCTACCACCGAGTCACCAAGCCGGTGTTTCACGACTGAGCCAAACTGGCGGACTACATTTGACTGAGTAAGAATTAGAAGAATATTCCAGTTATTCAGTTTCGGGGACAGTTATTATATTTCTGCTCCCACTTGAATGAAATATTTACATAACAATGCCTTTCTGATAGAGAAAATGCGCTTTCTTATTTCTGAAAATATGCTTTACGTTATTGACATACAGTTATCAACATTTCATGTTAATATCTTAAGCAGATTAATGTAAAAACAGAAGACATGTTCCCCACATGCTGGTTGAAGAGCAGAGTAGACATTATTTGTTATGATTCTACGTCAGAGACGATTTGAAAGATATATCTAATGAGAAGATACTTAAAATGAAGATAAAACATGCGTAAAATTACCGTTTACACTCAATGCTAGATAATGCCAAACAGTATGGTTCATATGCACTATCGTGGTGCATGGTTGTACAATAAAGAAAATTTCTCTTTGAAAAGATATAAAAATCTCGTCTACAAAGTAGTCGAGTTATTTCAAGGACCGAATGGATGACCGAATTGCTGACTTGTTGGCTGGGTGGTTCGGTTGTTGGCAATCATTCTGAGTGTCTGGCTTAGTAGGTGGCTGTCTGACTAGGTAGTTGAATGGCACTGTGACTGACTTAGTAGGTTGGCTTGCTAGTTGATATGTTGGTCGGTTGGCGGGCCCGGAGTTTTGCTAATTTTATCTAACGAGTCATCTAGGGATACTCTCTGTTAAAGCATGATATCCGTCCTAGCGCCGCGCGTATTTGACCGCCAATCCTCGTAAGACGACATAAATATTTTGATAGGTAAGTTTTATTCTTCTCTGTTATTTTCCGGTATAATCCACTATTTACTGAAATTAAAAATCATAATAAGGAATCTCCGCACCATCTATTCGATTTGAAGCATGTTTAAAGCAACCAGTATTGCGATCATCATCTTATGCAATGTAAGGGATTCCAAATGTCTGTTAACCCATTGTCGGACCGTGCAGGAATAGAGGTACTTACAGATGAGTGAACATCCTTAATATCTAAGGTGCACAACGATTAGAAATGTGTACGAAAATGGTAAAATACTAAATTATTAGTTTGTCCTTTTGAAATATCCGACGCTTTCCGCATTCAATGTCCAGATACCTTAATATTCCAGAATTTGAAAAATAGATTTGGTTTTTCACTTTTAGACATGATATTTAAAGAAATTTACTTTTGTATTACGGCAGTGTCTTGGCAGATTTTCTACTTAATGTACAATGCCAAGATATTCGCCCTTCTAAACAAGTCTGTAATCGCCAGTTGGTTATTATTTCTAATTATGTTTTAGATATACGTGTATTTTCCCCTTTCCCTGTGTACAGATCCTGTACCTAGTATGATATTCATGTTCTTTTCTCCCCCTCCCCCGCACCCGCAATGATAAATAACTTTCTTCGCTTGTTCCGTGGTTTCTTTTATCCATTTAACCCTTTCCTTCCTTGTTTCCCTTTAACTTCTCTATGGTGGTTTCTGCTTGTCGGCCACACCATTCCCATATATGATTACCCTTGCATCTCCTTAGTCCCTTATGTTGTGTAGGATGTTGTTTCCCTGGGGTCTGAGTGATGAGGAATTGTCTGATGTGGCGTTCTCAGTAACCACATAATGTCTGTTTCAACAACGTGATCCTCATGAAACTTGCCTTTATTTGTTGAAATGCAAAATCATCCAAGATACGGTATAATATTGATCACGATGCATTCATCTACTCAGTTATTAAAAATTTCTATTTTTGACTTATAATCAGAAAGAATGCATTAGTACCAGGGCTACTCTATTGTACGATATTATAATCAGTTGAACAGCTAACGGATTGAAGTATAACCGTCTTTTGTGAGATTTTGATAGACGAATTAATACACAGATACGCCTTTCAATTACCACAAAGGGTAAACAGTATATTTCAACGGATGTCATTGAATAAAGGGACAATGTTATAATTGTCAAATTTAGTGCGACAGTTCATTATTCTGCAAATCTAATACTGTACATATCAATTTAATTATATGTAAGACTACAAGTGGGGGATATTCTATTTTAAGTTTAATTATAATGTTCAGTGCTCAATTTCTGTAATTGAATAAACACTGATATTCACCTTTTTGACTTGTGGCAATAAAACATTATTATTTATTATTTAGCCTTTCTGTAAAAATATTTCTTACAAGTGGTCCAAATTGTTTTCCTTTCAAAAGAGATAAAAGTACATACAGCGTGATCAGATGAAATTGTATGACATTATTTTGTAAATTCATCGTAGTAAGTGATTTAGTGTCGAACTCCCATTCTTGTATATATATTATATCGCACAATGTATATGGCAGTATGAAAGTGATACGCGTAATTAACATATGATGAGAAATGAAAAGGATGATCTGTTCATTTAACATTCGAGACTTTAAGTGTACAAGCGCTTATGGTGTTTTTTACATTAAGTTCATACCTCAACAATTCTTCCGGTCTCAAAATTATGGATATGATTTGTGGGTATATGCAAATGTAAATAAGTTGAAAAATATTCACATGCTGTACTGTAAAGAAATTATAGGAGTGAGAAAACAAACGCCGAAAAAAATTGTGTACGGAGAACTTGGTAGATGTTCCTTGAAAATATATTGCTTTTTTAAATATTATTATTAATAATAGTAGCTGTTAACAAATGTAAAAATGATCGAAAGTTTTATTTATGTATCACTATGTTAATGTTTGCATGTTTGTTAAAGGGCAATATCGCCTTTTGTAATGAATCTATCTATTTATGTATAAACTGATGCACCGTGGCACATCGCCTGAAAAACAAAATCCCATCAACCCATTTGGTCCAACCAACAAGACGAACAATTAAGTAGTTCCTCTTTTTTATTAATTGTAGAAATGCCGACGATGTCTTTACCAGATGGAATGAACGTTAAACAGAAATGTCAGTCGGTCAGAAACATCGCATGTCTTGCCTAAACAATTTAAATTTGCTTTCAAAGATTCTTTAATAGTGTTTCCATTTCCATTAGAATTTGCGGATCTTATTTCCTGACGGACGGACATGGAGGTTTTATGCCTTTAAAAATGACGTCTGGTACATGATTTAAACAGCTGTTAACTGGTAGGATTTCGCTATAAATTATATGTTTTATTCTCGAAGGGAGCTTTATAGCCAAACTATTGATCTTGAGGGAATATTATATTGAATTATGCTATCAAGTGTTTAATAGCAAAATGAATGTTCTTTAACCGAATACAATGTGAAGAACAGAGCGGTGATGTAGCAGACAAGTTGTGTAAGCGGTCTCGGGAGTGAGTCCAATTAAATTCTAATTAAAGGTAGATATAGTCACATTTTTTGTCAAAATATGCTAACCAATAGTTTTGAGAACATTTCAATTTAAAGCCATCATACATTCGTACTCTAAAACGATGCATTATAACTATTCTTAATGGAACTGCAAAACACGAGTCCGATACAGGTAGTTCCTATGCTATCGCTAGGTTGGCGTGTAGGTCAGGATAAGAAATACCTTTATCGGACTCTTGTATTTGTTGTTTTAGAAAGATGTAAGAAGAGAAGCAATGTCGAGTTGTAGAGTATAATCTATAGCATAGTTTGTCAAAATTCAAGACTATCTTCCTTTAAAGATATGAAATTGTTCAAAACATACGTTGCAATTATTAAGGACTGACTTGAGTAATAAACGCACCCATTACCGACCCATTACAATGAATAAATCGCATATACAACGAGATGTGCATGAAAATAATAATTTAATTAGTGACTAGTCTGTGTTTTAGAGCACCCGACACTTTCTACAACGTACTGTCTTTCATCATGCGGTAATGTGGAAACGATATACAGTCAGACCTCGTTCATTCAAATTCATCGGGTCCTAAATTTTATTTCGAATAATACATGGTTTCGAATAGCCCATTTCAATCGACGTGCCTAAGAAGATAAATCGGGACCTGATATTTATTCCGGATGATACAAAATATTCGGAGAGAATATTATCGAATAAACGAAGTACATGCATTTTTTGTACCTGTATACATGCAATCACGGATATTTACTCTGTATAACATGCATAATTTGTAGCGTATATTTTTTTATTCCGCACCATTAAACATCTAAAAACCACGCCCGAAAATCGCACCATTATATTTGCTATTATTAGAGTAGTGAACGTCGACATCCAATATTCCCCGTGTCATGCCAAGCTGCAGGATTTTTCTTAATTTGTTCTGTTATTTGTGAGTCATGATATTAACTTAGGCAGCAGGTGTTAAGACAATTCCTAAACTGATTATACCGTATTGAATGGAAAGTAAGCTGCTTTAGTCTCGTATGTACGGGCTTAATGGCACACCAGGATATCGTCTGGCATTAAAGGAAGCAGTTGTCTCTTTCTTAAAGTAAGCAGGCCCGTAGCTACCAGGTAAGCAGGTAGACAAGTTAATTCGCATTATTCACAGAGATACATCGTCGCTTTGTGCCGGTACAAACATAATTTATGTAGGTGTTTTTGGAAATACCAAATAACAGCATTGGATTAGTTCTGTCAAGAAAGACTACTCTCACAAACCCGTGTTATTTGTGCATTATAATTGTCTCCCTTAGATAATTTGAAGGTGGTTGATGGCATAACATATTATAACGCTCAAGCCGAATAATTTGGCTGTTTTCAGAGCATTTCAGTCATGTCATTGTACAAACATAACCTCGGTTATATAGTAACCATGCACATCGTCGCTTTCCTGAAATTAATGCGAAGGCCTAGTTTTAAGGGGATCCGATTGAATGGTCCCCCGGAATTTTTTTTGTAGCCGGATCGTTTCGGTGTTTATTTTGTTCCGGTAAATATGCCAACAATAACATCCAAAACATACATTAAACATTATATGGCAGTTTGGGCCATTTTTTTAAAAGTGTAGGCCGCAGATTCTATGCCCCTGCTTTTAGTTTTGAGTGAACTCCACAAGTGCACAAGAGCATGGACAACAGCATAGGTGTAGCCAAGGTTCGAAAATGATTCAGTTAACCAGGCATGAGACAAGACGTGGAATCAAAAGCGAGGTCACAGAATTAAACAATGGAAAATCCTTGTGGATTCTCAAAAGGCTGCATTTTCTACCGGAACTACATAAAATTGATCAGAATGTTTGTCTTAATGAAATGCAAGTCCAGTTTGGTACCGTGTCATATGAGTCCAAAAATATGTCACAATGTCAAATCATTGAAATCCTCTTTGACTTTTTTGAGGCCAACATCGCAATGTACTCAGTTGAACGATATAGGGCCATCATGGCCCTCTAGTTTACATTACACATGGGCTTAAATGGGTGATTCATCCTTAAATAGTTTCACATACAACAAAACAATTACAACTACAATAAATTTTATTTAATGTCAAAATGATGCAAATGAATAAAATGAGTAAAAGGAAATTTAAACAACCACGAAAGTAAATCATAACTTTACATGTATAACAATGTACAATATAGTAACATATCACAGATATACAATACGCAGAAGATGCCAGATATGAACGTTTTATACTTGAACAATTTTAAGAATAATTTCTTTGATATTTAGTTTAACACCGGAATATTTAAATTCCATCCAGTCTGCATTCATGTCTGTTACTTCAGTAGTATTTCGTATTACATTGAATTGTCTATTACTTGACTGTACCAGTCAAAAAGAAATTGTTGAAGGGCAACAGAAATGTTCATCAAAAACTGTCTGATAAATGTGAATGTGAGCTTGAGTTGTCAGACGATACTAGTTGTAAGGAAACAATTTTGTTGGTAGGGGCCACACCATTTCTGAAAAGGAAAAGAAGTAAGTGTTATCAGTTGACTGATATAATCATGCTCCCCTAATATATACCACTCCGCTATTAAGACCATTTAGCAAAAGTACGGAAGGTGGTCTTAATAGCGGAATTCTACTGTACTGGACACAGATCAACTACCATTGATTAATCAGGGATAAGTATGTAATCAAACTGACAGAAATGTCAAGGTCATATGGAGAATAAATGTCTATATGCTAGGTATGCAGTAATCATCAATTATAATTGAAAACTTATAAACAATTTGTGAAGTCACTGACAATCGATCATGGTTTTGAACAATTGATTATTGCTGCCGCAGCGGGAAAAGTTGTGTTATTCAAATAGTCTTTTCTGTTTCTCTTTGGATTAAATAAAAGAGTATCAAAATGATAGCAGACCCCAAAGATTTGTATTTGCAAACAATTTGTTTCCTTATCCTGGGAATGCCTAATCTCAAGAAATTCTTCTGTTTTACAATGAAAATGGGAGTAGAAGGTATCATCACCTAGGGAACATACACTTTGCTTGGATACTGAACTCCTATCCTCCATACAGGCAGTCATGCACACCATTGATGAGCTACACACACAAGTATAGACTTACTATATACAAACTTTTAGTACTACAATAAAACTATACATACCACTTTCGAGTACAACATCAAAAGGCTTCTCATACATACTGACGTATTCCTCTGGCATAACCATAGCAGTATCATTCTCTTCCATTAGATAATGCAAATGTGCTGAAATTTTCAATACAGAAAATGTATACCAATCTATGCAAGGTTGAATGCCAAAGAAGCAGAGTAAGTCAGGTTTATACATCATTTGCATATCTTTGTGTACAGACAGTATAAATACCACATATATACGACTTGTCTACGATTTTAAATCAATGACAAACCATTTTGCTATCAATATTTATCATCAATCTCTTCTTCATTCTATAGGTGTCCTATCAAGGCTCGTAGCCAGTGGCAAAATTAAACAGAGGCAATCAATTCGTTTTGTTTTAATAGCAATGAATTGAAAAACAAGGGCAATTCTTTGATGTCCTGGGGCGTCCCTCAGCTAAAAAATGTCCAAGTATTCGATTGACATTTATATAGTTTCATGCAATTCTTCCTGCTTTCTGTTTATCTATTTCTTCATATTATTTTGGTTGCTTTGGTAATTTTAACCAAGGCAGCTACCTTGGTGTGTCTCAGCGTAGCTATGGACCTGCTATACTTATTACCTTACTATTTATGTTTAGACATTTACCCTTTGAATTTGCTAAAATATATCTAGTATCAATTATTTATTTTTATTCATGAATATTAACCATTGTTGTGATGTATGTACAAAACTCTTAAGGCTTAATGCCATTTACCAAATATTTCAGTTATACATGGCTTAAACAGTTTTCCTGGATCTAATTGACAATCAGTACTAACTTGCCATTCCATAAACAACTTCTGCACAATTAATCAGAGGAGAAGATGAAAAATGACCGTAGTTAAATGTCACAGAAAGACCTGCCCAGACCACTGAGTTAAATGGGCAAGATTGATGTTTTAGAAGAATTTTAAGTGATTGGTATTTGAACTGTCAATAATTATTTTCCAGCTTTCATAGATAATAATGAAATTCTTCAGGTGTTTGTCTAAGGATGAATTACAGTTTGATTGAAAGTGAACATTTTATGTCACTCCCAGAAATGAACAATACTGAATGAGATCCACTGAAATTCTAGTACATCAAGAATCTACAAATCTGTATAAAGTACCCATACAAAACTTTCAGTTCTGGATTTTGAACTGATGGGGTTGCATGATTAGTATTCTTTGGGAATAACAGGTTGACACCATAAAATTCATATCTAAAAAATTAAACATTCAACTTACCTTGTTGTGGCAATAGGTCTGGGAATTTTTCATGCAGGGAATCTAATGTTGATTTAAATGCAATCTGAAATATAGCAATCAATGACTTTAAATCTGTGTAAACAATGACCATTCCACCATAATTAAGCCATTCAGAAAATTGTTTGTTTGCAATCTCTAAACCTACCTGCAGATAGAGGCTCAGATTCCATTTTTGTATCTTTTATAAAAGATTTTTTGTGTCATTGTCCCATTTAAAAATGTCCATACAGTAGAAAAATCTTAAAACAAAGACCGACCCACCCAAAAATATGACATTAAGGGTTGTTCAAACAAACAATTTTGTAAACAATGCCTTTGTATGATATATTCATGTTTCTGACATCCTCTTTTGTAGACATGCGGAAATGTACTTAGTAGAATGAAGACACAAGAAACATATTTTGTTGATATATACTTACAAGATCAACGGTATGTTCCACACAGGACACATACATAAAAACTTTCAAAATTTATAACTCAAAGGATAAAAATTTAATTCACATGGCTTTTTAACAGAAAAGCAATATATAGTTTAATTTAGAGTTATAAATGGGACAAAAGTGAACTCCAGTTTCAGATACACATGTGATTGGAAAGGATTTCTCTGAAGAATAAGAAACAAACAGAAAACCTGAATAAAATGAGAAATAATCCATTGTTTAAAGCGCACTTGACTACCAATATGTGAGTGTACTTGCATAAAAGAGAATTTCAGTAGTTTTCTAATACGTCTGAGTATATATACCATGCAAATAAAGCTCCATCAATTGCCAATATATTTGACAAAAATACTTCCTGCATAAACAAGAGAACATTAAATGCAGATTATGATTATGCCAAAGAGATTCATAGAAATAGCAAGAAAACATAAGCATGAAATCAAACCCTATGACTTGCTTGACAAAAAATAATATCTTAAAGTTTATGTTTTTATTGATATAATAACAAGCATTGTTCAATTATCTACCTTTCGAAAGACTTTTAATCAAAATTATTCAACCCAGAAAGTGATGATTGACCCAAAGCAGGGAACTATTGGCTCAGACATAGCGTAGTTAAATAGTGTCCTAATTTGGATCAACAGAAACATTTTCTGTGGAAGAACAGTTTCGATCCATTAACAACTATATGGTAGATTATTGGTACTTGTTTTATTATGGAATAAAGAAAATAAATTCAAAAATAGGTTAGCATATCATATATACTCAATGCTATGTTTTAAAGTGATCACAAATGAAGGATAGACACAACATATACAATGCAATAAGAGATCGCATAGTTCATTACACTGCTGTAAAAACAACAGATGGCTAAAATATACAATACCCATCAAAAACACTTGTAGTGCATTCAAACCATCCAGGTACCAAGTTTTCACAACCACTTTAATACTAAGTTTAAGATGCAACCATACACCAATTCAATTTCAATGGAAGAAAAAGGGTTCTAACAATTACTAAATGAATATTTTTAATTAATCAAGCATATAATATTGTCATTGGATTTTTAAAGAAAAGATGGTTCGAAAACATAAGGTCATGAATATGTCTCATAAAATTATGAATAATGGTACCAAAATATTTGCAGAACGACGAAATCATTTAACTAAACTCAAATAAAAACACATTTATCCCATACTGTGATGACCAGGATGTAGGATTCAGTAGCCTGAAATTTGTACTGTGTATAAATGGTGCATGCAACCTGTCTTTGCAACAAATAGAATAGAAAAGCAAGAACCATAACACTGCATAATCTATATACACAATCTTGACTTTAATTTACCCAATCTTCCTCCTTGAGAAAATATAAACCATCAGTTACATCATGAAGCATGTCTTATCACAGACACACACTAAATGGGGTTAGGTATTTGAAAATGTTATAAGCATGAGAGAAGGTCAAGCTATGGCAAGTAAGGGTTTAGTGCAACCATAAGTTAGTTACAATTGTTTTGAACCAAACTTGTGAAAGTGGTAGGTAGCGGACTGGTTCTAAGATGATGTACCATTTGTGTAGGTAGTGTCATCACAAAGCATCTTTCTCAATTCCAGAGACAGAAACTCCATGCAGTTATGTAAGATCTCATAGTCTATCCACTAACAATGATGAAATAGTATGATGAATGCCAGTGTGTTTGAGACTAATGTCAATTTGAGACTATTTTTTTAAAAGACAAAAGCTGCCAATAAAGTATACTGAATTTCAAAAAAGAGTTCGCTACTTTGCTTTGGTCATTAATGGGGTATTATTACAGTAATATAACTAAAACTGCAATTTTCAAAAAGACTTCCTACCAAAGAATATTGTAACGAGTTCTCACCCCTTCTAAATCCATATATAGTGTATGTATACAAGGGGAGAGAACTCGTGACAGTCTCCTGTGATTCCTACATAGCCTTAATAATATTTTGAAATATTTTTAATAATAACCAAAAGAAAGCAAGGGATATAACTTTTAAGTTACATAAGAAAAGATAATGCCAAAAGCAACTGCTTACAGCTTCCAAGTAGCCACCAACTAGGTCAGCAATGGACAATCATGGACAGCTCTTTATCAACTTCTAGTAAAAGGGAAATAAAAAGAATCTTTACCTCGAATTGTAAACTCAAGGCATTCAGAAACGAACACTAGGTTCAACAATTCTAAGAAATAGGGTAAAACTGTTAAACAGAGTTTGCCAAATGTGTTGCATAATCTTGTCAAGTTCACCAGTGCCTGAGATTACAACCATTAGTTGGGATTCAATTTGTTTCTCTGCATAGTCTGATTGTTAGATTTAATTGTGTTGCATGGATTGCCAAGCAGAGTATCATTAATGATCCACTTTCATTGAGACATGAACGTGAATCTGTGATTTCAATAAAACTGTTGAATGCTGAGGGCAGAGTAATGACTACAATGTCGGGCACTGATCAAGAAAAATATGGAAAGTTGTCAAAACTTTCAAAGACGAAATCATTTTTGGTCATGTTAAGACTGGACTATCTTTGGCAAACTCTGATGTGATTCCTATTTTGTTAAGTCTGTCATACCTTCGGAATAATAGAGAGTTTGTTGCCAAGTTTCAACAACTGAGACAGAAGATCTATGATGATTTTATCTGCTCCTTCGGAGGACTCATACGATTCCATTCTTGCTGACTGTATATCCAGTGTGCGGAAATTCCACTGCTGATACAAACGTGTGGCAATGTGAAAACTGTTAAAGAAATCTTTATACGTACTATTGTCGTAAATAATCACATAACATCAGGTTAATTCGATATACAGTTAACTCTCATTGTACTAACCATGTTTGTTCCCTTGATTTAGGTCACTATATTGAATTAGGTCAATGACAATATGAGCAGATTTGTTCCCACCAGATTTGTGCTGTTAAATGAATAATTTTACATTCAGTTTCAAGCATGATATTCAATGACAGTAAATTGTATCATTAATGTTTAAAGCAAGCTCCCTGAAGTTTATCAGGGGTTCCTTTTGACCCTGGAGTTGGCTGTTTGACCCCTGGAATTTCCAAACTGCCACATTCTGGATGAAGGGTCCAACTTATAGGTAATTTGGCTATAAAATGTAAAATCTTGTCAAAAATTATCAAAATGACGCATGGGATTCAGCATCTGGTGGAACCACTGCTGGTTATACATAATATTAGCAATAACAATCATGTGCTTGCTGAAACAACTTCTATTCAGAGTCCATAGCTGCAGTCCATCAGATAGGAAAAAGCAAAGAAGCATTTCATGGATAACACTAGCAAACTTTCATATCTTATTTGAGTATGTTTGTAATCAAAGGATATATCATGTGAAACAACAAGAATCTTTGCTTGTTCAACAATTCCATCTTCTGAGTCACGGAGACTAACAACATCTCTTATCAATTCCAGGATCATATCTGACGATGTCTGAAAGATATAAAAATAAATACTAATTATATTACAATAAAATAAATTATAAAAATTAATAACACCATCGAATGGAGTGATTCACATACACTGAAACTCTACCCCACAGGCACTTCTCCATTATATACTCCAGTGCTATGGGAACCTTTAACAAACAGCTAAGAGTTCAGGGGTGTCTCTAATTCTTGAAGTAGCAGGGGAGGATGCAAAAGTTAAGGTGGGTGGCCTGGGGGTTCTCCCTCAGTGCGGATCAAGGGGGCAAAGCCTCCTGACCATAACAATTTTAGCCTTTCTGAACACGGAAATCAAACCCTCTGATGTTTTCTCAGCATTTATAAATTTTAATTTCCACCAACATGAAATATAGACTACTTCTGATATGTATCCAGAACATAGGACTCAACACAATCTAAACTAAGACACACTCAGTGTTTTCATTGTGAGCTAATACAAAAAGTGTGTGTGAAATGTTAGGAGACCAATTTTATCGATTCATTTAAAAATATTATTGTCACGTTCCTGTTAACCTTAGTTATGATCATTCCTATAAGAGAAGTGATGATGCTAAGTTACTGGATAATTTTACCATCTCCTGTCTCTTATTGACATCCCTATTGTTGCATACATGCATGCATTTCATACAGAAAAAAATATGGTCAGAGATCCAATCAGTAATTTGCCATTAAGTAGTCAGAGACAAACAACAATCCCTCAGTTTATTTGCACAGACAAATTTCATCAAATAAAATAATGACCAATATATTACATATTTAATGAAAACATAGATGGCAATCTAGCTATAAATCATAATGACCATCATTGAATTAGTTGGTATCAAACACACCGCAACAATTAACATTTCAATAAGACACAGACATTTCTTTTGAACCATCATCTGAAAAAACTGGTAAGTAAAAACTGAGTTAATGATGGCTTTTAAATAATTCAGTGATTTTCAAAATGGTGGCAAACAAATTCAGGATAAAAAATCTCACCATAATAAAAAAATTACAATTACCTCGACAACATGTGCAAAATGTTTTAGATATACAAGAAGAAGTCCTGTAATTGGTTCTGCATGTTGGTAATTGTTCTGTAAATTCTTCACCACTCTCTCATGATGATCTGTAAAATTCAACAATACTCTTAAACAATAACTTTTAAATCCTGTGCAGATGCCTTTCTGCAGGTTATATTATCATTGGAATATATACTTTCTTAAAAATAGAGTCAAATGGAATATTTAAAATTTTTTGGATGCAGACAATCATATGATGATAAGTATGCCATGACCTCATAGTTCCTGGTTTCTTCAAGCAGACAAGCTTAAACTGGTGTAATATTGCTGGTAACAAAATGAACATGATTGGAATAATACAATCATGCAGGATTAACATTTTATAACAATTACTGAAACATTTTCATACAGATTTATTGATGCAATACAATTGGAAGTTTTTGTTCAAACAGAATCACTATAATCTCGTAAAAACATGAAGAAATGATAAAGTGAAGTAAAATATGCATTTCTCTTATATACTGACTGTATACACTATGATAATGTATTACATGTTTATAGAAAGTACAGTAAAACCTCACTAAATGACCACCTCAATAATAAGGACACAACTTTCAAGTCCTTTTTCACTGTTTTGTTAATTATTCAACCTTAATATTAAGACCACCTCAATAAAAATACCAGTTTTCAAGGGTCCCTAGGGGTTGAGGTTTTACTGTACATCAAAATTCATGAAATGCAAAAAAATCTAATGACTATACTATATAGATCTTATCTTACTTCCAATTTCAATCCTGTCTTCAGCTGTAACCCCATCTTTCAACTTCCCAATGTACACTATCCTGTGTACAAGATTTTTCTGAAATCCAAACAAAAATAATCTATTTTGCTTCAATATACTGTAACATTAGTGACCCTGCCATTTTGGTCATTAAAGATTGTATACAACATAATTTATAAAGTATACTGTAGATCACTATTCATTTGCAGCTAACTAATTTTTGCTGAATTTCCAGAATTCATTGAAGCGAGATTCAAACATTAATTGAAAATTTAGTTCAAGGTCAGGCCCGGTGTAACAGCCCAGTTTTTCCCCCAGTCAGTTTTTTCCCCGGGGAAGAAACTGACTAGTCAGATTTTTCCCCCGGGGAAAAAATTGACTAGTCAGTTTTTTCCCCCCCTAGTCAGTTTTTTCCCCCCTAATAATTCATGTTTTGTGATGACAATTTTTTCTGCCCTTATATCTAATGTTTTGTGGTTAGGAAAAATATTCTAGACACACTAATTCATGGTTTGTGATGGGGGAAAAATTGACTAGTCAATTTTTTTCCCCCTAGACAATTTTTTCTGCCCTTATATTTAATGTTTTGTGGTTAGGAAAAAAATTCTAGACACAATAATTCATGGTTTGTGATGGGGGAAAAAATGACTAGTCAATTTTTCCCCCCTTGTCAATTTTTTCTGCCCTTATATTTAATGCTTTGTGGTTATGAAAAAAAATCTAGTCAGTTATCCCCCCCGCAACTTGTAAATGATTTATCGGAAGGGGGGGGGGGAGGAAAAATTGGTCAGTTTTTTCCCCCAACTTGTAAATGATTTATCTTAGGGGGGAAGAAATTGACTAGTCAGTTCTTCCCCCCTGACTTGTAGTAAGAATCGGAGAGGGGAAGCAATTGACTAGTCAGTTCTTTCCCCCCTAACTTGTGAATGACTTATCGGAGAGGGAAAGAAATTGACTAGTCAGTTCTTTCCCCCCCTAACTTGTGAATGACTTATCTGAGAGGGAAAGAAATTGACTAGTCAGTTATTTCCCCCCTAACTTGTGAATGACCTATCTGAGGGGGGGATTTACAAGTCAGGGGGGGGAAGAACTGACTAGTTGATTTCTTCCCCCCTCATATACATGAACTACAAGTCAGGGGGGAAAGAACTGACTAGTTGATTTCTTCCCCCCTAAAATACAAGAACTACAAGTCAGGGGGAAAAGAATTGACTAGTTGATTTCTTCCCCCCTCATATACATGAACTACAAGTTGGGGGGGGGGAAAGAACTGACTAGTTGATTTCTTCCCCCCTCATATACATGAACAACAAGTCAGGGGGGAAAGAACTGGCTAGTTGATTTCTTCCCCCCTCATATACATGAACTACAAGTCGGGGGGGGGAAAGAACTGACTAGTTGATTTCTTCCCCCCTCATATACATGAACTACAAGTCAGGGGGGAAAGAACTGACTAGTTGATTTCTTCCCCCCTAAAATACAAGAACTACAAGTCAGGGGGGAAAGAACTGACTAGTTGATTTCTTCCCCCATCATAAACATGAATTACAAGTCAGGGGGGAAAGAACTGACTAGTTGATTTCTTTCCCCTTCATATACATGAACAACAAGTCAGGGGGGAAAGAACTGGCTAGTTGATTTCTTCCCCCCTCATATACATGAACTACAAGTCGGGGGGGGGAAAGAACTGACTAGTTGATTTCTTCCCCCCTCATATACATGAACTACAAGTTGGGGGGGGGGAAAGAACTGACTACTTGATTTCTTCCCCCCTCATATACATGAACTACAAGTCAGGGGGAAAAGAACTGACTAGTTGATTTCTTCCCCCCTCATATACATGAACTACATGTCGGGGGGAAAGAACTGACTAGTTGATTTCTTCCCCCCTCCAATACATGAACTACAAGTCAGGGGGAAAGAACTGACTAGATTTTTTTTCCTAACCACAAAACATTAAATATAAGGGCAGAAAAAATTGACAAGGGGGGAAAAAATTGACTAGTCAATTTTTTCCCCCATCACAAAACTTGAATTATTAGGGGGGAAAAAACTGACTAGGGGGGGAAAAAACTGACTAGTCAGATTTTTCCCCGGGGAAAAAATTGACTAGTCAGTTTCTTCCCCGGGGAAAAACCTGACTAGTCAATTTTTTCCCCGGGGAAGAAACTGACTAGTCAATTTTTTCCCCGGGGAAAAATCTGACTGGGGAAAAAACTGACCGTTACACCGGATCCACCCAGTCGGCTGTGGAGTGACCTTTTTCTATTCCTAATATAAAATTATACCCACTGATTAGGTCTTAAGGTTACTAATTCCTAATACCACTTCAAATACAATATATTGATTTATGGTCGATTTCCTCTTGTATACTACCAGTATAGCAGAAGCAAGTGCAATAAAAGTTGGCTCCCTGATGTGCTCATCCGCCTTCAGACCGTCTAGAAAAATCTTATGCTTTTCACTCTACTGTGAGTCTACATCAGACAGGCGCTTTCAATTTTCTTATCATGTTGAAAGCGTCGGTAAAACACAGATTATTGAGCATCATATGTAACAGAGACAGAGATTTGTGGTGGTGTTGTTTTAGTGTGAAACAGTGAAAATAAAATTTCTGAAAATAATTTTAAACAATTCAATAATTTATGGAATTCAGGGAATGTAATACTAATTGGGCCTAAAGTTTTGCAAAATAAAATAATTTAGTTTTTCTAGAACAAGCCTACTTTCATATTTTCACATTTTCCTTATTAGAATTGCATTTCAAAATGCTTAAATCTTTAAATTACATTTTCTTCATAGTATAAAGAATTTGCATTCAACATAAAACACACAATGGTTTTCTTTGTATTTTGAATACATTCGCATTACCGCGACGAAACATTATACCTGCATGCATTCTTTAAATTTCAACTTTACCGAGTCATTAGCAAATTAAATAATTAAAAAAAAGTCAAATATTTAGAATGGTAATAGTCAGCAGACTAAGCATAATAAAGTATGTGCAAGTTGTATGTGATCAACAGTACTATATACATAAATCATGTCAAAGCAATTAATTCTAGCTAAACCATATGTTCTCGAACTGTACCATAAACTCATCCAATATTAGCTACCATTTTTCTTGATCCATTTTCTCCTTCATCAAAACAAGAAGTTTCAAAGAAACTTTTTTTCGGCCAGTCCCAGACCCTCTCCTGCGGCTTCTTCAACACTTTCTTTCTCCTTCTGTCAGGACTCCGAGATTTAGGCCTTGCCTGTTCATCATTAGGTTTCTCATTTTCATCTTTCACCTCTTTTTTCTCAGATACGTTTAATCTATCTGCCATCTTATTCAAATCCCCTTAACAACCAGTGATAATAGACACAATCTCCTGTTTCCTTCACACAAAAATATCAATATTTCGCAAAAACTTTCATTCAATCAAATTTAAAATGTTAAGTGTTTTCTTCCGTGACAAATGTTGCAAAACTTTCATAAAAAAAGTTTCTTATTAATTTCAATGGCAATGTGCCGTCATTTATTTTCAACACCTTCACCGTCTAAAATTCCAGTTCAATGAAAAAACTATCCGACTAAAAATGTCCTTCAGAACAAGTAAACATTACAACAGCAATGTAACCATGTTCAATTCTGTTACCAAATTCTTATCAAAGTCTTGTACAAGTCTTTTCACGCAGAGTGATAAATATTCAATCTGCGAGATAGGCTTTCAATAATTCTACAAACTGTGTTGACAAAGGGTAATCTGCAGCTTTTCAAATAGCAATATCTTAAACAAACCTAAATATCAAGACAAACCCTACAAATTTATGTACAACTGAAAAGTTGATTAAATTTTTTATGGCCCATTGAAATTCAAATTGTGGGACTTCAGTTTCGAGTCACTCCATACTTTTTCAAGGATGTAGATGTCGCTAAATTTATTGAGTTCCACCTGTGCTCAACGGTAGCACAGATATATTTGTTTAAACAGACAGGATTTACTACTGCGGAAAATGAATTATTGTTTGTACATACAAAAATGATAGATTTAATGATATAATCCCGATAAAATAAATACATTTTGATGTGATTTGTTTAGATTGTAAACAGACATCAAATTCCTCGGGATTGTAGGTCATTGTGTAATCTTGAACACCAACACTATAGAAAATGAAGGATATCAATTATGATCAGACGCACTTACATTTAGGTAAGTTTAACATCTTTTTTTCAATATTCATTCTAGAAATGATCGAAGATAAGCAAAAAATAAGTAATTTATCATCCTAAATGCTGATATAATATTCAAAATGTTGTATAACAGTTTTTATTCATTCTTTCAATTATTTACCGTATATACAGTAACAAATATTTAATTAATGTTGGCAAATTTGTGCCACCAGTTGACCACTAAACTCACAAGAAATGTATTAGCTACACAACTTAATTGAAATTACAAACTGTATATATATATGTCCCATAGATACTTGCCAAATGATTTTTCATAATGATTTTTCATACACACTTTTTTATTATGTTTTTTGTTTCTTTGTTAAATTTAATATGGAATCACAATCCCCATCAAGTAAAAAAAAAAAAAAAAAAAAATTTAATCACCATCCAATAAACAAAATTGTAACGCTATTACCTATACCATTATGTAATTATGTTATTTTATGTACACATGTCATTACATTTGTAATCTGTGTGAAATGTAAAATAAAGGAATTGTTCTGTTCTGAAATTATATGGATCTGCTTATGTGTATTATAGGTAACTTATTAAAGAGCAAGGGATGAAATTAAATATAAAGAAAAGTGTAAATGTGTAAAAGCAAATGTCTGTCTTTCCCTTAGAATAAGTCTGAGAATCTGATACTGATGCACCTATCAACGTTTCTTGTTTGTAGT
Organism: Mactromeris polynyma; assembly: GCA_032209605.1. Lineage (NCBI taxonomy): Eukaryota > Metazoa > Mollusca > Bivalvia > Venerida > Mactridae > Mactromeris > Mactromeris polynyma. Next base: position 35,980,083 of record JASFXZ010000003.1, read on the forward strand.
GAACAATGTTTCTTGTACATACATTATTTAAGTTATATGTAATAATGGTGGTCTGAGATTACCAATTTACTGTTTACCCCAAAGCAACCAACAACTGCAGGGGTGACAATAAGTGCAGGGAGCCTGTAAAATTACCCAGTAACTTAAGCATCATCACCCGGCTACTTTTCTTGTATGAATGATGATAATTAAAGGAAGTATTCCCCAGCCTCCCGCCTATTTTTAATTTTCCTGCTACATGTACTTCAACAATTGACCTTTCCTCAGACACTTCGTAGCCACTCCCCCCCCTTAGTAACAGGTTCTCGCTGTATCCACGCTAGACAAGCCATGTCCAATATGGCATCGAACAAAGAACAATAGTGGGCTGATTAAGATATTATTCCATCGGATATATACCGGTAATTATCACCTGTATTTAATAGATATTTCATCAATATCAATTATTACCAAAATTAAGATATTTTTCTCCATGTATATATGTTTATTGCAATACATGTTTCAGTTTCATGTTTTTAATCGCAATAAATATTGATTTCATGATTGATTCTGGTCATTTTGAGTTAAATACAAACTCAACCGTATTACAGATTTATAAAGTAATGTCCGTCCTAAGCAAAGAAAAGTCCAAATACTTGCTTGAATGCTGACATCAGTCAATTATTTTAGTTTAGAAAAATAATACATGTATTATGTTCTCTCAATATGCAGATAAATAGTTGATTTCATATATATATAAAATTGCAACTGATTAAAACCAGAATACGAGAAAGCGGTATTTCCGAGAGAAAAATGTGGACAACTTCCAAATGATTGGTTGGAATAACATAATATAGCAAATTTGTAAGCTAAATAGTATAAATTGAATAAGAGTATGTTATTTCTTGGATAATTATGTGAAAGAAATACATTTTAAGTTTTACTTTGTGTTTCATCATGTTTTAGGGCCAGAATTTTCATTAACTTGTAATGTTTGTCCCCTCCCAGTCAAACTCATATTTAAAGGTAAAAATAACAAATACCAAACAAAAAGTTATCTTTTTAAATGGGGCATATCTGTTTGCGTTAATTTTAGATGGATTTAACTGGTGATGCGGTTTGTTGCACAACTTTCCAAATTTGTCTTAGGTTTTGGAGAAGGTAAGAATTTCAAGCCACCTATCAGTCTGGATATCTATTGTCACTATCACACAGCCCGAAGCTACACATTTTCACCATTGTCTTAGATCAATAATAAACAACTGCAATATGCTTTCCTGAAAAATATCACTCTTAGTCAAATTTGTTGACAACTGTAGCGCTTGTCTAACAAAATGGCGTTGATAAAACAATGCCGGGGATGTGAGCGAATGTTGCAACGCAATTGACTAACGCGAGCTGTCAATCAATATCTGCTTAAAGGTCAATTAGTGACACCACTGCAACTGTCATGAAAATTAACTCTGTATAGAACTTGCTCCAGGATGAGTTCATGACTCACTATAATAATTCATATGGAATCTGTCTGTGTCTTATTTTGACAGCATTCATGGTTTTGGGATCCACTATGTACTTTGATAATTCATCCCATGGTCTGACCACTTGGTGTGAAAACTGGTTTAAACTTATAATGTTGTCCTAGAATATTGCAATCTTTTAAGTTATATCCTCATGTTGAAGCAGAACACTTTCAAACTGGCAGTCATCTAAAACCTTACCAATTTTGAATGTTCAGATCAAATCACCTCTTAATCTGCGATGTTCAAGAGTTGATAATTTTAGTTCCTTTTAAAACCGATCAGTATAATTATATGATAGGTTCTTCAAAGATCTTACAACGTTTTGTAGTAGTTTGGGGTTAGATGGTTGTCACATATGCCACACTTTTTCCTGTTGATTTACTTTAATGATTTATCATGGTCCACCCAGTTATTGTGGTACTAACAATATCGGCTGATATTCTGAATTTTAAAAGCAAGACTAGACTTTAAAAAGCATACAAAACCGTCTGTAATAATAATTATTCTACTCGCTTAAGCCAGTTTCGATGTGAAATTCTTCTTTTTCAAGTCTGTGATGCCTCTTATTTACAACTATGCAAGCGGTGCGTATGTTAAAAATCCTAACAAGTTTTCGTGGGGGTCATTTCGAACGTATCACCATGCAGTTTAAAGGGCATGTTGTGCTAATATTTCAAGATAATCAATTTATTTTGGAAACGGTACCTCTTGTACCTTATAGCTCCTCCTATCTAAAGAATACACGACTGCTGTCTGCTGAAACACTGCATGAAATCACAAATGGAAATTATTCTAGAAAGTAAATTTAGCGCATTTTATGACTGCCTTTTGTCATTTTTAGTAGAAAATTAGAAAAATGTGAGATTTTAAATCTGTTTACAGAATATTTCTTCAAATTTAACATGCTCATGTGCAAACGGTGCCAATGAATGCAAATACCACGTTTTCTTGACATATCATGAAAACCTGTTGGTCGACCATACAGAGGCAGTGAAGTTTTGTCAGTCCATGGTGGTCGAGTCTCAAATTCCAGAAAGGAGAGCAGTGGTGTGGGGTTAGACAGCTGCCAACAAAAGCAGGTTAGCTCAGTCAGTAAAGCACCATACTAGTGTTAAGGGGTTGTGGGGTTCCGGCGCGACATAGGGGTTTTTAGGGCACACTTTTCCCCCTTGATTCACTGTTACTTTCAAAGCTGTGAATGGGCTTTACTACCCAACAGTTATTGCTGGAGCTTCAATAATTGCGAGATTGAAAGAGTATAAACAAATTCAACACCTTTCCACTGCATTCTCAGCTCATTTGAACAACACAATTCTGATTCTTATTCACAGGTACCCTTTCCCCACCCACTATTTTCAACATCATCACTCGTAAACAAAGCATATTTTGAACGACTTAAACCCTAAAGAACATATTCATTCAAACTGTTCTGATCTTGTTTTTAATACCTTGCTATTTGCACGATTTTTATCTTCAATAACTTCTAGAAGCGAAGTTCTATGCGCTTCCAACATCGAATCTTCCCGTTCGAGTCCCGAGGCCGCCATCTTGTAAATCTGTAGTTGCCATGGAAAATTGAAAATAGTTATTCTCATAACAATCGATTAACTCAAAATATGTCTATTTTGGGATAAATTTGCATACAAATTGGGTTGAAATATTTTTTATTCAAATCGTAGCAGAGAAATTAATAATTCTCGTATGCGTTTCTGTCGTTGTTGTAAGCGGTTGTTGACAAATTCTTCCTGACAATTTAGATGTGAAATACTTGCTCAAAATGCTTACTTGAGTGCGCTAGTCTTTATTGTGGTTAGTATTTCTGTATATTTGACTGATATAATTAGATATAATATCACAAAATGTTACTGTTGTAAAGCTTTTTCGTGGACCTCCTATTCTTAAAGTAACACCATTTCGGATATGGATACGTGCCCGGATGCACCATAGCTTTGAAGTTCTTGTTAAATCGTGCTGCCTTCCCATCGTTTCACATAGTTACATTACAGTTATGTTTATGTGTCAAACCTTTTCGTATCAGTGGTTCAAGCCACGAGATAATTGGAGATTTGTGTCTTTACAGAAGAATTATGTGATATTCTACTTTCACTTTCATTTTTTATACCATACCTTTGCAGTTGTATCATTTTTACAATATGTTTTCTTCCTACCCAGAATGTGTTCACTATATATACTCTACTTAAACATTTATAGTAATCAAAATACTAAAAATATTATTTTTTTTTGTAATTTATAGGCATACTCGTTCAGCTTATAAAATCAGGCCGGCTTTTTCATGACCAGATCTATATTTTGTAGCTGCCGTTCTGTAGGCCTACCAAATCAGATTCTTTGGATGTAACATTCATGGTGAAGAATTTTTAGAGGCAAATGGAACTGAGTTTTAGGCCAAAATCTTAAATTTATACACAACACAGACTTCATGAAAGTTCAAAAGATTTTCAGGTCTTGTCAGAACGAATGTCTGACACTTTTTTTAAAACTTTCGGGAAGTTTGTGTACCTGTATAAATTGGAGAGTTAAGACGTCACATTTTTTACTTTATCTGTATTATAACTTGTTGGGTTATCTGGGGTAAACAACAAGGTCACACAGCTAAATTATAACAAAAAATCTTTGTGTACATTCTAGAAGCCACATTTTTCTACTGGAACAACTAATGAAATGCAAGTCATGTTTGGTACGGGGTCATGTGGGTCATAAACTATGTCACAGGGTCATGTGGGTCATAAACTATGTCACAGGGTCATGCGGGTCATAAACTATGTCACATTGTCAAATCACAGAAAACCCCTGTGGACTCTCTGGAGGCTGCAATTTCTACCTTAAAATAACTACAACTTGATCAGAATATACTGTAGTATCACTTAAATTCGCGGGGGTGAAATTTCGCGCAAACAGCAAAAAAGTCAGTTTCGCGTGGGCCTGAATTCGCGCATTTAAAATTTTTGAAGGATAAACATCAGACAAAAATGACGGTATCGCAGCGCGTGTTATTATTTCGTACATCTGTATCATAAGCTGTAAATTGCAATATTCTGCGTATTAACTCGTAAGTTGGGGGTTATCTCTGTAATAGAGTCGCCAATTAACAATTTTATTGCCAATTGTCATATCTGAATACAATAGAAACGTGTGAAACTTGAATAAACAACATGACTAGCGAGGTTAGCGTCATATTTTGATCAGTGTCACCAAGCGCTTGATTCCCTGGTTATTTCAGCGAACCAGTCGGGAACGAATTAAAACATACCCCATAACAATACCACAAACAATATGACACGTCCAACGATTACTTGGCGTTAATTGACACGACTGTACGAATTGTTCAAGAATTAAAGTATGAAGAAAAAAGTTGCAGTGCGTGCAATCCGGATGACAACGATTTTATGCAGTCGTGTATTCTTTATACAGTAAAAACTAATGATACGACCAACTCGATTTTAAGACCAACTCTTTATTAAGACCACTTTTTTCCGGACCCAAATTTTTCTCTATATAATTCAATGGTCGCGAAGCTCGATATTGCGGGCAACTCGATATTGCGTAATGCGACCGCTTATTCAGTATCAATAATAAAAGAACATTTTCAACTCGAAAATACGACCACGTACCGTTCCGAAACAGACGGATGTGTAAAAAACTTACGAACATTGATAACACTTTAATCCCTCCGGGCGGTATAAACACATCATCAGGTAGGTATTTTACAATTTGGCATTTTGTGATACCCTGGGGTCAGAATAGTTAATTATATTTGAATGAGATTTCTAGATCTATCTAGTTGATTAAAGATTGCTACAAAATAGGATTTGAGCAGAAAGCGTACTGACCTTTCTGTGAAAATTAATTTAATCAATGACAGTCAGAGAATGTTTGACCTCTGCTTTACATAACTGTTAGGATACTATCTTAAAATAAAATTAATAGTTGTTGGCAATGAAAGTTTTAAATTAACATATAAAAATTACATTATTGAAGGAAAGAGCAATTAATTTCTTAAATAGAACTGTCTAGCCTGTGGCATTACCTATTATAATTATCATTACACACTTCTAATATTTATTCATTTCGTAATAAACGTGTATCTATAATATGTTATTTTTATGCTTCAATGTTCAGGTTCATTCAATATGCAAGAGGGAAGCGAAACTGGCTGAAGGATATGTGGATGACTATTCTGTTTGTCCAATATGTTTATCTCAATAAAGTTATACAAAAATGTATTGTGTTATTAACCATTTGTTCCATTATTGATTTTTCGAGGTAGCTGTATATTATTGATCTTGACCTACATTTTAGACCAATCAAATATTGTATATGAAGCGCTCTGTTTAAATATGCAACAAATTAGACGATTTGATTGATTCATACATTAAGCGGAGAGGCACCCAACGGGGTGTCTCGAAAACATAATTCACTTTCCCGTAGCCTACCCCTCTGGTGAAATCAAAGTTCCGAAATAGGGCAATTCTTTAGACATCATTCTATCTACGCCGCTCATCTATAGATATTTGTTGTTTATAATGTCACACACAGCAGTATTTACAAGATCACAAATATGTTGAGAAAAAACCTACCGTGTTTTAATTGGAAGAATACCAGTATGATACACAGTATGACTTAACTCAATAATCAGACCAACTCGATATTAAGACCACTTTATGGCGGACCCATTTGTGGTCTCATTATTGAGTTTTTACTGTATAAACATCGTAAACAAAGAAAAATCAATTTATGAATTAATGTTCCATTTAAACCATGGCACTCTTACGTACTAGTAATCAAACTGTGTCAAAATATTCCATGTTCCTAATTATTCCACACAGATTATCAGAAAAAACAGCGACAAATTATGAAAAGAAAAAACGTAAGTGCATATACACACATTTTCGGAGTGTCAAAAATTCGGATAGCCATGTTAGTTTTGGAAGTTTAATAATCGCGCGGACTTAAATTCGCGCTTCGTCTCTAGTGTGAAATACGCGAAAATTAGACCTGCGCAAATTCAAATGAGACTACAGTATATGTCTTCTTGACATTCAATTCAAGTTTGGTACATGTACTGGGTCATTTGGAATAAAAAATATTCACATTAATTTCAACTGCCTGAAACAGTATTCTAGTACTTGTAGATATTGAAAAAAATGTCATGTTTGCTGACTTAGATGCTGTTAAGCATTTACAGAGAAATTCTATTTTTGGATGCTCACAGTCACTTATGTAAGATTTCTTATGATTTCAGAAGCATTGATACTGAAGCATGGCTCATCGTGCATTAATCAGATTTGTGGCTGCTGCTTCAGATGAAGGAATAGAAGATAATAACAGAACTCAACAAGCTGTCAACAATTCTCTAACTGGAGAAGAAGCCAAAACATTTTATGAGACTGTTGTAAATAATGATTTATCTAGTCAAGATCCTGATATTGATGAACAGAATGCATCAAATATTTTACACACTTCTGGAAAACTCTGTAGTGAACCACATGTATCAAGTTCACAAACAAGGGAACTAAATGGTGTAAGAACAAAACAGACAGATTGTGATTCCAATACTTTAGATTATAATAATATTTCTGTCAAAGTTGAAAATAATTCTTCCTGTATTGACTTGGAATCTTATTCTTCGGAGGATAACAATTACATTCCACAAGGGACAGAATCCTCTACATGTATGATTAGGGATAAAACTTACATGAGAAAACATAACCAATTTCTAGGATATGCTCAAAATGGTGACTTAGAAGATTTGAAAAAGTTGTTCGGGAATGATTTGGATGTAGACATTGATTTTCAGGACCAGTACGGATGGACAGCTTTAATGTGTGCTGCTGTTGCCCGACAATTGGATGTTGTGAAATTGCTATTATCTAAAGGGGCAAATAAATTTATATTGAATTATAAAGATAAAACTGTATTAGAATTATGTGAGGACGTTGGTGCTATAGATGCAAAGATTGTTATCAATACTTACCATCATCAGGTGAAAGAGGAAGCTAAACATTCAAAAACTGTCACTGACAGTTTTTTCTGTGATATTTGTAAAGCAAAATTTTCAGAATCAACGTTTAAACAACATTCTACATCTACAGCTCATTTGTTCAATTTGAAATTGAAACCTAAAACAGACCAGTTCATGATACCAGAAAATAATAGGGGTTTTCAATTAATGAAGAAATCTGGTTGGGATGGTGAAAAAGGCTTAGGACCGGAGGGCCAAGGTCATAAATACCCTGTAAAAACATTGCTGAAAAGAGACCGACAGTGTTTAGGGAGAGGTGATAAAAAGAAACCTAAAGTGACTCATTTTGGCCCGAAGGACGCAAATGCAGTTAAATCTATACATCAAAGATCAGAGAGGATAATGTCTGCTAAAGGAATAAGCAAACGGGAAAGAAAACGTAAGGAGCAAAAGGCTCAAAAATGGGAACGGAATTTACGGACATACATGAACATTGACTTATAGCCCCGTCTTTGAAAGTAGACATGAAATAAATTCACAGTAACTGTATAGTCAGTTTAGAATGGTGTCGACATCACCCATGAAAAATCATGAGTCGGATTTCAAAGTGCAATAACATGGCTGATTGAAACATTTATGCATGAATCAAACTTTAGTTCTGTATAGACTTCTGCTGCAAATTCAGAATATATATTGTCTATTTTCTTACATAATATCTATTGATTTTATGGTTGGGCAAATCTTAAATAATGGATGCAATAGACAGTATTGGGTTTTTATCGTTCTTTTACATACTTTTGTTGTAGAGTCTGAAAGTTATAGTATTCATTGTCCTTTTTTATGTTCAACAGTTCTATTAAATCTTCGATTTGTTTCTCTCATGTTACTATTTTGATAACCTTTTTTCTTTGTGTCATGTAAACACATTTTGTTTGTTAAACACTGCTTTCATATGCCTAATCACATCACTCTTAAAACACAAACAATGAATTTGTTTTGTCAGAGTTTGCAAATTAAATTCAGCAATTACTGAAAAATATTTATACCATTCCTTGTCTATTGTGAAATGTGCAACCAGACCGAATGAATAACATGTCTTACCCGACATGTCAGAGGGTCTTGACACATTTGGCAAACTTTGGCTTTACAAGTACAACATCCTGTGGACATATTGTCGACAATCCTCTTTTCACATGGTTTTGGAACATTGATTTATGTTATTTTCTCTGTTAATCTGAAGTCAATTGCATTATGTTACTGATGAGTATAGTTGTTTCATGCATTTATTTGTGTTCATGCCATTTTAATGATATAAAAATAGCACTTATACTCTATCAACAATAAACTTCTGGGAATGAGAAATGGATGGTTTATTTCTATGTTGTTAAAATGTTAAAAATGCGCATGCAATGACTTTGAGGCTTATTCTTAAAGTTCAAACCTACATTTCGCTCTAATGATTCAACAATTGCTAAAAGTAAAACATACTATTGTTACAATGCAAAGTTTTATGAAATTTAATTCTTATTTTCTCCTGTAATTTTGTACTTTTGTCATGTGTTAATCATTCTGTTGAATTATAAAAGTGTTGTTTTAAGTTAAAATTTCGCAACTTAGGGCCAACATTTATTTTAATATGACAGTATGAAATTTTAATTTTAGATTCTTAATATTATCCTGCCAGATAACTTTCTTTATGATAAATCTTAACAAACTTCATAAACGATTTATGTCTTTTTACAAAACTATTTTTTATTCTTTATTCTTCACTCGTGGTTGAACTTTCTTATAAAAGGGGCTGTAGCTGAAAGCGAGTGCATTCGTATTTTTCTATTTATTGTGTAACATTTTACTGCAGTTTGATTTTAGAAATTTATCTATTCCAGGTATGTGTAATTTACGTTTTCTTTACTGTTCTGTATGTAACTTATTTTATACTGATTGCTGTTAGATTGCTATTACAGGGCTCGACATTAACGGCAGTCCGACTATCCGGGACAACCAAAAATTTGGGCAGGACGAGTAAAATCTGAAAGCACTTACCTGACGGAACAACTTTTATCCAAACAAAAACAGTCTAAAAATCTATCTGAAATACTATAATACTTAAAATAAAGAAAAATCAAATGAAAACGATCCAGGTGTAATTACAATTCACTGTTATAATATTTACCAAAGTTGTTAGGCCATACTATTAAATCAAAGTTACATATAACTATGTTCTTTATGTTCATCATTATTTCATTATTATCATCAGTATGCATTATGATAATTGATCAGTAATTAAATTTGCATAAATGATTTATGGAATGCTATGTATTCTGTTTATCCATGACTATTATCATGCGCAAGTACATATATACGTAGCTATTCACGTTTTATGTATATTTCTGTTAGAAATTACTGTTATTTTAAGTTAAGTGACATCCATTAGCGAAGCTTAGTGTTCTTCCATATTATTGAGTTAATCTAGCTCTTCCCCATCATCGGCTATTTGCTTGTTATTAATATCGTAATAAATAAAGCATTTGCTACGCATAAATAGTCATGGATATCAGTTTGTATTATCACACTTTTATTGACATTCGTATTTTCTATTTATCATGTACTTCGTCGATAATAACATTTGACTGCAGCTTGATTTGTGGAATTTATTTATTCCAGAACAATCCTATAATAACTCCCTCAATAAGTCGCTCGCCGTAGCCATGCGAGACAGGCATATACCCACAAAAAGACCTGTTACATCACTTTATTAAAATGTGTTTAATCAAATAGCCTTTGAAAAGCTTTTAGAAGAAACTGAAGTAATGACTTTGCAGGGATTTGTTATTTGAATAAAATCTGTACTTACAATTAGTGATGGATAATCGGAAAAAGTCATAATCGATTATCGGATCAGTTTTAAAACTCATAATCGATAATCAAATCGAAAATAATCGAAATATCTAGCTTTTTAGTATAAGTATAATGCTGACAGTTTAATTCATTTATACATACATACATCAGTCAAAATTTCCGATTATAATCGATAATTGTAGTTCATAATCGATTGTCGCCGAAGTCAGATGTATAGCGACAATTTTTCGATTATTTTCGATAATCGCACCATCACTACTTACATTTCCTTGAAGAAGTACTTTTAACATTATTATTAAAATGGCTTTCTTTGAAAATAGTTGTGTCTTACACACAGCATTGTTAGAGTACAAGTATGGCGAGTACTTTGCCAGGAAAACTATGTCTTTATTCATGTACCTATGGAAACCCTGACTTGTGCAATGTAAGGTCAATATACAATATGTATCTAACACTCAATTTACATGCACTCTATACCCAATTGAGTGAACAGAACATTAGGCAAGATGGTCTTGGGATAGAGTGACCGAGTCCTGATGTGTAGGTCGTTAGCTTGAATTGTGTCCGAGTCCTGATGTGAAGGTCGTTAGCTTGAATTGTGACAAAACAAAATTGAAAGCAGATTTGTGTTACCTTCGAAAATCTTCATGAAGCCATTCTAAATAATCAAAATAAGATGTTTTGGTAGGTTTGCAGGTTTTCGGATATCATCCTCTTTTAATAATTATTTCTGCTTGCATGAATTTCTTAGTAGGGTACATGACTCTAAAATCCCCTAGACAGAAGAGCCACAGGCAAATGAGTCCTGGCTAATTTTGTGTCAAACAGCACAGCAAAGACCTAAATACCATGGTATTTAGGTCTTTGAACACAGCAACTAAACAATATGTTTCGACTTGCCTTATGTTTCCATTTCTCTATAAATGCAATGATTTTCCTCACTGAAATATTTCTGTCTCAGTCTTGCAGAATATGGGCATTGACTTTATTTGCTTTGAGTTACCATTATACATTCAAAAGCTGATAATAGTTTTATAATAGTAGTAATAACCACAGAACCAACCAGACATCAATTTGTTTATAACATTCTTAAAACAATAGACAAGTGCAATTTCTTTTGTTATTTGGTTACAAACTAATTAATGGCTGGATCAAATTTGGTAGAGAATTGACCTTCCTATTGAAATACCATTATGGCCACCCTCTTGATTTATGGGAGACTTTATTTATTTATCTGTGTTGTTGAGTGGACTTGAATATAGTGATACAAAACCTTTAAATACATTTGGACAAAATGACGGGACAATTTTTTGGCATTCTCATATTGCCCCATTTGAAAGGAAGAATAACGTTGGTAACTCCAAATCTAATATTACCTCACTTTAGTTGAAAGTAAGAAGCCTATTGCTGAAATTATTGCGACACACCTTACTTTCAATTAAGTATTACCTCCCTTAGTTTGAACGTAGGAACACTATTGGTGACATTATCTCGACACCACTAAACGTAATAATATTACCTCCCTTTGATTGTAATTAAGAACGGCAATATTAAGACCACTTGCTTGTGTAGCACGCATATGGTAGCGGATCCGTGGTCCAGTGGTAAAACGCTGGACTTGTAATCCAGGGATCGCTGGTTCGATTCCCCGCTCCATCACTGACCGTACTAACAGTCTTTCGGACGAGACTTTAAAAACCGAGGTCCCGTGTATGATGCTTTACATCGAGCACGTAAAAGAACCAGGGGTGCTTCTGGAACTGGGGCATCTCCTGTATCATGCACTATCCCCCAAAAATCTAATATGACTAACATTCTTCTGGAGGCGTCGCCCATATGGGAAACCGGTGGCGACGATAAATAAACGCAAATAAAAAACAAAAGCACGCATATTTATAACTGAGAACTTTGGAACGCATCTATTCCATGACTATGTTGACATATATGGAGTTGAAACATCCCTACATGGTTTAACATTCACTTTGATTGACTTAACATTTTGTTTTCTGTATACAATAACACCTAACTCAAAGACCACCTCAATATTAGACCAACATTTTCAAGTCCATTTCACTGTTTTGCTCTTTATTCAACCTCGATATTATTATTGCGGTTTTACTGTATATAGCATACACTACAGATAACAGGACAGCAAACAAACCGTATAGCAGTTCGTAATGTCAGGTTTGGTTCTAATGTTTTTTTAACTTATTTATTTTACATTCACTGTGAAGCAAAGCTGAATGAAAAGTTGAGCAGGAAATGTCGCGAACTTAGTACACTGCCACCACATCTTCATCAACATGTTGTCGCCAGCACAGTCACTCTTGACTATTACGCGACGTTTGGTGTGCAAGACCTTGGACAGAATGAAAGAGAAGTTAGAAAAGTTAGAAAAGCTTGATACTTAAAAGACACAAGAGTAAAGTTAGTTAGTGGGTAGCTACATTTTCTCCTCCTCATCCCAAACCAATCCGGTTACGGTGGCTGCGACCGGAACAGCCTTGGGAGTCCTTAGTGGCTACTTATAGCTGACACTTGCCTTAAAATGACATTGTTGAGATCCCCTGCTTGAATGATACCAAGGTAGGGGCTTCAGCTACTATAGCTGGGAGCTGGTTCCATGCTGCTGTAGTTCTAGGACACAAAAGCATAAGGAGTCATTAATATTGTTTGCTATATATAGAAGTGAACGAGTACAAAGGCAAACGAGACAAAACACAACCAAAGGCGAGTTGATAAATTATTGCATTCCTAACTATCAATAGTAACTCAAGTGTACAGAACAAAGTAGTGTAACCTTTACCAATAATCGGAATCGTGTACAATTTATCGGATAATTGGCACGACGTGCGCAATATCACGACTGATTTAAATCACATTATTGCTGCTAGATATACTTCAAAGATCTGTTTTCCGATGCTGGTTACTCTTTGTTGTCATAACGATCGAATACTGTAATAATGATGCATAGATCTTTGTGTATACGATACGTACAAATACGCCTTATGTGTTTTAAAATACTGCAATAAGTCTATGTCGGCAATTCATCATTTTGCTTGTTTATTATTTCTTTAGATTTATTATTTTTAAAAACTAAACAAATTTCAAATGCATCATAATGTATTAAAACAACTATAAACGGTAATGGCTTGCCTTGAAGTTCAAATAAGGGTCGTAGATACATTTTCCCGAAATATCTGCATTATCCAGTGGTTATTAGCAATCCTAAATTGACTACGCCCACAAGTCAATTATCATATTTTAGTCATGTACTTTAGGCAATTATTGCCATTGTATATTAATTACTCGTGATGAATGTTTCCTACATTATATGCCCTACTGATAAACAAGGATGCCGAGGATGAAATATAAACCATAACACAGGTGGAATAATAAAATAACAGAACAGAACATATCTTTATTACACCCAGGTACACATGTTACAACATGGGGTTATGACATTTATTGTTGTTATTGTATAATTAGAATTTGGTTAGTTCTTGTCCAGTTAACATCAAATAGCTATATTTTGTAAGAGTGAGTTTGCATTATTAAAGTAGGTAACAAAACAATAACAATTAAGGGATGGATTGTTGAGAGGGGGGACAGTATAAAGTATAAAGAATAGAATTTACACCCCCCCCCCCCCCAACAAATTGAGATAATAATAGATATGAGCATTTTACAACATGGTCAAATATTAATAACATTAATAATAAGAATAATAATAAAGGTGGAAATGTCTGTGGCTCAAGCATGCTAGCTTACGCACAGCTACACATATTCAATGAGAGGATTATTTTTAAGCACCAGTACATTTTTGTGAAAGGGGAAGCAGAAGCGTTACACGCCTTCGGATATGAGTGAGGAAAGGTAGGTAATAGTTATAAGTCAAATAAATACGCAGATGTTTTTATAATAAAGTAGCTATACAGGAGATGGAGGCATTGGTATTATAGACGGCTGAATTTTTGCATAATACATCCGGCAAACTTACTGACGTTTCTCAATGTTGCATCACTTTTCGATGAGAGCAGTGATTCGAGCGAAACATTATTAAAACGTATGTGTGTTGACGTTTGGTCAAGGAATGATTCTCTCTCAAGTTGGAAATATTCGCACTCTAATAAATAATGTTTCTCTGAACCGACTTGGCCACTATTACATAGGCTACAAGTCCTGTCTTAAACAGGGATTACATCATATCGACCTGTTTCTATGGGTAATAAGTGGTTCGCGGTTCTGAATTTGAATAAAATAAGATAGTCGCTTTCTTCATGATTAAGAAAATAAGTTTCGAGCTGGTGAGTGTCTTTGAAGCTAGAATGAATGAGGCCTTTATTTGACTGCTGCAAAAGCAAACATTGTTTATGAGTGTCGCTTTTTTCTGTCGATGTTTTTATGCCCCCGCACTATAAGGGGGGGGGGGGCATATAGATTTGCCCCCGACTGTCCGTCCGTCACAAATCTTTTGTCACTCATATCTCCAAAAGAATTTGAGCCAGAGTCATAAAACTATACACGAATGTTCACCAGCCTGTGTAGTTGTGCACCTGGGGTTTCATGTTCGGTTGTGTCCAGTAAGTGCACAGTTATGGCCCTTGACTTAGTTAAAATATAGCCTACATAGTATGCAATCTTGTGTCGTGCATAGCTTCAAAAGAATATGAACCAGAATCATAAACTTTACAGGAATGTTAACCTGCCTGTGTAGTTGTGCAACTTGGGTTTCATGTTTGACTGTGTCCAGTAGTGCGAAGTTATGGGCCTTGACTTAGTTAAAATATAGCCTACATAGTATGCAATCTTGTGTCACTCATATCTCAAGAAGTGTACGAGCCAGGGTCATAAAATTTTACAGGCATGTTAACAATCATGTGTAATTATGCACATGGGGTTTCATGTCCGGCTGTGCCCAGTAAGTGCAAAGTTATGACCCTTGAATTATTGAAAATATAGCATACAGAGCATGCAATATTGTGTGGCACATACCTCCAAAAGTATAGGACCCAGACTCACAAAACTTTACAGGAAAGCTCACCAGCATGTATTGTTGTGCACCTGGGATTTCATGTATGATTACGCCCAGTAAGTCCGAAGTAATGGCCCTTTTCTTTTCACCATAGTCTGTAAAGTTGTTCACTTGGTAATTTTGATACACATTACAAACTATGAGCAGGATAATAGCATTTGCTTTTGTGACAAAGGCTGGAAGATGGGGCATCTGTGTCCTATGGACACATTTCGCTAGTTCGATATTCATAAGGCCGTGTCGATGGTTAGTCGCGTAAGTCTA
This sequence comes from Mactromeris polynyma, assembly GCA_032209605.1. Classification (NCBI taxonomy): domain Eukaryota; kingdom Metazoa; phylum Mollusca; class Bivalvia; order Venerida; family Mactridae; genus Mactromeris; species Mactromeris polynyma. The sequence continues at coordinate 35,995,723 of JASFXZ010000003.1, forward strand.
ATGCCTTGTCGGTGAAGTGTAGACCTGTCGATGTTTTGTCATCGGACATTAAGTTAGGGTCAACCTCTGAATATCGCTTTTAAATTCAAAGAGTGTTTTCTAAGTGGTTGTTATAACATACTTTTTATAACTCATGTACTAAAGCAGAATAATAGTTATTCCCTATACACCTTGTACCAGAATAATCCCTTAAATTAGCATGTTGAGAGGCGAAATCGAAACAAGTCTTTCTGCTTCCTTTTTTGCAAACCATATTTTATTGCTTCTTTGATATATATTTTTCCACAAAATCTTTTAAATTGTTTGTAGCACCTCTATAATACAGACATACCATGTGCTAGCCAGCACCCCTCAAACTCTGGCTACGTCACTGGTATGGCTGATTATATCGTTAAGATTAAGTTTTGATAAGCGGTATGATATTTGAAGAAGCCCATTTGTAAACACACAACTTGAATGATTCAATCTTTGATAAAAACGTTGGACTAACAATAAAACTATTATGCTCCATATTCCTCCTCGCTGTGCAATGTTTATTAGTATACATGTATATAGTATTATACATGTATGTGTAGACTTTCGAGTCGAACAGTGTGGCCTTTTTGCAGACATTATTGCAAAGATAACTGTTTTATTAAATATTTGATCGTGTATTTCTAATATAGTTGTGTCGGCATCCGGAAATAGGTCAATCTGATACTTAATCCTGATGAATATCGCCTAATCATTCATAATAAAACTTCTGTTTACAACTGAAGCTTAACGTGTTCTAACCATGGACCAGACAAGCAAACATCAATTGTTAAAGATGAATCCGGCTCATCTGAACATAAAAATTTGAATTGGCTTTATCCAGTATTGTTGTGACATTGGCTAAAACCTATTTAATATAAACCATTGAAATGTAAAACCGATTGAAAAAATATTTTTTTATCATATTTACTTACAGTCAAAACCTGTAAAATTGCCTGATTTTTTAAAAAAACTTGAAGTTTTTTTAATTTTATGATGTTCAAACATCTTTCTTCAATAAATATGGATAAATACATTAAGAGTTCATTCTTTATAAATGCATGTTTAGTGATGTTTTAACCATAGGAAATATTTTTTTCCTGTTTGGTTTATTAAAGAAATGAACAAAAAAATGAGCATAGTATAACATTAAAACGGCAGCCAATTTAAATCACCATTACAGTCAATACACGCATTTGTATAATATACATACTTAATAAAACAATAATAATTGTTTTAATTTGCTAACAGCAAAAATACAGCTCTACCGACCGATATTATTGTCCTATTATTTTTGTCATTTCGATCCTTCTTAAATGTGCTTCTGAAAGACCCTCAGAGCTGTTGGTCAATGCATTTTATATCATATACACACATTTGTTCGGTACAGCATATAAAGCTTTCAATTGATTAATGCACATATGGCGGCATGATTAAAGAACATTATTCCGATAGTCTCAGAGGTTATATCACAAGACATCAACTAGTAGCTGCAATTCAACATAGAACGTTTTAACAAAAATCATCAATTTGTTTTATAATACCATGGTCGACGTTCGTGATGTGATTTCAAACTCTAACATTTAAATGCTTTTACAAACAGTAACACTAATTATCCTGTCCTATCTGTCCTATCTGGGCATTTTAAATGATTGAAATAAATTTTAAATCACTGAAATTCATGAATTTTCTATGCATACACAACTAGTGTGATGCTGCTGATGCCATCAATATATAAATACAAGAATACTCAACCCGACTAACATCTATCAGTTTATTATATGAACTTGGTGTCTATTCACAAGCAAGTATATGTTCCATGTTATAAAACGTATTCAACACCTACTTATAAAGGACGCACCTTTTATTGCCTGTTGGTTGTTGTCATAACGTTTCTCGACATCGACAAGTACTTATGCTCTTAGGTCTTCAAACGTTTGATAAGACACTGGTAATATACAACATCACCATTCATATTGTATATTGAATATTATACTCAATAATCTGGTATTCAAGAACTTCAGGAGTACCATCAAGAGATCTGCAGTACTTAATGTCTTACTCAATGTGACCATTGTCTGATGTTTTTCATGGAATTTCATAAAGCACGGTATGTCACATCTGAACAAAAGCAAACACGAACGAAAACAGCGACAACATTATAGTGTATGTTTGATGTTTGAAATTGTGGGTGAGACAATGGCTCAAGTACTGTTCAGAAAAAACATAACTAAATATTGCAATATGATACTCGCCTTTATTTAAATTCATGGATAAATATACAGCATAAAACAAAACAAAAACATGTATTTGTCTAAATACTCCAGTGATCCACATACAATAGTAGTCACTTCTAGAATACAACAAGGTTCTCCAATCGTTACATTTCGTCCATAAGAATATCCAGCAAACAACTTATGATTGGGTTCACATATATCCTCACATGGTCAGAGACACTAAATAATTATTTAGGCAAAGCAAATAAGATATGGAACTATTTTAATTAAACGCTGTAGAATAATATATATACTAACTATATATATTTATACTTTTATATCAAATGGTATTGTTATGCATACAACACAAAGAGGGCCAAGATGGCCAATATTGCTCACTGTTGCTTTTGTGCGCTGAAGGAGGAATAAGACAAGCATTTTCAAAACTTTACAAATTGGAGTAACACTGTTCAATTGGATAATAAGAGAGTTTTTTTTCTAAACAAGGACGCCGGAATACAAACACAGACAAATGACCACAAAAGCTCACATTATCTTTAAATTCAGGTGTGCTAAAATTAAAAACAACATAAAAATGTATAAACAGCTAATAAAATTCAATCCAGAGAATTGCAATGTGGTCACAGTCATTGATCAAAAACAGGTGTAGAGAACTGGCGTAGAAACAATAAATCATTGGGTTAAGATCGTCGACTACAAACTATTGGAATAGGTTTAGGTCCATCTGGGTCAGTATCCGTTCCAGTAACAACTTCTGTGTTGATGGTATCTTTCGAACTCGAATTTAGATGACTGTCAGATGTACTTTTACTTTCTTTAGATAAGTTCCATTTTGTCTTGTGATAGTTTGTGTCAGAGTATTTCCCTGAATATTTTGCCGGTTCATACTGTTTATTGTAAGATGACCGGCCTCTAAAAAAACCACGACCTCGTCCCCGTCCCCGTCCCCTAAATGGTCGGAATACTGGTTTGGAATACCGCGCAGCATTAAATTCATCATCATCATCTATATGTCCACCTTTCTTGAAATGCGAGCCATAATCTCTGTCACTATTAGAACCGCAAGGTGTGTCCTTGTGGTGATACCAGCTGGATTTGTCATATTTTCCTTGAAACCACGGTTTATATTTATACGGACGAAATTCCTTAGACCTATCCTGATTTTTCTGTTCATATCGATCGTAATTCTGTTGAAAATCGTATTTATTAAATGCACCAGGTGTTCCAGCGTTTTGTGCGTTTCGGCTGTTATACGTTTCTTTCTTGTAAGGAAAAGAGTTGTCCCTCTTTTTATTATCATAATTGTGATTCAAACCATAGTTAGTCGAACGATCGTATCTGTCTTTGTAGAATTGAGAACCACTCGGACGTGTTCCAACATGTATGTCTCGTCTGCCCCTAGCACTTGTTCCATCTTTTCCATTTCTCTTTTCAGAGCTGTATCTACAATATGTTTCATCACTCTCACGAGATCGTGAAGAGCCGTATCTGTCAAATTCGTTTCTCTCATCTTTTTGATGTATTTTATAATATTGTCCCTTGTACTCAGAATCTCGCTGGCGTTTTTCAGTTTTGTGTTTAAATATTTCATTTACATTGACGTTTTTATTCGAATGCAGCTCTTCAATCTCTTCAGTAATTTCCTGCTTTATTTGCTTTGTTATATATTCACAATGCTTCTCAAGGTGCTGTTTAAGAATAGCCTCGATTCCGCCTACATGCTGACGTTGTTTGTACGAAAATGTGTCGCTGTCACTGGCAAGAGATCCGCTAAATCGTGAAATTGATGATTGATGCTGAGTACTATTGCTATTGAAGGTCTTTGATCTTTCAAGTTTATCTATTAAATATTTAGCTCTTCTCTCAGGGTGTTGCATATGTGGATCATTTTCTGGTAAATCTCTTTCATTTTTCTCCTTTGAATGTCTTTGATCAGATTTTGAACTTGTATGTCCAATTTTATCTCTCTTGTTCTGAATTTCGTCGAGTTTTTCCGTAAGGAGATGCAAATAGCTTGCTACTTTCTCGTCGCCCTTTTGATCATCTGCAGTGAACTCGAAAGTTTTTCTGTATTCTTTAATAGCGGATTCGATTTGCATTCTCAAAGTCTCGCGCTGTTTGAATTTTGTCCATTCAATATATTCAGATTTCGGCAAAACCTTTCCTGTCCCGGTGACCACTACAGGTTCCTGTATATTTCTTCGAATTGGATTTGGTTGATATTTTCGTCTCCAAGAAAAATATCCAGTTCCTGATCTTGAAAATGAGGATTTCGCAAAATATTGGGCGCTCTTGTAAAATGGTCTATGATGTGCAAACCTGAACGTATTGGTGTGTGTTCGACCAAACAGTTGACTTGTACGCGAATCTTTATGTCTGTAATCGTAATGTTTATCAGGTATTTTCCGTTTGCTTTCCAAAATCATTGGACTATGTTCGGACTTTCTTTTGCGGGACTGGTCGGACGTTTGCGATCTATGACTGCTCCTACTCCTTGAGCGATGTGAATTACTTTTGCAATCGTCCTTCGTTTCTGTGCTTTCTCTTTTGTGCGATTGTGAACGCCTCTGGGAACCGTCTTTCATCGATGTTTCAGATGAGTGGATCTGTAAGTCTTTTTCAGGAGAGAAATGCTTTTTGGTTGTATTAGATGTAAATGATCCTACATGTTCAGTGTGGTCACGGAATTTATCTTCAATAAGTGCCGTGCCACGTTTACTTATAGCAGAATTCTTGAAATTCGGAATGAAGTAATTAAGTTTTTTACCTAGGTGATCGTTGTCCTTGACAAGTTCAACTTCTTGCGATTGTTGAGGTTCCATTTTAACTTTGTCCTTTAAGATTTTTTCCTCTGGTGATTTATTTGTAACAGTCTTAGTCATAAAACGCCTGTTCTTTCCTGAAAGCTTGGCAAAAACGTCTCTGTAATCAATAAATTTCTTTTGACTTTCACCCCTCTTGTACCGTAAATACTGTTGCCGTTTTAAACGAATAACTGTATGAAAAGGAATGACATCAAGTGTCTTTTTCTTCATTTTCCCATCTCGAAAATGCTGACATTTTTCATTTACTTTAAGGGTTGTCTGATGAGAATTTTCCACATCGCTTCGTATATTGTCTACAATGCAGATTGGTTCATTAGATATTTTATCATCAGATAAACTTCCATTATCTGGATTTGCATCAGGATCATTATTCGGAGGATCAGTTACACCACTCTTAGTATTATTTGGTTCTTGGTCTCGGACATGAGCACTCTTTGGCTGATTATTTTTTTCATCATCGTGACACTCTTTTAACTGTTCTAATTTCTGACAAACAGTCTCATACACGTTTGTGTGTTTAACTTCAACTGTCTTTATCGACAAGGCAGCAGCTGGACGATTTACCTGATTTGTAGCTTTTTCAGTTTTGATTGTTACAGCATGACATTCTGATATCGTGCCTTTATCAACAGTTGGGGGAATTGTTGGAAACTGCTTCACAATTAGCGTTCTTGTCTGTTTCTTTCTCCTTAGACTATTGAATTTCAATCCCTTGTTGAGAACACCAGATTTTATGGTAAGTGAGCTTGTTTTTGGTTTCAGCAGTGATGTACCGGTATAAGGTTCTTTCTTCATGCATTCGAAAGGATAATTCAATGTTAAATGTTTCATATTTATTTCCTTTCGTTTCTCAAACGAACGGTCTAGCCCATTACCAAATGTTTCAAACGGTAATATGTCTGGTTCTTCGCTAGGATCTATAAGGTTGGGTAACTCCCAAGTTTGATCTTCAGCGAAAGTAGAACAATGCTTATGTGGCATTTGTTCAATGTCACTCTCATCGTGGTAGACACTAACATTCCAAATTTGATTTATCTTTGACTTCTGTACGGCTGTAACATTATTATACACCGTTTGTTCACTTGGGTGGACATCTACAGTTTTTGGAGAATCATCTTCAGAAGAAGGTTTTATTATGTAATGGTACATATCTGGCGACATTTCAGTCGTGTCTGGAAATTCTTTCTTTATCCTAGAATCAACAGATTCATTATCTGCAGAAATTTTCGCGTTTTCAGAAATGGAGGGCATTTGAGGCAAAGCACTTAAATACTCGTCATCATTTAGTGGCTCTTGTTTGACTTTAACCGCGGGTTGTGTTGTCAACATGTCGTCTTGTACCGATGAGGAAACTTCAGAACATGAATTTACTTTCAGTTTGTTTGAAGGAACACTAGACAATGTTCGGCACATCTTTTCAGCAACAATAGCTACATCTTGCTTTGATTTTCCGCTGTTTTCAGTAAGATATTTCAAAACAGTAGACAGCTCTTTAAGTGTATCAACAATCGCACTTTTACTCTGAGAAGCATTTAACATTGAAACTCCCTTCGTCCACTCTCGTTGTGTACGAGGTAACAGGGAAGGAGAAGCTATCGATCCTGGTTGTGTTACACAAGTATCGTTCAAATTATTAGGTAAAGTACTGTTACATTCAGTATTTACATCTGTTGCCTCTTGTTTAACCTTATTTACGTCACACGAATTTATTTTGGAAACATTTTCTTCCATTGGCATTCCTGTCGATGTTGAGACGATAGCAGAGTCAATAGCTGATTCAGGACATAAAGTTGCCTCAATCGGAATGTCAGTATCAACACGTTCTATTTTGACCACAGGTGCACACAATTCAGTTATTTCCTTTCTCTGTGTTGACGGAATGAACAAGTTATCAAAGTCATCTATTCGCACATTATTATGTAATTCATGCAGAGAAATGGGCTCAGGTGTAAAACGTCGAACCGGTGATAAAGACACTCCTCCAATAACAGTATCTTGTGAATCATTGTCGTCGGTGGAGTCTGTTCCATGCAGCAGTTTTGGCGATAAAAACGTTCTTTCTTTAATTAGTTCGGGAACTGAACGACTGTTACTCTCTGAAACACTGGTAGTTTCGTTTGTATTAATGGATACTTGGGGCACATCGCTAAACATTTTTGCAACTGAATTACCAATGGTCCTCTTATTTCTATTTGATTTTTGATGTACATAGCCATGACAAGAATCTACTTTTTCTCCTTCTACGTTTTTAGAGCTAACAGATTTTCTTTGTTTCATAGCAGCAGCGGCAGTGGAACCGAGAAATGAACGAATTCTTGTCGCCGTCAAAGTGTCTACTTTTAAATTTGTTTTAATTTCATCTTCTTTCGTAGCTGAACACCTACTTCTACTCTCGATGGAATTGGTTGTTTTTGTTTCATCTTCGACGATCGAATGCGTACCCGATTCACATGAAGATTTGGAAACAGTCGTATAGTCAATATCGCTTACGTTCGCACTGCAAAACGCTTTAGGAACTGTGACTTGTTTAGTTGACGAGTTCCTTACTTTTTCAAATTTACTCTCCACTATTCCCACCATATTTTTCCCGCTCGATTTATCTAAACAGTTCGAATAACATGGTTTGGTGCTCACATGTGGAACACTAGGTTCTGTTGAAACCATGCATTCATTGTATGCCTGTAGAAGTCTTATTTTATCATCGGGAGATTTTTCTTTGCGTTTAGCAATAATAACTTCTTTCATTTCATGAACATCCACAAGTTTATCACGAATCATATTTGTTGAATGAAAAGACCCCATTGGTCTGATAGCAGTAATGCTTTTATTGATCTGAACTGGATTGTTTCCAGCATCTGACTTTGGCTGCTGTATTTCATTGTTGGAGTGTTTTTGCACACACAACACATTATTACTACTAGGCGGCACATTCTTAGTTTTAGCGCGTTTGTCACGCTTTGACGTTGATTTCTCACCAGGCCCTGATAATTTATCGCATTTAGAATCATGACTATGAGACGATATGGCATTGCGTTCTATCCTACATATCTTAGAATCTTTTCTATCTGCACTAGCATGTTTGTATGCAATTAAGATGTCCTTGTCTGTTCCATTTAAGGTTTTTAGAACAGATTGAACTGGTTTGGTTTCGAGGGACTGCGAAACTGAGGCATTCGGTTTAACAGTAAGGTTTGATTCGTTGATATCAAATGACATTTTATCACAGGATTTAACAGCAGTTTCGTTTGAATCACAACGGTTTCCAGCTTCGTCATTTGCCGTGTATGTTTGCGCTGACGCAAGTTCAGGTGTATGGTTTAACATGTCTGGTGCAGCATTTGCAACTACAGGCGATTTACTTTTTTCAATTATCACTTGATTGGAATTTATTGAACATTGACTAGTCTGTGCTGGACATATTTGGCTACTTTGGTCATTCAGTAAATGCTGGGAATAGGAAGAGAGGGACGGTTGATAAACATGTTCATTCGCACATTTATTAGACAAGTCACAATTATTTTCTTGAAAACTCTTTGCATCTTTCTCTGCTACCAGTGTTTCAGAATCAGTCGTTGAAACATTTAGCTTGTTGTTACACATCTCTTTTGGTGTATAAACATCATCAGAACTTTTACGGGTAAACTTTACTTTAATTGAAGAACAAGTATTGTCAGAGTGAGTATTTCCATTTACCTCCACCGCATATTCTAGTACACTTACTTGTTTAGTCAATTTTGTCGCGTTTGGATTTTTTTTTATCTTACTATTATTTTCGGTAGTATCTTTGTTTTGCACGGTTTCAGCTTTTTTAACTGTACATGGTCGTATGATGCCACCTAGTTTGAAAATATGCTTCTTTTTATGTAACTTCGTTTTTGTTCCAATACTTTTAACACCATACTTTCTTTTAGCCTCGTTAATTTTGTGAATTTTACTACCCATGGCGCTGGTTTCACATGTAGCTTTGGCTTTTAATCCATCACAGCTTTTAATTTTAGTTGTATAATTCGGAACAATGAGATTTTCCGACTGTGACAAACCTAATACTTCTGGTTCCTTATTTGTCGAATCTAAAGAATCTTTCTCTGTATGACTTTTATCATTTTCTTCATATACGCTGTTTCTTTCTACTAGGCTACCATGGCTCAAAGATGTCTTGTATCTTTTACTGCTACTCTGTTTGAGTCGTTTTAGTCTAACCAAAGGCTTCTGTGACAGTTGTGGATATACATGCATATATGGAAAGTTGACAACATTGGAAGCAGACGGATCTAATGGTTTTGTAATGGTGATGGGTATTGAAGGGTCATGTGTTGCACAAATTGGTTCATTTGTATGAACTTTTTGTAAACTAGGGGGTTTAGTTCCACATATAGTTTCGTGTGCATTGACTTCGTCCTCTATTCGCTGAAGTGTTGGTGGAGATTCTACCGATGTTTTTTTAGATGATTTAGTTCGCATTTCAAGTATTTGCCCTTTCAAATAAGACTCGATTGGAGCACTTGGCATGTCCTTTGCAAATACTTTGTGTCTCCCTTTTAGTCCTGATTTAGAAAACATGAACCTAAAACCACGTCTTGTTTCTCCTTTAACTTCCCAATTTGACGCATAATCTGATGCACCAACCGCTAGGAAAGGAGTTTCAGTCATTATGGGAATCTTCTTTTTCATCAGCTGTATAATTGCGTATGGTAATATTTGTCGTGGATATTTCACCGGGTTTGAGGCAACATCATCAAACTCATACAGATAAACCTGAAATATTTAAATGTTTCAGTATGAGAAACTCGATTTCAAAATAAATTGTGGTTTCAAGGGAAATAGTCTTCATAAAATGAGAAATATTCCAACATAGTCCGACAAAACGCGATGTAATAGATACAACTGAATAAACATACTCAGTTGATACACAATATCAAACATATAACGTAATTAAATCAGCAGCTATTCAAAGCAGCATGGCAAACTATGATATCAACAATACTAAACACTTTAACCTACATAACATAGGAACAATAGAAAAGACATTTAACATTATTGAGTACTGATGAGCAGAAAGACCATCATTTATTAATTGCAGTAGAATGCACACTGCAGTATTGTTTATCTTCTTTCATAGTGTAAATGCAGTGTACAATATTCGTTTTAGATAAGTAATAACTCGTAAATGAGATTCAATTTATATTTCAAAACACAGTTTGACAATTTCATCGATGAAAAATTTCTCTTCAGTAATCCACATATTAGTTTATTTTGCTGGAATTAAATGCTTTTGATAACGTCATTATTATCACCGCTGAATGCATACACGTGTAGTATAAGACAACAATGTCCGTTACCTTCCTGAACGATGTCAGGAGGCGAACATGAAGTTGAATGTTACTAGAATATGGACGCTCTCCTGGAACTTTCAAGTGTTTGAATATGATTTTTGTTATCGAGGAATTGACATATACACAACGATTATGTACGTACATAGCTACAATTTAACGCTTCACAAATATTCATTCGTTTGTCCACTTGTCTTGCAGACACATGACAATCAAAGCCGGTATTTGGGGAAACAAAGTTATCATCTCTGTGAAGTCTTGGGACAATCGGTTTCGTCTTACCAAGAAATGCCTGCAGAAAGAATACATTGGTATTGAAACTTGACAACAAACTAAATAGGTGGCATGACCTTAATAGCTGTTAATTTAGTTCAATGGATGTCAATTTGGCATTTTGTTAGCAGCTATATACATTCACATTAATGATCCCGTAAGGTTTGCAAAAAAATGTTGGAGTAATACCATCAATGATTTTCAGTAGCCCAGGAAGATATGATATATGTATTGCAAGGCGAAAATGAGGGTCTTACCATTATATAATTACAATTCGTTTTTAAATATTTAATTTCTAGAACTGTAAGATGTAAAATCGCGTAATAATTTTTCAAATAATTAAATGAAGAATCGTACTTACTTTAAACACTACAACATGCGTGGGAGAAGCGTATTGTTGAAATGTCAGATATCTCGTGAGAATATCGTAATGCTGCACTAAATGTACTCCACTTCCGGTATGGCCTAAAACGTGTCTCTTTTTCGAGCCTACTTTGTAGCCGTCTTGGCATATGTCTTTGCATGACTTTTCTGTTTCAACAGAGAAGAGTAATGTGTCTTTGGTCGATTCCGCTGTTCGTCCCTAAATAAATAATAGTTTGTAACGTTATCAACACATGTGCGCAACGTGTAAGCTATCTAATACTGTATGCTAAATGAGCCAAAAGTTATCTTTGCCTGAAATGTCAGAAGTAATCACCTTTCAATGGCCGATAACTCGATATTTCGCAAGGCACCGAATTTATCAGAATATATTAGAAACAAGCACCACATTTCGCTGTTTGGTCAGCGATACTTTATTGCGTCTGTAAATCAGACATGATTTCATGAAATATGTTACTATTACTGATGTGTAATGTGTAATATGTACAAATCAGTCCAAATTGTAATATTCTTAAGTAGTTCATTTATATACATTAGTCACAATACCAAACCAGCCCTGCGTTCAGTTACGGCTATCAGTGGCTAACGTTTTGTGTTGTATCCCTTGACCACCGTAGCACATTGGCTGCACACGGGAACCAAATTGCAAAACGGTACGAAACGATAGGGCTGATAGCTGTAACTAAACGCAGGGCTGGTTTGACACTCATCCTCACACACCGGACAACTTCTCCGATAAAACAAAGATTGGACACGATATATTTAAGATATCTCATTTTCACAAAATATCATCACAAATAACATTCACCGTGCATTGATTTACAACCTACATATTTGTAGTTGTGTGGTTTGCTGACTTTCGCTGGATCAAATATCGTTTAAAGCCATTGAGGATGATTGACAACTCATAAATGCCCTTCTATGGTAAATTCACAAATGATTTGAGAGTACCGTTATTATGTCTATGGGTCAATAATATCCAAAACATATTTGCACTGGCTGGCCAGTTCACAGTTTGTTTATAACCGCTCTCAAATAAACAAATCAAAGTGCCACTACTACAGACAGTACCTGAGCGGTACCGTCCAAAAGCGGACATGGTATTGTGAGTCAGTTTGACCTTACACCACCTTCGTATTCCTAATTTCATATTTGTGATGCGGCCTCGCTTTATGTACATTGACTATAGACACGCTGTTTTTCGCACTTAGCTTACCAAGCCAGACAGTTCCTTTCTGAAATCTTCATACTGCCGGCATACTTTATCGTTTTGAATCAAGTGAATATTCTCTATTCTCCAATATCGATCGTAAAATTTGGGGTCAAAGTTCGTTGAACTGACACTGTCCATCAACTGTGTACCCTCAAATGATTCCGTCTTTATCATTCGTTTTTGTACATCTGAAAAACATAACATTAATATATTTATAATATCAAAACTACAAATAATGTCCTTGTGAATGCACATCTACTGTCACCGTTAGATCGTTATTACTTTACATCGCAGACAATTTATATTCTAGTTTTAGGTAGTAAATAGTTTGAATAGATCCGAGCGCTGTATACACTCGACATCTTATGATATCAAAACGAAGCCATGAAGAACTTTTCGTTAAGTGTAAATTTTGTAACAGAAAATTTGCAATGCATATGGTGTCGAAATTCAACTTTACCGCTAAAATTAAAAGCTAGCATAAAACCAATAGAAGGGAAATGCAAAAGTATTTTACACACAATTCGACACCAACTCTTGCAACCTGGTAGTCCGCTGGACTATAGTGAATTTCGAACATAACTAGTCCCCCAGTTAATGTGGTCCTGACAACATATCGATAGTGACCAGTACCAAAATAACGGGGGGGGGGGGGGGGGGGGGGTATGAAATTTGGAAACAAGTAAAAAAGGAAACTTAGTGGTGTCAATCTAATTTTTCAATCATTGAATTTCATTTTTGTATTCAAAATTCAACTAGTCCCTCGGAGATTTACATGCCCCATGAAATGTACCCACGGATCTACTACATCAATATTAGTGCGTCGGTACAAACACATAAAGACAAGAGTAATTGCGTATCTTCACGTTTTCTTTAAACGGATGTTAACATCTTATCGCCGGAAGTAAGAAAAGTGGATTTAACTTGACATGTAATGTATTGAAACACAAAGGGAGGTAACTACGCCGAGTCTGCTTTTAAAGCTGCATCCGGGATGATATACATGTATTGAGTAGGAAAATCTAAATTACAGGAAAATATTAAAATTGTCAAGTAGAACATCAAGGTTGAATTGAGTCGATTCCTAGTAAAACAAATTTGTCTCAGTTTGAACATAATTAGGTAGTTAGACTGGTAACGCATATTTGTACTTTATTTTGAACCATACTGTCCAATTCAAATGTTTAGAATCAGTCGCCATTCATTGGTATTGTGAAATAAACACACAAGTTCTATGATAACTGGAAATCATATGTAGCCTCCGTTACTTATATTTTATATGCGTTCTAGTTTCTTAAAACAATATCTGTATTTATCCGGTGCGTGTTAAATGATTCGTTATTACAGAAACGTGATAAGAAAACAGCTTGCCAACTTAGATAAAGATTTATGTTTAAAACAACACGGTCTGAAAATTTGTGTTATGTTTTCAATTACATTGAAATGGCAGATATAGAGTTTCCGCATGCATTCCAGATGGTTACGAGATAAAGTAGCATATCTTAAATACCGTTTGTGTGTTTTCCTTTATCCATAACTCATAGAATAAATTTCCCTGGACATTTGAAACCTTCCTTTAGCTAGTAGTTAAGATCAACACACTACACACACGTAAGTCGTATTAAACACTATACTGAAAACGGTGTAAAATTAAGTCGCAGTAAATTTCTATTTATAGTAACGTTATCCGGTTATCTCCGGCTCGACAGTATTGCCGATTTATCTAACGTCTAAGGAATGATTTTAAACGTTATACACAACGATAGAAATATTTAAACTTTAGTGTGGTATACAGTTTGCATTTGTGGCATTGTAAAATACATGTAATTTCAAAAAGCACTCGGGAAAGCACACAATTAGTATTCACCCGTCGATCTGATCCGATCTAGTGATCTATAAACAAGTTTTCCGTGTATGAAGTTATCCAGCTGATTGAACATTACAAGTTATTCGAGTATAGTTGACTAAATAAAATAACAAAATGCTTGGTTGAACTTTGGAATACTTGAGTGTTGTACACAAAATTACCATTGCTATCATTATACAATCATTTCACATCGGTCATCTTCGGACTTTGATAATAATTCCGAAGTTCAAAATATTGTGTAAACTTGTTTTAATCAATACACATGACCAATTAAATAGAACTTTTTGATAACTGCAATTATCTATGAAGTACTTGTTTTAAGAACAAACTACATGTAATCGACAACACAAGAAAATACATAATATATACATAATAATAGCAAAAGCACTGTTCGTGTATACTATTTTGGTCGAATATAAGTCACACGAAACACATATGAACCGTTTATAATAAGTGAAGACTCGGCATAAATTGCTACATCACTAAGACAAGAAATAAGATGAAATTAACTTAGCGAATCCCACAAAATGCTTGATAAAACGATATGAATGTTAACACAAAAATGACAAGTCGTCTATTACTATCGAAAATGTTAGATTCAGAAATGTTATAAAAACAAATATGCAACAATGTATTCCCACGTTTTCTCATACTTTCTCTGCCAGATAGTCGCAGACATATAACATGTATAAATTCCATGCGCGCTAAATGCAGCATAGCAGACGAATTGCAGTAACTGGGCCGTCTGCTTGTTCTAACTCATTTCGTACATTATTTAACATCTAATCATGAATTTAAAACTGAAAACTAGTAATCACCATTTGTCCGCGAACATGTCCGCAAATCCAAAACACAATCCTCCTCGTTTTGACAAAATGCTGGAGTCTCAAATGTATACATAGTGATATAACGTTGAATCCTAACAGCAGATATTACTAACTGAATATATTCGCTACTGCTACAAACAAGAACCACTTATTAACGTTTACATTCACGTGTGCGAATATCATAACGCGTCTGCAGAGGGAACGAAACACCAAAATATATGCGCTCTTCAAACTAACACAGCCTTACATCTGGCGAAGATTTCAGTTAGCCTCTATTTCTTATCAAAGAAAGTGTAAACGAAACGTTTCGTGTTGTAACGAGAACCTGAATGTCAGTGCGCTATCGTTTTGGTAACAACTTCTGAACTTAGACGATGATTATCATTATGTTGAGACAATTAAACGCGGTTCATGTGATAAAAAGTCACATGGATTTAGTGACCCAGTTTAAATTCAGAAGCGGTCAGAGTAATGGTGCAATACAAGTTAAAAGTCCACTGGTTTGACCCCGGCCATTTATTTAAGATAATTTGAAACAAAGCAACCAACTATTGGATTTCATTTTGAATAAAAACTCACAAACAATATTTTTACGTCACACAATAATGAGCTTGTAACAATTAAAATGAAATCGTCTCTTCATTTGTTATATTACCACAAAGCTGAAAACCGCCTAAGATGCAGCATTAAGTTATTTTCTAACGAAAACAGACATTCAATCATTCAGTTTTTCCGACCATCCTTAAATGGTATCGCGAACGACACACATACATTTGCCCCGACTAATCTGCTTGTATCATCCGTTATATATCACCGTTTTTAACAGGTGTATGAATTTGATTTCCTAAAGACAACAGATTGTCTGTAAGATACCAGTAAGAAATATATTCGCAGAATTGTGTTAAGGCTTATCCTACCCCTCACTTCAATTGAACAAAGTGCATTTTTAAGCAGAACATTCATTAGGTTACTCAATATAAATAATGCTGGTATTTATATATATACTAAAAGCCATTAAAAACGTGACCGAAATTTGTCTCTTTCAAAACATGACATAAAGAAGAAATAGTTCTGCATTAATTCACTAACATAATTTCCTAAACTTATTCAATCATGAAATATGACTTATTGGTCCATAGTTTCAATACTTTTTGAACAATACTTAAACATTGGTAACAGTTGGTAGCGTAGAACACCATGTACAAAATGAAGCCTAATTAAAACAGTTGCGTTTTTAATGGTGTTAAGTATAGTATTTTGATATTGTCAATGTGTAAATGTTTAATGATTACAGTAAAGAAGACAGACAGATTGTTAAGATGCGGAAATAAACGCTAAAAACCTCTCCAACCGATGTGATTGCTTTGTTCTAAGCTGTAATTGTAAAACGGACGTACTTAACACGGCTTTGTTCAACTTTGTGACTAAGGGTTATATGTAGTAGCTTGTTTTCGTGGATTTTTTCAGTGATTTTGGAGATTATAAATGTTGCAAATTATCTTGCGAGTATGACAGTGAAATAATTGTAACATCAGTTTGGCAGGAGCATTACTTAACTCTCATGTTATACATCACATACCCGATTTAACGTATCTTATTCCACCTTAAATACATGTAATATACTCATCATCATATCCCCTAACACAACTCACGCCAATTCTAACATATCACACACCCGATATAGCATATCACACACTCAGAATAAATATCACACTCTCATTATGATATATCACACACTCAAAATAAATAGCACACTCTCATTATGATATATCACACACTCAGAATAAATAGCACACTCTCATTATGATATATCACCCACTCAGTATAAATAAATATCACACTCTCATTCTAATATATCACACGCTTAGTATAAATATCACACTCTCGTTATAATATATCACACACTCAGTATAAATATCACATTCTTTTTGTAATATATCACACATGTGACATATTTGATACTAGTATACATTTAATCGCCTACCTTTTATTGTCCAATTTAACGACTCTGGATCCGCCTCGGAATTGGAACAAAAGCAAAATGCTCTTTCTGTTTTCTTTTTCATTTGACTGTTTTTCTGAATAAAAACAATATGTAAATTAGATTAATTAAGATGTAAACAAATCAACACAATTTAGATACTGCATGTTGCGATCGTGGTCCAAATACATCAGCAGGCCATGGCAACTCCTCAAACTCCTCGCAGCGCTTATCTCCCCTAGCCGTCTCTGTACTCTGTTAAGGAAGACAACTTCAAAGGAGACAACTCCTCTGACAAACAGAGATCCATGTAACGGGGGTAGATTGGTATATAACGAAATCATCTGTAATTTAATTTGAACTTTTATTTCATGTTTATCGAGGAATAACGGGTAATTATTATCCGATAATGAAGTAATAGTCAACAGTGTGTCAACTATCATGTTCGTTTTGTATTTATTCATGCATTTTACACACCGAACAACCCTTCCACAACAATTAAAACATAATTAACCCCTAAAAAGGAAACGAATGCACGGTAAGAAATAAAGATAAATACAAAATTAAAACAAGAGCCAAAACTTGAAATGTGGACGTCATCCACTAACTGTCTGACCGACCCTCGTACAGCAATACACATACTTATATAATACAATTTTAAATAACAGAAGACAATGGATACAAAAACATTTATTTGCATATACTTTAAGAGTCAACATAAACATATTCAAGTAGTCATTCATGCAGATCTAAAACACCGAAATAAATTGTTTGAAAAAATAAAACAAATATTTCTTGCTTGTACGAACCTGTCTCGGTGATAATTCCGAACAGTGTGTTTGTTAAAATGCAGGTATTCTAAAGTAATGGCTGACATTTCCCTAAACCCTCAACTTAAATACACATTTTGCGAGGATAATGCAATTGAACTACACGTTATCAGTTACAAAACCATATACAATATGACGGCTATCTGATAATATTCTATGAAAAGGGGGTATTTTTTTTCAACATCAAAATAATGCACCCCATGTTTGCATGAACGGCTTTTAAAATGTATATACTATTTATGTGTACATAGCGCTATTGTAACATACTGTGATTGATATTCGATATCTCTTTGTTCTTCTCACAATCAGAGAACTATGTCAGGACATGAAAAAAACTAATAGCTGTATGTATTGTGTTAGTTAGGTTCAATGAACAAGGCATTCACTCAAGCATTTTGTTGATTTCTGAATAGGAATGCTACTATCTGTTGGGAATATCTACCCGGCTGTTTTGTATTCAGAATATCATGGTAAATCATCATACAGTTCTGACGTCGTAAGAGCATTTTAACAGACGCGCATATAATTAAAAAGTACGGAACCCTTTCAGAGACATCCTTAATACCGAACATTTCACTATCGGGGAATTTCATTTCGTTAAAACAAAAGTTTATCTCTTCTTAAATCGTGGTAACGAACGTTTTATTCGCCTTCATTGGATGTATAGACACACACATGAAAAGTTGATTCATCATAACAAACTCAGATTTCTTTTTGCACACACACATCGATATAGCGGAACAGATGGATTGAATATGTTACTCTGACAAACGGTTCCGTACATATCTTATCACCCATTCTCATCAAATATGCTGACGTTGTTTAAAAAATATGAAAACTAACATTTGAGGTGAAGTTTGTTTAAATAGAATAATTTATTATATACATGTATATACTTCATTTCACAAAAACTCTAGCGACTAATGCATCCGAGGCATGCCATGCAGTACTGGCCGTGGCGTTCCGAGTGAATGTTACCTAAAAAAGATCGCGGTCATAGCAGTCATTTAATCAAATTATTGTATCACCTTGTGTCGATGGACCAACCACTATCTCGTGTGAAAAGTACTGATTAAAGTATCATTCAGTTTCGAGTACCTATGATAAACTTGATAAGTTATGTTATTATCATACAATTGATAAAATATTATTAGGATAACTGTACTATATGATTATTTGCGTCAACATGAAAAGCGTACATGTATTCCGTTACTAATGAACGGTATACTAGTAATTGTCCATGTTAATTTCACAGGATTATAATTGTGCCCATTTCCATTCGATGTTCTCACTTATATTCAATGAAATACATAAATTGTGCTCATTAAGAGAGCAGACCCGAAATGATCTCAGTACCAAAAAATCGTCACATTAAAGCGTCAAATACCTTCATAGATTAAACATTAGGAAAGACACGCTACGATAGACCGGTGGTGACATTCGCACTTCGTTATTTCCCTTCTAGGAAACAATTGAATTCGTGTTGTTGATATCGTGAATTCGTAAAGTTGAACTCGTGAATGCGTAAATTTGAAATCGAGAATTCATAACAAGATTGTGAATTCGTGAAAATACACCGTCAATTCACGATTTCAACTTCACGAATTCACGATATCAACAACACGAATTCAATTGTTTCCTAGGAGAGTAATAATGAAGTGCGATGTCACCACCAGTCTATCGTGCTGTTACGCTCGTTTGCACAGTCACTGCTCTTTTAAGCACGTACATATCATCATCAGATGTCAACAAAACCAGCCGATTATCGATGTTATAGAAACGCGAAATATAGACTCATCGCTTATAGTATGCAAACAGAACCTCGTCTCGTACCATCGCGTATTACAAACAAAGTCATCGCATAAATTATTCCAGCCCGTATCAATTCCAAACAGGACAAGTTATCACATTGAATGGATGAATACCCCATAACCGGGATTCGCATGTCAGTGACAATCACTGTAAGGTAAATCACTGCGTGAGACGAACGTTTCGACTCTTTGAAAGGTTATATCCGAGACAGGAATACGGATGGACAAACATATTTACAAACAAAATAACAAACATAAAGACGGACAGTCCAATTGCTATATGCCTCACTGCATGGCCTTATCCCGAAGATCAATTCAACCGACAATGTAATACATACCTATAGAACATTTTAAAAGCCATCATCGACTTGTTCATATCAGAGCGAATGCACATTATTTTTTGTTATTTTTCTCCGCCAGAATGCTCTCAACGTCGTTGCCCTCTTATTCATATTCCAATATCACATTAACCATGACCAAGGGTAATAAACTGTGTTTGAGACCAGTATTTGGATGCACCTTGTACACTGGTCAATTTTGTGGTTGGGTTTTTAAAAATAACCAATCAGGTATTTGGGTTTTCAGACTGGCCTCCCAACTCATGAGTATACTCTCATATCCATTTGTCAGCGAGGAAGAATGTTCGCAAAGGTCAACACTAATAGGACTATAATTGCACACGAAGATATCTTCAAAATATTTTCATTTATCAAACTATCCATAATGTCAAATAGATCTAACTCCTAACTGATAAATGTTAAGAAAACATATTGCAATTCAAGCGACTGCAACATGCTAGGAAGAAGTCTGCAAAGAATCAAACTGTTTCTGATCGCCATTACAAAAACAACAGAAAAAGTATCCAACAATTATAAATATCAATTGAACATTGAGAGGTGTTGTACTTTTATCTTTTACGTTGTAAATAATAACATTTGTCATGCAGACACGCGGTCGAACAGAAAGTAACTTTCTTACACTGTTCAAAACTACAATTAAAAAAATTAAAGTTAAAATAACACTGATAATATCTAACTACTAGATTGTTTCAATAAATATTTTAATCATTCGTTCTATAATTATAGTTTCACTTTCAGATAAAGACACGTTCGTGTCTTTGTTGTTCTATAAATAGACGCATTTCCGAGAAGTCAACCTACTTTCTTTTTCACTTTAAATCTTCACGATAAGTTGCTGTCCATGAAGTTGGTGTGTTAAGAGAGACATAGTGTATTATCGTTTGATATAACGGATTTGAAGTAAACCTATACTTAATCACGGTGTAAGTACGATTTTCTGTTTTTGTTTCTTTTATTAATTCAAATAAACGAAGAAGTTCACTTTTGCATATTTAAAAGATTCATGCTGTTCTAATTTACAATATATTGGATTGTTTAAGGTATCGTCTTAAAGATCCAATGATAATATTAGAGTAATGTGTGAAAATAAGACAAGGGGAAACCTGGAGTGTGTACATGTATATATAGCATATAGTGGCGTGATTTTCATATGTTTAAACGTATATCTGCGTAAGTGATCGCGTTTTACACAAAATGGGTCAGTCGTCTATTCGGTTTATGTCTGACTTGTAAAGATAACGAAACATGATCAGGTTCGTATTAAGGGAACCCATATACTCAACAACAAAAAACCCACCGACTAAATTTCATCTATAATTTTATTTTTAGTCTAAATATTTATCAAGAAGAATAAATTACACCAGAGAGTTTACATTTAAAAAATAGACAGAAACAATATCAATATATAGTTACAACATGTTGTTTAATATCGTTTTATTGAATTCATATGTTCATGGGGATTTACAAAAAATCTTGCACCATAAACCTCCCCCAGAACATTTAATAAGAGGGCCGTGATGGCCCTTTATCGCTCACCTGAGTACGCTGCCATTCTGACTGAATTAGACTAATGTGCCAATAAGTAGGTATAGGTTCAATAAAAAGTTAAAATGTTCACTTTTGAAATCTCTTTTTAGCTCCCGAGACCTACTTACGCAACATACCGGAACCATTTATAAATTTAACTTTAAAAGAGGACCACATAAGGATCATTCCTGTGAAGTTTGGTCAAAATCCATGAACTGGTTTAGGAAAAGATGTCGTGTATAGTTTCAATTATATAGATACAGGGAACAACGCCCACACCCAGGCGGCCATGTTTTTGACGCGACTGAATAATAAATGCAATCTTGTAAGAGGACCACTAGACGATGCTACACACCAAATATCAATGTTATAAGCCATATTGTTTTGGACAAGAAGATTTTCAAAGTTTACACCTGTGACCTACTTATGCAACAGACCGGAACAATTTATGCAACTTTGAAAGAGGTACACCCAAGGATCATCCCTGTGAAGTTTGGACAAAATCCATTCAGTGGTATAGGAGGAGATGTTGTTTAAAGAAAATGTTGACGGAAGACGCACGATGCACGACGACGGACGCCGGTCATCCAACGATCCTAAAAAGTCACCGTGAGCACTTCGTGCTCAGGTGTGCAAAAAATCATGCATGGTTTCCTGTTCGAGCCAAATTTTTAATCCTTTCACTTCGATATGCAAATATATATGTGTGCGTTTTTATTTATGCGAAGTATAATATTCTATATTGTGATAATAATCTTGTGTCATGTAATACTCTGTCATTCAGAACAACTCTGTTAAAGCGTGACGCAAGTTTAATACTGACTTTTAACCGAGGAATGCCGAATAAAGCGTCTTGTGCTTGACACGTAAACTACATACAGATGTTCTACCACAATGTGCAGCCATATTGGAAAAAAACGCATGTGCACGTTAACTATGCTACATTACAGATAGAAAGTAAAATCCTGCAGCATATTCGCGAGATTACATCAAAACGCCTATGCAGTGCAGACACTAGAGTTATGTTAAGTGTAAGCGAATATCTAGGAGGGGCATATCGAAATACACGTACTTGCATTGGATTGGTTAAATGCCTTGTAGAGTTATATATGCGTAGCATGGATTTAATTACAAGTAGTGACATTCCAATGTTAATGACTTATGAGATTGCTTGGTCTCCAATGAATCTACATTATAAGGCGGTGATGTTTTATTTAACTTGGACTATATCCAATCCATAACCATTATAAGACGTTGTATTCGCTAAATTATGGTTTAAAAAGCCACACTTGCCTCTTACAGTATTTAAATGATATCTTACTTGAATTCATCGAGATAGATTAATAAAAAGTGCCATATATGTTTGTTCGTAGTAAACTATGGTGGCATATTTCTGCCACCAGTTACAACCAATCGTCTAACGAGGTACGTATCAAATTAACAACGTAGAAAATACAAATATTGTCTGGTTGTTAAGTTTCTACGTGTCAAGTTTTCAGTTAATGATTTGTAAGCATGAACAAACGTCTCCAAGAGTACATTAATATCACAGCATGACTGAATAGTTCGGAGTTGTACCACTTTAACTGTCATAAACATGTTAGATTTAGACATTGCGCATTTAATTTTGAAAACACTCCAATACATCATATAGACGAATGTACAATATTGCTATTTACGTATGTATACGATAGAAGTGTCGCTGTGGTGTAGTGGTTAGCATAACAAACCGTGTTCCTCAAAACATGACTTTATTTCAATATTACTACAGCTGGTGTTAAGTGCTGTGTGGCGGATGTAAAAATTCGCCCCGTACTTCGTCCAAAGTGTAGTTAACCTTAATCAACTTTATATAAGTTAAAATTACACAAACATGACGTTAGGTCGCTGTGGAGTAGTGGTTTGCATCATGAAACGGCAATCTGTAGACCCGGGTTGGAATCCCGGTAGCGCCATTGACCGAGTTTTCGTGTTCCTCAAAACATGACTTTGTTCTATTTTTGTATTTTTTGGAAATTATGCGTCTCTTAGGATGAACCAAATACGACAATCAAGGTTTCCTAACGCTTTTTTCTTTAATTCGTTGGTTGTTCGCTGTAAACTCTTAGTAAAATGTTATCGCCTACGAGCCTCTGGCAGGTAATATAATTATGTATGCATCACATTTTGGTGTTTTTGCTCTTTGTATCTGTTTCCAACAACAAACTTGATACGTACAATAAAACCAGCTGTTGTCTAGTTAAAGCTACACACACGGCACGAAACTATTCTTTAACTATATATATATCGTTTTGTAAGTTTGTATGTTTCGTCTGTGGTTAATTCTTCCACTTAATTTAAGACATTCCTTTAATGTTTCAGATGAACAAGGTCAAGAATGTTTTGTTCTCCAAACATATTTCAAAGAATATAAAACAACAGCAGGAGACATGACTCATGGAATGTCAGACATGATTCAGGGAATGTCAGACATGATTCAGGGAATGTCAGAAATGATTCAGGGAATGTCAGCGAAACTTTTGTCAAACGAATGTTGATTCGAAGATTCCATAAAAGGTAGAAGAAATCGGAATATCGTTTTGTTGCGTATAACGTAATGTACACGAGAGATGCAAATTGATGAACAAGGTAAAATAACATGTAACAGAAGAGCAATGTAAGGAGAAGATAACATGAATTGGACAAGAGACTTAAACCACGCTAAGATTTACAGCTGCTGCAGAAGAAACTACCGGTCTCGCTTGACATTGTATGGTAGGCAAGTCGACTGAAAATATTGCTTCCAGTCGATGTTCGGGATGAAGGCGACGTCTACTATTATCTCATACGTGGATACGATGTAAGACAAGAAAGTGATACTAACAGGATATCTCCGAATTGCATTGATGTTCAGTACTTGAGGATAGAGCTATTGTGTAGTTTCATGTAGAGATAACCATTATGAATAACAAAGTGGAGAAGATTAAATGAGAATGATCAAAACAAAAAAGGATCCTTTATCTCATTACCTCATCGAAATAACAGGATGATGCTTCTGTCTTAATCATGTAGAGAAGTTTGAAGAAAGCGCCCGGAATACAAACTACAAGCACATATTTAATGTCACCACTGTCAGAGCAGCCTGACAAGTCAGCAATTGGTTTCAAACTAATTTGTAACGCTTAATATACAATTTAAATATATTATAAGCAATAAAACATGCTGTTTTTAAATGTCCAAAACATGTATTTAGATTACTCTCGAGTCAATATGTTAATGCTAACTTTTATCTTTTAGGAATGCATCATAATTATGTGATTACATTTTCGAGGTTCGAAACCATTACATAGTTTGATTAAACGACGTTGACAACGATGTTTCAGTTATATACGGCGGGCAATTGACCAATTGAGCTTCCTTGGGTTTCAAACCAGTATTTCTTTGTTCTCCCGAAAGCAAAAATGACATATTCTCCATGCAGAATCGAGCCTTAGAAAGAGCAACTCCTCAATATGTATAATCTTCATTAACAACATCGCGGCGAACAATCGCGTAGCATTGAATTCCAATGCGCCCTTTACAGTTAAGCGGTAACACGAAGCACCGTCTGAGCTGATAGTGCAGGTCCATCATGTCTGACTGAACAGTAACAATTACATATTGTATCACTAATTCGACGTGACAATTTAATAAATAGTGTAATGTGGTAAAACCAATGGTTGAATGATATCATTTTGAGAATTACAAGGATAGAAACTATTTATCTGCACGTTGTACATCAATAATGTCATGCTTAGAATATACGACTTGCTTTTTTATTTGGTTTAACGGCATTTTTAGCATTTATATCACGTATACATGTCGGTCAGTCTATCTAATTCGTTTTTCCGAAATAAATTGCCAGCCATTACTAAATTGCCCTTCCGCAAGAACCTGACAACTGCCCCACATAAATTGGGGGGGGGG
This sequence comes from Mactromeris polynyma, assembly GCA_032209605.1. NCBI lineage: Eukaryota > Metazoa > Mollusca > Bivalvia > Venerida > Mactridae > Mactromeris > Mactromeris polynyma. Next base: position 36,021,144 of record JASFXZ010000003.1, read on the forward strand.
GGGGTGGAAACAAATGTCCGTAGTCTAATGTCAAACGTGTAAGGTTATGACCAACCTCACCGGGGAATCGACAGTCCTCTATTAAATAAGCAAACACGCCGGACTTAAATACATGCATAAAATTAACCGCATTATTGTAAACAGACAATTGAGGTTTGCGAAGTAGCCATGAAATTGGTCATAAACATGTATCAAGAGTATGCTTATATCTTGATAATAATATGCGGGAACATCGTTTGTCATTTGTAACCCCGGACTACAGATTAGGTCACATGATCGCCGTACTTAACTGAAATACTGTTGAAGATTGGCTTCAAATGCCGACACAAATGTCCTCTCTGATGTTGCTTAAGAATATCTCGGAATAATTACATCATTTATGAGCACATGTCTATACTCAGTATATTTAAACATGCACAGTTTTAGACCCGCGAGGTGTTTCTAAAGAGTCGTTTTATTGCATTCTGACGCATTTTTACATCTATCTACCAACTATCTAAAATTAGATATATCGTATATGTTGCATAAACATGAAATAATACAGTGTGCAGTTCATTTCTAGTATCCCTATGTTAGTAAAAAAACTTCCTGTTTTGTGCGTTTTTAAATGTACAGAGTCTATATCAATATGGTTATGAATCATTTTGAAATAACGGTATCATTTTCAAAACGTTGTTATGCATTTAATCACCAAGTTTCAAATCCGAGATTGCCATATAAATGTCAACTAGAGATGAGGTAACGGAGACTACATACTTTCTAAATGTACACTGCCTCTGGTCGCGTACACGACGGGAATGACAACCGAGTCGGTGCCGAAATTCTCGTGCACAAAAGGCAACCTATTGTGGAAATTTTAATAATCGGAAACTTAGTTTTTGTCCATATAAAACATTCAAGCAACGAACATTTAACTTATTCTGAGCAAGAAAACCAACCTTCATTTACAGCGATATTCCGTCACATTGAAGCAATATAACATTATGATCCAGACCGATATTCTAGTTTCGATCACATTAATAAAATCGATCCGTTTAAAACATCTTTATAAGACTTGTTAGATATATATTAATTCCTCAGCGTAATGTTAGAATTTTCAGATTAATAAACAATCTAAAACGTCCGTGTACGTTATATAAATCAATGTGTATATATAACAATATAACTTCCTGTAAATATTTTCCTGTAAAATATGTTATGACTAATGTTAGATCATTTATGAACGAATATGATAATATTAACATGTAATTTAGATACAAAATACCGGTTATTGAAAGTCAAAGTATTGCATGAATTTAAATAGTATGTGTTTTATACTGCGTTATAGCCCATAATACTATTCATCAAATGTGTTCAAGAACGGTCGGACCTCGTTTATTCGAATTCATCGGGTGCGTGTATTACATTCGCCACCGCTTCAGGCACATATGGGCGACGCCTCCGGAAGAATATTCATTGTTTTAGATTTTTGGAGGATAGTGCATGAAACGGATGATGCCCCAGTTCCAGAAACGCCCATGGTTCTTTAACGTGCAAGATGTAAAGCATCGTACACGGGACATCGGTGTTTCAAAGTTTCATTTGAAAGACTGTTAGTTATGTTATTGGTGGAGCGGGGAATCGAACCTGCGACCCCTGGATTACTAGTCCAGTGCGTTACCACTGGATCACGGATCCACTACACTAAGGGATTAACTACCGTTTATGTTGTATGTTGTATTGTCCGATTTAGAGAAGATGCATACAATATAACCTCAATAATAAGAACACCATTGAGACCATATAAAAGTGGCCTTCTTATTGAGGTGGTCTTAATACTGAGGTTGATTCTTATTGAGGTGGTCTTAGTACTGAGGTTGAATCTTATTGAGGTGGTCTTAGTACTGAGGTTGAATCTTATTGAGGTGGTCTTAATACTGAGGTTGAATCTTATTGAGGTGGTCTTAGTACTGAGGTTGAATCTTATTGAGGTGGTCTTAGTACTGAGGTTGAATCTTATTGAGGTGGTCTTAGTACTGAGGTTGAATAAAGAGCAGAGCGGTAAAAATGGACTTGAAAAAAATGTTCTTAATTTTGATGTAATGTTATTATTGATAGATAAGAAGCCATTTTATAGTAAATGTTTGCATAATACAGTACTACACACGAGTTTATATTGTGTTAACAGAACAGAAGAACAGAACATATCTTTATTACACCCAGGTACACATGTTACAACATGGGGTTATGACATTTATCGTTGTTATTGTATAATTACAATTTGGTTAGTTCTGGTCAAGTTAACATTAAATATTTTGTTAGAGTAAGTTTGCATTATTATTATTTACACAATTAAGGGATGGATTGATGAGAGGGGGGACAGTATAAAGTATAAAGAATAGAATTTACACACACACAAAAAAGAGATAACACATTGATTTGCATAATCGATAATGTGTGAAGAATCAAACCGAACTAAAATAAAATTGATCAATGTTAATATGAGTTCATGAATATGAAATAACTCCGATACCAATCTACCGTTACAACTTTGATAAATAATTAAAGATTATCAATTGTTATAAAAATTCTTGTTTTGCAAACGTAAATGAAGCCCATAGAAATAATGAAACAATAAAATGAAGCCAGTGTGTTATTTGAATTGTTTCCAACCATTGAGCCAAATTATTTCCTTTCCCTTGTGGCGTCAAAGAACTGCTAGAAAAGAAAATATTGTATTTTTAAGGAATTGTCGACATTCTCTTTTGTCAGGTATATCATGGACATCGATGTTCTATTATGGTTCTGTTTATTACAAACGGTATTTATCTAATCCAAAATTTAAGAAATCTCCAATTCATTTTTTCAATTCAGTTTATTTCACTCATTTCATGCAACTAAAGATTCGATTCAATACATATAAGAGAGAGAACAATATAAAGAATAAAGATGTAGGTGGGAGAGTTACAGTTATAATGTCATAGAACATGTATTATATAATTTTTTGAGTAATACAAAAATGTTTTATCAACCTGTTCGATCCACCTTATACAAACAACAATGTTATCAACAAAATTTATGTAAATCTTTTGATAATAGATTTAACAAAGATACACAACTTTCTGTATTCTATGGTATTGCTATTAATATTTATTACAGATTCAGAAATATCCGTTACCCTGGTAACGTAATTACGCATATTTACGGCCCATAATGTCATATTTATTTGTTTTCACGACAGAACCAACTGAATTTATGTGAAATAGCAGTCTGAGCGAGTATAAACGTTTATTTTCCTCATTTAAAACAACCGGACCCAATGTTTGAATATGTCCACCATTCTGTGACATCTATGTTAATGTATATACATGTACCTTACCCGCTAAGTGTATATACAAATCTGTGTGAATATATTTACAAATTGTACATGTAATTACATAATGTATGTTTAAGCTGTGGAAGAATTACAGATCCCGAAGAATGCACCATCATCGCATTGATTTTTGCATCGATCTTTTACAAAGTAATAAACTCTCTGTCAGAACCATTGATTCTCAAAATATGGCTATATAATTCAACTTCGGATCATTATGCGCATATAATGCAAGAAGAACAGTAGTCAATGAGTAAGTATATAACGGGAAATAAACACAACCATGTACTATGCAATGTTTCTAATCTTCGAAAAATGTGGAAAAATCTCTACTCACAGTATTCGTTGACTGGAAGACAGAACACCACCGAATGAATCAATATTGGTTGTTACAAGATGTATTCATGTCGTCTGCTTGTTTTATCAATTGAATCACCAGGCGACAGTACAGTATTCGCATGTACACGCAGAAACGAGGATTCCATACGAAATAAGTCTATATATAGCATCGGAAAAACCACACACGATACTATATTTGAATATCCACGTAACTGTTAACTGTTAACACGTAATCGGTTTTTTTGTTAACATGTAACATAACACAATATATATATCCGTTTACTCAGTCAGCGTTTAAAATTTACATGATACGAGTATGTCACCGAAAGAGTATGATTGGTGGACGTTATATTTTTAAATATTATATTTACGCGCGTTACTTTCAATTCTTAACGTCTTAGTTAGCCGAGATCTATCCTACATAATAAATAAGCCAACACCGTGAAAGAAATATGTCATAATGTATTTCTTAAATCGGTGACTGTTGATTCACTTCGTATATCGCTGTGAAGTTCAAAGTCAAGTTTCCTGACGTGGCATTAAGTATTCGATTTATTGCTTTAGATAAAATTGATACATCGTAAAGTTTCGATACAGTTTTCATGTCCATGGTATCGCCGCCATTTTGAATCGGGCACCCGCTATGTAGCCACATACTATGGCGTACGATTAGGGTCTTTAATGCACGACCCAGCATTATGCTAAAACTTTCAGCATGATGCTGAAAGTTTTAGCATGATACAGGGTCGTGCAAAATCATTTTTCAGCATCATGCTAAATGTTTTAGCATGATGCTGAAAGTTTGTAGCATGATGCTGAACGTTTTTTAGCATGATGCTGAAAGTTTTTAGCATGATGCTGAAAGTTTCAGCATGATGCTGAACGTTTGTAGCATGATGCTGAAAGTTTCAGCATGATGCTGAAAGTTTTTAGCATGATGCTGAAAGTTTTTAGCATGATGCTGAAAGTTTCAGCATGATGCTGAATGATCATCTACGTACGGAAGGGTCTAAACTCAGTTTTTAGCATGATGCTGAAACATTTAGCACGATGCTGAAAAATGATTTTGCACAACCCTGCATCATGCTAAAACTTTCAGCATCATGCTAAAAACTTTCAGCATCATGCTAAAAACTTTCAGCATCATGCTGAAACTTTCAGCATCATGCTGAAACTTTCAGCATCATGCTAAAAACTTTCAGCATCATGCTTAAAACTTTCAGCATCATGCTGAAACATTTAGCATGATGCTGGGTCGTGCATTAAAGACCCTTATCGTACGCCATAACATACCCAACATATTGATGTTCATGAACATATAGACATATATATAATATTTCTCTCAAAGTGTCCAAAAATGTTGACCGTTTACGACTACATTGTATTTATTTCATTACTGGAACATACATAGTCACATGCATAATGACGTTTGTTTCTAAAATTAAAACAGCAAACTCGCATAAAAAATTCCCCAAGTTAGATTTGGTTTCATAAATATTTATCAGTTCGCTAAACGTATCGAAACTTGTTGTAGCTGATAACTCGTATATTCGAGATAGACATATTTTGACACAAATATATTTGCTTTATATAATCTGAAAGCAATTGATGCAGTGTAATTTTACGAACTTTCTTTATTAATGCGCTCTTCTATATATTAACAAAAGTTATGTACTGTAAAACCTCACCTAAAGACTACCTCAATAATAAGACCACATCAAATTTAAGAAGAAAATTTGCAAATCCATTTTAACTGTTTTATCCTTTAGTCAACCTCAATATTAAGCCGACTCAATACAGTCTATAAAGCAAATTAAAATTTAACAAAACATATGGAAAATGATGCAATGTTTTTTTTTCTTGTATTAAGAAGATTATTTAGAGACGTGATACTGGTAAATATATTTCCTTAGTAAGGTTAAATGTTTAAATGGTCATATTGTGTCTGAATCGGAATGAGAGGAGGTTATTCTACCCGTTCTAAATATTGGGAGGGTTTGTGACTAGCAGAGGGGATTGAACATGGGTCCGATCCTGCTAGTCGTATGGTCGTGTGGACTGAATGATGTATCGAAGTATTAACATGTTATGTATTGCCAGCATATAAACCGATAACTTCTGTCAGATCAAACGTTGTACCGCTTAAATTGTATTCAGATAAGATATCACATTTGTTAAAGGCGATTTTATGAGTGTACACGGTAATGATTACTATTATTAACTTTTTAAATCTTAGATCAATGCTAGTGAAGTTATTATTTGGAGACATAACGAATGCTTATAACTCAAATTCACTATTCCTTTCATTATCGTGTTGACCTAAATATCGGTTATAGGGGTGTAAAAAGTGTATACAACATATTTACAGCGAGTTAAAATGATATCACGTGATTTAAACAACCTTCCCACCATATACCCAATATAATGGATAAATCGAAAATGAAAGCCTTATCGAATTGGGTTTTATACGTATTAAGGTCCAACTAGGCTTCCGTAAATATATGTTGATTTAATGGGTTATAGTTGATAGTTAGATGCACAGGTACCCGGCGAATAATATTCTCAAATAGTCCAAAGACACATATAATTATGTTAAATCTTCTGATATATAAACATGTTTTTTGCATGTTACTACAATTTTTATAATGCAAAGTAATATAACCTGTATGGTGTTTTCATGGTAATATGAGTGTTTTGGACTGGTTTAAGTATATTTTGTTAGAGTCTAGCCAGGGATCATACACCTGTGGTTATATACTGATAACGACATACCCTACATGTGTATGATATAGAGTGGGATTGATCAAACAAACATGTAGATAACTTAAACATTCGTGACTGAATTGACTTGGCAGTTCGATTTCATTTAACAGTGGTCCCGTGTTCACAAACGATCAGTTTTTCGGATAATGATAAAAGTTTTTTTACATAATTTAAGAACGTGTGCTGTGCTATTTGATGTGTATGAATATTTGGCAAATTTCTGAAGAATTTGAATTCAGACCTCATAATTCTTAATAACGCTCTTAAATAAGGTGAAGAAATAATTATATTTTAATTTTCAAACATAATTTCCTAAACTTAATCAGTTATTAAATATGAAACCTATGGTCATAGTTTAATTTCTTTTTTAAGAATGATTTACTCATTTGTAGCAATACAACGGTTTTAACACTTGGAACATAATGAAGGCAAGTGATATATAGTAGCGTTTTTAATGGCGTTAAGCTATTTATATAAATACAACATGTATATGGTAATTAATTACAGCAGTTCAGACCAATTTTCGAAAATTGATTCTGACTGGATCTAAAATAGTTTCAGACATAAGCGTATTTAATTATTTTCTAAACAAAATGCTAAAGATGTGGTCCTACATGTTGTCATAGCTTTTATCATAATTTTGTTTAGGTAATTCCGTGATCGTTTTTGAGAAGTACCATATAAAGTATTTAAATGCTTAACGAACAAGTTAAATACTTTTCAGGATCATTTTGATCCAGGTCGGATTTGCGAACAGAGCGCTACGTGGACGCATAAACCCCAGTGGATGATAAAAAAACCTCCGAAAAACTACAGACGGAACATGACATGTGAGCCCAGAGATCATTCGATCAATTCTTCCGTAAGACAGTTGACTGATGAACTAATCTCCGAAATGTTTACAAATTAAATCATCTTAGTAAAAGTGCTTATATATTTAATGATCACCCCTATTTAAAGGACCAGCCATTTCTGACTTATGAAACACCTACTTTCTGAGAACATTAATTTTACTTCCCGATTCCTATCTTTTAATGCCATGCAACAGGCAGGAAGGCGCACGGTAACCAGTACTTAACTAGCTTGGGGCTAACCAACCGGCCATATCAGTACGGACCCTTACCGGGATACGAACCTTCGACATCCCGCTCCTAAGGCGGATGCACTAACCACTAGGCCCGTGGAGACGGTTTTAGTATGACTAACACGTTGGTGTCAGTTATGACAAATATAATGCCATCATGACAGCATTCTTTTTTGAACAGTAATTGATATGTGCTATTGATTAACAGTGAATAATTATTTCGCCAGACTAAAGCACATCGATATTGTGTATTACAGACGATAAAATGTAGAGCTACCCGATATATTAATTATTCACATGTATTTGAAGAGCATCGGCATGTGTAATGCACCTTATCAACAATTTGCTACAAGGGAAGGAGCGGTGGGCTGACCCAGGGGAATAAGGCCATTTGTCATTTTTTGGGTCTAATTCCTCACCCATTCGCCTACCATTTTGTTCAAATCCCAGCAGTCAGAGGATGCCTTATTTTCCATTTCAAAGGACCTGTATCATTCGGTATTCAAATTTCCACGTGTCGGGTATCGTCCCGTGTATCCCTGCCGGTCACCTGCTGGGGTCGAATTTTGATTAAGTGTATGAACAACTGTATATAAACTTTGTCAGTGAAACAGAGGTAAAATTATTTATGTCCTTAAGATATATCATGCTAGTGTTAATACCAATTACATTGCATATACGTCTTGAACTTTCCTGGCATTGGAATAAAACATAAATGCCAGAGTTCGATGCAATAATTTGTTTGCCCTTAATACCGTCTAGCCTATCCCCTCTAAAGGGAGATAAACGCGAAGCGTTGTAATAGCACGTTGGATCGACGAATTATCTTTCTTACATTGTCGTACGATTATAACCTTTTTAACTCAAAAAAACAAGACTATTTAATATGATATGGAATTCCATATAATGTGGCATTTAAATGTCAACTTTATTGATGTACGGATTTAACTTTATGACATAGTTAACTATTTGCACTAGGCTAGCTTAAATGCATTATAAATCATTCTCTTCTGGAATTTACCTGAAGTATGGGAGTTGATAAAGAAAGTCGGCAATCAGCTTATAATATACTTGACGCTTTAAAAAAAGAAACTATTTGAACTAGTCGTCATTTTGTAGTACCAACTGTCAAGAGCGTGTTACAGTTATCTATGTTTAATTCTTGTTCAAAACTTCATTAAATTCTAGACCACTTATTTTTTATTTCATTATTCAGCCATTGTGGATTTAATGCATATATAGCAAACCAGTTATAAACCACAGTATATTCAAAGCACTGAGAGTACTACGGGGAAGTGCAGCCTTTCATAAATGTCATAGTTTTCAATGGAGACATAACTCGTTTGTCGCTTCATTCAGTTGTTAGATGTCATAAATTTAGACAACAGTAAACAAGACAACGTCAGAGTAAGACTAGGGTTAATATTTTGCCTTGTTTTTTGCAATGCTTTCACATGAAGTAAGAGAAACACTTCTGACAAAAAAGAACACCTTTCCACTGATCTTGCGTCCATCGTAGATGCCGACGACAGTATATCTCACGGCAACAACGCTTAGTCCCTGGTGTGAATACTTTACCCCTATATGGATCATGGGCTGAAATACCGGCATAGATCTAACAGGCGGTGGATCAACTAATGCGTTGCTAATTATATATATATCCCCTTATTTCCGGGGCAGTCCGTGTTTTTTTACTAGTTTTGTCTGCTTGTAATGAGAAAAAACAAGATTGTTTTAACGCTTATACATGACAATGGTTCGTATTAATGATGTTTGAGACTATGTAACAACAATACGTTTAAACTAGGAACTCAATAGGACTACATTCTCAATTAGGAAGAACATTTCTGTACGCAGTTAGTGACAACTATTTATTAAGCATGATGTGTATATTATTGTTATAAAATAGAAACGAATTGAATTGACAATCAAAATAAATTAGTCGGGGATAAATACTTAAACTCGATTCAAACGATCCATCTGTATTCGAAAAAAATATCAAGGGAACATTAAGCGATATCGGTTAACTCTTCTAGCGCTACATGTCATATTCGCTGCAGTCACTCGACACAAGTGCAGCAACAGTGCTAGATGGGTAAGGATCTTAATTTCTTAAAATGATTTTTAATATCACATTTAAGCATTTAACATATATTTTAACCAAAGTATTTTCCAAATCTAGTTTACCATCACTTTTCAAGAAAGCAAAAATGGTTCCAATCTTTAAGAAGGGATCTAAATCATCATGTATTTCTAGAACTGACTAAGGCTGGGTTTCTAATGATTGAAGAAAATCGTTTTCATTCAAACGTTTTAAGATTTCTGTATGACATTATATTGTATATGTGTCGGTCACATGGTGGTGTTAGATGACAATAGACTGGGTAGTGGTCACTTTAGATACTTGGACTTCAGCCATGCAAACAAGACTTAAATTTAGATCCATTGAAATTCAGTCAGACGTTAAATTATGCCTTTGTTTTCATTGCGATTCGAGCATGATGTTAACGGTATATTGATGTTTGTACCGCAGCATAAGAGGGAAATCTCCATATGTATACCAATCCGGGGTATATGTGACTTGCGTTCAGTTACGGCTATCATTCGCGAACGTTTTGTATTGTATCACCGGCTCACCGTATCACATTGGCTGCAAACGGGGAACCAAATTTCAAAACGTTACGAAACATACAGTTTGTAAGGTGGATAGTTTACTTGCGCACCGTGGGCGGAGTTACGTTTGATTTACAGATATTTTAGCGACTATGTTTGCAGTCATAAACATTGGACCCTTGTCTTCTTGTCGAAGTGATCGTGAGGCACTCAGTTGCGCTAGAAATTCGATTTTTGTGTGCTTCTACTCGTGAAAGATTGCTATAGTTTTTCCGCACCCTCAAAAGTATGTTCGGTCGATAATAAAGACGCCAGAATAGTGCCGTTAAAATCATGCGGCATAATCCCAGGTTTTTACTATAGGCTTGTGCGTGGCTCTGTTACGAACGACGCGTGTACAAGTCGGAGTACAGATACATGTATGTGGGGCTACTACTGACAGTACTGCGCAACAATGTTACGTGTGTTACTACTGACAGTACTGCGCAACAATGTTACGTGTGTTACTACTGACAGTTCTGCGCAACAATGTTACGTGTGCTACTACTGACAGTACTGCGCAACAATGTTACATGTGTTACTACTGACAGTTCTGCGCAACAATGTTACGTGTGTTACTACAGACAGTTCTGCGCAACAATGTTACGTGTGTTACTACTGACAGTACTGCGCAACAATGTTACGTGTGTTACTGCTGACAGTTCTGCGCAACAATGTTACATGTGTTACTACTGACAGTACTGCGCAACAATGTTACGTGTGTTACTACTGACAGTTCTGCGCAACAATGTTACGTGTGTTACTACAGACAGTTCTGCGCAACAATGTTACGTGTGTTACTACTGACAGTACTGCGCAACAATGTTACGTTTGTTACTGCTGACAGTACTGGGCAGCGGTGTTACGTTTGTTTCTACTGACAGTACTGCGCAACAATGTTACGTTTGTTTCTACTGACAGTGATGGGCAACAATGTTACGTTTGTTTCTACTGACAGTACTGCGCAACAATGTTACGTTTGTTACTGCTGACAGTACTGGGCAGCGGTGTTACGTTTGTTTCTACTGACAGTACTGCGCAACAATGTTACATGTGTTACTACTGACAGTACTGCGCAACAATGTAACGTGTGTTACTACAGACAGTTCTGCGCAACAATGTTACGTGTGTTACTACTGACAGTACTGCGCAACAATGTTACGTTTGTTACTGCTGACAGTACTGGGCAGCGGTGTTACGTTTGTTTCTACTGACAGTACTGCGCAACAATGTTACGTTTGTTTCTACTGACAGTGATGGGCAACAATGTTACGTTTGTTTCTACTGACAGTACTGCGCAACAATGTTACGTTTGTTTCAACTGACAGTGATGGGCAACAATGTTACGTTTGTTTCTACTGACAGTACTGCGCAACAATGTTACGTTTGTTACTGCTGACAGTGATGGGCAACAATGTTACGTTTGTTTCTACTGACAGTACTGCGCAACAATGTTACGTTTGTTACTGCTGACAGTACTGGGCAGCGGTGTTACGTTTGTTTCAACTGACAGTGATGGGCAACAATGTTACATGTGTTACTACTGACAGTACTGCGCAACAATGTTACGTGTGTTACTACTGACAGTACTGCGCAACAATGTTACGTGTGTTACTACTGACAGTACTGGGCAGCGGTGTTACGTTTGTTTCTACTGACAGTACTGTGCAACAATGTTACGTTTGTTTCTACTGACAGTGATGGGCAACAATGTTACGTTTGTTTCTACTGACAGTGATGGGCAACAATGTTACGTTTGTTTCTACTGACAGTTCTGCGCAACAATGTTACGTTTGTTTCTACTGACAGTGATGTGCAACAATGTTACGTGTGTTACTGCTGACAGTACTGCGCAACAGTATTTCGTGTGTTTCTACTGACAGTGATGGGCAACAATGTTACGTTTGTTTCTACTGACAGTGATGGGCAACAGTATTACGTGTGTTTTTGCTATGCAGTCATAGTCATTTTCGCGGCGATAGTGAGAATAAATGAAACGTTTTATTCTTATTATGTCTGGCAGTTTATGAGGAATTAGAAATAAACACAATTTGACCATTTACTTTCTTCCATCTGCCTGTAATGTTGCTTCGATATCTGTAGTTAAGATTTATTTAGAACTTTATACAATTTAATATATGTTTACCGTAGGACCACTGAATAGTATTACTGCTCTAACTGCCGATTGTAGTATACTGCTACTTAAGGAATCCGGTTAGTGCCACAATGAATGTCATACGAAAGAACGAACGACATTTGAACACAGGAATGTCGCGCTAACGAACTTTCGTGTTTCGCGCCTTTAGCACGAAATGTCACGGTAAACATCTTGCGTCGCTTCGCATGTTTTGTGTCGTGTTCAGTGTGGCACTAACCGGATTCCGTAGCTACTAGTGCTTACTTCACATAGAGGTTTGTTATTGTATAATTGTCGTACAGGAATGTTGTTACACCACCATTTAGTCAGAATACCGAATTACGTCGAATACATAATTCAAAACAATTTACAAACACAATGTAATTTGAACATTTTGAACCAGGGTCAGCTAGCAGCGATCACGTTTGTATTGAACAATTTTCCATCAAATCACACGTACTAGCGTTATGGGTTAATTTGAACGATAAATGTCATACTGATAGTGCAATTCTAGTTGGAATTTCAAAAATGAACGACAAGCATAATAATTATCACGCAACTCTGTAATGAATGGAAATGTCAAGGACACCATAACGTTTCAATGTCTTTGAAACTTTATATTACTTGTGAAACGGGTTTGGAATAACATGATAATGTTTCATATGATCTTTGTGCCTAGCAACAATAATCGGCACGTGCGAATGATGTATGATATAGTCCGTCACACTTCCGGTCAGTGTCCGCCGCATTGATCCCTTTCCGCGACAACCCACTACAATGAAATCTGCCTGTTTCTGGTCAGCCAGATTGACCAATGCTTGTCCGGGCTCCCCATGAACACGTTCTATCATACCATCAATCTATAAAATAATATTCATAAAAAAAACATTAATACAGTAATACATCAACTTTGAGACCCCTAAAATTTCAATATGAATCACAGTGGTCTCTCAGAGTACTGATACCTATATATGTCCTTATGTATGAGCAGTTTTATGCTACTTCAAGCTATTTTATCTTTTGATATAACATACTTGATATTGACAATTTTCTGAAAAGATTTTAGAGCGAAAAGGCTAACGCAGGTGTTTAATGGGTAAAAAACAAGACTGAGGTGATTATAGCCGTGTTTATATAGTGTAATAGTGTAACCGTCAGTTTATTCAAAAATCCAATATCACGTGGCATGAATTAAGACATTAAGGCACCACAAGAAAGACAAGGGCAGTCAGGAATTTGCAGGGTTATTTTAGCGACACGTGGCTATCGCTGGTTACGAAAATACACATACTGTTGAACAAACTAGTGTGTCTGGCTTTCCAATTAATACAAAACGTTCCACCCGAAATAAATTGACAACTTGGATTGCGTGTACCAGAGAAGACAATCAATATAGTTTCCATCATACGTCAAAGCAGCATTACTTATTTTATGCAATATTACTGTATGTAACCTATTTTGTTATTGTTATACTTTACTATGTGAACATACAATCTACGCTAATCAGCTCCTAAATGCTGTCTGTTTTTTTGGTATATCCTGTCATTGAACAGCGGCATTGTGATTTTGTTCGAGTGCTGTATAACTATCGCTTTCAAGGAATTTTCATGCCGATTTATTTATTTCGTACGAATGAGTAGTTGCTATCTTGTATGTATTTTTTACAATAAAATGATAACTTGTAAACTTATGTTATTTTATTGCATAAGCAGTATAACATCATCTGATTTTACATTTTCTTACATGTAATGCGAAGTAAAGATACGTTCGAACTCGTTTCAAGACAATGACATCTTATCATTATTTATTATTTTGAATAGCTTGGCAATAAAATGCATATGTACGTTGACATTTTTTTCTATGCCTACATTATAATTTTTTCAAATCAAGATAAACATAACTCAATTTGACATGGTGACATTTGAAGTCACACCAACTTTGAGAGGAACAGAAGCGTGACAGACAGTTGTTAGATTCGCAATTCCTCAAAGATAAAGTGGTGAAAATGATAGCTTCATGTTCACAATTTCATGAATATCGAATACAAACTGACCTTCTTATTACCGAAAGTATAAAAAATGATAAACTGGCATCTCAAGTAAATCAGCATCATTATATTAACCTTAAGTTTATAGGATAGTCTTTAACTAAACACCTTGTAAGGTAATAAAAACTCCGAACAATTCTAAAGATGTACGGATCGTTCAATATCGAACCATTTCATTGTTCGTTCTGTGTTAACATTGACACGAAAAAATCAGTTTGTAGAATTGTGTAACCCTTCTGTGCATGATTCGTGACTAACGCGATGCTACGATAAAAACCAGGGTCCTTCACATGGGGAATAATTTCTCAATCTTGATAATACGAAATCTGAATACAAAAAGGGTAATTCACAAACAAAATGTCGTAAATACTAGCCGATTGCCACTATTGACTATACGATAATGTACTATACGATAATGTACTATACGATAATGTACTATACGATAATGTACTATACGATAATGTACTATACGATAATGTACTATACGATAATGTACTATACGATAATGTACTATACGATAATGTACATGTTTACCTTCAGTGACTTCAATTTTTGCTCAATGACGTTCACCATCTCTTCAGTCCGTTTCTCCTCTTCATTAATTTCGTGAGTCAGCATGTTCATCATCGTGTCTCCAGATACCATTGAAACAGCTGAAATATATAAACAATAATTGTCCTTAGCTTAGTGTTTCCCAAGCGGCAAACTTACCACTTGTATTCCAATTAACGACTTTGCATCAGCTGAGTCTTCGGTATGTCTTGACAAATAAAACAAATATTGCCTGAGGATTGGGTAAAGTAATTACCTTTTTACAAAGCGTGAAGGTTACGATAAAGAGAGAGTTCCCTTGACGGACAAAAAAAACAATAACACCTTGGCTTACTTATGAAGTGGAGCAAATTTGCGCCTGGTTAATTAAAAATGACATCGTTATCTAATTCATATATCAATATGTATGTATTTTTCAATATGTGCCTTCAATATGTGTTTCTTAAATTAAATTCGCACTGCAAGCCTTCCGAGAACATTGTGAAACTGAAAATGGCTTTGCGGACACACGGTAAAGTATCGCACAGAACTTAATTCAGTGCTCACAAGAACAACATAATCCATTCATCTTAAAGCAATAATGACAACTGTGGCAATCCAATTTCGCATAATAAGAGTAAGTTATTGTGAAGTTATATGGACATAAAGACATTTTAAAGGCCACAGAAACGAAAGAAATAATAGTGAGTGTCACGATCAGCTGTATACTAGTAAGTCCCTAGCGGCATATAAAGTAGAGTTTGTGTGCTCATAATACTCATGTTAATTGGAATAGATGAATCGCGGATACGTAAACAGACAAAGACGATTTATGTCTCCTCAAAGACATAAGCTGTTTGAAGATATACAGACAGTTAGCATTACAATGTCAATAATCTAGTACAAGCACATATCCATTACATTATTTAGTCCTTTCTTTGGACACATAGTAGACATCAAGCTTGGCTTCGGAAAATGAGAGGATAATTGGAACAAATAGAATGTTATGCAGAAGTTGCAGACAGCGGAAAAAGTGAAGTTAATTTGAGATAATAATACACTTCATTAGTGTTGTATATGCATATTCTAATTCAGTTGGTTCCTTTCACCATCGTCATCGACATCGGTCCGTCACACATCATCGTAATCCCTATAATCATCAGACTTATCATTATCAGAAGTATAGTCATCGTTCTTGTTGTTAACATTACCAACATCATCTATGCATCTAGACGTTACTAGTATACAATTTCAGTTTATTTGAACAGCGGTCCGACAAAATGGAAAGTTAATGGCGCAGGCAGCACGTATATTACAATCTATTAGTAAGACTGGTAGTGAAGATATGAGAAATTGTTTATCATGAAGCCTGAAGTGTCTGTGATAGCATTTAGAAATTCTATGACAATGCTTATCAATACTCTTGCCAAACCATCACAGATATATTCTCGTAGGTATGAATATGTAAGCGGTGATTATTTATCTTTAAATTTAAGATCTGACCTTAACAGTGAATTAAAAATAACATTACCATTGTCGCCCCATTGTCATCAGCAAATATCGTCATACACGACTAATGCCTTTGAAAATGTTGAAATATTTACTCACTTGTTTGTCATTATTAGCGAATGTTAACAATTTGAAATTAGAATAGAAATTAACTCAGGATTAATGTATACACTGTTTCAGTTTTGAAGCTGTAGATCTACCTCTGGTAGTAGAATACTTTGTTTATCAGTCAAAACTAAGAATGTTTGGGATATTTACAAGTTGGTCTGCTGGTATAGCAGTAATCACACAAGACTGGTAATATCAAGGCACCGAATCCCCTGCTGGTATAGCAGTTATCACAGAAGACTGGTAATATCAAGGCACCGGGTCCCTTGCTGGTATAGCAGTTATCACACAAGACTGGTAATATCAAGGCACCGGGTCCCCTGCTGGTATAGCAGTTATCACACAAGACTGGTAATATCAAGGCACCGGGTTCCCTGCTGGTATAGCAGTTATCACACAAGACTGGTAATATCAAGGCACCGGGTCCCCTTCTGATATAGCAGTTATCACACAAGACTGGTAATATCAAGGCACCGGGTTCCCTGCTGGTATAGCAGTTATCACACAAGACTGGTAATATCAAGGCACCGGGTCCCCTTCTGATATAGCAGTTATCACACAAGACTGGTAATATCAAGGCACCGGGTTCCCTGCTGGTATAGCAGTTATCACACAAGACTGGTAATATCAAGGCACCGGGTTCCCTGTTGGTATAGCAGTTATCACACAAGACTGGTAATATCAAGGCACCGGGTACCCTGCTGATATAGCAGTTATCACACAAGACTGGTAATATCAAGGCACCGGGTCCCCTGCTGATATAGCAGTTATCACACAAGACTGGTAATATAAAGGCACCGGGTACCCTGCTGATATAGCAGTTATCACACAAGACTGGTAATATCAAGGCACCGGGTCCCCTGCTGATATAGCAGTTATCACACAAGACTGGTAATATCAAGGCACCGGGTCCCCTGCTGATATAGCAGTTATCACACAATACTAGTAATATCAAGGCACCGGGTTCCCTGCTCGATCCATACTTAATTTTCTTACAACGCCACATTGATATTCGGTATACAAATGTACGCCTAATATTTTCTTAAATCATCTCGGTATCCTTTCCGTGTCTTAAGCTACGTGACAAATGTACATATATCATTTGCTTGAGGTGACTAATAGGTTCGCTGATATGTGACTCATAATGAAAACAGTTCATTTTGTTTAAATGACATTGTTTTAATAAGCGTAAAAGGCGTTTACCATCATAGTACAACCAAAGACAAACTACGTCACAGCTTATTACGCCGTCGCTATAACATAAACATATATTTAAGATCAATTGTGATGAAATCGTTATGCCTGTTGAATATCCTGGAAACAATGGTACTGACGTTATGAAAATAGGGGTAGTGAAAGAGAGATTAAGTTGTTACAGGGAACGCCACATACATAAGGCAATACCTCCCCATCAGATACCAGGGAAACAACAATCTACAAAACATTTGGCATTGAGGACGTGAAAGGGTTAACATGTATGGGAAAAGAGGAGCAAAGAGAGGTCTGGCCCACCATCAAAAACGTATGGAGAATATAGGGGGACAACAAGGGAATAAAGGGTTGAATGGATGGAATATATTTGCGGAATGAGTGGGTGTAAGGGTAAACATGTACGGGATTAGGTGAAACATGTACACAAGTGCAGCAGTAATACAGCTCAGATCACGAACTATATGCTGTACTATTTTATGTTCATATTTGTGAACGTCCTTATTTAATGGTGGAAAATGCTGAACAGAGAAGTACACATTTTCAAAACTTCCCTAGATAGTTTGTTAAGACTGCAATAATATCATTCGGATAATTGATATATAGGGATGTATTTCCAGGGGACTGGGCATGAAACAATCACATAAACAAAAATGATTTCTCAAAGAAAATAATTGATTACAATTAACTCCCTATCTTTGCATGCATACACATATTTTGGTTGATAAGGGAACAGCATGACTGAATTGCACATATATTAATGTAAAGTAAGGAACGTGAATAATGAACGTAAATGTCATAGCAAAACTCCGGTTAGTGATGCAACTCTGATTAGACGTGAAACAAATCATTCTAAACCATTTTTATGATTGCACACAACAAAATGAATGGGTATTGTAGCTGCATATAGAAGCATGCATCGTAGCAATTGAGACAATCATGTGTAGATTGCAACAAGGATGCCTTATTTAACACATACATTACTTGACTAATGAGCACACGTGCTGATTCATATAAAAGCAGCACTAACACGTCTGGAAATGCCAAAGATAATAACTCTTGTGAACATGATAATGTAATCTGTCCACAATATATATGAGTTATCAGTTTGTAGCCCACATTAATAGGAAAGTACACAGACTTAAAGATGAATGCAATAATTAAAGAACGTTATGAATCTAAGTTCTCGTAAAAGTCGATTGATACATAGCATGACTGGACCTACAGAAACGTGCTAATAGAACGATTTTGCTTTAGTAGAAAATAAACACACCATTTATTCAACAATAAAAAAAACATTATTGGTTCCTACTACCAAATTGACATGCCGTCGAATTGTTTAGACTACGTCTCCAGTGTTTGTCCAAACAATTTCTGTGAAGTAACTAGATATAAGGTTGTTCTCCATATTTCCCATTATGTTAAGTGTTTTTAAAACATCCCTTGAAGTATATTCTCCCTTCCCTAACTTTTATTTTCTTTTCCACCTTTTCATACATGCATGGGATATGGGATATGTATGGGTACACACTGTGTTTTAATTGCTTCTAGTAATGAATTTGGCTGTTACTGTGTTACCAATGTGGCTGTTTCTGGGTTGTAAATATAGCGATTTATGTGTCGTGAATGTAGATGTTCCTGTGTTATGAATATAGCGATTTATGTGTCGTGAATGTAGATGTTCCTGTGTTATGAATATAGCGATTTATGTGTCGTGAATGTAGGTGTTTCTGTGTTGTAAATATAGCGATTAATGTGTCGTGAATGTAGATGTTCCTGTGTTATGAATATAGCGATTTATGTGTCGTGAATGTAGATGTTACTGGGTTGTAAATATAGCGATTTATGTGTCGTGAATGTAGATGTTTCTGGGTTGTAAATATAGCGATTTATGTGTCGTGAATGTAGATGTTCCTGTGTTATGAATATAGCGATTTATGTGTCGTGAATGTAGATGTTCCTGTGTTATGAATATAGCGATTTATGTGTCGTGAATGTAGGTGTTTCTGGGTTGTAAATATAGCGATTTATGTGTCGTGAATGTAGATGTTCCTGTGTTATGAATATAGCGATTTATGTGTCGTGAATGTAGGTGTTTCTGTGTTGTAAATATAGCGATTTATGTGTCGTGAATGTAGATGTTCCTGTGTTATGAATATAGCGATTTATGTGTCGTGAATGAAGGTGTTTCTGTGTTGTAAATATAGCGATTTATGTGTCGTGAATGTAGATGTTCCTGTGTTATGAATATAGCGATTTATGTGTCGTGAATGTAGGTGTTTCTGTGTTGTAAATATAGCGATTTATGTGTCGTGAATGTAGGTGTTCATGTGTTGTAAATATAGCGATTTATGTGTCGTGAATGTAGGTATTTCTGTGTTGTAAATATAGCGATTTATGTGTCATGAATGTAGATGTACCTGTGTTGTAAATATAGCAATTTATGTGCCGTGAATGTAGGTGTTTCTGTGTTGTAAATATAGCGATTTGTGTGTCGTGAATGTAGGTGTTCATGTGTTGTAAATATAGCGATTTATGTGTCGTGAATGTAGGTGTTTCTGTGTTGTGAATATTGAGGTTTCTATGTCGTGAATGAAGGTGTTTCTGTGTTGTGAATATTGAGGTTTCTATGTCTTGAATGAAGGTGTTTCTGTGTTGTGAATATTGAGGTTTCTATGTCTTGAATGAAGATGTTTCTGTGTTGTCAATATTGATGTTTCTGTGTATTGAATGTAGGTGTTTCTGTGTTGTGAATATGGATGTTTCTATGTCTTGAATGAAGGTGTTTCTGTGTTGTGAATATTGAGGTTTCTTGGTCTTGAATGTAGGTGTTTCTGTGTTGTGAATATGGATGTTTTTATGTCTTGAATGAAGGTGTTTCTGTGTTGTGAATACGGATGTTTTTTATGTCTTGAAAGTAGGTGTTTCTGTGTTGTGAATATGGATGTTTTTATGTCTTGAATGTAGGTGTTTCTGTGTTGTGAATATGGATGTTTTTATGTCTTGAATGAAGGTGTTTCTGTGTTGTGAATATGGATGTTTTTATGTCTTGAATGAAGGTGTTTCTGTGTTGTGAATATGGATATTTTTATGTTTTGAAAGTAGGTGTTTCTGTGTTGTAAATATGGATGTTTTTATGTCTGGAATGTAGGTGTTTCTGTGTTGTAAATATGGATGTTTCTATGTCTTGAATGAAGGTGTTTCTGTGTTGTGAATATTGAGGTTTCTGTGTCTTGAATGTAGGTGTTTCTGTGTTGTGAATATTGAGGTTTCTATGTCTTGAATGAAGGTGTTTCTGTGTTGTGAATATTGAGGTTTCTGTGTCTTGAATGTAGGTGTTTCTGTGTTGTGAATATGGATGTTTCTATGTCTTGAATGAAGGTGTTTCTGTGTTGTGAATATTGAGGTTTCTGTGTCTTGAATGTAGGTGTTTCTGTGTTGTGAATATGGATGTTTTTATGTCTTGAAAGTAGGTGTTTCTGTGTTGTGAACATGAATGTTTTTATGTCTTGAATGAAGGTGTTTCTGTGTTGTGAATATGGATGTTTTTATGTCTTGAATGAAGGTGTTTCTGTGTTGTGAATATTGAGGTTTCTGTGTCTTGAATGAAGGTGTTTCTGTGTTGTGAATATTGAGGTTTCTATGTCTTGAATGTAGGTGTATCTGTGTTGTGAATATGGATTTTTTTATGTTTTGAATGAAGGTGTTTCTGTGTTGTGAATATGGATGTTTTTATGTCTTGAAAGTAGGTGTTTCTGTGTTGTGAATAAGGATTGTTTTTATGTCTGGAATGTAGGTGTTTCTGTGTTGTGAATATGGATGTTTCTATGTCTTGAATGTAGGTGTTTCTGTGTTGTGAATATTGAGGTTTCTATGTCGTGAATGTTGGTGTTTCTGTGTTGTGAATATTGAGGTTTCTATGTCTTGAATGAAGGTGTTTCTGTGTTGTGAATGTGGATGTTTTTATGTCTTGAAAGTAGGTGTTTCTGTGTTGTGAATATGGATGTTTCTGTGTCGTGAATGTTGGTGTTTCTGTGTTGTGAATATGGATGTTTCTGTGTCGTGAATGTTGGTGTTTCTGTGTTGTGAATATGGATGTTTCTGTGTCGTGAATGTTGGTGTTTCTGTGTTGTGAATATTGAGGTTTCTATGTCGTGAATGTTGGTGTTTCTGTGTTGTGAATATTGAGGTTTCTATGTCGTGAATGTAGGTGTTTCTGTGTTGTGAATATTGAGGTTTCTATGTCGTGAATGTTGGTGTTTCTGTGTTGTGAATATTGAGGTTTCTATGTCGTGAATATTGAGGTTTCTGTGTCGTGAATGTAGGTGTTTCTGTGTTGTGAATATGGATGTTTCTGTGTCGTGAATGTTGGTGTTTCTGTGTTGTGAATATGGATGTTTTTGTATCGTGAATGTAGGTGTTTCTGTGTTGTGAATATGGATGTTTCTGTGTCGTGAATGTAGGTGTTTCTGTGTTGTGAATATGGAGGTTTCTGTGTCGTGAATGTAGGTGTTTCTGTGTTGTGAATATGGAGGTTTCTGTGTCGTGAATGTAGGTGTTTCTGTGTTGTTTTTGGCCCAAATGTGTTGAGTTGTGAAGAATGAAATTATGCATTAAAATGTGAATGATATGTGGTATATCCTGCTCGACTGTCTTCCTTCATTGTTAAGACGTACTTAGAAGGAGATGTTTTGTGAATTTGAGTCCCAGTCAGCTTATCGTTGTTCAAACGGAACTTAATGTTTCATTCTCCATTTTAAGAACTGCCAATTTGCCTCTTAATCATAAGGAAAGTTACCTCCGATATAATAATTATTGGGTGCAAATTGTTCATCGTTTCCAAAGGAGAAATAAAACGCGCACTATCTGTATTATCGCCATACGCATACAAAACATACATCCATCTAAAATCTCAAAGTTTGCGCTTATAGTTTTCAAATTGTTTATGTGCGAGTTAAAGTGCAATATAGGAGCAATGTGAACAACTAAATGTCGTGCTTAAATATATTTATATTGTCTGAAGTTCTCCGTGTTTATTGCTTAAACATTAAACGTTTACATTATTTGTCTGCAGACGCCAAAAACAGGAAGCGCTTATTCATACCAGGCAACTGAAAGCACTATGTTGAGAAAGAATATTCTCTTGTAGCATCGGGAACTTATTGTGCTGTACAAATTGTAGAAGTATCAAAGCGCTGAGAGGAGCATTACGATATGATTATTATTTTATCCGACTTTTAAACAATTCGGTCTCTACCAGTCGGTACCCAATACAAAGGTTACACACACTGACTTGAAAGTGAAACGCGTTTCAATAGTGCTAAGAGGTTACCATTTATAAACACTTTTTCTATTAACATTATAAAGTAGGTTTTATTACGTTGTTGCTTTAAATATTAAACATCTATTAGCTCTAACATCCTGGTTATGTTAAGTTGCTTAGTTCATTATTTAGAATACATTGAAGATAAGCACGCGGCTATTGGGTGACTGTGCTGGTTGGGTTTAAATCATGAATGTAGAAATTCTTTGGTCGGCATTATGTTTACTTTAATTGAACTGTCGATGCAAATCATGTTAACGTTCTGCTAAATTAATGAGTACGATCACTTCAATACATTTTGTTTTGTCATCCGAAATTAGTTTCACCGATTTCAGCGCATGTACCTCAATACGTGTTTTAATTTATACATGTATCTATGCAAATTTGTATTTTAGGGTTTAACACTTGCTACCACCAGCATTACTCGACTATCAACCAGAACTTAGTTGTTCCTATGCAAGCTACTGACAACCAACTCCTTAATAGATTTAACTGATTGTTATATAGCTATACAGTATGTGCTATATTTATTGCGAGCCCGTCCGGCTAGCTCAATTGGCAAAGCGCTAGCCTGTCATTCATGAAATCCGGGTTCGATCCCCGGGTTGGCCAGGTTATGTTCTTCCGTGACTTTGGCTTAAGTCATTCATATTCTCGTCATGTGGAGAAGTTGTCAGTTGCTTGCGGAAATAGATAATTCCAGGGAAACTGGATAGGTCAACTGGCCGCAATATATGAGACTGAAAACTGAAAAAAAGATTGTAAAACGACGTAAACTCCACGAAAACAAGTGTATTACGGTAGTTTGATGGAACTGGTGTTCAAGGCTAGCCAATGGCGTTCAAATGTACCTCCAAAAGCAACTGACAGTATCGCAACAAGAATCAGATGATCCATTAGTATCTACAGTGAAATAGTCATAAAAAACACTGGGTTCGAATCCACCACCTCTAAAATGGATGTCGTGATCTTATTGACGTGACTTCAATGGAGGCAGAGTATGCGAGACAATTATTGTAATTTCAAGCTGTATAGTTCCGGCATTTTCAAAGATACATGCTGCCCACTGACATTAGACACGACGAACGAGTGTGATAGGAGTGATGTGTTAATGTTGCGTTTCATACCTGACAATTTCTTGACTACGCATTCTGTGTTTATACGCCAACTTTTGAGGTTAACAAAGAAAAAAAGTTCATGAAACTTGAAACGATTGTTAAAATTGAGTGGTAAACACTCCGACCTTAGAGACAATTTAATTTTCTGATATTTGACTGTAATATCATTGAATTGCATGTTGGTGCTGAAACTAACAATCGTTTTTAGGTTAGCTTATTAGGCGCATTTGTTCTTAAATGAAATATATGGAAAAATATGCATTTTCTGACTCAGAAATGTTCATCAGAAGCACCGTGTATTCTTATTGAAATAACTTTACAATTATTAGATGTTAAAAAAGTATCCTCTGAATGATTGTAAAATGTGTGCAAGTGTCAATATCCTATTAGTTCAAAGGATGAATTGCTTGATAAGTGTCGGGAAGTACAGATCGGCCTTCTACCTAAGTCAACACACTTATGTCGCTCTGTTAATTCGATTCGAACGAACAGTTTAATACCACATGAGATAGTCACCAGTTACCTCTCTTTATCCATTCTATAATATATGCATTTCTAGGGAAATCACCGCCAATAGTATGAAAACCTGACGGGCTGGCATAAAGAAGGTATCATTTGAAAGATATTTTTTTATACTCAGAATTCAGTCATCATCTATGCCCAAGAAATCGCATCAAAATGATGTTGAATAGAAAGTGAACTTATCTTCTGCACCACGTAGGAAACACCATATTTTCAAATTAAACTGTCACTCCAATTATATTATGTTAGTTGATAGATACCACATGTTTTGTTTTCTCCATTCATAGGTGATAATTGTTGCATGAAGGTATTAATAGTAAATACACAATACTAATACCGGAATTTATTTAATTATGTGTGTAGTTTTTATAAAGATGAATACAAAATTCAATTTCATTTTTATGTTAACAGTGGAATTACATCAAAAAGTACTGTGTAATATATATATATACATACATTGAAAGTCAGGAAAAAGACATCAACTATAAATGCATTATTATTCATATTTCTATCTTCCAATCTCACTTTGTTTTATATATTGGATAAAAGATTAAACACTCAATAGGCCAATTTTTCTGTATATGAATCTCCAGCCACAGACAAAAATGCACATTATTATATGTGAAAACAAGAAATATAGATTTTTATATGTAAAGGCAATAACCGAAATCTTGCATTATTAATAAGTTCTTGACCAGACCAGTATGATTGCACACCGTATACACAGCATACAGGTTTAATGTTTGAATAATCATGATAAAATATTGTTCTACTTTTCACTTTTCTTTGTATCTTGGTGTTTTAATTTTTCTTATGTGTTTATCCACTAAATTACAAAAGACATATGATCTGGCTTGACAATGACCATTTAAGTCTACATATATGGTTTGATTAAACCATTGAAATGTACATTGCATATTGGTCATTTTATTAAATAAAAACAAGAATGTCTGAATACCCAAATTAAATTTTGTAAAACGATCATGTCCTGCCAAGGAAATAAAATATCCAATTGTCAGTTAAAGATGTTTCAGTACATCTATGACATTGTAAAGTTTGGATTCAAGGATCTCAATTTCCAGTGCTAATTTATGAAATGTAAATGCATGCAGCACCTATCCAACGCATTATTTGCATTTACTGTTAAAACTGTATAATATTTTAAACTTCCTTTCTTTTTTAAAAAATATTTTTTAAGTCATGTGTAGATGTTTAAATAAAATACTTACTTTTTACTTCATTGTTTCTGTACTTGAGTGGTTATCCGAAATTTACACACCCAGTTTTTTGTTTTAAACATCTGTTTGTTAAGTAATAATATATGTCGCCTAATCAGCATGTGATGACAGATTTATAGCTCTACTTAACCATTTTATAATTGAGAGAAGATATGAAATTTTCACTCTGAACGGGCTTAAATGTAGGAGTCAATTCGTTGTATTTCATGAATACGTATACATGTAGTTTGATATTTGAAGATCGATTTCGGCTGCGGAAAGAGGTCAGGCGTGAGAAGCGCTAGAGTCCTTGTAGATAACACTCATAAGGCAATATCATGTGTTTAGTACCTGATAAATTAGTGACATGCAGACACTGGCAAAATCAGAAAATATATAACTTCAATGACACCGTTAATTTTCGTAGTCGTGCACAACAAGACCATTATAGCTACGATAAATCGCAAAAAAGAACAACAACAACAGTAATCACTTGTCATCGATTTATATATATATCAGTCTGAATCCGAGTACACTCTTTTATACCCCAGTCACAATTTGCGACGGATTTCGAGACATTTTCGGCCGGGGCCCAAAGGGACTCCTTGCGGCTGCCGGGTCATTTTTGGGAATCGGGCGGGCATCGAGTTACTTTTAACTCGGACTTAAAACCTGGTGCGGCGTTTCGCATCGCAAACTGATCGCCAACAAATCGGTCGATGCCTGGCCGATGTCCGACAGGGCATCGCACACATCGGGCGGGCGCCGGGCAAAATTTTGGACAACCCAGACAATCCATATATCGGTCAGTCGCCGCCCAAATTGTTCAGATTTCATAGCAAATGGTGTGCGCATTGCAGGTCAAAAGTATCAATTTATAAGGTCACACGAAGGCAAGACTGTGTACGGGAAAAAGAAAGACATTGGTGCTATTACCATTCAATGTTCAAAAACGGCATTGATAATAGGTCACACAAAGGAAGGCGGACAACAGGGAAATACCAACGTGGGCATTAGCAAAATAACCGAATATCTAGAAGGCATAGGCTATTGAATGAACAATGACAACCTATATAACTGTCTTTTATAACTCTTCTTGAACATTGTAGCAGATATTAGTTAAGTTCATAAACACTCAATTTAACTACAAGGTCAGGTGAATGTGTTTCAGATGAATACACACTATACATGTAAATAGCTGTGTTATGTATATGTTACAAATTGTGTATAACATTGCTGTTGTTTACATATACACTGTACTTGTATAGTTATACATACGACCAATTATTTTGCCCTTATCAACTGGAAACGTCAAAACAATATTGATAACTAACCTCGAGTTGAAATTCCTGTTATACTCTCATTGCAATTCAAATTCTAAACATTCGCATAATGTGATAAACAATTGAAATGACAGACATGTTAATATCAGAGTTGCACATTATCTCTTCACTGTAGTTATTGCCTATTGCCGTCTGAATAAATATATCGAGATGTAAATCATGTTTTTGTTTATTTGTTTTCTAAATAGTCATAAAAGTTTAAGATATTTTACATGCATTCTCGGGAGAGACAGTGTATGCAATAAACAGCAAAATGATGGCATAGATTACATATTACCATTCCAAAACAACACATTTAAGCCAAAACAATATGACATAGAATTCTTATTATACCAAAACCACATACTGTTGAGCCATAACAATCACCAATCTACTCCCCCGTAAGAAACTGACAACTTTTCTACATATAAGTCAGAGTCAGAGGCGGAGAACAAATAACTTTGGATGCCTTATCTTCAGTCAAATTGTCACAGAAGAACATACGCCTCGTCCGAGTCTCGAACCCACGATTGTACGTATAGACCAGCAGTCGGGCGCTCTACCGACTGAGCTTACCGGACAGGTGTATATTTTACAAGGTCAGGAATTTGAAAACCCACAATATGATTGTCCGAACAGGAAGTTACCTATACCGAATTAGATAACCAAAGCACAAAAGTGCTGTTGGATGGTACCACTCGTCTCTGTAGTCAATCTGGCAACTCGTTGCGTACAAGTTTCCGTTTTGTAACTAAACAGTTTTATAATATCCAAGTATGTGTAAATAGGTAAGATGGTTTGCATGGAATAAAACTAAAACATAAGAAAGAAATGCGAAAAAGAATAAAAAAATATTGAAAAAAATATAGTAAACATTTTTTCCAAGAGATCTTCAATCCGACTTGTTCTAGAAATGCTAGATTTTCAAACCGAAATAAAGAAAAATGCTCAGTAAAAATGGTAGAACCTTAACATTGCAAAACAAGTGAAATGTTTGTCACGATTGTAAATAAATGAAATACAAAGATAAATGACCCTTTACGTAACTTTTGTGAATATTTAATCATAAAATGACATATTAAATTATATCAGCACGAACTTAGAGTAAAATCAGTATGCCCAGGCATAAAGTTATGATAACACTAGCTTGCCATAGGTTATGAGTTATCTTGTTGTAGTGGCGTATTTTCCAATTAATTTTCCAAGCACATAGTGAGATGTACGTAGAAAAATGACACCGATAATTTTCATCTACGATAAATCGCAATAAAGAACAACAGTACGTCGATTTATATATATCCTTTAAACGCAGTCTGAACCCGAGTACACTCTCCTACGTGCGTTCGCTTAGCGAATTTATCGAGTTTATAGCGCTTACCGGCATTTCAAGTCTTGAGAACCGGTATGGTAGGGTACCCATCTGATAGACAGGTTCCCGTCGTACTGATATTACAAACTGTAATCAAACTCGTGTGTATTAATACATTAATTTAAACCCCATCTAAACTCCACAGAAACAGCTAATTAGTTCACAAACCACTTTAGCAGGTCACCTTTTCAACATTTCATCTTATTGAAACGTTTATGATATTATTTCGTGCGGTGAACTTTGGAACTACTTCGTTGTGTAGTAATTAGGATGTGGACGTTTTTGACATGTTACCGGCTTTCAGTCTTTTTTGTGTTTTGAAAACGGGAACCAATTGTTGTATGCCTCTCAAATTGACACATTACTAAAGACGGTACCTGAGCGGTAGCGTCCAAAAACGTATACCTATTCCGTAATTAATATGTGATATACATAATTCGTACCAGTCGTAAATTTAACGGTCTTGGTGGCGGGGTATGAAACGAAATTCTAGAAGTTTGAGGGAAAATGAAACGCGCAGTTGAATGTATCGTTCTAGTAAAACAAGCTAACTTTATTGAAACATTTACTTACCTGGGTACTTGATATTTCTAAACTCGGTAGAGTGAGCGACAATTACCATATTTCCAGGTTTGTGTACGGATTCTGCGTAAACTGTAAAACATCGTAAAAAGGTGACATACAGTAAAACTGCAATACTAAGACCACCCTTGGGACCCTTGAAAACTGGTCTTCTTATTGAGCTTGAATAAAGGGCAAACAGGAAAATGGACTTGAAAATAAATTATTTTCTTAATTTGTCTTTTTTTTTCGAGTTGGTCTTATTATTGAGGTGGTCTTTAAGTGAGGTTTTACTGTACATGTAATATCAAAAGCATGTGATGAACTTTCAGGCGAATGGATTATCAATAAGAATGTACATTTAGGTACACTTAAGATATTTTAACACACTGTGTACCAATGTAGCACACATTAATTACATATCTAACATTGATAATATCATCACTACTTTGTGTCACACTGTTGTAAATGTCAAGACGAAAGAATGAGTTCAAACTATAATTAGCGAGTCCTTTATCTTCCCAAGACACGTAGCCAGTCTACACATGTACGTCTGAACGTAAAATAATAATGTAAACACACGCCTCATTGTATCGTAGCTGCATGCAGCGTCTAGCTTAGACTCGTGCATTCACAAAAAAATCGTAATGCGCAATTTGCAAGTTAATTTGCGGTAATAACATAAACTACTGACTGATTCATACAAAGCTACAGAAACAATGTACCACTCGTCATAGTTCAGCCAAGATACGCCTCAGATATCTCTATCAGTTCTCTTATCGGTACTAATACATCAACAATTGTGAACAATATACGAGCTCAGGAAGAACGATGAATGCAAATATAACGGAAATAAACGAAGTTCAGGTACTTACATTGAAGAGCATAATCCGAAAACTCACTCCCGTCCATGGCAATTATAACGGTTGTACCAGTCTTGGCGGGAACCGGGTTGGATCCACTAGTTTCGGCTGAGTCCGGGATCGAACCGTTGGTTTGAGCTTGTTCAGCCATTTCTTAAAAGTATGAAATGAAAGTTAATTCACCAATATAACACGCTACTTTCAAATTTAAAATAAGTTCCCACACTCGAGTTAAAACTGTGAGAATAAAGCACTAGTTGACAGTGTTTACATTCGGCGTTAACTGCTACACACGCGTTCACAATCTACATGCAGACTGGTCGGGTTAAGTAGTTTGTTTTGTATAATACATTTATAAATAGATTCATACAACAGCTGTGTATCTATCAATTTATTGTCGTTTGGTAGAAACAAAGCTTAGTTCTTTACGTTCAATAAATACACTTCGGTTGATACCTCGTGACACATATTTTAAGGAGTTTAAATTTAATCTGGTGAAGACGTGAGCATGGGGTTAACCTCCGGACTTCAAGGCCACCAATGACTGTTAACATAACATTTCAATTTCCTTGACACGCCGTTGATTGGTGTTTTCAGGTAGTATGGAGCTTTGTTCTATTGATGGTGTTTGAAACAACGACTCTAAGGAGTCTTAATTATTTTATGTTATCATTATTTACTTGTGTATACGTGTCTAAAATGTGGTGTGATGCTGTATATTGAACTCCTATATCACTAGCGGATTAAGACGGGGGCGCACCCTGCGCGCGCCCCCTGGGCGCGCCCCTCTAAAATTGTCCAAGTGAACATGTTATTATAGGATGCAATATTTGCATAGAAGATACTAGAATATACATTTTACATTGAAATTAGGTAGAGATTTGGGGGAGGGGGGTCGATCTCAAACGTCCAATAACTCATTTAAATTCTGAATTGCGTCTACAAAGTACGCCCCCTCTAACGTCAGATACTGAGTCCGCCCTTGACCGATTATAAATGCAGTCTGTAGTTTAGACCCACATTTGACAAGAATTCAATGCAATACGCGACATGTTTATCTAATTAATTGCTCTAACCCTGGTGCGACTACTTAATAGCCCTTATTTCTTCATAGTATGTTACTGATCACTCTTATCTATTTAGAAACAATACTGTTGGCTAGTTGGTAGTAGTCAATACATCTAGATAGAGACAGTGAAAATATAGTATATTAAACTCAATGATATGTAATGCAAATGTCCACCGAAATGTTAACGAAATCAAAATATTCCGATTATGATTTCCAACCAAGTTGCGTCATTTCCAGAAAACGTCACATATGTGACGTCACCATGTACTGACAGTAAGCAATATTTGCCCCATATGGTAATATGAAAACGAAGTGACCATATGGAGTAAAAAGTGTTTCCTGTTCGCAAATATTGACATCACATGTTGCGTTTTCTTGAAATAACGTCACTTACAGAAAAGGTTGTAAATCCCACAGCAGCGCTCAATATAAATTGTGCTGATATGTCTCATAAACATGTAAATGGATTTTTTCAGTTTACTACAGCTGTATACTTTATAACATATTAATTTTATACTCTACAGAGCTAGGATTATTTGGCAAAGTAGGCTCAAATTACAAGTCCTAAGAGTGTTGGTACGACTCAACCTAAATGCAGCTACGTCCCTGTTGAAAATGTTACACTCAGTATAATGTGAAACAAATAAGTTCGTGTATATACATGTATGTCATTATGTTGGTATTCTGTTAAAAGTGTATACACGCAAGTTGATTATTGTGTTTTAATGTGTGGTATTACACAAAAATGCAATTAATAAATGACAATGGAGACATTTATGGCTTTCTCGTATGTCAAATGCAACATTTATTTATTCACAAACCGGTGAACTGTGCAAGTGGTAAAGAGTCAGCCTCGGGTGCTGAATGTCGTGGGTTCGAGCTTCGATCACGTCATATCAAAGTCGTTAAATTGGTATAAGTTGCTCCTTTTCCTACACTCAGCAATATAAGTGCAGTTCTAGGACTGCTTGGTCCAGTGCTATGAGAGAAACTCAAAATCTTTACAATAGTTTAATACAAAAAGTATAATTAACAATATGAAATTTGTTAAAGCAAGTTAAAATCGTACAATAGTATATCAGTCAAGCACCTAACATTCAAAACTTTTGTTCGAGGTAATACGAATGATTAATTAAGTACGCACTCGATCAGGAGTGTAAAACCCCTATGTTATAGATAAACGTGCTGTCCATTCCTGCGTTCAGTTACGGCTAACAGTTGCTCACGTTTTTGTTTTGTATCCCTGGCCCGTCGTATCAATTGACTGCACACGGGGAACCAACTTGCAAAACGTTACGAAACGTGAGCCGAAAATACATTTACTAAGTGGTGCAAAAGAAAGTTGTGTATTTTTCTTAACCACTTCAGTTATACAAATTGTGAAGGATATGAACTTATATGTACATGAATGAGATCCGTGTACAAGTATGTCAATGTTTCATTATATTCGCTCGACCCTCGTACCACACGTAATTGTCCGATGTACATAAACAAACGAGCCACAAGCGGACGGACGGACGTGTGAAAGAACGGACACACGCACGAACGAACTTAACTGGGTAAAATGACGTTTAATCCGACAGTATTTCTGTCAGACATAGTGTTGAGTTGATGGAAACTACGATAGGATATTAACTTCGCGCAAAAAATGAGCGAAGTACAGTGTAATTTATATCTATGTTGTCGACGGGAAACATCTGATGTAGTAACTATGGCGTCTGATTTCTGCCATGCCAAATTTTTGTTGAACATTTGGAACAACATATAAATGTCTCTTATTTCTATTAAACAAAAATGAAATCATAGGACCAAGAAGGAAGTTCAAAAACCTACGATATGAATACTTCAAACGTTGCCAAATGAATCTGATTTTCTGACATAAAAGTATTTATTTTTTATAGTATCACCCGTATTTAAAGGGCCTGTCATATCTGACTTAGGAAATAAAGTCAAGTTTGAGAAACACGAAAAATCGGTCATGGCGCTACCGGGAATCGAACCCAGGTCTACGGATAACCGGTCCGTTATGCTAACCACTACACCACAGCGACATGACGTCATTTTCGTGTAAATTTATCATAGATAAATTTATGATTAAGGTAAACTACACTTTGGACGAAGTTCGGGGCGAATTTTACACCCGCCACACAGCACTTAACACCAGCTGTAGTAAATAGTGAAATAAAGTCAAGTTTGAGAAACACGAAACATCGGTCAATGGCGCTACCGGGAATCGAACCCAGGTCTACGGATTACCGGTCCGTTATGCTAACCACTACACCACAGCGACATGACGTCATTTTCGTGTAAATGTATCATACATAAATTTATGATTAAGGTAAATTACACTTTGGACGAAGTTCGGGGCGAATGTTTACACCCGCCACACAGCACTTAACACCAGCTGTAGTAAATAGTGAAATAAAGTCAAGTTTGAGAAACACGAAAAATCGGTCAATGGCGCTACCGGGAATCGAACCCAGGTCTACGGATTACTGGTCCGTTATGCTAACCTACTGTCTGAGCACATTTACTTCCCGATTCATATCCTGTAATACCCCAGGCAGGTGGGTACACGGTTACCATTATTTAACCAGCTGGCGGCTCACCAACCGGCCATATTAGAACGGACCCCACCGTCGACCTCCCGTTCCTATGGCGAATGTCTAAACCACTCAGCCACGGAGACATGCGCGGTAACAATGAAGCATGTGGTTTTGATTTAGAATGGAAATTTATGTAAACAAAGACGTAAATTTTATTTTCGGTCGGTAAATTCTGACTCGATTCTGGCGGACGCTGCTCATAAAACAGAGAACATTTTGTCGCCGTTTTAGCAACGTTGTTTTGAGTTTTAGAGCTGACGTTTTGGCTAGACGAAACAACGAAATAACTTGCATCCAGAAATCAAAACGAAAATAGTGTAATTACAATTTTTGCTAAATGGTAAACCATCCTTCTCATAATTTTATTTAATTGCGAAAATATCTTAAAGTAAGGATCATGCAATTACATTTACAAATATTGAAAAATGGAGAAAACAAACGCCTATCATTGATACATAGATCGATCCAAAAAGTTGAAGAAGATGAATTAAAAAATAAAGTGTTCGCATAACATGTAGGGAAATCAGAAACGATTATATTTTAATACCTTTAACAGCAATTCCCCGAAACATGTTCTTGATCGCGAACCAATATCTGGCAATAGTATCAAAGAAAATAAATCCTAGATGCGTCTATCGGGCGTCTATTTGGTGATAGGCAAGAATAAAATCAGGTTTGGCTCCTAGAAAAAATATTAATGCCTCCTCTGAGTATACGAAGAACAGCAATAGCAATGTTTATATGAAAGCACAAAAGATTTAAAAGTGATACAATATGAGATACTTAAAAACACAATGTTATTATTATTAAGATATTGAAATGCATCAGATTTTATTACAAATCGAATGGAACATTTATACTAAATTGAAATTTCATATGCGGTTTGTATCCTTTCAGTCGAAAACTTGAGAAATCTCAAAGGATTGTTCAAGAGCCCTCGTTCATGTATTTATATGCTATAAATCATCAGAACACCGCGGGGTTTCATCCATTTACTTCCGAAGGCTGTTTATTACGGAAGACACATTGTGTAACAATACACGAATATGGTTCTATAACTGACACTATATTACACACATTTCTTTGGCGATGAATTGCAAAACGTGAGACAGACATATCGTGTGAGGCTGAGTAGTGCAGTATACTTGTCTGGTAGCCTGGTAGGACTGTCTTTACTGCGCTTCATGTCATATAAAAAATAAATAATCAGTTCTGATCGACCTTGGAGCGAGAATGAAGCGACCAGAAGAGTGTAACACAATGATATTGCAGGTAGCAATTTCATCGCTAGTTTTTCTATTGATGGTAATTAATAATCTTGATTAGATCTATAGATGTTAATTAATAATCTTGCTGATCTAATATACACAAAGCTAATTATTTTCTATTACATCTCTGCTAAATCCATTGATGTTAATTACGTCTCTTTATTATCCAATACTTACCCAATACACACTTGTTATTGTTGGAGGAAACAAGGCTAATAGGCATTAATTACTTAACACCTGCATAATAATACTTTGACTAATCAATTGGCATTTGTCTTAATTATGTTGATGATAATTTTATAGTGGTCAGTCAATATGGAATATCCATTAGGACTCAGAGACAATGGATGTTAATTACGGTTTTGTTTTCATGTTGACGTCATAATATAACTGATAGGTATTTTGATTGACTTGTTATGAAGTTTATTGTACATATGGAATAGTAATTATAAACATGTTATTGTCATGCATTTCTAGAGAAGGTATAAATACCCAGCGAAAAACTTAGAGAGTCAGTTTTGGAGTTTGAGTTTTGGGAGTTTAGGGTTTAGGTTTTGACAGCTATGAGAGTTTTAGAGTTTTGAAGTTGAGATTAGTTTGGGGAGCGAGAGGGCTATGTTGAACTTGGGTTGTAAGATGGGGTGTTTTAAGCTGACAGTATTTTAGAGCTAATAAGTTGTTACGAATTGAACATGGGACTTTGGCATTTTAAAGAGCTGGCGTATTTATACTTTGATTTGTTTTAACATTTGGGTTGATAGTTTAGACTTATGAAATAAATTTGTGTGGAACCAACGAGCCGTCTTCGTTATCTATGAAACCCGCATGAGGCGTGTGGTGTTACATGGATGATTTCTGGTGCGCAAGTGACCAGGATAGGAACAATTTGAACGAACTTAAATTGTCGCGGAAATCACAACAGAGGTACTAACAGAAACATACTGGGACAGAGGCGCTAGACGAGAAATACCAGGGGCGGACCATCATTGGTTGACGAAACGGGAAACACAGTATCGGTGAGTTATTGTTTATATCTATTCCTTTGGCAAAAATGGCTAACCATGATATGGGCGAGGTTTTTAATAATTTGGCTACACAATTAGCAAACGTTTCGGCTGCAGTTGGCACTCAGGGTATTGCACAAATTGTTCCATCATTTGATGGTGATCCAAAGAAATTTAAGACATGGGTAAAATCAATTGAAAAATATGCAGTTCTTACTGGTCTCCCAGATGACAAAAAGAAATTAGTGGCTTATCAATCAAGTCAGGGTCCTGTAAGCGATTTTATTCAAAGATATCTAAATGATCATCCAATGGCAAATTGGGACGGGTTTAAGGGAGAATTAGCATCTAGGTTTGCAGAAATAACTGACGCACAACATGCATTTATGATTTTAAGAAATGTTAGACAGAAACCTAATGAAAATGTACAATTATTTGCGGAAAGACTGCTTGGTTTAGCTGAAGAAGCATTTGCTGGACCGCAAGGCGATGTACACAGTGTAGAACGACAATTAGTTGGGTTTTTCATAGATGGGTTAGCGCATGATTATTTAAGAATGAAAATAATGCGGGCAAATCCTGCAACGTTACAAGCTGCAGTAACTAACGCAATGGCAGAGCAAAATGTAAGAGCTAGGTTTAATCTGCGGACTAGGAGGGGAAATGATAACTTAAATTCTGGGTTTGAATCTATGGAAGTCGATCATTATCGGCCGACAAGAAGATGCAATTATTGTAAGAAGCCGGGTCATTCAGAACAAAATTGCATGAACAAACATAAACAAATAAATGCAGTAGAAAGGGAGTGGGTCAAAAGAAATTATGATCATATAGAGTGTTGGAATTGTGGGCAAAAGGGGCACATAAGAATGCATTGTAGGAAATTTAACCAGGGTACGTTTCAGGGAAACTAAAACTCTCCTTTCATGCCGAAGCCAATGTTAGGAGAAATAAATTACCAATGTACAATGTATCGTTAGCTGGAAATCCAAATTCTTGTGTTATTAAAATAGGAAAAGAAAAATTTAGAACGTTAGTTGATTCAGGGGCTGAAGTGTCTTTAATGCATCGGCGGGTCTATGATTTATTAAAAGATAAACCTAAATTACAGAAAAAGAAGGTTTTATTACAATCAGTAAATGGGGAATCATTGAACGTCGACGGATGTATTGACATTACTTTCAGAATCGGGAGTACCGAGTTGAATCACACTTTCTACATTGTCAAAAATATGAATAGGAATATGATATTAGGTGCCGATTGGCTTCTACAAAATGGTGTTAGATTGTACTACGACTTAGGTTGCTTAAGAGTAGGAAAAACATATGTCCCGTTAGAAGAAGATATACACATATCATCACTTATCAGATTAAGATTTGACACTAAACTTCAACCACAAACTGCTAAGCTTTGTTATGGGAAGGTTAAACATAAACCGGATATACCTATCAAACAAACATATTGCGTGAAAAGCGTTGACAAAGGCTTTATGGGTACACAACCAGGCTTAACAGTATCAAATTCTGTAATGGAATTAAATGAAAAACGTAAATTCCCAGTCATGATTGTAAATAACACTAATAAGTGTATTAGGTTAAAACGGGGTTGCGTTGTTGCCAAATTAGAACAAATAAAACAGGATGAAAAAATTAGCTCTATTAAAGACATCTCTAAAAATGCAAATAATAGTAACAAAATTAGTAGCAAAATTGATGTTGATAACGTTATTGTTCCACAAGAACACCGAGATCTTATATTGTCAGTCATAAGAGAAAATGCTGATTTATTTGCAAATAAAGACTCAGAACTGGGTCACACTGATACTGTAAAAATGAAGCTTGATACAAACAATCAACCGCCAATAAAACTTAAACCATATCGCACTCCGTTGAACAATAGAAAAATTATAGATGAGGCAGTTGAAGAGATGCTAGAAGCAAAAATCATATCTAGGTCTAGGTCACCTTGGGCATTTCCGGTTGTCATTGTAGACAAGAAGGACGGAACCAAGCGGTTTTGTGTGGATTTTAGAAAATTGAATAAAATAACTAAGGTTAATTCATTCCCGCTTCCTATTATAGATGATATATTGGCTTTATTAGGAGAATCAAAATATTTTACATCACTTGATTTAAAAAGCGGTTACTGGCAAATACTGATGGACGATGAGGATAAAAAGAAAACTGCATTTTGTTGTCATAAAGGACTGTTTGAATTTGAAGTAATGCCATTTGGATTGTCCACAGCTCCCGCAGTGTTTCAAGAACTCATGACGATTGTACTGCAGGGAATAGAATCTTTTGCAGTCGCGTACTTAGATGATTTGTTGCTATTTAGTAAAACATTAGAAGAACATAAAGTACACATAGCTGAAGTTTTCAAACGATTGAGGCAACATGGTCTAAAACTTAAACTAAAGAAATATCAATTTTTGCAACATGAGACAAATTACTTAGGCTTTATTATATCTAAAGATGGAATCAAACCGGACCCAATGAAAGTAAATGCAATTAGGAAACTACCTAGTCCGAAAACAGTCAGAGAAGTTAGAAGTTTTATAGGAATGTGTTCGTTTTATAGACGCTTTATACCACGGTTCTCAGAGGTTGCAGAGCCATTAATTAATCTTACTAGAAAATATGCCAGGTTTAGTTGGACAGATGTTTGTGAGTCTGGGTTTCAGACACTGAAGAATCATTTAACCATAGTACCCTTACTTGTTTATCCTAACACTAATAAGCCCTACATTTTATATACGGACGCCAGCGACACATGTATCGGGGCGTGCTTGACACAGGAATGTGATGAAAATGAGAGCCTCGAAGACAAGTCTGCCAATGAAAAACCAATTTATTATCTTTCTCATAAACTTAATAGCGCACAATGTAAATATTCGACAGTTGAAAAAGAGGCATTTGCTATTCATTATGCATTACAGAAATTAGACCATTACTTACATAATGCGGAATTTGTTATTAAAACAGACCACATGCCTTTGAAATACTTGCTTGAATCTCCTATGCAGAATAAGAAAATTCAAATGTGGGCGTTAGGTATCACAGGTTATAATTGTAAAATTGAATATATAGAAGGGCCTAAAAATGTTTGCGCAGATCTACTTTCCCGCTCACCTACTGTGTGCAGTGATGATGTAGGACATGGACAAGTAGAATTAGATATCAGTGATAAAACTTACAAAATCAATGCTCTAAATTCAAATAGGATAGAGACCGCAAAATATGTGAACTACAAACCACCTGTTAATGACCAGTTTCTGGAACCAAAATGTGAATTTGATATGGCAAAAGAACAAAATCAGGATGCAAACATAATTGAGCTCAAAATGATACTTAAACACGGGAAGCCGTCAAAATCCATCCAAAACAAACATATTGAATTAAATAATATCCTTTACTATTTATCAAATGCAGACGAAGACCCATGTCTTCGACTATTTGTACCTGACCATCTTAAAGATAGTATTCTTAAACAATTTCATGATGACAACGGCCATATGGGCACTGACAAAACATTTTACACAACGAAACAGAAATATTATTGGCCTGCAATGTTTAAGGACATCAGTACTTATGTGAATAGATGTGTAGATTGTCAGACACGAGTGTTAAAGAAAATTAAAGCACCAATACAAGAAACGAGTGTGCCTCCATATGCATTTGCTTCTATCGCAGTAGATCTTAGTGGGCCATTTCCCACAACTAAGTCTGGAAATAAATATATCGTAGGATTCATAGATATCTATAGTGGTTTTCCTGAGGCATGGGCAGTGCCCGATAAAAGTGCGGAAAATATAGCACATTTACTTATTGAAGAAATATATCCTCGTTATGGAACACCGTTGCAATTAGTATCGGATAACGGGCAAGAAAATTGCGCAAAATCAGTACAAGAAACTCTAGCAGAAATGAATATAAGACATGTGAAATGCACACCTTTTCACCCCCAGGGGAATTCAAGAATTGAAAGATTTCATAAAACCCTAAATGATATTATCGCTAAGAAAATAAAAGACGGGCAACTTGAAACATGGGACTTATATTTGAATCAGAGTCTGGCTGCCATTAGGTTTAATGTTAATGAGTCTACAAAATTTTCGCCATTTTACTTACTGTATAACCGTGAGGTTGTTTTACCAATATATAATTTACTCAAACCAAGGCAGAAATATGAAGGTACTGAACTCCACAAAATCGCATTACAAGAACAACATAGGGCATTTTTGACTGCTTATAAAAATCTTAAGAAAGCGAAAAAGAGACAAGCAAGATATGCAAATTTGAAAGCTCAAGAAATACATTTTGAAATAAATGATCCAGTATACTTTATGAATTTTCAAAAGAAGGGCAAATTAGACAGAAAATGGAAACCATATTATAGAATTATAGAAAAGAAATCTCCCCTTACTTACCTTATACGAAATCAGTTAGATAACTCCACTAGAAAAGTTCATGCGGAACAAATAAGACATGCTAATATTGATGAATGGGAGATTCCGAAAGACTGCAACGGCCGACCGCGTAGAAAAGCTACTTTTGTTGTACCGCCCGAAAATTCAGAGACTGATACTGACAATAATATTAATGGGGGGAAACAACGGATAGAAAAGTTATTTCGAAAAGAGCGGGAAAATTCAGAAAATGAGGATGATATTCCATTAATGGAGTTGGCAAAGAGATTAAAACAAAGGGAGAAAAACTCAGACACTAATGAATTTTCGGACTCTGAGCAAACTGACGAGCGCTCAACGACTGAATCTTTAGAAGGTGACAGGGATATAATAATGTCACAAAATAATTCTGATAATGTACTAGGGGCCAAAATTGAAGATAATTCAGACCATGATACCAATGATTTAATGTTCAGTGACATATCTGACACTCATTCAAATGGAGACATCTCAGGGCTGTCTGAAACAAATGGGATGCAAATGAATGCAGTTAAAAATATAATTCAGTCAAACAATCAAACTGTTCTTAAGGGCAAATGTAAACAACGGCGTAAACAGCAACAATCAAATATGAGAAACTTGTTCAAAGCTATTTCTGAGCTTTTCTGATTACATTGTACATTGATAATTTCAAAGGCTTCAAAACTTGTTGAAGTGTTGATTAGGGTAACGAAAATATGATAATATTTGGCTTCATATTGCTCAACCTTGCTGGCTTAACTAGGGCGGTTGTAATGCACGACCAAGTTATTTTTAATAAAATAATAATGAATAAAAGGTGCGTAATTTCATTGTTACTAGAGATAAAACTGACTGGCAAATGCGGATTGAACCAAGTTCGCGTCTTCTATCTGCAATATACATGAATTCAAACATTTCGGGGTATCATGATTGAAAATCCATTGAGGTTAACGATAATTGTTATGTAGCACAAATGCGGAAGGCAACTGTTGTTATACAATCACCTGTTGCACTGTTTCGATTATAATTGAATTGCATCGCTTACAGTGACTTCATGACATGACAATTATCTTTAACAAATTACTGTCCTAAATATTTCAACTTAATCATGTCTAATTATAATTTATTATCTGTACTTGAAAATGAATCAATCGAATGCCCAAAGTCAGTAGTCAAATTAATTGGATCGCCGTACTAATAGCGAGTGCAATGACCTATGTATAATACTATGTTATTGATGTAAATCCAACGAAAAATTAGGTAAATTAAGCCCAGCATGGTTAGCTAGGAAGGCCAAAGGTGTGGACACGAACAGTGCTCACCAGGAATTGAGGGTGACGACAGACGAATCTGTGAACGCGAATACCGTTCCCGATGCGAGAAAGACGCCGGAGTCACCAGGGGAGGAACGAGAAATGCAAGCTGTCAGCAGATATTCCAATATTATTCATATGTTATATCCAAGTGTTGATATCATATCAAACAGCAGTGAAATAATTTGAAACAATTGTTGAATAATATATGACAGCTGAAAATAAGTTCAAGTCGGAACTGACGTCACGAGTAACTGTGTATTAGATAGTCAATAACTGGGTTCCAGAAGATGTCGTTTTATAGACGTGAATTTCGTTTAATAGATGTGAATTTATTGTGTTTTCTTCAATAGATGTGAATTTAGTTCTAGTTTTCTTTGAATCATCTTGTCAGAGACAAGTAAATGTGTTTACTTATGACAATAGTCGTAATGTGAAAATTGCAATGTGAAAACAAGGTTACCATGGTGACTTAATCAGAAGTTTGTGCACCCGTTAATTATCCAAGGCTACTACCTGTATGATTACATAACAATGAGGTGTAATCTAGTAAGAATCCCAAGGGAGTCACCTTGAGCTCAACATTATTCTGATTCAATCGCAAATATTGCGTAAGCTGACTGACATACTTACTAGTAATAGTATTGAGTGGTTTTACTGTTGTTGTTGTTGTTGATTATCATTATTATTTTCTGCACTTATTTGATGGTATTATATATTATGTATATGTATTCTTAGGCTTATTGATGTGTTGATATTATACATGTTTTGCTCAAATAATACATAATTGCTTTATTTAATTGTGCATAGTTACAAATAATTAATTGGACATGGGCCTATTAACGAAACTTACTTTGTGTAATTAGTTTATCGGCAGTTCATATCTAAATGGTGTAGATTACGTCTAAGAATCTTCATTGCATGAATATTCTGGTTTCATTAGGAGAGTGATGTAACACAATGATATTGCAGGTAGCAATTTCATCGCTAGTTTTTCTATTGATGGTAATTAATAATCTTGATTAGATCTATAGATGTTAATTAATAATCTTGCTGATCTAATATACACAAAGCTAATTATTTTCTATTACATCTCTGCTAAATCCATTGATGTTAATTACGTCTCTTTATTATCCAATACTTACCCAATACACACTTGTTATTGTTGGAGGAAACAAGGCTAATAGGCATTAATTACTTAACACCTGCATAATAATACTTTGACTAATCAATTGGCATTTGTCTTAATTATGTTGATGATAATTTTATAGTGGTCAGTCAATATGGAATATCCATTAGGACTCAGAGACAATGGATGTTAATTACGGTTTTGTTTTCAT
Source organism: Mactromeris polynyma (assembly GCA_032209605.1). Lineage (NCBI taxonomy): Eukaryota > Metazoa > Mollusca > Bivalvia > Venerida > Mactridae > Mactromeris > Mactromeris polynyma. The sequence goes on from JASFXZ010000003.1 coordinate 36,064,199, forward strand.
GTTGACGTCATAATATAACTGATAGGTATTTTGATTGACTTGTTATGAAGTTTATTGTACATATGGAATAGTAATTATAAACATGTTATTGTCATGCATTTCTAGAGAAGGTATAAATACCCAGCGAAAAACTTAGAGAGTCAGTTTTGGAGTTTGAGTTTTGGGAGTTTAGGGTTTAGGTTTTGACAGCTATGAGAGTTTTAGAGTTTTGAAGTTGAGATTAGTTTGGGGAGCGAGAGGGCTATGTTGAACTTGGGTTGTAAGATGGGGTGTTTTAAGCTGACAGTATTTTAGAGCTAATAAGTTGTTACGAATTGAACATGGGACTTTGGCATTTTAAAGAGCTGGCGTATTTATACTTTGATTTGTTTTAACATTTGGGTTGATAGTTTAGACTTATGAAATAAATTTGTGTGGAACCAACGAGCCGTCTTCGTTATCTATGAAACCCGCATGAGGCGTGTGGTGTTACAAGAGGGCAGTATTTGAATCAGCCTTGAACATAATTGAATCAGTCGTCTAACGTGATAAGTTCCGTTTCGAAACAAAACATTCTACATCCAGTAATGTTGAAACTGCTTGCATTATTTTTATTTCTTTTAAGTCATTTAGGTGATTTAATGAAACTATGTTGCTCTAATGCGAAATTCGATTTACACGAACTTGCGCAAAGTTTAGTATTGTCATCCTATAATCGTAGATTGATTCCCAATTTCAGGCTACTATCTAATTTACATTTGTATAAAAACGTAGAATTAATTTATTACAACTCGGTCCTTTTTTCAGATTGTGGTATGGCGGGGCATTTTGAAAGGGAAAATTTCCGTCGTAAATTGAAAATTGGGGAATTTACAGGACTTTCATTACCAAATGTATTGCTTGGATGTAAGAGGAATTAAGCAGAACTGGACGAATTTCCTGTTTCATAGATTGTTTGAGTGACAAAACCTGCGGAAAATAAATATTTTACTATTTGGGGAAAGGGGCATAATATTGGCCCTAAAGTTGCCATAAACAGCGCTGCAATCATACAAGCAATGGCTTAGCCAAATGAGGCTTACCCATTTATTACTGGAGCATGCTGTTAATTATCCCAAAATATCTTTATTTCCATTTACGTATCAAAAGAGGTAGAGCTCTATTGAAACCCTTTTCGTGATTGCGTTGTATATATATACAAAAGTGTTAAGTATCCGATTTTGAAGTCATCACCCATTTAGCCTACGTACAAATATACAAATATTGATATGGTAAAAACTGCTATGATCTACAATAATCGATATTGTCCTACTTTCGGCGTAATAATATTGGTGTTCAGCCAAGCGTCAAGGATATCGAGTGAAAAGGTTCGAATTCAGGTCAGTGGCATGTGCTGCACGGGCGGTGCATCCTAGTTCTATTTTCCATGGAGAATTAACGTGTAATGCCAGCCGTTTAAGAAAATCACAATATTGGTCTAATGTCCATCGAAGAAAGAGAAACAGAATTTTACTGACAAGGATGTCTCATTACGAGGTACGAACATAACTTGCTTGTTTTCAGAATGCCGAGTTTGGTATTATAAAAGCCTATAGAATCCTATTCTTCTCAGTAAATTGCTACAAATTGTCGTTCCACGTTGTTTGTAAATGCAACATCGCAAAGAAATTAAAGGTCGCAAAATTAACGGAATAGGTCATTATCGAGTGTGATCGCCGTTTGTCTCGGAAACGTTTACTAGTGATTATTTCCCCATATCGTGTCCATAGATGAGTTAATCCACCTGTGAAAAGGTCCCAGAAGATATTAACGGAAGTCACTGTGGCAAATATTTCCAGAATAGTATCCGTAATCTTATTATGTTAATGGAAAATAGATACCGAGCCTTTATACAGGCAAAGGCGGTCACAGTCGACAAGGACCGATTCAGTTACTATGTGCCTTTAATTCCTGTGTGGTGTTATGTAATTGGCTTGTTTTGCGCTGAAACTTAGCAGAAACATTAAAGACATAGGCCTATATGTGAACATTTCTATTTCATGTATTCGTATTTCAATGTACTAACTATCCTAGCGAAGTACTTTGTTAAGTATATATATCCAAGATCGACATATTAACTAGTGTAGCTATATTACGAGGTTGAAAGTGATGACGATTATTAATTGCTGTTTTTGTCATAGTAATTTATTGGTGTCCTTGTCGCACACAGTTAAATCATTGTTTTATAAAGCTAGATCTAACTAGAACTAGAATATATACATTTCTGAACACGGAAAAAGAAAAAAAAGAAAATTGTAAAATAAAGATGCTGGAAAATTTCTGATAAAATGAAAATAAAGCGCAAGGCAGAGAGACGGCTTCAGATACAGATAATCTAACCAAATTCTTTACGATTCATAAAACAAACCCTTGCTCTCCGTCTAGCAAAATCGGCTTGCCATATTATTACTTCTCAATTCCTTCAATACATTAGTTGGTTCTGAATTAACACTACGCATCAGGATCATATTTTTTTCTTAAATTTATATGTAAGAATAAATAATAATGAACTAAATACAAAACGTTCTCGGCTCACTTGATGTACAGTCCTATTAACAATGCCAAGGTCAATAACTCCATAATGATATTTTTATGCCGAGGGCATGGCGCTCCATTTCCAAAATCAAAATGCTTCATGAAACCTTTCCATCCGCTACCTGGTTTATTTGCGAAATTTAGAATAGCCAAAAATTTAGCTTCGTGTATGATTTGTATATAGATCTATATATACGAATATATAAATGTTTAAGCATTGCAGTTTCCTACAATTTAAAAACTTACTTGACTTATGCTGACCCATTGTAAACTAGCTGTATCGGTAACCGTCAATAATGATGCGCATATTGATGACGTCATAGAGTGTCATAAAATAATTTAAATCCACGGGCGTATCATGCAGATTGTTATGGGTAACATTTCGTTAACTATTAAGTTGTAAATAGCTATATATTTTAATTTCGGAATAAGATTTAACAAGCTTTCTTTTAACTTAAGCTAATTTTACGAAATAGATCGACAACTGAATTGATGAACACAACTTTTATCATCAGGTCTAAATGTAATTTCGAGTAGGTCTATATTTATAAAAAATAAAACTTTTTGGTCGAATAGTAGGCCTAGAGAACATTAAGGTCATAACTGATTCTTAAATTAACAAAATAATTACCAACAACAGCAGTAAATCGCAATCTCTGGTCATTGTAGTAGAACGAAAACACAATTAAATCACACAGATAACAAAATGAAGTAAGGTCCAGCAAATAAACGTGTTTAAAATTTTACAGAAAAAATAACTAATATTTGCAATTGACAAATAGCAGAAAGAAGTATTGGAGTCTAGTTACAGGACTAGTGAACCTACCATTTGACTGTCTGTTGCGAAAAGAGCGTTGTCTTGTTTCCAGTGGTTTAAGAAACGGATACATATGTGCAGTATCGTCACTAGATTCATTTGTTGTGAATTGCCTTATGAAAATGCATGGTTTCAAGCCATCTTTTGCAAAATGAAAACAGTAATCATAAAATGTTGGATTATGTGGTGTATATGGGTAAAAAAAAGCATCTAGATTAGGAATTACACATTCAACCAAGTTTTGAGAATCTTGTTGAACAAATGTCATCTGATAAAAAGATTGATAAAGAAGAAGGTCTTGAACAGGTTTGTGATGCTATCTCTACAAAATGTTTTGACCAGCTAGGAAGTCCACAGTAGCTCCAAGACTCTTCACAAAGGTAACATCGGTAGTAGTAGCTCAGTCACAAAACAAGGTCTGCGCCTGGCCACATATAAGGAAAATGTTCAATCTTTTCAATCCAATTCTGAATCTTCTTTTTCGAATTGGTTTCATAGTAAAAAGTGTAAGTCGAATTTGATACCAAGTGCGGGCATGATATACATGTACATATGGGGTCATATTTTGTTGGTACAACGTCCGAGCGAATTTAAAGTCAGAACATAGCAGTACAAGATCACACAACAACACGTCATTATCTAGTTTGTTGGTAAAGATAGCCTCGTATCTGGACTTGATGCCAAATACATGGTTGTTCACGCGTCCCATCGAACTGTATCTTTGATTGTTATATCCGCTTCCGGTTACACTCAGTCTGATACCTGAATTTGTTAAAGTGTCAACGCAAGTTTCTATTGTGATTACGACAACGCAAGCATCTTGGATTGGACACATTATCAATCGTACAGACCATTGGTCCAATCTTCAGCATTTCAATTATCTCGAGATGGAGGCTGTAAGTTTGTCCGTCAAACATTTTCTCCCGACACTAAACAATTAGATTCTTACAGCCGATACAACTGTTTTGGGGAACTTGATCAATAGATATATGCCGCTTGACATGGAAAATACGGCCTCTAGCTCTCAATAACAAGATATATCTGAAAGCAGTGCTCATTGCAGGGAATAAAATGCACTGGTGGACATTTTAAGCAGACAAATTTTCGTCGCTCTATTTCCACAGGGTTGTATGTCCAAATTTACAGTTTTGAGAAAATCGCTATCAAAAGTTTCACAAGTAAATAACTTTTTTACAATAAGCTTTTTGGCATGCTGGTGGCGTTGGTGTTTATCTGTATGACTCTGAATTTTTATAAATATTAAATAATTATTAATTATTTTATTAAGAAAAACTAAATATTTTTTTACGTCTTTTGGAAACCCAAGGTGCATTTTAGATAATTCCAAAATGCCACATTGACTTACGACTCTTTGGAAGTTACCAAAAAGCATCAATTAAGACATACGTCTGTATGGAAAAGAAACCAAGAAGCATTTTACTATGCAATTATAATAGAAAACAATAAAGATTTGAATAAAAGCATTGTTTATTTTAACAGCAAATTTAACAAAACATTTAAAATGAACAAAAAATAACATCACTTTGAATATCAAAACAGTTAAATTCTAACTTAAACACAGAAACAAACTTCTTCTCGAAATGACAAACAACTGTACCTTAACATTTGGAAATACAAAAACAGTTGAAACGTCTATTTAAAGATATATTTGTCCACGAAAATGACTATCAAGATTATAAGAGGGCAATAACCATTGATTTTCACTCACAAAATATGTATCATTAAAACAGATATTAAATAAACAAAATGGAATTTTGTTTTATATGAAGTGAACTTACTCAATGATATAATGAACAAATACATTTCGTTATGTGATACTTATGTACACATTTTGTTTTATTTTAGGATTGAAAATCATTGTTAATTGTGCTCTTTGAACTCATGCTAACCACTTCTATAGTCCACATAACTTTTATAAATGAAATTGTTTACGTTGAAAATTATACATTAAATAAAACATCTTTTGACTCAGTTTACACCTTGTTTATGTTCAGCCTTTTGTGTCTTGAATATATCCAGGCTGCAAAACTTATTTATACGCAGTCAAAAAGTTTCAAAAGCCAAAACAACCAAACTCGTAGTCAAGTCAGTAACACTGCATGACTAGTAAAAACAAAAACCAAATTGACTAGAAAGTTATACAAGTATCCTTACTATAACCAATCACTTGTATTTAATTTGGTCAAAAACCCTTAAACTGAGACTAGTTTCATAACTTTATAAAACTGCCGCTCAACCATATGCATGTATTTCATCATGCTGGTCAGGTCTTTCTTTTTCTCATTTGAAATCACAGGCACTTTCGACAGAACCTGTGGAACCGGAAGAAATTGGCATGTCCCACATGTACGTGTAACTCTGTTTCCAATTACTGAATGTTTGAAGTCCTCAGCTGATAAACACAATAAAAATACTCACACCTAATGGTTCAGTTGAAGTGTACTTCGAGCATTTCACTTTTGTAAATGGTATCCCATGAAAGTTCACTTCCCAGCTCTTCAATGAAAGATGTTGGAAGGTCATTTAAATCGTGAACATTTACTGGAACATTATCTGTCAAAGTCACAGAAACCTCTTCATCGTTCACAGAGTTTACAATGTCACCATTGGCATCGGTTTCAGTATCATTGTATATCATATCCAAGACCTGACTTAGTTTAAAATTGCTCATCTTTTAAACACTGTACTGGATGTGTTCAAATACAGGTCTAGAATTTCAGCTTTGAAATCATCTTCTTGCACACTTGGATGAAATGAAATATGAAAATACACTATCTCTCCAACAGAGTTAAGTATACTTCTACAGTGATCTAATCCAAAAAGAATTGTACAGGCATCAAATACAATTAATGGTTTATCTTGACATATGCATTCCAAAGTACTGGGTGAAATATTCGTAAAACTTAGATAGAATTGTTCAAGCTTTCTGCATCCTTTTAAAACAACAAAATCCTCATCTATCAAATTGTTGCATCCAGACAGATTCACAAACATCAAATGTTGTGCTTCGCTTAGAAAACACAGTGTTGAAATTGTCATTTCTGTTAAGTCCAACCAAACTAATGATTTAAAGTTAGCCCTTGTTAGTGCCCAGTCTATTTCCGGAATGGTACATGAAAATACCGTACATGGAAGAATAAGATCTTCGATCTTTGTATAATGAGATATGATTGATCCAATCATGTTTTGTAACTTGAATAGGGTAATCAAATTATATTGTGTTCCACACATTTGAAGAATCTCTTTTTGAATTGTAGAATCTTTTACACACTCTGTTCACTACTGTTAACAGTTCTTGAAGTCGAATAAACCCAAATATGAGTACGAGAACATCATTCGGCAGGTCAGTCATTGATATCCTGAAACGTATAAAGTAAAAGTTTGGGCTGCTGTATGGCTAGAATCTGACAAAACTTACTGTATAACACCGATAATATTGCATGATAGAAAAAGTATAAAGGCCATTTATTTTGTTTAACACCCCGGAGCAATATGATTCGTTTATCTACTTTTTCATGACACAAACAATGTGACATGGTCAAAATTGTTTCAATGCATTATACTAGTCATGCATAATATCACCTTTAAAGTGTGTTAAAACACAAATTTATTTGGAAATAATAGTACAGTATAATCTAAACTGCACTCAACATCTTTAGACGTTTTGGTAAAATCATCTACAATAACCAATTTTATAAAAAATGGTGTTGAAGAAGGTTTTATCCGAATTGTGTATATATCCGAACCTTGTACAGTTTGTTTACATTTGTGATACACAAAATCAAAAAGAATTGCAGACAAATGAAAACTACCATCTATTAGAACACATTGAACAAGAAATAACTCTAATGATTATACTTACATTTTTGTCAGTATTCAGATTAAAACAGATCATCAAAATTTGCAAAACACTCTCTGCGCGTGAGATTACCTCCATAGTTGTTTAGTGTTCTTGAATCCGATTGGTTCATTTGCAATGACAATGTGGAAATAAATTCTAGCTACATAACGCGAGTTACGACATTGTGGAACTGGTGTTTAGCCCATTTCTAATAGTTTTACAAGGACACTAATACCACCATCATGTAGGGCTTGAAAAGACGGTCATTTTGATACCAAATACTCAATTTGGCCAAAAAATGACTTACGTCCCTCTAGAAATAGAGCGACGAAATGTTAAAACGGTGGGAATTCGATAAAGCGATTGTTAATCAAATGTTTTATCTTTGGGGGTCCTATTGATGAATGAAGACAAAACCTCAAACATTTTTTAATAGAGTCTGCATCCTCAAACTCAAACCGATAAATGTGTTTGCTTATGCTTATCCGCCAAAACAATCAATTCCCAGGGCGTTGCAGCATATGAAGCGGTTTCAATGTCAGATTATTTTGATTGCCCATCTGTGGCCACTAAACATTTTGTTTCCTCAGTTACTAAAAATGCTAGCCGCCGAAACTTCCAATGCCGAAACATCTTTTGTCTCAAGCAAAGGGAGAACTTTTACACCCAGAGCCATAGACCATAACGCATAATAGATTGTAATGCTTTAGTTACATGTTTTTTGTACAAAAGAATGTAAATAACACAATATCATTCTACATTTCCTTTGCTCTTGTTCAATTCTTTAGCGGCGACCTTTGATGCTTTGCATCAATGATTTTCTTGTAGTAGTCATACTGTTGTGCCTGCCTTTCCTGAAGTTGTATCCGAACAGTTAAGAAGGGTTGGAAACATGGACTGTTTAATGATTTTATTTCATTAAGAAACCACATCACCTGGTGTCTGCTCAGACAACATCTAAGTGGACCGTTAACACTATCAGGTGTGCTTATAAACTGAAGAAAAAGTAACTGTAAAATAAGGTAATTGAAGATGACTAGAAGTGTTGGCCAATTATGGACTTTATTTAAAGGAGAAATCTTTCAGACACGTGATCAAGTTAGCTGATTGGTCACTTTTGTCAAACATTATATGAAAGCAGTAAAAACTCATGTTCTTGAAATGTAAAGACTCGCTTCGGTATATGTAAATCACTAATTGGCGAATGGCTTTATGATGTTTTAGCAAGGGGCTCGTCAGAGCCAATTGCTATAGTAGGCGAAATCCGCGGACATTCATCGGATGAGTCATCCCAAGTATTTCATTCTGAACCTCAAAAGGCTATACATACTCCTGGAGAAAGTAGTCCTGGTCTAACAAAAATAGCGGTAAGCATTTGCGATATCAGCTATAAAATGGATTTGAGCAGACTTCACTTACGCAAAAGAAAGAACCCCAAAGAAACTTGCTGATCAAATATTGCATATTACATAAATGTCTGCCTACGCCGCTGCCGTATCACGCGTGAAGAGTGCAGTGCATTGAAAACAAGCTAGCGGACGATAGTATAAGATAGTGTACAGTAGGCAGAGGACGATAGCAGTAGGCAGAGATACGTATACAAGAAAACAGCGCAACATATAATATATCCATCGAACAAATATACGTGTATTGAAATCATGGGAAATGCAATTTTCCGTTATCGTTCCGTTAAATATCGACGATTTACGGAAGTATACTTTTTGTTTTATTGTCTTCCTGTCTGTAGGTCGATCGATTGGTTGTTCTGTCCAATATACAACATTATGTAGTTTGTGAAGCACCTTATTTTCTCTCTTTTTTAACTACTTCTTCAGTTTTCAAGGGATTACAATGCAGTTTGCTAATAGAAGTACCATGATACATGATTTGTACATGGGGAAGACATAAATTTGCTATGCATCCATCAACATATTTTAGAATTCTGGCCCTTTGAACTGAAGTCTCGTTTTAGAACACATGTAGCAAAACACTTTAGTTTTCTATGGATTGCATTGAAACTTGGCATAAATAACTGTTTACTTCTTCTCCATCCATCCTTCTGACTGTCTTAACCAATTCTTTGTATACGATCTTGTGTGTTTAAGTCCTATAATATTTTATTTGCTGACATAACAAAGTGTTCTTGATAGACTATTGTGATAGGTAAAATATATATGTCAAAGAGACGTCTGTAATCTGCAGTGAGTCCCTTGCTGTCAGCACTTTCGGTGCTTTGATTGTATATAAGTTCTGTTATAACTGTTTAGATCATCAAATGTTGATGATAAAGAATGGAATACAAGGTAAGTAGATAGACACATGTTAATACATTATATTATACGAAGGGATTGAGCAATTGTATATACTTCAAGGAATAATATTATAACGTTAGACTGCCTATGAACAGGTAACATGGTACAGCGTTGTATAGACATACAAATAAAAGTAATCAGTTTTGCACGCGATTGTATTGGGACATAAGAACTACCAAATTGAAAGTAGAATTAGTTCTGCAGATGGTGAGTTCTTGTTAGATGCTTCAAGGTTTGTAGTCATTCATAGGATGCATGGAGGTGTTTCTGTATGCTTATATATTGACATCCACTTTACTTCTATGTAATCAGTATTGCTGTATAGTGTATGACAGGTAGGTTTGTTTACTTAATTAAATTGAATAATGTGTGTTCCATTTTCATTTAAATGAGTAAATAATACCAACCTGACACAAGCTTACCCTCACAAACATACCCACTATATTTAGCATTCCTTTACAAGACTGCTTTGGTTCGCCTACGCATAGTGAATGTACATGGTCTTTTCATGAAGTAAGTTGACCAGTCCATGGAGAAAAACTTATCTTCTGGTAAAGAGTAGGAGAGTAAAACATAGTGATATACAACATGAGCATGCGTATTTTTACAAACTTAACATTTGAATAATTCACTTCATACGTAGATTATTCTATTTTTGTTTTTGGACTAGATTATCATTCATAATGAGTATGAAATATGTACAATCAAATGTTTTGCTCAATAATCTTTACAATTTCAAACAATAAATAGTCGTTAACCCAGCGTCACTGTGACAGTTAATTTGCTATTGTAAAATTATGTTACTTATGTTACCTGTATGATGTATCACTGAGCAAAAAAATATAGAATCAACTGAAATTAGTGATACAGCCAGAACGAGCGCCGTATATAACTTAAATAGCCTTTAACTTCAAATATACAATGTCTAGCAGAAAAATAAATGGTAATTAGACGGAAGACAAAGACTTACACAGACTTATTCCCTAAATACAGCACATTCTGCAGGTATATTATTGGTTTAAGTTGTATGACAAATGACAAGAGAAAAAATAAAACTACCAACATTTTTAAACTCAAGAACTGGTTGGTTACCAAGAAAATCTGGTAAGGTCATCTGTCATTGGTACATAACTGAAGTACAGCTTACAAACAGCGCAAACCACCATGATTTCCAAGAGTAGTATCCCTTTGAATAATGATCCGAAGTGGTATCACATTCAGAATGCATAAAGCGTATTCCAGGACAAACTGGCATATATTTCTGATGATCGGTTCGCATGTCATACATTAAAAGAATTCTCCCTTGTCAAACAACATGTGTTGTAGTTGACAGCCTCGTTCAATTAACAATGATAATTGTTAACAGTTGATGGATATGAAAGAGAACTGTAAAAATGAAGACGAACTATGTTATTGTAACGGACAGCCGAATATCGGTGTTCTCTGCTGCAATTCAATCGTGAGCTGCACTGACTTAAGACAGTGATGGATAAGCCAGATATATCAGACAGGGGTGCATCATATAGAGTGACTGTAGCTGGGCTGCGAAGTAAGGAAAAACGTGATCTATGTTTAATTACGTGTGATCAGTCATCAACGCTTAAACAGAAAATCACCACATTACATGTACATATACGATAGTTCCTTCTTCGAATTTTTCACCAATTGTATATAAAACCTCATACCTAGTATCCGACCAAATGTCAGTACTATGGATCAAGCAATGGAGGTTTCAGAGCACGTATCCGGGTACTTTTTGAACACTCCTCATACACTGTGATTTTCACCGTAATATGTATTAAAGTACACATGAAGTGAGGCTTGATGAACCGTTCCAATGGTGTGTTATGTTCTGAGAAATAAAGAAGCCATGATGTTTAAGGACACTATGCAAGTTAGAGCAATGCATTCAATAAAAAGTGTCCATGAAATATCTTGATTGTTCGTCATTAAAACAGAATATGGTAAACATTTAATTGTACCATTGAACGCATTTAGGTTGTTAAACACATGAATAAAATTAGGAGTGCCGCTGAAATAAAGTAAAAATCACGAATTGAATATGCATGCATTGAAATGAATACTATATTTAGCAACACATTAAACATAATTATGTAAATCTAATTCATTGAGGAATTTAATGCAATTATTGAGAATAAAATCCATACAATTTTCTCAAGAAAGAATTAAATTCAGATCGATAGAGATGAAAGATTGTACAATTGCAACTTTTGTATCTAACATATAAAGCGATGATAGCGTATGAGCGAATTAATGCAAATGGTAAAATGTAAGAGATTAAGTTGGAATGCCACATAAGACAATGCCTTCCCACACAACCCCCGGGAAAGCAACAATCTACAAAACATTCGGCACTGAGGAGGTGCAAGGGTTAACATGTTTGGGAATATGGGTACAAGATATGGTTTAACCGGCCAGAAAACAACTTCGGATAATTTAGGGGTACCACAAAGGCGATGTTTAACGGATGGAAGACGAGAAATTCATGAATAATAGGCCGAAAGGGGAGTGGATGAGAAAATGAATATTATATCATGTAAAAGAACAGCAAACGGGGAAATGAAAACTTAACATACATCTTATGCATACATAGAAATAATTTAACCGCCAGATGGTCATTGATTTCCAACACATACACATAAATCGCGTAAGTATGCGGTAACTAAACATTAAAAGCAATTAACCATTACTTATACAATAACATACACAGTGTATATAATCAAGTACGAAGAAACAAGCAGCCATTAATTGACCTTGCTCTCAGTAACTAAATTATTTACAGCAAAATGCGAAAACAATCTTAAGTACATATATTCTTATGTAAAGGAAACAGGAAAATGTCAGTTCTTAATTATACATAATTTTAAATACTGATGACAGGAGGGAAACATAAAATGACGGTAAAATAGGATTACTGCCTCGGATCGTTCAGAGACAAAACACACCGCTGAGGGGTTTAATCTGGTTTCAGAGTGCGCACAACCTCAAACGTATCATACTCTCACCAACAGTTAACCAACAATGTAAATAAGACAACTTCTCAACCTATGGGGCGGTGAACATAGGATAATTCATTTAGAACATATAAAGGTTGCCTGGACGTCTTTATAGTTGATTATGTAAATTGGTCCGTCAATCAACAAGTCATATAAACAGACTTCGTCATCAACAAGATTTTTAACAGTTCCGCAGTTTGTATCCTAAAATGAAATGTGATGTAGAGTTGTAATGAGATTGTTTAAAAGACCCTTTCAATTTCTGGTCAGTGACGTAAGTCCTTAATTAACCGAGAACTATCGATGTAATAATGTATGACATTACACAGTGTTTCTCTTCCATCTGTGATAAATGGCTGTCTGAAATAATTCCCAGACGAAATTAAAACAATTTATCACAGATGCACCGATAACAAATGAGATGATTTGCAACAGAAAAGTAAAATGACGGATGGTTATATAACTAACGTTGTTCCTTGCTCATAAATTTCCCATCCTAGTTTTATTATCTCTATTTTAGTTTAATGCTCTTTTGTGTCTCCAAGAACACTCGATGACATAAGAGTTTTTGATTGGGTGCTTAATCCTTTGTTTACCGGCTCCAAGTGTCTAAGAATATGTTTGAATTATACAAACATATTAAAGTAAACCACTAAGACTTTTATCTGTGTCTGCCCATCTGTGACTGCCTCTTCTGTTATCGCTAGGTAAATGCTCAGGGGTTTAAATTCACATTTTTAAATAAAGACTTTTTTACTGTAGATTTTACTACATTATCAGCAAAACAATGTCTTTGTCAACGGAACACTATGACAATCAAATATGTCACTTAATTTATTAATTTAATGGTTAGTAATGTTCACTTCAGTACACAATGAGTACGTTATTCAAATATAAACACAAAGTTCAAAGGATACAGTATCTGCGAATAAAATCCATGAAAAAAATGAAATCAATATTGTACAAAATAGGCATAAGCATATACATTTGTAGGTCGATTTGAACCCTGTGAGTTAAGCTTAATGTCTCATTTAATGAATCATGGAGTATCTTACAAAAGAGAGACAGACAGAGAGACAGAGAAAGATTGAGTTTTTACAGGATCGCCACATACATAAGACAATGCCTCTCCACACAGTCCCCAGAGAAACAACATCAGGGACTAAAGAGGAGCAAGCTGGATAAGCATATATGGGAAACAGGAAGTAAGTAAAGGTCTTGCTGACAATGGAAACATCTTTGAATAATCTAGGGTACCACAGGGGGTAATGGTTGGATGGACGGAAAACATCACGAATCAAGACAAGAAAGTCAGCAATCGTAATCTTAATACGAACTGTGTGTTACATTTAAACACCTATGCAATTGATTGTGTAGGATTATGATTCACAATTACATTTCTGACGTTGAAATCGAAGTGTATATAATAAACTAGCAGAAATAATTATAATGGAGCCTAATAATTATAACAACCAGCATGATACTAGTATTCACTAATAAAAATATCTTATCATGTAAGATTTAAAAAGAGTAAAATTTATCTTATTTGAGGCTTTCTGAAATTGAATTACCCATTGGAAATATCATAAATGAAGATTCATAGAAACAAACAAATATTGAAAAGTACTAAAATGCTACAATTCAAAGTAAACATAAAATATTGTTTAGAATGCATTTAGTAAAACATTTAGGTGGAAGCATGCAAATAATGCTGTTTTTTGTTAGAATATATCTTGAAAAGCAAGAAAATGTTCGCTCCATTGCCTGTTTCAGGTGGTTATTAAAACTCGTCTTCTGTTCGAATAGATGACGTCTCCTCCTTGTTTCTTTAAGAAACATGCTTCAAATAGCCCGTCAAATCAAAACCTCGAGTCACTTTTTATGTGTGATATTATCCACCATTATCCTGTTGATTTTGTTTCATCTCTATGCGTTTCAAATTGACCAATTACTCATTATTCAGGTATTATATAATTGAGTAGCTGCTCTGTCACTAAGCTTCGTTAGATGCACATTATCACAGATCTTTTGCTTACTTTACATGTATAAAGGTCATACGTCTCGCACTCATAATGGACATAATACATGTAATTGTTTCCCATGCAGTATATTAGTTATGTTGCCTGATCCTTCTTTCGTGAAAGATTTATTTGCAGCGTACATGTCTAGACAAGCACTTAAATATCACAGATAAAAGCCTATAATAACGGTATTGTATGAAGTTATCGACGAAGTTACTGAGAAAAATACATTAAGGTGTGGATTCACCCTTTAGAAGTGTTTTTGTCAAACGGTTGTAATGAGATATACTCTATTTTGGTCAAGACATATGTAAGTGCAGCCCAGTGGTTATTGCACTGTGTGTGTATACCGCGTGCAATGATACATGCTCGTCACACCTTATATAGCTTCGAATATAGCTCCTCTGGAACCTGTACTCGGCGTACGTGTTCATATAAAGCATATTGTGGAGCTATATACCGAGGATTAATGAGCTATACAGGGAGGAGATGTAGAGGAGCTGTATTATAGTGCATCTTGGGGAGCTATATACCGAGGATTAATGAGCTATACAGGGAGGAGATGTAGAGGAGCTGTATTATAGTGCATCTTGTGGAGCTATATACCGAGGATTAATGAGCTATACAGGTAGGAGATGTAGAGGAGCTGTATTATAGTGCATCTTGGGGAGCTATATACCGAGGATTAATGAGCTATACAGGGAGGAGATGTAGCGGAGCTGTATTATAGAGCATCTTGGGGAGCTATATACCGAGGATTAATGAGCTATACAGGGAGGAGATGTGAAGGAGCTGTATTATTAAGCAATTTGGGGAGCTATATACCGAGGATTAATCAGCTATACAGGGAGGAGATGTAGAGTAGCTGTATTATAAAACATCTTGGGAAGCTATATATCGAGGATCAATGAGCTATACAGGGAGGAGATGTAGAGGAGCTGTATTTTAAAGTATCTTGGGGAGCTATATACCGAGGATTAATGAGCTATAAAGGGAGGAGATGTAGAGGAGCTGTATTATAAAGTATCTTGGGGAGCTATATACCGATGATTAATGAGCTATACAGGGAGGAGATGTAGCGGAGCTGTATTATAAAGCATCTTGGGGAGCTATATACCGAGGATTAATGAGCTATACAGGGAGGAGATGTGAAGGCGCTGTATTATAAAGCATCTTGGGGAGCTATATACCGAGGATCAATGAGCTATACAGGGAGGAGATGTAGATGAGCTGTATTATAAAGCATCTTGGGGAGCTATATACCGAGGATTAATGAGCTATACAGGGAGGAGATGTGAATGAGCTGTATTATAAAGCATCTTGGGGAGCTATATACCGAGGATCAATGAGCTATACAGGGAGAAGATGTAGAGTAGCTGCATAATAAAACATCTTGGGAAGCTATATACCGAGGATTAATGAGCTATACAGGGAGGAGATGTAGCGGAGCTGTATTATAAAGCATCTTGGGGAGCTATATACCGAGGATTAATGAGCTATACAGGGAGGAGATGTAGAGTAGCTGTATTATAAAACATCTTGGGAAGCTATATATCGAGGATTAATGAGCTATACAGGGAGGAGATGTAGAGGAGCTGTATTTTAAAGTATCTTGGGGAGCTATATACCGAGGATTAATGAGCTATACAGGAAGGAGATGTAGAGTAGCTGTATTATAGTGCATATTGGAAAGCTATATACCGAGGATCAATGAGCTATACAGGGAGGAGATGTAGAGGAGCTGTATCATAAAACATCTTTGGGAGCTATATACCGAGGATCAATGAGCTATACAGTGAGGAGATGAAGAGGAGCTGTATTATAAAACATCTTGGGGAGCTATATACCGAGGATCAATGAGCTATACAGGGAGGAGATGTAGAGGAGCTGTATCATAAAACATCTTTGGGAGCTATATACCGAGGATCAATGAGCTATACAGTGAGGAGATGAAGAGGAGCTGTATCATAAAACATCTTTGGGAGCTATATACCGAGGATCAATGAGCTATACAGTGAGGAGATGAAGAGGAGCTGTATTATAAAACATCTTTGGGAGCTATATACCGAGGATCAATGAGCTATACAGGGAGGAGATGTAGAGGAGCTGTATTATAAAACATCTTGGGGAGCTATATACCGAGGATCAATGAGCTATTTACGGAGGAGATGTAGAGGAGCTGTATTATAAAACATCTTGGGGAGCTATATACCGAGGATTAATGAGCTATACAGGGAGAAGATGTAGAGTAGCTGTATTATAAAACATCTTGGGAAGCTATATACCGAGGATCAAAGAGCTATACAGGGAGGAGATGTAGAATAGCTGTATTATAAAACATCTTGGGAAGCTATATACCGAGGATCAATGAGCTATACAGGGAGGAGATGTAGAATAGCTGTATTATAAAACATCTTGGGAAGCTATATACCGAGAATCAATGAGCTTTACAGGGAGGAGATGTAGAGGAGCTGTATTATAGTGCATCTTGGGGGTTTTATACCGAGGATCAATGAGCTATACAGGGAGGAGATGTAGAGTAGCTGTATTATAAAACATCTTGGGAAGCTATATACCGAAGATCAATGAGCTTTACAGGGAGGAGATGTAGAGGAGCTGTATTATAAAACATATTGGGGAGCTTTATACCGAGGATTAATGAGCTATACAGGGAGGAGATGTAGCGGAGCTGTATTATAAAGCATATTGGGGAGCTATATACTGAGGATCAATGAGCTATACAGTGAGGAGATGAAGAGGAGCTGTATTATAAAACATCTTGGGGAGCTATATACCGAGGATCAATGAGCTATTTACGGAGGAGATGTAGAGGAGCTGTATTATAAAACATCTTGGGGAGCTATATACCGAGGATTAATGAGCTATACAGTGAGAAGATGTAGAGTAGCTGTATTATAAAACATATTGGGAAGCTATATACCGAGGATCAATGAGCTATACAGGGAGGAGATGTAGAATAGCTGTTTTATAAAACATCTTGGGAAGCTATATACCGAGGATCAATGAGCTATACAGGGAGGAGATGTAGAGGAGCTGTATTATAAAACATCTTGGGAAGCTATATACCGAGGATCAATGAGCTATGCAGGGAGGAGATGTAGAGGAGCTGTATTATAAAGTATCTTGGGGAGCTATATACCGAGGATTAATGAGCTATACAGGAAGGAGATGTAGAGTGGCTGTATTATAGTGCATATTGGAAAGCTATATACCGAGGATCAATGAGCTATACAGGGAGGAGATGTAGAGGAGCTGTATCATAAAACATCTTTGGGAGCTATATACCGAGGATCAATGAGCTATACAGTGAGGAGATGAAGAGGAGCTGTATTATAAAACATCTTGGGGAGCTATATACCGAGGATCAATGAGCTATACAGGGAGGAGATGTAGAGGAGCTGTATCATAAAACATCTTTGGGAGCTATATACCGAGGATCAATGAGCTATACAGTGAGGAGATGAAGAGGAGCTGTATCATAAAACATCTTTGGGAGCTATATACCGAGGATCAATGAGCTATACAGTGGGGAGATGAAGAGGAGCTGTATCATAAAACATCTTTGGGAGCTATATACCGAGGATCAATGAGCTATACAGTGAGGAGATGAAGAGGAGCTGTATCATAAAACATCTTTGGGAGCTATATACCGAGGATCAATGAGCTATACAGTGAGGAGATGAAGAGGAGCTGTATTATAAAACATCTTGGGGAGCTATATACCGAGGATTAATGAGCTATACAGGGAGAAGATGTAGAGTAGCTGTATTATAAAACATCTTGGGAAGCTATATACCGAGGATCAAAGAGCTATACAGGGAGGAGATGTAGAATAGCTGTATTATAAAACATCTTGGGAAGCTATATACCGAGAATCAATGAGCTATACAGGGAGGAGATGTAGAGGAGCTGTATTATAGTGCATCTTGGGGGTTTTATACCGAGGATCAATGAGCTATACAGGGAGGAGATGTAGAGTAGCTGTATTATAAAACATCTTGGGAAGCTATATACCGAAGATCAATGAGCTTTACAGGGAGGAGATGTAGAGGAGCTGTATTATAAAACATATTGGGGAGCTATATACCGAGGATTAATGAGCTATACAGGGAGGAGATGTAGCGGAGCTGTATTATAAAGCATATTGAGGAGCTATATACTGAGGATCAATGAGCTATACAGTGAGGAGATGAAGAGGAGCTGTATTATAAAACATCTTGGGGAGCTATATACCGAGGATTATTGAGCTATACAGGGAGGAGATGTAGAGGAGCTGTATTATAAAACATCTTGGGAAGCTATATACCGAGGATCAATGAACTATGCAGGGAGGAGATGTAGAGGAGCTGTATTATAAAACATCTTGTGGAGCTATATACCGAGGATTAATGAGCTATACAGGGAGGAGATGTAGAGGAGCTGTATTATAAAACATCTTGGGAAGCTATATACCGAGGATCAATGAGCTATGCAGGGAGGAGATGTAGAGGAGCTGTATTATAAAGTTTCTTGGGGAGCTATATACCGAGGATTAATGAGCTATACAGGGAGGAGATGTAGAGTAGCTGTATTATAGTGCATATTGGGAAGCTATATACCGAGGATGTCGCCCCTTACACCCCAGTTACACAGAGCCATCGGTGATTGATCGGTAGTTTTTTAGCCAAATTATGGAGTGAACCGATGACAACGTATTTAACACCGATATCACCTATTGGTCACCTGTTTTCCACCTATCAACTGCTATTGGGGAAAGATAAGTTTTATCGGTGAAAAATTACCGATTGGGATTTTTAAACATGTTTAAAATTCTCGATCGGTGAAAATATTTTACATATAACCGATTGACAACCTGTCTACAACCGATATCACCGATGAGCCACCGATGAGCAACCGATCAACTAATACTTACCACCGATAGAAACCGATCAACAGCCGATGAGTACTTATGAATACCGATTGGCCACTTACAAATTTAAACCCACCGATGACACGATGGCGGCAATCAATTGATCACAGATTGAATCCCTATTAACCACCGATCAAAACCGACGAAATCCCACATTTTAATTCTCATATTTTTTCTATCGGTCAACTCAACTGCAAAAAATCATCGGTTTTCATCACTTAAACATATTGTTTTAATAAAAGAACCGACAGCAACCTATATCACGAGATATGCAAGCTATTAATCACCGATATCGCCGATCGGACAAAGATAACCAAATATGAATCACCGGCCATATCTGACGGAAAGTGTTTAACCACTGATGACTAGCTATCAAACAATGATTAATCAGCGTTACGCCCGATTTAGCTCCGATTTACAAACGATAAAAACCGATAGTATTTCAGCATTTTTATCGATGAAAACATCCTTATCACCGATCCAACCCAGTTTGAGATGCTTTCGGTCACCTACCAGCAACCCATGAAATGTTTGTTTAACCGATTGAACTCTTGTCCATTACCGATGGCCGTTTACACAGAAAACCAGAACTAAAATCACGCATGACAACCGATCAAAACAGCGAGTAATTTAAAATAAAATGACCGATTGGGGACCGACCGTCTGTGTAACTGGGGTGTTACATACCTCATAGCTAAACCTTCGAATATAGCTTCTCGGGGTCCTGTATTCGGACAACGATTTCGTATATATAACAGCCTTGCTAAAATTGAAGCTATATAGGGAACACTTGAAACTCTGTTCCGAATATAAGTCATCGGCGACTTGATGGAACTTACATCACGTAGTTGCTTATTAATTTCAGATATGGAGATTCATTTCTACAAAGCGACTTGATATGAGCATTCTACGTCCAGTAATGTGTGTGAAGGTGACTCCGGTAGCGGCCATCGGCTATCGGCATTCACCTTTATAACGATAGAAAAATATTTCACATAATCATTAACTCTAAAATCTAATGCAGAGTTTTCACTCTTCCGGTATTTAACAATCACTATTTCTGTACAGTCCTCTATATTACCAAAGGCTATAACTATGCACTTACTGGACCAATACAAATATAAAAGCTTCAGTTACACCTATAACGTATTATTTGTTTCAAATTTGTAGCGCCTATCACAATGTGATCAAGTACGTACTTGGACAAAGTTTAGGATCATAACTGTCATAACATACCCGATACAAAACAAATAAAACCCAGTTGCCCAACTTAACTTGCCAATTCACATTCTCGGTCAAATGGTACCACAGTATTTGCGGAACGTACGTTCTTACGTACGCTCGCTCGTTCGTAGGTACAGGCGGACAAAAGCAAATGTATACATGTCTCCCCTGAGTCACTTTCGGATTTGTGCATGATTGCGTTCGTATACAGCTCTTCTATATGAAATGTTGAACAGTCAATGACGGACGAATGTTTCGGCCATGTCAATGTGTCAAAAAGGCACCGGGACAGTCACATTAATAAAATAGAGTGTCCCTTCACTGGTTCGTAATGTAGGCACAATAACAAGACGATGATTGATAGAAGAGCACAAAGAGTGAGAACACAGACGGAACATTTAGGGCTATGTTGATCATGGAATTACATGGCGTCTTATGGGTGAGTGGATAAACTACACGAAATACTTTGTTTTCCCCTGTGCGTCCGTTCCTACGTCCTTGTTCCGGTGTTGTAACTTTTAGCCGGTTGTTTTGCCATTTAATGTACCAGTTTAATATTGAAACTAACAGAGTCTGAAAGGCCCATTTGTTATACACATTATTTATTTTGATAGTGGTATTGGACTTCTTCCGGTAGCATGACGCAGGGAAAGCGCAGTTACATGTATTTTATCTATATGACGATAGGGCATATCCAAATCGATTTTGAAGACATCACGAAAATGCGTAATAAGGCGTTAAAATCAATGTATATCCGAGATATATTTCATTATTATTGAAGTTTTTCACAAACACAAAGACATTATATGTATTAATAAATATAGCTCAATTGTGAGGAATCTACACTGAACAAAATTTCTAAACGTCCACTTGGCATTTCGTTGATATATAAGAACAGAAACAAATGTACATATATAGTTACGCCTATTGAACAGACGGGCAACCAGACATACTAATACAAATTGGCAAATAATGCAAATATTATATATTTTAATAATCATTTTCCAAATTCTATTTGAATTGATTAATTAAATTAAAGCACTTTCTTCAGTGGTCTTTGTCGGCATCTTTTCTGATTTTCTTGTTGGACATACAACGTGGATTACACTGAAATGAATTTAACCGCTTACTACAAAGTACACGTGATCATCGTGCCAAAAGTTGAAAATCGTACTCACCGTCAAGTGTAGTCAACCCTGACGATAAATAGGTATTTTCGTTGTGAAAGTCGATAGAGTATTATGTGTAATACTAGAATGCCTAAATTTTAGTCGGCATATAAAACCGTTTTCTTAAATTTGTATTTTATAACACGGACGTTTAGAAAATTTGTTCAGTGTATTCAACGTCTTAGCTAAATTGGAAAAGAAGAAATATATCTTCTGATCGTACGTGACTGCGAGGCCGTCGAATAATCAGAATAATTTTGTAATTCAACTTCTCGTCTTAATGTATTTGTAGAAATAAATATAAAGTAACAGAATATTTAGGAAGTTACTTCAATTCCAGACGAATACATCACTGAACAACACCATACTACTACAAATTCGTTTCTGCCCACACTACGAATTCACTAGTTTCCGATCCAATAAAGAAACATTACACATAGTATGTTCAGCGCTAACCATCGAACAGAGAAGAGCATGAAACATATTTTCTATAATATATTTTTTTTACCGTTTCACCAAAAAACAAAACTTGTAAATTACCCTGATTGTAAAAAACTCGAAGTTGTATTAATGTTATGATGTAAAAACCGTCTATCTTCAACAAATACTGATCATTACATTATGAGTTCATTCTTTGTTAATCCATGTTTATTAATGTTTAAACTATAGGAAATATAACAAAAAAATGAGCATAATATTACTTTAATGTTTGGTTTGTATTGATCACTTAACCCACTAGTTCATTACAGCTGTTATATTATATTAATCAACTGTATTATATTTTTATTTATTCGTACTGTTCTATGTTACATTGCACTGGCTCTTATTAGACACGTTTTAGTTAATGTAAAAATAATACTGGATGAATCTTATTTCAAACATTTTATGTTCAGATGAGCCAGATACATCTTTGACATATGAAACCAGTGCGTAATTAAAGTTCTGTAATATACATATTCATGTAGTAGCATTCGTAGTGTGGTGAATATTATACAAGTTATGTTATATAAAATAAGCAACAACAATATATGTTGGTCGTCGAAGAGAGAATTCAATTTTATAATGACACTTTGTGACGTTTCCTCTATCCTAACGTAGATCATGAGTTGTGCAGTTTTTTAAATTTTATATAAAAGTCAAAAACAGAATGATCGGGAATGAAATTCATTAAACAGGACATATCGCACATTTCATCAACGTACACAAACCAAGTAAAACCAAGTAAACAGTAAAACCTCACTTAAAGAGCACCTCAAAAGTAAGACCACAGTTTTCAAGCCCATTTTGACTGTTCCGCTCTTTATTCAACTTCGATATTAAGACCACCCCAATCATTAAGACCCGTTGTCAACGGTCAAAGGCATGGTCTTATTATTGAGGTTTTACTGTATAAGAAGCGCACAAAACAACAACAGAAATTGGAAGGTGGAACTGTACAGGATTATAAAACAATTCACAGTGACTATTATCATGTAAATACTTATGACAATAATACTGATAACTATGGTCATCTGAAATGTGGTAAAGCAGGAACTGCTATACTTATACGTAAAACACTTAGAAAATATGTATCTGTATTGCCCAATATTAACAATGATAGAATATTAGGGTTAGAGTTCAAGCTTAGTTGCGATGTACCAATCTATGTATTTTGTGTATACCTTCCTTCTGACAATGATGTTAATTCGTATAAGGAATCTTTATGTGATGTTCAATCACTTATGTCACACTACTGTAAAATTGGATCTGTTATATTTGCAGGAGATTTTAACGCCCAGCTTGTCACAGATACCAAACGTTTCCCGAATCATAAATCCAAAATTCTTTCCGATTTCGCCCGTAACAACAACTTAGTTTCCCTCCATAACTTGTTTAATAGCAACAAGTACACCTTTGTTCCCACCAGAACTAACATCGACCACGTACTCATTGAGAATACCTCCAGCCACTTGTGTTTGAGTTATAGTGTAGTAGAACCCCACGAAATTCTTACATCAGACCATTTACCAATATTATTCCAGGTAAACATAAAAGGTGAGAGAATTCGCCGAAAATCGACCCTCACACCCAACATAAACTGGTCCAAATGTACCCCCGAACACATCTCGAACTTCACAAAAGAAATTGATAATCAAGTCAAACGAATGTTAAATACGCACAATATCGACAGTCTCGGGCCTGATATTCTCAATTCTGCAATCTCTAACTTTATTCGTGAAGCTGAAAAGCATCTTCCGAAAGCCCAGCTAAACAAAGCTGCCAAACCTTACTGGTGTCCGGAACTAAAACACGCGCATGCGCAAGCAAGGCATTCCCGCTCGATTTGGTTACAACAAGGACGTCCAAGGTCCCGTACGCACGACTCCTTTACACATTACAAAGCAGCGAAAAGAGCATTCAGGCGCCTACAAAAACGTCGTATCAATGAACACGAGAATGCAATATTTGATCGGTTAAACAAAGCAGCGGATTCCGACTACAACTTGTTTTGGAAATTACTGAAACGTAAGAGTGGATCAAATTTCGAAGTTTGCAATTCCCTCAACGTTAACGGTCGAAGCTATCATGATTCCGACGTTATACGAGGATTTTTCCAGCACTATAACAGTGTTTTCGGTACCCACAATAATGGCGATGACTTGCCTTTCGATTACCAAACGGAACTAAACGACTATATCACAAGACCCCCTAGCTCTCACGCTCAATTACTACTCCGACCCATCGAAGAGCAAGAACTTGATAAAATAGTTACTAATCTATCGCGCAATAAAGCCCCAGGGCACGACCAAATTCTTAATGAGCATGTGATCAACGGCGGAAATCCAGTAAAATTCATGCTGACCTCACTATTCAATGCAATATTACTCGAGCTTAATGTCCCTTATGACTGGCAAAAAAGCATTATCATACCGATCTACAAAGGCAAAGGCAAGGTTAAAACCGAACCCACAAGTTATCGCCCTATATCACTGATTCCAGCATTCTGCAAAATATTCGAGAAAATCATCTTGAACAGGGTTAATGGCCACCTAAAAGAGAATGCTATCACATTTCCAAACGCACAGCAACAAGGTTTTCAATCCAACCTAAGTTGTCTATCAACCGCTTTTGCAGTCCAAGAAACAATATTGTACAATATCGAGCGTCACTCAGACGTCTACGTAGCTTGTCTCGACCAAAAAGCAGCATTTGACACGGTCAGTTTCAACGCTCTCTTTCTTAAACTGGGTAGACTTGGGTTCACGGGAAAAATCCTACGTCTGCTTATGTCCACACATAACAACCTTACCTCCGTCGTACGACTCTCTGGCTATACGTCAGACGTGATTAGCGTAAACAGGGGAGTGCGACAAGGCGGTGTTTTGTCCACATTCCTTTATCTCGTCTATGTCAATGACTTACTAAACGAACTAGAAAGTAGTCGTCTAGGGTTAAAGGTCATGTCGGTAAACTCCGGAAACCCTGCATTCGCCGACGATATATCGCTATTGACCCTCACACCATACCGATTACAGAAAATGGTCGACATCGTATACCATTATTGTAACCATTGGCACGTCTCTATTAACGTCCAAAAGTGCAATGTAACCGTTTTCACAAGAAAACGAACACAACCTAAAGTAGGTATATTATTCGGGGATCAGTTTATCGACCAAACTGACACCTTTGTCCACCTGGGCATTCTGTACTCTTACAACTTAAAAGACACAATTAGGATTGACCAACGCTTACAAAAAGCCAATAACGCTTTATTTGCCATGTCTGCTCAAGGCATCCATATCCAGGGCGTTAATCCATTAGTATCTGCCGACTTATATTCTAAAATAATTAAGCCTATTGCAACGTACGGCTCTGAACTGTGGAACAACACCACTCGTTCAAATATCGTATCTGTCTCCCGATTCCAACACTCTGCTCTTAAACGCATTCAAGGGTTCCCAATTCAAACCCGCTCCGACATGGCAGAATCCATGCTTGGTCTTAATCGACTCCCTTCCCACATCGAGTACCGCAAATTAATGTTCCTCCACAAACTAATGACTCTACCAATGGGCTCTGTGACAAGTAACATATTTTTTAGAAAACTCATTTTATTCATTACAGATAATGCACTTGTAACGCTTGGCTTCATACCAGATATTTGTAATCTTTTGCTAAAATATAACTTACAGGGTATAGTAAATATGTTTACATCTTCCAGAGAATGTATACCATCTAAACGAGAATGGAAACATACTGTTAAAAATGCTATTACTCATAATGAAACAATATTATGGGATAATAGAATGTCACAAGACTCAGATTTTACTTTCTTCAGAATTTTACAACCTCATATCATGCCATCTATTGTGTATAAAGTTTGCCAACGCAGTCAATTCAGATATACCATGAGCGTCATCTCTCGACTCTGGGCACGACCTGTTGAACTTGATAACATTACTTGCGATATATGTGACAACATTTTCCAGGAGGAGCTAGTTCATATTATGTGTGAATGTTCTATTACGCAAACACTCAAAACTCAAATGCTTACCTCATTATCACAGATTCTGGACTTGAATGATTTACAATTGATTTATCAACTAGATAGTTTCTCCCTCACTTTAAAACTTTTAGGCGCTCCCCTGGAACCTATATTCGACATCGAAACAGAGAGACAATTTTTGAAACATTCATATTCATACATTGTTCAATGTGTGAATACCTTTACTGGCTAATGACTACATAAAGACATGACGTATATCCTATACTGATTGTGACATATTATATGCATTTTGTACTGTACAAACGTATACTGTTATAACCATGTTCATTTGTATTGTTTGATTGTTTAAAATAATTGTATATATATTATGTTCAATATCCTCTTCTACAGAGGGAATTAAAGCATTGAATTGAATTGAATTGAATACATTGGCCTCCCTTGGGAACAAAACATTGGCCTTTACAGACAGATGATCTTTAGTACAATGTCAGGAGGTAAGATTAAATCCGTAGCTGGAACAGTTCATATACCCGACAATTTCTTGGCTTACACGAGATGTCATTGGATGAAATATACAATGTTTTCTTAACTAAACTAGCTTAAAACTTTTTATATGGTAACATAGTTTCATTAAACATTTTATTCACAAATAAACGTCACATATAATGGTTATAAATTACAGTTTAAATGACATGAAGGACTATCATTCTGTACGATAATGGCCCTAAAGTTTGGTTGGTAATCAAGACATCGTCTTTTCACATTGTCGCAGACATAATGGTAATATCGTCTGTATATATTGGAAATAAAACGTGAATATATGCATGCTTTAGAATCACGGAATAAGTCGACGTCTAGGTCATGGATATAACTGTACTTTTAAATCTGACTCTAGTCATTCAGAAGTTTAGAAAAATTGCATTGACCAGTCAGTTAAAAAAATGATGTGATAAATTCCCTTATTAAGGGTTATGTGCCAATTTCTACATACGCTCGGGAACCTTCGGTCATCTATTTTAGTTTTGGCACTTAGTAACTGCACGATATTCATCTGGCTGTGAATTCGCGAGCACGCATCAGAACTACCATCTAACAGCTGCTGTAAATGCGCGAATGCACATCTGAACTACCGTCTCTAACAGCTGCTGTGAATGCGCGAACGCGCATCCGAACTACCAACTTACAGCTGCTATGAATGCGCGTACGCGCACCTGAACTTCCGTCTACAAGCTGCTGTGAATGCGCGAACGCATATCTGAACTATCGTCTAACAGCTGCTGTAAATGCGCGAACTCATATCTAAACTACCAACTACCGATTGCTGCGAATGCGCGAACGCATATCTGAACTACCAACTACCGATTGCTGCGAATGCGCGAACGCATATCTGAACTACCAACTACCGATTGCTGCGAATGCGCGAACGCATATCTGAACTACCAACTACCGATTGCTGCGAATGCGCGAACGCATATCTGAACTACCAACTACCGATTGCTGCGAATGCACGAACGCATATCTGAACTACCAACAACCGATTGCTGTGAATGCGCGAACGCACATCTGAACTACCAACTACCGATTGCTGCGAATGCGCGAACGCATATCTGAACTACCAACTACCGATTGCTGCGAATGCGCGAACGCATATCTGAACTACCAACTACCGATTGCTGCGAATGCGCGAACGCATATCTGAACTACCAACTACCGATTGCTGTGAATGCGCGAACGCATATCTGAACTACCAACTACCGATTGCTGTGAATGCGCGACCGCATATCTGAACTACCAACTACCGATTGCTGCGAATGCGCGAACGCCTATCTGAACAACCAACTACCGATTGCTGTAAATGCGCGAACGCACATCTGAACTACCAACTACCGATTGTTGTGAATGCGCGAATGCACGTCTGAACTACCAACTACCGATTGCTTTAAATGCGCGAACGCATATCTGAACAACCAACTAACGATTGCTGTGAATGCGCGAACACACATCTGAACTACCAACTACCGATTGCTGCAAATGCGCGAATGCACGTCTGAACTACAAACTACTGATTGCTGTAAATGCGCGAAAGAACATCTGACACCACCAACTACCGATTGCTGTAAATGCGCGAACACATATCTGAACTACCAACTACCGATTGCTGTGAATGCGCGAACGCACATCTGAACTATCAACTACCGATAGCTGTAAATGCGTGAACGCACACCTGACACTACCAACTAACAGCTGCTGTGAATGCGCGAACGCATATCTGAACTACCAACTACCGATTGCTGTAAATGCGCGAACACATATCTGAACTACCAACTACCGATTGCTGTGAATGCGCGAACGCACATCTGAACTATCAACTACCGATAGCTGTAAATGCGTGAACGCACACCTGACACTACCAACTAACAGCTGTTGTGAATGCGCGAACGCATATCTGAACTACCAACTACCGATTGCTGTGAATGCGCGAACGGACATCTGAACTACCAACTACCGATTGCTGTAAATGCGCGAATGCACGTCTGAACTACCAACTACCGATTGCTTTAAATGCGCGAACACATATCTGAACTACCAACTACCGATTGCTGTTAATTGCGCGAACGCACATCTGACACCACCAACTAACAGTTGCAGTGAATGCGCGAACACATATCTGAACTACCAACTACCGATTGCTGTGAATGCGCGAACGCACACCTGACACTACCAACTTACAGTTGCAGTGAATGCGCGAACACATATCTGAACTACCAACTACCGATTGCTGTAATTGCGCGAACGCACATCTGACACCACCAACTAACAGTTGCAGTGAATGCGCGAACGCACATCTAAACTTACTACTGCTGTGAAGGCTCGAACGCACATCTGAACTACCAATTAGCAGCTATGAATTCTAGACCTCAATAGTGTATGATTGAACGAATGGCTGTTACTGTCCGAGTTTCAAAGAATATCTTCCATTCCCTGTTTTCAAATCATAGTCAAGTATAAGACTTTAGAATAAAACTGACCGATTTAAAGTTCTCATTATAATGATTTCTTGACACAACCCAAAACCAATCAAAACTCATTTCGTTAAGGCTATAAAAGAGTCCATGATTGAGTATCTAGGCTGAAATCCCTGGTTTCACCGAACTTTGATAGTCACAACAATAGCCTTATTAAGAATTCCAGGAAAAGAGTACGTGATATTCATACAAAATAATTATTCTACATATTAAAGACATGCTCAGAATCGTGGTACAGTCGACTTTGACAATTGGTTTAGAAATTAAATATAGTTCCATACACATTTACTTTTAATAGTGATACAATTACATTGTAATACATCAAATAGCTCTCGTTCTGGTGTTTCAATAGGCCTTACGTTGGAACAAAACTGTTCAGATTACAAAAGCAAATAGAGAATTAATATAAGTACGGAGAAGAAATTGCAAAAGAAACATTTAGCAATAATACACTGCACTTGATACTCGTAAGAAAGTTTGTTATGTAACGGAGCGATGGTTCATTTGTGTGTGGAGGCATTTTGAGTTGCTCGTCTCAGTATCTCCGTCATGTACGGTTGGGGGCATCCATGTTCTCTGAACACCGTTGTAGTCCATATAATTTATGTTCAAACAAAAATAAAATTCGTCTTCTATGCAGATGCAAAACTAACATTTACTAGCACATATTGGTGTTGAGTTTGATTTAGTCCAGCGACCAACTTTAATTTGTAATTTATGACAATGTACTTTAAATGTGTTAATATTCATATCTGTACTTCTCTATCCAAACAATGTCCAAGTGAGGCTGAAAACTGAACTTTGCAAATACTTGTTTACCTCCATTTGTTTACCTTCATCAATAAAGATAATAAATTCCAATATATCAAATCGGTTTAACCATCCAGAAGTATAACTGACAGTTCCAAGACTGTAAATCGCTGTATGGTTATTATTTCTATTTATAGTGATGTATGTTAAGTTCCCCTTTCCCCATGTGCAGTTCTGTCACTTGATATAATCTTCATTTTCTCACCCCCACTATTTCGGCCTTTTATTGCTGACTTTCTTGACTTGTTTCGTGATGTATTCCATCCATTAAATAATCCCCCTTGTTGCTGCCTAAACTTTCCCTAATTGTTCTTAATGGTCGACCATACCATTCCTTGCACCCGTATTCCCATACATATTTACTATTTCACCTCCTCAGTGCCTTATGATTTGTAGACTATTGTTTTCTTGGAGGTCTGTGTGGGGAGGCATTGTATTGTGCATGTGGCGATCCTTGGAACAGTTTTATCTCTCGTTGATTAAACTAAGCAGCATGAAAAATATTTATATAAGTATTTTTCTATATATGCAATATGCAGTATGCAATATATTATTATCAAAAAGCTAATTTCACATGTATTTAGTACGTTCAAGGGTATTATGTTTGCTGTTTCAAACTAAAAATGTGTTTGTAAAATAGAAAAATACTTTTTGCCTTTTTCACTTACGTTGTAAATGCTCTAAAGTTATCTCCCATAACTAAAACACAAACGATCATTTAATAATGGCGACACAATTAAAACTGTCGCTGTGGATTGCATGTGGACAACACATTCACATCGGTTAAATATGTTTACGTTAAATTGGTTAGGCACATTATATGCATGTGTTCACTACTCCACACTATTCTACTTGTTTTTGCATTGTAATGTCTGTTTTTAAATCAGATAGTTGCGAATTACCCCTCATTCTGCGTTTGACACATACATTTACATAGCTTCAATATGTTTACGTTTTAGACATTTTCGGAATACCGACAGTTCAACAAGAGTTTTTGTTCATCTGTATAAGATATAAATGGGTTCATTTAAAGGCAACGAACTTTACGTGACATCATCCTACATTCCGTGCAATGACTGCATCATGGTAATACCAGCTATTATTACAACTAACCCTTTATGTCTGCGCCTTTTCCAGGAAGGATAATATTCCGCACTTGGCGAACTAATTTCAAAAGTGAATCCGGTGGTTCAATCGAATCCCTAGCAGCAAATCATTTCCTCTAAATAACGGGTATTACCATTAGTTTAACAATCCTTACATGGACGACAAGATGAAAGTAATGTGGAAGCGATAGAAATATCACAGATGTTTTATACATAAAATGAATATAAAAGTCAAGCAGGAAATGCGCAGCCACCAGATGTAACCAGAAGGAAGGATGAAGCCATTTAAATCGACAATTCTAGATTTTGCAAATCGCTTTCTTCCTTCTGTGTAGCATCTTTGATTGATTTAAACACGAGAGTTACTAGTAGAATAATCGGTTGTTCGAATTCTTCAATCTCTTTTTTTGAATTACAAAAGTTTATTTTTCAGCGGTTGAGTCAATAAGTGTGTTAATCGAATTTTAATAACGTAATATCACTCAATGCATGTATTAATGTTGCTTGTGATCGATTTTAAGTACTTTTTGCGGCAGTAATAACATACCAACTATGTTCATTTGATCATCCAATCTATGCAAAGAAACCTATGCACAGTATGTCATGTTGTATGCTCATTGTTATGGAAGTAACCAGAACTGGAAAACGCATAGAAAGACATTTTATTGCTAAACATACGTTAAAACAAGCTGAGGAAAAACATTAATCTAAGTACGTACATTTGTATTAATACCAATTTAATTTTGAGAAGTATTTAGCTGAAGTGTTGTACCATTGTGCTGTGTAGATACTAATCCTCCTGTGTAAGGGAAGCTACATATTTACACGCGTGGATTTTATTCATTAATCTTCTTGAAGATAAAGGTGACCACGGAACTTGTAATAACCATTCACACTATGATAGTATTAATTATCAGTATGTAAACGGTTTTTGGTGTTAGCAAGTTTGGGTTAAGATACAAATGTCATCAGAAGACGTTTTTATTGTACTTTATCTCTGATGAAAACAGCAACACTAATTAATAAAACCTTTAATTTGCCTGGAAAATAATCAGAAAGTGTGATGTATAACCTGTATATATATATGCTTCTCATACATGATCGGATATGTATGGTCAGTCTGATCATATAGCCGGTACAAATATTTCATTACTTAAACTGCAAATTGCATTTTTGAACCTTTGGGATGTCATCCAAAACCTGTCCGAATCTCAGATATCGGGGATTAAATAAAGAAATGTAGGGAGGAAGCTATCGTAGAAGCGTCTGTCATCTAACTACCTGCAGTTCAGATGTTGTATGTGGTTTGTATTGCCGCAATGATATTTTTCTATGAAATCAGTAAATAGCAAGCACCAAATGGCTACTGTTCATGTACAATTTACCTACAAACGTATATAACATGTATCAGTCTATTGGCTTTCAGGTTTACCCGATGTTGGGCATTTTATCTTCTGTCTCCACTTTATTCACGGTTATCATTTCTAACATTGAACCTGGATATAGCGACCAACGATATGGAACGCGTTCATTGAAAATCATCAATAAAATGTAATTAGTTTTTTTGTTCTTGTTCTATAACTAGGTCAGTTATCACTATAGTTTTCAAACCTTATTGACAATGTTCTTGTTATATCATTGTACGGTATCTTTTTCCTGTCAGATGATAATAATGACGATGATTTACGTTGGAAGGCAATTCATTATATGTATTCAAGACGCTTTGCTATATTGGCTATTCCATAATTGAATATCGTCTGTCAAGTGTCTGAGAGTTGTTATCAACACATGTACTTCGGCTGCAATCAATGTCGGTTATGGTGAATGTCGCGTTATGCAGATATGATGTTTTCGTCCGTTGAACTGGAAATACACTCTGCTGTGCTAATTATTATGCGGTTAACAATTATTACGAATCCATTCCGTGGAGGTCACATATATTGCACCTTTGAAACAAACTTGTCCTGGACTAATTTCTATTCAACTGTTGATTGCCCGAATCGACAATTAGACGTATCTGGGACGTCGGGCTAATGAATTTCAACAGCCCTGCGTTATCATTTAGCTGTTCAAGGTGGTCAGCGTGCAATACTAATGAATAATTAAAAGTTTTGGAAATCTTAAGCTTCATTTGCGCGAAGTTGATCAGCATACCTTTACCGAATACAGCTTTTATAGTTAACTGTAAAATAATTAATGAAAAAGTCTTGGAATGCCATGAAAGCTTTTAATTACAATACACGAAATGCAAACTCCGTTATTGACCAAGCGACACAATTCCAGTGTCTAATATTTTATTTTCACACTCTGCTGTGCTAATTATTATGCGGTTAACAATTATTACGAATCCATTCCGTGGAGGTCACATATATTGCACCTGGTCACGGCATTTGAAACAAACTTGTCCTGGACTAATTTCTATTCAACTGTTGATTGCCCGAATCGACAATTAGACGTATCTGGGACGTCGGGCTAATGAATTTAAACAGCCCTGCGTTATTATTTAGCTGTTCAAGGTGGTCAGCGTGCAATACTAATGAATAATTAAAAGTTTTGGAAATCTTAAGCTTCATTTGCGCGAAGTTGATCAGCATACCTTTACCGAATACAGCTTTTATAGTTAACTGTCGTGATCTGTCGTGGAATATGTCCGAGTGGAAAATATAGTAGTGCTTTAAAAAAATCCTATCCTGTCAAAATAAAATAATTAATGAAAAAAGTCTTGGAATGCCATGAAAGCTTTTAATTACAATACACGAAATGCAAACTCCGTTATTGAACAAGCGACACAATTCCAGTGTCTAATATTTTATTTCGCCCATTTAATCACATTTACTTTCAAATCGCAGAATTTGCTGCATACTTTCTATGTGACATTTCCTGACCGATCATTTGTGCATTCTAAGACGTCACCGACAAGTGTGGGAAGTTAATGCGCCAAGAAACAAACAAAGCTGAAAAGTCAAGGTTAATAGCAACAAATAAAGACATTAAGCAGGAATATCCACTTAGACAATGTTTATCAATATTTGCGGATGTGCTTGCATTAGCTTTAATGTGCTGTTCTGATTCAAAACACTTAACGGCGTCCTTGTACCATACGTTATGTTAATTACATGTACTTAAGAGACGAACTGAGTGGTTTATTGTATGAATCTAATTACGTAATTATTCGACATTGAGAGTTTCTAATTATTTATGTTAACAAACTCTTCAGAGATCTGATTACAATTACCGATTGTCACTTTCTTATACAGACACAAATGTATGCATATACGAGGGGTGTTCAAATAGTTCGCGGAAAAGTGCTGTCATGTTTTTAGTACTGGTTGTATTTTATGAAACTATGCATAATGACGTACATAGTTTCTATTTGTTTTTAAACTGTCTGAGAATAATTGCGCTCATGTTAGTGTTGCATGAGGGAGCTGTATTATATAATCATGGTATGAGCGAATTCTGATGGCCAATTGCCTTGCTACAGTTCCGGGTATATTCTGTGCTAGTGCGAGTGTCTGCCATTATATTGCACGAATATAATGGATGGTGTCTTCATGTGCAATAATTCAAACACAGGAGGCGATCGAGCCTCCAACGATTAAGTGCAAAATTAAAGATTAAAACATGCTAAACAGCTGTCTATTATGGAAGCTCTATGAAGTGCGATAGTTCCTCCCATTTCTTTTCAAAATGTTATTGTTGTATGCATAGAGGGAATAGTCTTCTGAAAACATGAATAGTGCTGTCTGCACTTCGAATTTTCATTATGTTAGGGTTTACTGACTGATAAAACACTTAAGAGTTCCAGATATTTTTGAGACGAGTGAACTTAAATATCAAGTACACGTGACACACCATTATCGCTTACCAAGACGATTTGAATAGCTTTGCGTACTCAAGGGACCTAGTGATTGCTGTGGTATATTTGTGAGTAAACGGTCATACAGTGACTGTGTAATAACTCGAATAATTAAGAGAAAAGTCCGAACTAAATACCGTTGTTTGGCCATTGTTTTTTCCCGTTCATTTGTATAGTCCTATCTTATTCTAGTTGAAATCCTCATTTTTATATCCATACACATTTGGTTTAGTTTTACTGGTCTCTATTTTGTTGATTTGATGCCAGATTCACACTCTCATCTTTAATTTTATACCCCTTCGTATATTTTATATTCTCCATTTCTCGGCCTCTTCTATTCAATTTACTGTGTATTCGATGGAAATGCGCTGGAAGAGCCCGTTTGCAAATGGTATTTACTGACAGTTCAAGACTGTAAATCGCTGTATGGTTATTATTTATATTTTTGTTTGAGATGTATATTTAGTCCCTCTTTCTCCCTCTCGGACAGTTATACTGTATTACATCCATTAATTCACCCTTGATGTCCCCCTAAATTACCCTTAGTTGTTCCTAGTGGTCGGCCAGGCCGTTCATTGAGCCCCTATTCCCATGCGTCTTTGCCCTTGCGCCTCATCAATGTTTACTGTTGGCGCCTCTACGGTGCCTGATATTTTGTGGTTATATTTTCCCGGGGTATGTGTGGGGAGGCAATGGTCTTGTGGATGTGGCGCCACCTGTAACAACTTAATCTCTCCTTCATCCTTGTCCTGCTTTTTCTCACTTTCAACGCTATGATCTGTGTCTTAAAGTTGTTCGACAAAAGATCAATTTATTCTCGATATCACGCAGAATCATTAGGGGCAGTCATTAGTCATGTTCCAAAAAGTCAATTCCTTTGTTAATTGCAGCATGATGTCAATTACATCAAAGTAGTCGAACCATCAATTTTCTCGGTTATTGCAAATGAAATAAAACGCGTAATTTTCATGTTAAAGCAAATCGCTTTTAGTGTGTATAACCTTTCCCATCAGTGAATGAAAATAACTTCAATCTAGTGGTGGGATATGCTGTCTAGTAAGTCAGGGGCGTAGCTTAGCTAAAAATGATGTGTAGGACAAGTTTTAGGGGAGTTTTCGAATTTAGGAATCTACGCCACTGTAGGTCATGTATGCTATTACTACGCTTTGATACAGTACCGTAAAAAGACAAATAATTTATACAAGTAGTTTGCAATATGTTTCTGCGGCTGTCTGTTCAGACCGGTACTATTATTTTCACCAATCGTTCATGTTTGTGTCGAGGGTGTCCTCGGCTTTGTAATTGGTTACATGTATGTATATAGTTTATGTTTCCTGGTGTTCTTGTGTGTGTAGCTTAAAACTGTGGGTTTTATTTCGGCCTTTTTTTACTGACTTTTCTAAGCGTCTTCCCTGATTAATCCACCCATTAAACATCCCCCTTGTTGTCCGCATAAATTCTCTTAAGTTGTTTGTTTATGGTTGGCCAGTCCATTTCTTGCACCCCTATTCCCATACATTTTTAAACTTGCACCTCCTCATTGCCTATTGATTAGTAGATTGAATATTTTCCGTGGGTCTGTGTGGAGGCATTGTCCTGTGAATGTGGCGTTCCCTGTAACAACTTAATCTCTCTGTATTTGACATAACGCGAGTTATTTCATCGTTTTTAAAGATATTTAGGATAGGTACCTGGTTTATTCCAGTAATTTGTGCCACGGAATAACTTCACGATATGAAGCAAGGAAAGAAGTAATAAAAGGATGGACCTTATAAAAACCTACGTCGTCATATATTATTCACTAAGAACATTCGCCTCCGGCAGCAAACGTAGTTAAAAGTAATAACAAACGCACCCCCTTCATTTCGCAAACATTAATAATGTCTATGACAAGATGTGCATCGGGCATGCTGATAACACACGTCACAGATAAATGTCTGCATGTTTCGACAGATTGTTGGAACTGGAAACTGGCTGGCTGTATTAGAATTGAAATTACGTGTTCGATTTCTTGTCAATGATGTAATGCTGTGGTAAACTGAGATATCTAAATGCAATTATGTGACATAGCACGATATTCCCAGTAAATGCCTGCAAAATACATAAACAGAAATACACAGACGTATCGATATTGAATGAATAAATTTGTTCCTAAAAAATAAGACCGACGGGCAATTGTTTAATTAGTTTTATTTACATATTTGTTAATTCTACGTCATACAACTTACAGATCAACCCAAAATCGCTGGATAGTCCACTGTCTGTCGTACATCGCTGAAATGTTGTCGAAAACAGCACAAAAACTCCAACACAACATATTCTAACGTACAATATTTCGCCGGATAATTATAGGTTGGATTTAACTAACTGCAACGTCGAAATTATTCTTATTTAGTCACTGAATTAAATATCAAAAGTAAACGATAAAATACAAATTATATAAATATCTTTACGGCTTATTTTTGGTTTACTTTCATTGCATCTGAAGGTGACTCTCACTTCGATGTTTAACTTGTAATAAATAGATTGTTCAACCTCTCTTTCAGTATAAACACATTTTGATACTTAGCTTTCCTTCTAACAAAGACATATTTATTGATAAAAACTTGATATTTATCAAACCACTATATTTATACTTACATTAATGTGTTTCCTACGCATTGCTTACAGTGCAGGCTCACTATGGTGATCCCTTTAAGTACGCTGTATATCAAATAAGGTTATTGTAACGAGCCTTTAAATCATATTCCTTATCAAGTTCCTAATTTAATGGTGCAATATAATATCGCCATGCAAACAATTTTCAGATGTACAATAAAGTTCAATGTAAATGATAGCAGAAAATATAATTTACTAAAATAATAATCTTTTATCCGCGTAAGACATTAGTTTAACATGTGATTCATGTATTTTGTTCAGACACCATCTTCGTAAACATTATGATGATAAAGCTTTTATCATAACAACCACTTATGTGTGCGTGTTTCAGAATAAGGTTCTTTACAACAATGTTCCGTACTAAACGAACGTAGTTTAAATGGTGTCTAGACAAGTACTAATATAGCGCGGCCTTTACCACAGTTATTTAATGTTGTATTGTTTGTTCAACAAACTATTACTGGCATAATCCAATATGGATGACAATATAGCATGTTATAATAAAATGATATTATTTCAATGTGTAAAATCTAAAAAGAAACACGTGTCCTAATAGTGCATCAACTTTTATGTTGAACATGTTCAACATAAAAGTTGATGCATTTAATTCAATATCGTGTTGACAGCTCTGTCAGTAAAACTAGTTAAAGTGTGCTTTCTTAGAATAAAATCACGAGGATTGTATGTGCTTTGAAAGCTGATTGTTATGGCAATAATATTCATATGCAACGTGACAATATGCAATCTACTGTTATTGACACAAGACACAATAAAAAAATCATTATTTTCAAATAAATCAAATACGATTCAAACTTAGCCCAAATTCAGAAAATGAGGGTAATTTTACAATTGACTAGCGCGTTTAAAGCGCTTAAGAAAAAGGTTCAACAGTTATGATTATTACCAATAAAATTACATAACTTTAAATAATACAAGGCCATAAATACCCATTTCCGTTAGAAGCGAAGAGCATCAATTCATTATATGTAAGTAAACACTGAAACGATAACAACCACATACGAAAAACACATGTGAAGACGACATTCAAATGAAAAGGACGCATTTGGCAATTGAAAAACAGTAAGCACAAAGCTAGAAGTAGTATATTTAAAATATGTTCAGCTTACACTTTTAAAAACGAAATGCACATAACAATAAAAGTACAATAGGCGTATCAGCACAATTAAAAAATGGCATAATTATATTCATTTGAAACAGCAACATAATTAAAAGGCTAATATAACTGAAGCACTTGCAGTAATATAAGTACAAATAATAACACAAAAACCTTCAGTTTTGTCAAATCCTTGGGGACAAGTAGACGATTTTCTGAATTACTTTCTCTGGACTTGACCTTCGTATCTGACAATATTCTATTTCATAAACGTATACTTGTGATAGAGTGATCATCTGCTCTTCGTGACATACAATATATCATGTCTCATAGTAAATTGGCAGGAGCATCATCTTGAGGCATATTTGACACGCATTTGACACGTTGTATGTTTCTGTCAAGACGTCTTCTTATTATTCAAATTGAATGAATATGCCGAGCTGGAAATGATACATACAAAGAACTCAGCCATCCCAAAAGCACATGAATATAGGAAGATATGTAAATACACATGAACATCACACAATACATAAGGACAAACAACCAACATAAAAAGGTGAAAATAGGAGTATCACTTTGAAACGGTCAAGGGCAAAAAAGTCACAATAGGTTTAAACCAGGTTTAATGGTAGATCAATCACGCACTTAATAAAACGAGCAGTGCAAATAAAAACTGAAAAAAACCGGCTATATGTATTGCTAACTATTTAACATTTTATGCATGTATCTCAAAAATTAGACTGTTGGAACACTCACTGGAATTTCGATTCTTATCTTCATAGTAATTCACACCATGCTAATGGAGGAGTGATCGTTTTCTGAAAGCATTGGTCCTGTTCGCTGCATAAAAACAGGAGAGTGATTGTATGTATCTTCAACGTTTTCTGTGTTATTGCAAGTCTCGTTGGACACCCCAACGTTTTCCTTCAGGTACGATTTTCCCAGTGATGCTGATCATACGCTCGTATATATTCCCAGACTCTAGTACTTGTCTACGTGGAGTCACAGAATGCACGATGCCGCTTTCAATATGGTCATAATATGAATTGTCTTCCAAGCTCTGTTTGCCATGAGGGTCAGCTGTATTTTTGTTAGATTTATGTTTCCAAGCGTTTGTAGAATCGTACGTTGCATCTTTTTTGGCTTGCGTGCATGAAACTAGAGCTAGATCAACGTCCTCGTTCACATTATTGTAAGTATTGTAAGAGCTCGGAACTTTATTGTCCGAGTCAGAAACAACATTTGCGTGATCATGTCCCTTTGCAACACCTTGGTCAGAACAGAAAAATCTACTGTTGCTGCAGTCCTTAAAAGAAATCCGAAATTAACAACATGAATGAGATAAATGTATGCATTATAATTTATCAAACATATACTTGATTTGTCTCATTACGTCTTGGTAAATCTGCTAAGTCACGTGGTTATCCCTCAAACGCAAGGTATATCAATATAAGGCGTCGTCGCCAACGTTTATCAACGAATTAACGTGCTGTATATTTCCCTTAATCATGCAGTTCATACATAAACTATGTTTCATTTGTACGAATTGTATATGAATTTATCAATAGTTGACAACCGTTTACTCAAAATGAAGATCAGAAGAATAACAAACGCAATAAAAAATAACACCAATCACACCTCAAACGACAGACTCTGAATTATAATAATGTATTAATACAATATGACAAGGCCTAAATTTAAAGTATGAATGTTTGCACAATCACGACATACCTGAAAAAATTGTTCGATTATATTTGTGCTGGGAATTTCGTTACGAGTCATGTAATTAAGATTATATGCTTTTTCATAAACCCCGGTCACGCCAATTCCCGGATAAAAAGTAGTTCACTTTTACCGTATTTCGGCAGGTTCTTCTCTGGTCTCTGACCAGGGATACATGTCTGTTTTAGGAGTCGGACTGGAAGAACAAAGAACAAACAGGAAAATGCTGAACTTCGATTCTATTTAAAGAACAGTAAACGACAACCTAAAAGAACGGTTTTAACCAGTCAAATGATATTCCAAACGCGACGGATTTCAATTTTGCGGAAGAAATATTTCAGTACTAAAGTACTGTTCATACCTTCTCGTCTCTGTCAATATTTTCAATGCCAAGAGTAGCAATAAATATACATTGGTTGCAAGGATGGTCCTTCAAAGAGGAGGAAATGATCTATACAACGAACAGAGAGATCTGCCTTCACAATACAATTTAACGGTGTTCCGTTTAATATTTCGTATAGTTTTAACTTCTGTGCTATATATTAAATATAGACATTTTCTGGTTATATTAAAGTGAATAAGTATTTGTTTGTGGTTGAATGAAAACATAAATTTGACAAAACACATTTTCAAGGTGTAATTGGTTGTTTTCTACAAATATACTTCATCACATGACATTCATGAAGGTCGTGATTGAAGTACAGCTAAGGGAGATAACCGCTCTGATGGTTTGCTAAATGTTCACAATCATTTAAAGCGTTTAGTAAACTACTCATTTATTATAATATTTTACAGAAATATATAACGTCATCAAGTTTTATCCAGTAAAAATGTTCAGTTTGACCGAAGAAGTATTACAATAATACGAAACGCGTTCCAAACATTTGAGTTTGTCTTCTATTTTCCATATTACAAAAACAGTAACAAGATCACTATCACTACTGATTGTTTACTGACTTGATGTGCCTCTTGGTGGAACAAAGTAGTTAAAGCCTTATTGAAATTAATATTTTAAAACTGTCTGCAAAATGGAAGTAGAAAAAGTTCCAGTCGGTACCAAGTACCGAATTCAAAAAGTGCAGCATACCTTATAAACTGTAACATATGCCGCCGAGAAATTCAGTATATTTCGTAAACATATGAAGAGCACGTAAAATACAAACTATATTTAAGATGTAAAATGAACGATTACCTCGCCTGTCCAAGGCTTTTTTTTTAGTTATCGGCGATGTTGTTCCTAAAAACAACAACATATTATGACCTAAGACCAGAAATTGTCTAATCTAAACAATTTAGACTATGTTCCATATAGTATATATAATTTAATATAAATAAATATGTTCAAATTGTAATAAAATTGAAGAAATCAACCGATAATATAACTTATTCCAGGGCCGTAAATTGCCTCCCCTGGAAGGGGAGGCACCCCGCCGAGTGGAGCAAGACGAAAAATATTATGGACCCTTTTTAGACAAAAAATGATTTTTTTTTCAGCCCGCAATAGGAGGCAACTGCCTACATGCCTCCATGTAATTTACGGCCCTGTATTCCTGAGTAATTAATAACACAAGCTATACAGGATCTATTATTTCGCTGTAATTACGGCATATTGGTGAAATGTATCTACTATCAGAGCAAAGAGCCTTCTCCTCTTGTTATTTGTAAAGCGCAGGCAGTAGTTCTGATTTTTCATCTTAAGAAAACTTTAGCCGTTTGCCATAGCCGTATTTGCACTAGTGTAAAATATATACACGGAGCTCTAATGGAAAGTTTGAAATAAGGCCACATTTTTAAAACTGATTCGACTGCTGTCTTCCGAATCTAATTTATGAAATTGGGTTGGTAGGTAAACAAAACATTTTTCAAAACCATCCATTTTACTATCTGCTGAAATAATAATATTGCTCGTTATGAGTTAATTAAACTTTCGGATCGGAGCAAATATTTCGGGTCGTTCGGTAGACAGCAATCACACAAATTTT
This sequence comes from Mactromeris polynyma, assembly GCA_032209605.1. Lineage (NCBI taxonomy): Eukaryota > Metazoa > Mollusca > Bivalvia > Venerida > Mactridae > Mactromeris > Mactromeris polynyma. Next base: position 36,106,867 of record JASFXZ010000003.1, read on the forward strand.
AAATTCCATCCTGATGAACGGTTGTAAAGGGATATATATGAATGTAATTAAATTTTTCGTCGCCTAAACAGCTCCTGAAAGGAAATCAAAAAGCCATAAAACAGAACATAAATGGTTGGTGCAAAGTAAAGTACCGAATACGGTGAACTAACTTGAAGAAAATGAGGCATTACAAAGCGTTTAAACGTTTCTTAAAACATATTAATTGAATTGCAAAAAAGGAACACAATTATGATATTGCATCAAAGAATGGACAGGTTTTAGTTTTGCTGTCACGGGCTACATAAGACAGGACACGTGGAAACACAAAACTACGGTCAGCCACTTTACGGGAAAAGTAAAATGAGTGTTATGAGAAATACACTTGTTAAAAGCATCCCTTACACGTTTGCGTATCTCTCATTAGACCCTTTACTAGTGGACATACTTTTCAATCGTTTATATTCCCAATAATGGTTGTTAATACAAATATGTTTCAAAACATCTGTATTTTGTTTAAAAATATTCCCACACATGTAAGTATTTTATTTACGTCGCAGCCCATCTAATGTCCGAGGATTCGATATCAATGCAAAAGCACTTCTTTCGTACGTATCTTGTCGACCGGTAAGTTTAACCTAGTTTCCCGTTTTTTGTGTTTCCACTCAATGTCAAAGTGATGTCACATGACACGATCTTTGTTTTAAATATTGTTATAGTTGGCTTTATCGTCATCAATTCTTGTGCTTTGATGAATATCTATGTAACATACGCACGGAAAGTCGCGGAAGAAAACGTCAATGTACGGACATCGCAACAAAGTCAAATACATGACGTATTCTGTAAACAACATCCAGTATCTCTATCATATGTGTTATTTTCTAAAAAAAGAAATATATATAACATATACGCTCATGTTCCATTTGTTACAGTTTAGATGGAGAATGATTGCCCTTATTAGCCATTCAAAGATTTTATTGTCTGTTCATACACTTTATAACGAAATTAATGTTTCCCTGTGAATTTGTGGCTTCTACTATTATCAAGTGTCACTTCGTAAAATTGGTTACTTCCGACTTCTTTAGAAAAGTGAGTTTATTGAACCCACGCTGGTTACGAATGTCATTCGAATAAACATTTCGGAATATTTTTAAAACCACACATTCTTCCATAAAAAATGTCTGTAAAAAACATAAATCATACGATTTTCTTGAACAATGACATTACTGCGTCTAACGCCGGTCCACTTATATATAATTCGTCAGTTGTTGTGTTATGTTTTGCATTTTTGTATGATACTGGCAGGTCACCGTCTGCAAAGCATTTTACACTTGACAGAATCCAAGATGAGTAATTGCTGTATTTAGACTTCAGGTTGTCAACTTCGCCTCCTTGGTATACATGTTGAACTTGGTATCGAAACTTGGGACTGTACGAAATTGGCATTCGACGAGGTAATAATTCCGTGAACAAATATTATGAAATGACTAAACATTTACATTGTAAACTTTAGGAATTCGATGAGTGGCCGTGGAGCTGGACAGTTTTGTAGACTCTCTCAAATCCAAAAGTGTATCAGCAAGTACATAAAAGAGAGATATTACGTTGCTCCAGGGAACGCCACATACACAATACAATGCCTCTCCACACAGACCGCCGGCAAAACAACAATCCATAAAACATAAGGCATTTGAGGAGAGGCAAGGGTAAATACGTAAGGACAGATGGGCGCAAGGAATGGCCTGGGCGACCATAAGGGATAACTTAGGAAAATCAAAGAGGACAAAAGGGGCAAGACTGCTGGCAACAATAAGCCGAAAGTGGGGGGAAAATAACATGAACACTATATAAGTGAAAGAACCGCAAAGGGGAGAGGGAAACCCAACATACATCTAAACACAAATAGAAATAATAACCATTCAGCGATTAACAACATTGGAACGATTTGATGATACGGTTCTATTCAGCCAGTACTATATTTGAAAACGGATACACTGTAAGTCCACTCACGTATACCGATAAATATTTCAAGCTCAGCAAATTGATATCCGCTGTTTTCAGGTAGAATTAAGATAACAAATGAATTAATAATAATATTTAAGATGTACCTGTTTGCATGTAAACGGAAACGTAGTTAGTATAAGTATTTTCATTAACTCCACCACACGCGATATTGCTTTCACCTTGACATTCATCAAATTAATACTGATTGTGCCCAATAGTTTGCATCTCATGTTTCGAAAAGCAGTATGTGGGTTGATTGCTATAGTTTTTGTTTCGGCTCTTCGTTCGCCCGTCTGTATGTCCGGCTGATTTATATCATCACAAATAATTTGAACATGCATGATCGTGATTTTCACAAATGTATACGTGATATCACAGAGGGGGAGGTTTTTTCCTTCATAACGTAATAAGATTTTAAACTATATATTAGCATGGTCAACATTATATTTAACCGTAACATATTTGTGTGAGTAATTTATTACATAAAGCGGTGTGTAATGTGAGTTTAAATGCTTTCCCTACACATATACAGTATACGATGGGAAGACAACTCAAACCAATACGAACGAAGTCAAAATACTCAAACAAATAATGGTACTGGTACACTCGGAGGATTTAAATGTTTAATGTGCAATAATATATTTTGTTCAATTGTTTATCAATCCTCTTTTCATCTTCCATCAGATATGCAAGTCTTACACTTATGCTTATGCTTATGCGGAAGTAGAATACTATGTATATCAGAAGTCCAACCAGGGGTTATAAAGGAAAAGCAACAACATCGCCAAAGCAATTCAACCAAAATGCCGACAATATTAGGTTACAAAAAACGTTGTTCGGTTGAAGAGAAATTGCCTAGCAAAACCATGTTAGACCGGCTGCGCCGAAAAGTAATAGATCATAGTTATAACATGTTTATTTGTCTCAGTGTAGCATCAAGGACGAAACTGGTTCATTCTTTAACAGTATGATTCACAATACTCCCTCCAGACAAAAGGAAAACAAATAAGTTTAACGACCACATCTACAAACAATAGACATTCGCATAAATATTCCAAGGATTTTAGTCTGCCTTAAACGAAGTATCATAGTTAATATGAATCACGTAGCAAACTTGAGTTTGTCTCTTTTGTTTCCGTTTTAAGGAATACGATGGTAATTCTAATCTCATTGAGTGGTGACTAAGATGTAATATTAATTCTGAGGTCGTTTGATAGTGGATCAAATACTCCAATTAGTGTCCCACTGAAAACAAATTCTTGCTGATAAAATCAGGCCGTCACCGATTGCTAATTGCAATTCGATGCTAATCATGTAAAGCGTATTAACCGACTTTTCTCAGTTATGGCATTCCAAATGTGACACATCTGAGGCTGCATTTATAAAGTGTAAGATAGAGAATAATAGAAATCCAAGGTCTCTTCACGCATATTTAAATTACAAAATTTAAGAGAAAGATGATGTAAGGCTTTGAAGTCGCCGGTAAAGTGTAGCAAAATAATTATTGAGAATTATTTGCAGGAAATCTGGGGACAAATAAAATAAAGATATTGTAAAAAGTTTATGTTTATAACTCAATCGGCGTTTTGTAAACAAGTCGTGTTTGGTAATAATGCGTGAACATGAAATGATACAGAGAAAGAATTGCATAACATAAAAGACAAATTTATCATTTTCTTTGGAACAAATGTTATCAATAGTGAGCAAATCATTATATAATATTAAAATACTCCTGCTGCCAACAGTCTTTATTGACGTTCAAAGTTTCAACAAAAATTGAAATACGGAAAAAGAGAAACATCCAAAGTCGGGCTCGAGCTACTAAGAGTTGTGTTCTTTATCGACTGAGACATACATGCATATATGGTTTATAATGTAAAAAGGTTTGTACACTTTCAGGGATCAGTTATCCAGTACAAATAGGTTTTACACTACATGAGATTGTCACGAGTTATCTCCCCTTATCCCTTGTATATAGTGTATACATGCATATATAGTACACGGATTTATACTAGGGATAAATAGAGAGGTGTTGAAAATGCATTTCGGTTGTTTATTATTATTATTATTATTATTATTATACCATACCTACAGAGCTCCCTTATCATATTTGAAAGACGTTCAAACGTGCTTAACAATATTGCTTTACAATCAGCAATGAAAACCTAGTAACATAAAACTACCTGAAAGTATACAATTGAGATAATATATAACAGCATGGGGTTAAAATTAATGTGAAAAATACAAGTATCTATTATCATTAAGAAAATAATCAAACACAAAAAGCATAAAATAAGCTGAGAACTGTTAAAGAATCATAAATGTAAAGAGCTTGCACGATTGTATTGAAATTCTCAAACATTAAATAACTTGTTTTCATCACTAGAATAAGAACAAGTGGCCATTGCGAGACAAACACTTTACAGGTTATATTGTGCTCATAGACATTCTGGACCAGACAATTTTTTGAAGTTATTTCCCTATATAACTAAATTTTTAGCACAACCATTTTAAAGTCAAATTCAGTGCCCATAGTGTTTCATCAAAATGAGTTTTAACAGTTTCTTAAAATATTCAGTGATTGAAATTCTTGTATAGTGCTAGGGTGAGCATTCCATGTCTCCATATATAACTGTAACTGTGTGTAACTGTTCTATTTCTTGTCACCGAGTTACTAGAACGTAAGTACATAACTGGTCTATTACTCTTCAATATTCCGTTCATTTATAGCGGAGATAGGTAATGTAACGCCTTGAACGTTTGAATAAGAATTGTATATTGAATCTTTTACGACACAGGTAACCAATGAAGTTCTTTTAGCACTTGGAAAAAGAATCTAATATAAATATGAGAATCATCAGCATAGAAATAATGTGGCAGTCAATGAAAGCAAACGGTTTTGTGTACATAGTAAACTATTTTGGACCAAGAATATATCCCTGCGGAACACTATATTTTATAAGTACATTCTCTGATAGTTCACTGGTCACGCACATAGTCTGGAAACACCACTTCACACTAACCGCTCCTCCCAAGAACAAAATGAAAGTGGAATAAAAAGGTGGAAATTGGGATATACAGGACTACACAACATTTAAACATGCTATATACTTGTATATCAAACTTGTCAATTACGGGTACGATTTGCATATTGCCTTCACTACCTCTTGTGACTACGAAGGACTTTAGCGTTTGGCTCAGAAATAGCAAGGGAAGAATGCTGGGGATAAATAAGCTTTTATATTTCTATTCTTTAGATATTATTTAAGACTTCCTGATTCGTCTTCTCCTCAGATAAACACCAATAAGGTAAGATTAAAATTGACATATCAAATATCCACAAAAAATATTTATCATTTATGGTAATTTCAAAATGTCCATCGTTTGCGATCGTAAAATAATTCAAAACTAACAATTAAACAGCCCATTGTACTCATTTACTATTACATGTACATGGGTTCATGGTCAACTTGTTTTATTTTTAGCTTGTCTTTTTTTGGATTCCCTTCCACCTTTTTGTCTCCTCCTGATTCTATTCTCCTCAACAATTGTTTTAATCCTTATCGTATCTCCTCACAGGTGCTTGCTCCTACACTTTCTCCGCCAATTTCTAGTTTTTTGTGTAGTGATGTTCCCCCGTGGCTATTTGTGGGGAGACATTGCCTTGTGATGTCTTTTGAAATAAGTTTAAATTTGAATTCCACTAAAGTACCTTATCCATTTGGTAAAGAATTTCATTTTCCGACCACAGAATTAGATCGGTAAAAGCTGTACGTTAAATGTTAATCTCAAGTTTATCTTTAAAACGTAAATTGTATATTCAATAATTACATTAAATATATAGTTATATAGTTTGATGACGTACTAGAATATTGTAACACAAGAAATACGCTGTGATAACTAAAAACGATGAATAAAATGATCCGATTTTTATATAATGCTTATTACAAATTGTATTGTTAGTTAGGTATGACTGTCTATTTGTGATTGAACTTTAAACGTCCTTTAACGCGACTGTTGAACTACGTAATCATTTTCGATCTGTTTACAGAAACTACACATTACAATATAACTTAGTTACCAAATGTTCTCAAAATAGATGTAGCTCTTTTTGGATTTTAATCAATTTATGTCGATTGTCATTGAATATCTTGGGGAAAATTTGCCGGCGTTGTGTTACCAGGAATTCGTCGCAAGACTGATCAGCGAAAACAAAAGCACAGGTGCTAGAGTTTTTTTAAACAATATTATCTAACATATAAATATTTTGAAAGCATACGTTTACATGTAATACAAGTATATCTATTTTATGTCCGTCAGCTGACCAACCGGGGTATTGTAATTATGAAGAGACATCGTTATTACTTTAATCAGGTTTTTTGTGTGTTTAATCTTTAGTTGAGAGAACGAAAGTGAGTTCACTTCATTATCACTGACAGGATTGAGCTCAACTTTATCCTGGGAATTTGATTTGTATTCAGCAATTTCAGACAAGAACTAAAATTATAAAACGAGGCCTATCATTTATCTTTCTTTGGCGTCCATTAATTATTACACTTCTAATGAATTGATTTCAAATTTTGTAACCGAATCGAATAAATAAAATTATTATTATACTATTCCTTGAGATCAATATAATGTTATGAATTCGGAAACACTAAGAGTGTATCGAAATTTTATAAACGACGTGCCATTAATTCAATCTCCAGGGTTTCTACGACAAAATATCATTTATTGCTACGTCTTCACAATTTAAAATGTTACCAACGCAACAACTATACTCATCGCTAACATTTGAGATAGTTTGATATTTTTGCACTTCGACAAAGAGCTAGGTTGCCATTGATTAAATAGTGTCCAACATCGAAAGATTCTTAGCATGTCTTCCGGGATTATATTACTTACAGACGCAGCATTAAACAATAATATTTTGAGTGTAGTGCGGGTGGTCACGATGACGTATAGGAACCTCAAGTTATACCGGATCGGTACGACGTTTATCTCACGCAAAACACAGAACCATTTTTTTTGCATTATTTCATGCATTAGCAACTTCCTTTTTCATTAGGGTTAATCTGCATGAGGCCACATGTCTTCGACATGTTTTGAGATTACTTCTTACGAACAAATAATTATCGCGTTTGAAATTTGATATATAATTGACTGCGCACGGCGCCTTTCAAGTATAAATTTAAGAAATATCACGATTAATGTCATCAAAGCGTCTCAATAATTCGCATGCTAACAAATGACGCACACAAACAGCAAGCATTTTAATACATGCTATTTGTTGGCCTTTCGTTGACTGCTGGAAATATGGTGTTTGAATTTGATATATAATTGACTGCGCAAGGCACCTTTCAAGTAATAATTTCAGAAATATACCGATTAATGTCATCAAAGCGTCTCAATAATTCGCATGCTAACAAATGACGCACATAAACAACAAACATTTTGATACATGCTATTTGTTGGCCTTTCTTTGATTGCTGGAAATGTTTCAATTCTAGAGACATGTCTGCATAATTCTTTCTAACAAAGGCGACCTGTTGTGTTTACTCATTATGTGTACCACGGGTTTTTAACTAATCGGTATAACATTATTCGGTGGATCGGTCAGTGTTTGTGATGAATGGGCTTTTCAATATGATTATGAGTAAAATTTCAATAGTTGTTTTTATGTTCGGCAAGACCATTCCTTGCACTCCTAGTCCCATACAGTATTACCATTGCAACATCTCAGCGTCTAATGCTTTGTGGACTGTTTTCTCGGGGGTCTGTGTGGGGAACAATCGACTTGTTTATGTGGCGTTCAAGGTGGTCCGGGTACGGAAGACCATGTCCTTCTGTGACATTTTGCAATTGAAAATTATTCTCCTCTACTGATTCATGTGGTATCAGCTGCTACCGGAAATTGCAATTATTACTGGTTGCACATTATTTCCATCAAATGATCAGATCAACAGACCTCCATGTATGATTGAAAGAAATGCTGAAAAATTGTGTAATCCGATAAAAGCATTTCCTGTTTCACTGTTATCTGCATCTGGAAGTAGTCTCCAACTGTCACGCTGCTTTCGTTTTTACTCTTTTTATCTCTTTAAAAACCATTCCACAGATCTAGTCGTCTCGGTGATGTTGAACAAACATTACAATTAGGTCTCTGACGAGTATTTTTACAATGCTAACCTTGTTACCCTTTTAAAAAATGTTTACCAACATTGTTCTACTCAGACAAAGACTGGTTTAAAACTAATTATTTCTACGAAATCCGGTTTAGATTATCTTGACAGAACAATGTTCAATCGACTGAAGTTAGTGTATGAAGATTATTTTCCTTCTCACGGAAGATTTCCCTCACTGGTAATAAAATAACGATGTTTTCATGAGATAAAATAAAACAATTGATGAGAACAATAGGGACATATCCTGTTTGCCTACTTCACCATATTGTTCCAAATACGGAGTGCTTTAATCGAACTTAATCGTGGACATATCGAGGGGTTAGATCCAGATTCAACCATCTCCGTATGAATTTATTTAGGAGATGGTTGGTTCTGGCTCTAACCCCTCGATATATCTGACTGTTTAAATGTATATTATATTCAGCCTGAAAAGTCTTAAAGTGAGAAGAGATTCAGACTGTCATTCTGATAGGCGGGATATACTTATAATCAATGCTGTTTTCAAAAACCTACTTACCTGATCATTGTTACCTGAACCACCAGTCTTAAAAATGTTGTACAATATAACCTGACTTTAAAGACCACTTCAATAATAAGACCACATCAAAATTAAGAACACAACTTTCAAATCCATTTACGCTGATTTGCTCTTGATCCAACATCAATAATTAACACCTTAATAAGAAGACCACTTTTCAAGGGTATCAAGTCCAGTTATTGAGGTTGCATGTACTGTATATAAACTGAAGTGTGCCAGTTCAGTATATCTGAACCAAACCCATCAGATGTTTTTATTGTAAATTTCAAATATTCATACGATATCTAAGTTACCTACAGATAACTAAATCAACAAATTCGTATTCGCACAGTTTCATATCAATAAAACCATTTATTTGAATTCATACCGTACTGAAATTATGAACAAATATTAATTTGATAGTTATAACGCTTACAAAAATAAAGGTGTTTTTTTACTCATTGAACTTAAACACGGCGCATTTTACGTGAGGTATTACTAGATATATTTAAAGTAATGGTAAGGACACATTTTTATTCAGGTTTCTGCAAGGACAAAGAATCCGTTTTGACATATCGCCTTACTTAATGTTTCGTTTCTTACATTAGTATACCTTTTTCTGCCTCTCTTAATCGTGTAATGTGACACTATATCGGTCATGTAGCTTTTGTCAAAACGAAGAGAATAGAAAGGTAAATTCATAAATCAGAACTTCCATAGACAGACCCAACTAGCATAGAAAGAGAACGCCTTTTTTCAAAATACAGATACGGATATATTTTCTACGGATGCATTCACCCAACGTTTTGATATTTCCCCCTTAAGATCTCCATCTTATGTCAACAACGCATGTAAGTTTCCTTAAATAAAAGTCATGAGTTGATTTTGTTCTTCAAAATTCTTGGAAAAGATTATTTAAATAATTTCGACGAAATATTGATACACACTGATAGTACAACATATAGCAAATAAACTGATCGGACTATTTAAATCATTAGAGAAGCGTATATAGATATTTGTACCAGACGAACTTTTCCTTGTATAGTTGATCTCTTTTTAAGGTTTGTCTTGATCATGTAACTTAACATTTAACATAATGACAACGTCGATGCCCGGTTTATTCCGTTCCTAAATTTCCGTCCGTTCTTTTAGCTTTTTCGTATACTGTCCCCATTCGTTACTATATTTCGATCCGCGCGGATCTGTGTGGGTGTGACCTGTTTGTGATTGAGGCCAGACCTGCATTTTCTCTCCAGTATCAAAAAAGATTTCTCTCTCGCAGAACATTTGGTGTACGGTTTATATTGAAATGTTATCTGTTTTGTATTTTACAAGCTTAATTATTAATTGTATACTACTTCATCAGGTCGACAAGTGTACAACGTAATACTACTATTGCTATGTACAATGATTTATGTTCGAGATCTTGCTCCTTATATGTCAATCAATACGCCGAAAACATATTTACGATATACATATATATACTGCAAATTAACATCATAACAATCTCCTTACGATTGTGTGTGTTTTTTCAGACATCAAAGGAAAATATTTCTAACGGTAAATGGCTTTTCCAACTATTTACTGTACTAATATGTCGCAACAATATTCAGCACTTAACGACCTAATTACTCATCTGTTAAACAGTTTTGTCTAGACAAGTTAGATGTGGCAAAAAATACTGCCGCAAATCACAAAACTTTAACATTACTCGACTAAACACTACGTTGCTGAAGAATAGTTTTCCAGAGGCAATGTAAATAATGCAGTAAACAATTTATCAGAGGGACAATAAACCGGTTAATTCTTTATTTAGCAGATTTCGTATATTTTTCTGCGTTTTGTCTTTTTATATTTGGCATCGGTTTCTACTTGAATTAAAGATACATCTGGCTCATATGAACATAACATGTTTGAATCGGCTTCATTCAGACTGTATACCAATTTGATTAGTGTTCAATTAACGATATATGGAAGTCTGGGGAACAGAAGTAGGCACTCGGATATTTCTTTAATGATATCAGACAATGCAAATAACTTTGAATAATATCTGTATGACGGCAGTGTAAGACATTGTGGAGACACACCTTATATATTCCTTTGCGTATATACCTTTTGCGTATATACCGTATAAGTTGAAATACATATATACCGTAGGAGGGACTTCTAGGAATATTGTCAACGAGTCATTGACCCTTCTTCGGTTAGCATCTTTGTAAACGCGTGCATTTCAAGTCTTCAGAGTGTAAATGCAGTATAAAGTGATACATAGATTAAAAGTGTACGAGCTAATTTAGATAACTGCAACATTATTATATTTAAGTTGAATAGTTGTAACCATTATAATTATTCCAGTCTCCTAAATGCGTGGAATGCTCTCTGAAAATGCATGGAACATGCTTCGATGCATATTACGTCGAACTATTTTATGAGCAAATAGTTTAATCAGTGCAAAATAACTTTTAGTTTGTAAAAATCTTATTCATTGTTCCAAGTTATGATTATGTATGTTAACATGATAGCCGTGCAAAATGGAGTGCTACACATCAAGTAGACAAAATCGCAGACACGTATGAACATCGCCCATCTTCAGAACGGTATTCAACCCTAACAAATTCTGCTATGTATTCCATTTAATTCCACTGACAAAATTATAAGTATAAATATCAAAGAAAAAACGGACAATTGGTTAATGGAATTTTTCATAAAGAGCAATGTACAAGCAACTATGTTGCGTATTAAACTATTACACTATTTTATAGAATATAAATGTTAATGGAAACCAATTGTATAACCCGAAATGTCATTTAAGAAAGTTTATTTGAGCGCCGCTGTACGAGTTCAAACCTCTTCTTTAATTTCCAAAATACGTCACATATGACGTCACCATGCACTGACAGTAAGCAATATTTACTCCATTTTGGAATATGAAAACGAAGTGATCATACGGAATGAATATTGATTCCTGCTTGCTAATAGTGATGTCACATGTTGCGTCTTGAAATGATGTCACTTAAAGAAGAGGTTGTAAATCCCATAGCAGCGATCAATTATTATCGTTTGAGAAAATGTTCCCCAGGCTCACCAATTTTCCGTTCAAATCTGAATATTAAATACGACCTGATTTAATTTCCTAAAAAGCATTAACTAGATTTTACTAATTAACATGTTTTGAATGCATTGTTAGCTCAATTGTTACAGACAAAGGTTTGCAAGTTAACTAGGTATTTTGAGGGAAAAGAACACTCATTTTCTGTCGGGTTATTTTGTCCCTTCAATATTATATTCGGCGCAGCCGTACTAACATGGTTTTGCTATTTGCATATCAGTTTTGTGTAAACCAATCAAAATTTACGTTAACAATCAAGGCAATTTCTCTTCAGCCGAACAACACTTGTAACCTTGACGCTTATTGGTTAACCTTTCGAGAATTGTTACTGACAAAGTTTTGCAAGTTAACACTTAGTATTTTGAGAAAGAAGCAACACTCATTGTCTGTCGGGTTATTTTTGTATAATTATTCTGCATATAAATGCTACGGAAATTAGTTGTATGGGTTTCTACAATATTTTGCAATAATACATGGACACATCACACTTGATTACGATATTCATGATTAGATCATACCGTATGTCCACTGTTGGATTGTATTTTTGTTTTGCCTAGTATGATATCGAATCGGTGTTAGGAGATTAAATTGTTTTTTTAATTTGGGTTTACGACCGTTATTAGACTTCTTAAATAAAGAAAATACCACTGAATGTATCGTCCGTTTATTTAACTAAGTGTTGCGGATAATTGCCAGGTACGACTTGTCTTGACAGTTCAATAGACAATGGAAGGTGCATCTTACAAAATCATTTATCGTTATGATGTTCTTGACAATGTCAGAATATGTTTGCATAAACCAGTATTGTTATTTACCAATGTTAGTAGTGTGGCGTTCATCAACTGTAAAAACAGACTTGTCAGAAGATAATGTCGACTTAGATTTGACCGTGACGTCGGGCAAAGGGCCATATTTTTGATAAATTAGGTCAATAATGTTATACAAACTGCGTACAGCTTTTGCATTTGAGTTGTTAATTTTGTCAAGGGAATGTGAATTGAATTCTGAAACACGTCTGTTGTTAAAAAGGGAAACCTGTAAACATTCACGGTTGCATTCATAAAACAGGCACTCCACTGTGGTATTGATTTTAACTAAAGTTTGAGGACGGGCTTATAATAAAGTCATGTTTGAAGGAACACAAATATTCGGACAATGGCGCTACCTGGATTCGAACCCGGGTATACGGATTGCCGGTCGTTATGCTAAACACTACACCACAGCGATCTAACGTCATTTTCGTGTACATTTAAATTATTTTAAGTTGATTAAGGTTAACTACACTTTGGACGAAGTACGGGGCGAATTGTTACATCCGCCACACACCAGCTGTAGTAATATTGAAATAAAGTCATGTTCGGAAGAACACGAAAAATCGGTCAATGGCGCTACCGGTATTCGAACACAACTATAAAGTAAACTAAAAAGGATGGTTTGGGGATACATAAATGTATAATAAATTTTACTTGAAAAGAAAAACATTGAATAAAAAATGACGACATAAATGCCGCAATAGTGTTTTATTTGGAACAACTAATGCTAACCAGGCGCATATAAAAACTTTTACATTACTTCCGTCGGAGTCACGTACCTCGGGAATTAAATATTTACCATATTAGACAGTCTTGAGGTTATATATATTAAATAGTGCATTTTTAGCAAGGGGCTCGTCAGAGCCAATAGCTATTGTAGGCGAAATCCGCGGACACTCATCGGATGAGTCATCCCAAGTCTGTCATTCTGAACCGCCAAAGTCTACATACTCCTAAAGAAAGTAGCCCTGGGCCCGTATTACAGAAGCTTCTTAAGATATACCTTAAGAAATACAGAAATCTTAAGGTTTGTACTTCGGGTTTTCCCGGTCCAAAAATAGAACCGGAAATTAAAAAAATAATGCGTGCGCAGAATGTAGCAGACTTTACTCTTAAACTCCAAGCAAATAAATGATTTTACCTAGTTACGTTGTAACAAGTACAACCGTCATTTCATATAAATCTTTATTTTTGTTGCATTATATTTGAACATTTTGCATTATAACTGATGGAAATTTGCTGTATGTTGTGTGAGAAGTTTTGCTCAGTAATCTGTATGATATAACATGAATAATGCAGTCGGTAAGTCGTGATCTAGTTGTTAAGGCGAATTAGTACCAGTAATTCAGACTGAATGAATCCAGCATGTCATTGGACATGAAACAAACGCAACACACACCCAGTCCATCCATACCAATACTAATATAGATACAATATGCTTGCTCTTTCTTATAATGTCCTGTCATGAGTTGTGTACTGAGAACAGACATTTTGTATGAATTTCAACCCAACATTTGCAGCTGTCTGTGATATAATAAGCAACCACTATTACCAATCCTTTGGTTAGATGCATGTTTTATGTTTTTAACTGTAGTATTACAAAGCTTGTTGAAAAAAATCATAAGTCACCACAAATGGTACCTTTCCCCTGATAAATTTTGCTCAAAAGCATGCACATACGAACCTAAATGAAACAAGAACTTAGCACTTGTGATTAGTATAATTACTAGTCTAGTGCAGAAATAGAGCCATATATAGATAACTAAGTTGAAAAAGAAATACACACACTATATAACAGTAATTTATATTTCATTAGAACTGTGTATTTCAAAGCGTAATATTCAAATCATGATTGAAAACTACTAGTAAATGTAATATAAACTTTTATTACCTCCAATAACTGGAGAGCATAACATATCTTCAACTAATACAAAGAAATAAACATACATATGCAAAAAATGACACATACAATCTATGAAAATATTATTTCAACTATCAAATGAAACACACAGATTCAGAGAAAAACAATGTTATAATCTTAAAATGAGCATATAAAGAGAGATATAACAAAATAGTAAAAAGTATTCTCAGTCATGATCCAAGTTTAACATATCGGTCAACTAATAGCATGACACAGGACCAGTTTCAATTCACTTTTGCTTCCTTAGTCAAACATCGTGATTACCTTATCCGAAACATAAAAAACTTTTATGATATAAACCTAATATTATTCTTAACATCTCTGTTGGACTAGCACACTACCTACGAGACAAAAGTTTCACCAGTGCGTGTGCCAGTGACAAATGTTTTAAACTCCCACCAAGGGTATCTGTACATATCTTGATCAAGTATCTAAACTGATCATTACAGCTCATCATCATAAATGATACATACATGTCATGATAAAACAAATGGTACAAAAGTGTCCACTCAGAATTTATCCCACTCTATTTGATATGACATTCACGAAGTAAATGGATCATTATATCCTCAAGTCAATAAGTTACAACTTTTGCATAATTGTACAAACTGTCTAGATACAAAAATGCATACAACTGTGAGCAGTGCAATACATGCTGCACGCATACTGGGGTCGTTTCTAATAATTGTCCACAGAGGTGAGCACATATTTACACCTATAATATTAGTCATCATGGTGCTGTGATCCTTACATAAACTTTCCACGAAATTAACGTTTCCTTTGGTATCTCACGTAGCTCTTAACATGTCTGTATAACTCATGCAGTGATACTATTTAGTTATTGTCAATAATTTTACTTAGTCAATCACATATTGTATTAATGTCGGTCACAAAATGGTCAATGGATTTAAAATGTACAAGGATAACTTCAAGATAACGTGATATCGATGATTTGACATGAACGTTGTGTTGAAATCGTAGATGTCGAATAATTGTGCTGTTGACTGGTTCAGAAAATGGAGGCGATTCTATAACTATAAAGATTTTTTTATACAAGATAAGGGAGGTCTAGCTTTCCTTAAAATCTAAGGAGAAAATCGCTTACTTTAAGTGAAAAAATAAGATAAGAACATTTTGTAATACTACTTAAGAATTTTCTGAAATCTTAAGGATAAAAATGTAAAACTTAAGATTTTTTCGTCATTTAAGGAAAATTTTAAGGATAAGAAGCTTCTGTAATACGGGCCCTGGTCTAACACAAAATAGCTGCGACATCAGCTAGAAAACGGATTTGAGCTGACATCACTTACTCAAAAGAAAGAACCCCAAAGAAACTTGCTGATCAAATATTGCAAATTACAGACACAAATGTCTGCCTACGCCGCAGCCGTATCACGCGTGAAGTGCACTGTGCA
The DNA here is from genome assembly GCA_032209605.1 of Mactromeris polynyma. Taxonomy (NCBI): domain Eukaryota; kingdom Metazoa; phylum Mollusca; class Bivalvia; order Venerida; family Mactridae; genus Mactromeris; species Mactromeris polynyma. The sequence goes on from JASFXZ010000003.1 coordinate 36,122,809, forward strand.
ACATATAATATATCCAACGAACAACTATGTATATATTGAAATCATGGGAAATGCAATTTTCCGTCATCGTTCCGTTAAATATCGACGATTTACGGAAACATACGTTTTGTTTTATTGTCATCCTGTCTGTAGGTGCATCCATCTAATTGTTCTTAATGTTTTAGAATTAAGTCCATTTGAACTGAAGTCTCCTTTTAGAACACATGTAGTAAAATACTTTAGTTTTAAATGGATTGTATTAATACTTGGTATATAATCACCACTCAGGTACTGTTTACTTCATCTCCATCCATCCATCTGACAGTCTATACCAATTATTTGTATACAATCTTGTGTGCTTCATTCTTATATTATTTAATATACTGACATAACAAAGTGTTCTTGATTGACTATTGTGATAGGTAAAATATATGTCAAAATGGCGTCTGTGATCTGCAGTGAACCCTATGCTGTCAGCACTTTCATTGCTTTGCATTATCAACGTTGACTCCCACTGATATTTAGTATATTAAATACTTCTACTAGACACTGTAAATTGATCCAATCACATGACTATACCCTCGTGAACCTATAATGTATTGAACAAGGCTTTTTTAACGTACATGTAAACAATTTGTTTTGACGTACAACATTCTGAACTTTAACAACAAATTCGATCATTTACATGCTAGCATATGTTTAATCCGATACGTGGCCTACTTGTGCAAGTATGGAATCTTATCCTCCCTTATATCTTGCCGGTTGGCACCTCAACAGCATTATCACCTGATTGATCAAGGGACATTTCCTTTTTATTAATTATTCTTGGCGTAGAGCTAACACTCCAACTAATGTATGGATTAATCAAGCTTTCGTTGTTTTAGGAAATACGATATAAACTAGAAATGTGTCCATAGGACACAGATGCCCCCACTTGCAGCCTTTGTCACAAAAGCAAATGCTATTATTCTGCTCAAATTTTGTGAATGGGTATCAACATTACCAAGTGAACAACTGTACTAATTATGGTGCAAAGTCAAGGGCCATAACTTTGCACTTACTTGCCGTAACCATACATGAAACCCCAGGTGCACAACTACACAGGTTGGTGAACATTCATGTAAAGTCTTATGACTCTGACTCAAATATTTAGGAGATATGAGTGACACAAGATTGCATAATAGACTAAATTTAAACTAAGTCAAGGGCCATAACTTTGCACTTACTGGGCACAGCCAAACATGAAACCCCAGGTGCACAACTACATATGCTGGTGGACATTCCTGTGAAGTTTTATGACTATGGCTCATATACTTTTGGAGATATGTGTGACACAAGATTGCATACTCTGTAGGCTATATTTTAACTAAGTCAAGGGCCATAGCTTTGCACTTACTGGGCTCATCGAATTATGAATCCCCAGGTACAATATAACACATGCTTGTGAACATTCCTGTAAAGTCTTATGACTCTGGCTCATATGCTTTTGGAGATATGCGTGACACAAAATTGCATACTCTGTAGGCTATATTTTAACTAAGTCAAGGGCCATAACTTTGCACTTACTGGGCACAGCCAAACATGAAACCTCAGGTGCACAACTTCAAATGCTGGTGATTATTCCTGTAAAGTTTTATGACTCTGGCTCATATACTTTTGAAGGTATGAGTGACACAAGATTTTGTGACAGACGGAAGGACGGTCAGACGGACGGACAAACGGACGGACAATGGCAAATCTATATAGACCCTTTCAGAGTGGGCATAACAAGTCACATATGGTTTTACATCATGTCACATTAAAATCATTTTACCCATCTGTCCTTACTTCGTTCATCAAGAAGTAATATAGGATTCCATCTTTTTGGTCTCCTCCTGATTAATATATTCTTCTTAATTTTTTTTGTTTTTTAATCAGTTAGACGATTCCTTATCGTACCACTCTCACTGGTTCTTGCTTCTTCATTTCCCTGGGATCTGTGTTGGGAGGCATTGTCTTGTGACGTTCCCTGTACCAAACTAACCCCGTCTTTTGAAATCTGCTAAAATTGTATTCCACCTAAATACGTTATCCAGTTGGTCAACGAATGCATTTTCCGACCACAAATTTGATCTGTAAAAGCTGTATGTTAAATTCAATCTCGCGTTTATCTTTAAAACATAAATAGTATTTTCAATGATAACATAAAATATTAAGTTATTGACGATTTGATTTAATGACGTACTAGAAAATTGAATTGTATATATTATGTAAATAAAAAAAATTGAAACTATATTGGTAATTCGGTATTACTGTCTATTTGTAATAAACGTTATTTAACGAGACTTTTGAATTACGTAATTATGTTTTATTTATTTACAGAAACTACACATTGCAATGTAACTTAAATAAATGAAGTTATTTTTGCTCTTTTAGTCAACGTGTGTCGCTTGTCATTGAATATCTTGTGGAATATTTGAACATTTGCGGCCTTGTGTTACCAGTAATTCGTCGCGAGACTAATCAGCGTAAATATAGCACAACGGCATACCATTCATTCGAAAAAATATCATGTGTTGCTACGTCTTCACAATTTAAAATGTTACCAACGCAACAAATATATCCATCGCTAACATTTGAGATATTTTGCAACTTATTCTTTCTCTTTTAAAGTGATGGTGTATTCTGATAAAAATGTTATCTAAAATGCAAACGGTTTGAAGGAATAAATTTACATGTAATGCAATTTCATCACTTCTATGTCCGCCAGCTGACCAAATGGGGGCATTGTTATTAAGATGAGACAGCGTTATTAATTTAATCAGGGTTTCTGTGTACAATCTTTAGTTGAGAGGACGAAACTGTGTTCATTATATTACCGCCGAAACGTTACTTGATTCGTACAAAAGGAGGCCTATTATTTATCTTTTAGACGACTTTTTCAGATTTTAATTCTCCTTTGTTTGGCGTTCAGTAAATTATAACAATACTACTAAATTTATTTCAAATTTTGTAACTGAATCTTATAAATATAATCATTATTATACTATTCCTATAGATCAATGTAATGTTATGAATTCAGAAACACACTAAGAAAGTATTGAAATTTTATAAACGACATACCATTAATTCGATCTCCAGGGTTTCTACGACAAAATATCATTTATTGCTACGTCTTCTCAATGTTACCAACGCAACAAATATATTCATCGCTAACATTTGAGTTATTTTGATATGTTTACACTTCAACAAAGAGCTAGGTTGCCATTGATAAAATATAATCCAACATCGACAGATTCTGAGCATGTATTATGGGATTATATTACAAACATACGCAGCATTAAACAATGATACATGTAGTGAAGTGTGGGTGGTCATGATGTTGCATAAAAGATAAGTAATACCGGATCGATACGAGGTATTTCTCACGCAAAACAACTTCCTTCGATACGTTTTTATTCATTTGGTTACCTAAACAAACATGAAAAATATACTTTATCTAGTTTAATCTTCAATAAATATGCATTATCACAGAATACATTTATAATGTATTTCTCGGGAATTATCGAAACAAGACGTTTGTATTATCATAAAATTAAAAAACTTTCTGTTTTTTTTAACAAGCCGGTGTTTTTACTAGTTTCTTGTGTTAGTAATATGAGTAAAACAACATTATTTCAAACGGTTATATATGGCAATGGTTCTTATTAATGATGTTTGATGCTATATAACAACAAAACCTGATGAAGCCCATTAAATTTGATATATCTTAAAGGTTAATCTGCATTAGGCCACATTTCTTGTTTTGAGAACACTTCTACCGAAGAAATAATTATTGCCCTGCTCAAATTCTGATAACAATTGAAATTTCTGTGATCGCAAATGTCGTGTTTGAAATATGATATAAAATTAAGTGCGCAAGGCGCCTTTCAAGTAAAAAGTTGAGTATTATCCCGATTAATATCATAAAAGTGTCTTAATACTTTGCATGCTGACAAATGACGCACAGAAACAGCAAGCATCTTCATACATGCTATTTGCTTGCCCTTTGTGCTGGCAATTTGTCAACTCTAGAAATATGTCTGCATAATTTTTTCTAAGAAAGACGACTTGTTATGTTTACTCATAATGTTGAACATTACCACGGGTTTTAATCGAATCGGTAGTGGGTGGATCGGTCAGGGTTTGTGATAAATTTGTTTGTTCCATATGATGAGTTAGTTTCCTTAGTCGTTTATATGATCGGCCAGACCATTCCTTGCACCCATATTCCCACACAGTTTTACCCTTGCACCGTCTCAGTGTATAATGCTTTGTATATTATTGTTTTCCTAGGGGCCTGTGTGGGGAAGCATCGTCTTGTGGCGTTATGTTGCGTTCCAGGACATTTGACAACGTTCATTCGTTCTCTTCCACTGATACTTGTGATATAAATATCCGCTGCTGTCCATTATTAACAAAACACCTGATAAGCCCCATGTATAACTGAAAAGAAATGTTGAAAATTGTGTAATCCGATAAAAGCATTTCCAGTTTGACCGCGTTCTGCATCTGGAAGTAGTCTCCAGCTGTGACGTTGCTTTCCATTGAACTCTAAATACAAATATTATAATCATCTCTCTGACGAGTATTTTTACAATGCTAACCTTGTTACCCTTTTAAAAATGTCAGACAAAGACGGGTGTATGTATGTTATAAAAAAGAATTCTTCCAACGACATCCGGTTAACATCATCTTGATCATAACAATATTCAATTGGGTTTAGTGTATGAAGATTATTTTCCTTCTCAAGGAAGATATCCCTGACTGGTGATAAAATAAAGATGTGTTTACGAGATAAGATATAACAATTGAAGAGAACAATAGGGACATATCCTATTTGCCTACTTCACCATATTGAGTTCTTTAATCGAACGTAATCGTGGACAGATATATGACAGATAAAATGTAAATTACATTTGAATGGTCTTATAGTAATAAAAGATTCAGACTGTCATTCTGATAGCCGGGATGTACTTATTCCCAATGCTGTTTTCAATAACCTACTTACCTGATAATTATTACCTGAACCACCAGTCTTAAGAATTTCGTACAGTAAAACATTCGACGAAATATTGATACAATCTGATCCGTCTATCTTAATAATTACAGAAGCTTATATAGGTGATTGTATCAGACGGACTTTTCTCGGTGTTACTGTAGTTTTTTTGATAGCCTACGCCGAGAAGATATGTAAGCACGTCAAACAGTAACACGTTTTATACTAATATGTGTGCCAAATGATAAAGCATAAGTTAACCCTTGAATAATTGGAGTTATCGTTAAATTGTCTGCAAAAATCAGTGGTAATCTTATTTTAATGCGATTTCTTCTTGAACATAAATGTTTATGGTTAGTGTGATAATTGCGATTAGTAGGACATCAAAGGCTGCAAGTCAATAAGGTAATAAGATCGCTTGTATTAAATACATTATGATAAGTTGTTCGCACCATCGCCAGTATGAGGATTATTGTTATCAGCCAGATTATTAGAATGCCTATATCTCTTGTAAAGTGTATTGATAGTAATCACGTTACAATTACGACGAACAATATTTACAGCGTATTACAAGCTTAATTACTAATTACATACAACTTCATCAGGTCGACACGTGTACAACTTAATACCACAATTGCTATTAACAATGGGTAATGTTCTATATATTGCTACTTATATGTCAATCAATACGCCGAGAACACATTAACGATATATATCTTTCTAACGGAAAATGGCTTTTCCAACTATTTAGTGTACTAATATGTCGCAAAAATATTCATGACTTAACGACCAAATTTCTCATCTGTTAAATGTTTTAGAAAGTTAGATGAGGCGAAAATACTGCCGCAAATCATCAAACCTTAACATAACTCAACTAATCACACCACATTGCTGTAGAAAAGATTTGCAGAGGTAATATGAATTTAGCAGTAAACAATTTATCACAGAGCCAATAAACCGGTTAATTCCCCGTTTATCAGATTTCGTATATTTTTTGCATTTTTGCGTTTTGTATATATTTGACATTGGTTGCTACTTGACATAAAGATACATGTATATCATAAAATGCTTGAATTGGCTTCATCCAGAACTGTTGTTACATTGGCTAAAACATCTCTAATAAGAACCATTACAATGTATAACCGATTGAAAATGTTTTTTTACAATATTACTAGTTTTTTTTTTAAATTGTATGATGGACGCCCATTCATTCTTCAACAAATACGGATCAATACGTAAGGATTTCGTAAGGATTTCATTCTTAAGTTTGTAAATGCATTTTTATGTTTGTTTAGGTAAACATATGAACACAAAATGAACATTATAGTTCTCATTAAAGTGTTATACTCAGGGAGTTTGGTTGGTAGAATTGACTGGACTAATCTCCTTTTGACTGATATACTGTTAGATAAAATGGAATAAGAAGGGATATCGTCGGGACGTAAGAACCTTTTCAAGGTATCTACTGTGTTCGAGTCAAAATTGTGCGAGGTTTCGAAGTTGTACTGTATTAGCAGTACTAATTGTATTTTCATAAACCGGTTGAATGGGATATGTATTAATAGTCGTACAGTTGGTAGCTGGTAGCGCACTTCGTCGGTCCGATACAGATGTTTTATAAAATAATTATTGAAAGTGCATACGCATGAACGTAAACATGTACGTTTCAATATTACGAAGGAGTGCACTCATAGTATAGGTAAAGAAAACCACTACGAAGTGCAGATGACAAGTGTTTCTCAATCGGTCTACTATTTCAGAGTATTAATTCGAACTTCATCGAAGGTACATTGGAGTGAAAATGTCCTTGACATTTGTTTCAGCGTCTTTATGTAAGATCACCCTAATACTCATCATCAAGAATCTTAACTAAACTGTATCCATGAGTTTCTGGATCACATAAGACAACGAAATGCAAAATATTACAAAGTTTTACCGTGCTGTTTTAAAGATCCTCAAGTTTTAAGATTAAACGGACTTGCTTTGAGAGGTTACAAATTCCACTCATGTTCTTCATGCATAAAAATTTGCCTATTTTATCATTTGTTTGTGTAATTCTTAAAAAGAAAGTGCTAGTGATATCATAAAGAAAAATAATCGAAAATAATATGCTCTGTAAAAAATATAGGTGGTACTTCATATGCATACACCCTCCTGTAAATGACGTAATTGTTTAAGTCACAATAAGAAATACCAATTTTCAAGGTAGCATAATCATACATAATAACGTGAGTACTCTAATATAATGGACATCAAAATTATCCTCAACACCTCTTTAACAAAATGTAACAAAATTAAAAACTTTTACCGTCCAATTTTGTAATATGTATGTATCAAATTTTACCGTACAGAATTATCAAACATTGGAGAAATATGGCATTGTTTTAGAAGCAAATTGATATAATTTATATTTTATAATTGTATATCAGTTTCCTTGTCAAAAAGTCAGTAAAACAAGAAATGTCATGACAAAAGCAATTATTTTTTTGGGCCTAGCGGGGATTTGAACCCAAGGCAAGAGGCTTAACACATAGGCTAATGATTGATATTGACCAAGGTATTCCAAATGAATCAAAATTTACATTCTCATTAGAGTGGCCTTACCTTAACTGAATTAATAACAGAAATGTTTGATTGTTCTTATTTCCTCTGATAATGCGGTATTCCGGGAGTTTAATTAATATATACTCTGTGATATAATTAATTTTATCCGCATGATCTATTCCACTCACGTTTCAGCCATCTATTAGAACATTACCGTCTTTAGTCCATGTACTTTATTTTACAGCCGTTGTTTGGTTAGCATCTTTGTAAACCCGTGCATTTTAGTTCTTGTTTTAGAAGTTTACCTGTAAGTAGAAGGTTACGCTTATTATAGTCCTCCAGATTATTGTTCGCCCTCTGATACCGTATAAGTTGAAATACACATATTCCGTAGGAGGGACTTCTGGGAATATTGTCTTCGAGTCATCGATTCTTTTTTTTTATTAGCATCTTTGTAAACGCGTGCATTTCAATTCTTCAGATTGTCAATGCAGTATTAAGTGATAAATATATTTAAAATTTGCGAGCTAATTTAGATAGCACTGTAAGCTTTCTATTCGATTTGAATAGTTTTGACATCTTGATTAGAGCTAACCATTATATTTCATCCAGTTTCCTAAAAACGTACAATGGTTTCTGACAATGCATGGAACATGCTTCGATGCAAATTTCGTCGAAATATTTTATTAGCATATAATTTAATCATTGCCAACCAATTTCTAGTTTGTAAAAATATTATTCATTGTTCGAAAGTATGATTATGTATGTTAACATGATAGCCATGCAAAATGGAATGATGTGTCACACGTCAATTAGAAAAAGTCGCAGACAAGTGTGAACATCGCCTATCTTCAAAACGGTATTCAGCCCTAACAAATTCTGCTATGTATTACACCATTTCATTTTATACCACTGACAGAATCAAAAGTATAATTATTTAAACTTGCACTCCAGGAGTGGCATAAAGCAGTGACATAAATATCATATGTAACTAGTTACATAAATAGCCGAATCACAGCACTATTTAAAGTATATTTAAAGATTGAAAACAATCTATTTATGGTGTTATGTGATAAATAGAATCTTACATTCGTGCTTATTTTATATTGTTTTTATGAAACTCGTCTTGTAAAAATAAATTGAATCGAGCACATGTTAAATAAGATTAATTCTATTTAACATGTGCTCGATTCATTTTTTTTTACAAAACAAGTCGTATCCATGAAAATCTTGTGTTGAAAAGACAAATAAATCCAACAAAAAGCTACAATTTTCTGTCGTACAGTTTTATATTACATGCCAAGCATTTATATGTTCACGAAAATAAGAGTAAATGCAGTGGAAAGACCGACGGTGTCCAACTTCTATATACTTTTGTGAATGGTTTAGCAGGACGTTGTACAGCGACAGTATAGAATTGTGACGTCCGTGCCTGGACTAGATCTGGTATGACCAGCAATCGTACATCTCGGCATCTTTTATGTTGCACAACAAATCTTAACCTTCAATTTGCGCAAAATATATTTGTTCAAGCTATTTCTTCTTTATAAATGTTTTGCTTATAAATGCTACGGAAATTAATTGTATTGGTTTTTACAGTATGTTGCAATGGTACATGGATATATCACAATTGATTACGATGTTCATGGTTAGATCATGGCGTATGTCCACTGTTTTGAGTAATCAGGTTTATGGGAAATAGTTAGTCTATTCTAAAATGTTATCTACTTTCCACGACTACTGACTACACAGGAATCGTAAGTAACCTTTTTGTTGTACATTGAAATTGTATTAATTGTTTTGTCTAGTAGGATATCGCATTGGTGTTGGGCGAAGAATTTTATTTTTAAATTTGAGGTAACGACCTCTACTAGTCTTCTTAAATAATTAAATAAAGAAGTTAACACTGAATGTATTATCCGTTTATTGAACTAAGTGCTGCGGATAATAACCAGGTACGACTCGCCTGACAGTTCAATACACACTGGAAGGTACATCGTACCCAATCATTTATCGTCACGATATCATGGACAACGCCTGAATAGGTTTGCATAAACCAGTATTGGTATTTACTAATGTTAATAGTGTGGGGTTTATCCACTGTAAAAACAGACTTGTCAGAGGATACTGTCGACTCAGGCTTGTCTGGGACGTCGGGCGATGGGCCATAATCTGATACATTTGATCAAGAATGTTAAAAACCTGCTGCTTACAACTTAAAATTGCGTTTAAGTTGTTAATAATGTTTAGGGAAGGTAAAATGAAATCAGAAACACGTATGTTGTTAAAAAGGGAGCCATTAGACATTCATAAAACAGGTACTCCCCCATGGTATTGATTAAGATTAAAGTTTGAGGGCGGCAATAAAGTAAAACTAAAAAGGAGGGTGTGGGGATACATAAATTAAAACATGACCATCTAAATGACGAAATATTGTTTATTTAATATAATTCGGAACAACTAATGCTGCGAGATACGACCTATTTTACACACCAGGCGATTATATAAACCTTTACATTAATTCCGTCGGTGTCACCTACCTCGGGCAATTCAGTATTTAACATATTAGGCAGTCTTCGGCTTATATCAATTACATACAACACTATTTATTAATGTTGAATCCCACTGTTTGTGTAGTATATTAAATGCTTCTCCTAAACACTGTTAAATGCTCCAATCCAGTGATTCTCATCTCGTGAACGTATAATGTATTGAACAAGGCTTTTATTAAAGTACATGTAAACAAATTGATTTGACCTGCAACTTTCTGAACATTAACAACAAATGAGATCATTTACATGCTAGCATATATTTAATTCTATGCGTGGCCTACTTTTGCAAGTATGCATTATCATTCTCCCTTATATTTTGCCGGTTGTCACCTCAACAGTATTATCACATCAGTGGTCAAGACATTTCCTTTGTTAATTATTCTTGGCGAAGAGTTACCACTCCTGAGAATGCATAGGTTCATCAAGCTTTCGTTGTTTTAGGAAATACGATATGAAAAATTGTAGTTAAATATGGTTTTACCCCATGCTAAATTGACATCAATTTACCCATCTGTGCTTACTTTGTTGACCAAGAAATAAACAAGGCAATAAAAGGGGAATGTGATGTACTTTATTCAATGATTGTCGACATCGAGAGGAAGAGAGGACAATAAAGTTCCTACGTCTCTTTTGCATACTTACAAAATTACCATTTTGTAGTCATTTGATCACCTATTTGTCACGTTTTGGCTACTGAATTGCTTTAAATGGAGCACAAAACATTGACCAACGGTAAAATTGCGTGGTAACTAATCAAGAATAGCAATGAAAATGTTACCATTTGTGTATGCTTTTCTCATTGTCGTTAAGGTTATGTACTTGTGATTTCCTTTAAATAACTCGCGAGGCAACTGTCAGATGTGATAATTATCTAAGTTGGACAATCTCACGCGATAGTCATGTTGAACTTGCTGCAGTGAACTTCATACAGTTCCACATAATTTGACTAAGGATGAAGGGTCAGATCATCTGAAGCAAGTTTATCCTACTTGCCGTTTTTGTAACGTATTTCGGTTTATATATTTATATATTATATAAACACGGGCGTTGTATGTAATCTATCGAATTATATTAAGGTTTCATTCAATTAAACAACATGTACATTGTTATTACACACATTATTTTATAATATACAATTTACTGTTTCAGTCATATTTTAAAAAACATATTCGAAGACTCGATAAGACCTCTTTAGGGAAGTCAACGTTCGAATGATCAAGTGTCAAGGTTATTGATATTTGTTAAATTGAGACATTATTATATTTATGTAATTTTGTGTAATTTTGAGCATTTTTGTCTGAAATAATATCTGGTTGAGTAATCAAACATGCCAGTACATTTTTCTTTTGTTTCGTAAATTGAAACGTACGTGATGTTTTATGATATCAAAATAGTTTTATGTCAAGTTTACACTAAATGTGTCGCATATCAGTTCAGTTTCAAAAACAGCAGTATATTTTGTTCTTGGAATAGTCTTTTGTTAATAATTTGAAAGCCAGTGCAGTCGAATAAGTGTTGACAGAACAGAATATAACAGTTATTTTTTTAAGACTTGTACAAAAAAAACACCATGTATAAAATATTTCATATACGTATATACACAAAATCGTCATTAACCGCAATATGAGTTCCAATACCACCAAACCAGATGCGTGTAACTGCAACTGATAGCAGACTTTCCCGACTGTTTCGTTTCCTGACTTTGATTATCTTATATTTTACTGATAGTTTTGTACTAGCGATATGTCGATACAAATTCAATAACATATACTCTGCAATCACGTAATGGAGTTCAAGAAAATAGATTAAATGCAAATTAAAATCATACAAATCGCCTCCTTACAGAACTCGTGCAGAGAATAATTGAAAACTATATTGATATAAGCAACGGATCTCCGATAATGAACCTATTTCGATGCATAAATTGCTCTATGCGATGTGCAATACGATTTATGAGAGAATATATAACATATAACATTGAACAGATAACATACAACGTCAAACCCATGTATAATAACAAAGGACCAGTACCGCTGTCTAGCAAAGAGTCGTACAAAGCATGTGATTTCAATTTGCTTGCTGAGGTACGCCCAATCGGCAATATTTGATACGATCTCCATTTACGATCGCATACTGCGATTGCTCTTAAGACTATAGGTAGGTCATCGTGCGATCGATGGTGCGCGTGGTCGTGTGATCAATAATGATTGGAGAAGATCGATCGCAACTAGATCTATGGTTAGGGCTCAGTCACACCGGGCATGTGACCAGGTTACGACCTAGCTGCGATCAGATGTTTTTGGAATCGTGGGCAAATCGTAGGTAGAGCGCACGACTGGTCGCAGAGGTCGTTGGTGATCGCCAGGTCTACGATCTACGATTTGCGCTCTATCTACGATTTGCCTAGGATTCCATTTTTTTTCGATCGCAGCTACGTAGTAATCTGGTGACATGCCCGGTGTGACTGAGCCCTAACCATAGATCTAGTTGCGACTAATTCTACTCTGGCGATCACCCACGACCTCCGCGTCCAATCGTGCGCCTTTTCTACGATTTTCCCGCGTTTCCATTTTTTTACGATCGCAGCTAGGTCGTAACCTGAATACAGGCCCGGTGTGATTGGGGCTTAAAAAACAAACACAGTATTGGAATACATAATTATATTGTCGGTGTTATGTGAAAGAGGTATGAATGGTTTCTAAAAATGAACACTCTTACCTAATCGGAGTAATCCGATTGGCTAAAATGTACAATAACACAATAAGTACATAATCTAGGAACAAAATTGAATAGAAGTATATAGTTAATTTTGCTAAATTTAATAAAAAAAGACATTTTGTCTGGTATCATCACAGGTACTTAGAACACTATAACGCCACACGCAATTGTTAGGTTATTTATTAAACACAAGAAAAGTTGTTAAATTCATTTTATTGCCTTTCGAAATGCCGCGTGATCTATTGTTCAATATTTTGGAAATTAAGTTATTATAATTTCATTTCGTGTCTTCAAACGGTATTAACCAAATGTGCACCATGTGTTTTTGTCGCAATACTGTCGTTTGAGATATAAGCGCATACATTTATTTTTATTTAATTACTTAAAGTATTTGTATTGGTTAAACTGTGTCTGTTCATTGATTGATGTTCATAATCGTACACAAGTGGAATATAATCTGTTCTCACGCCTATACTATATAATTGAATACAGAAAAGTATTGTTTGCAAGTACTCATATACCCAAGTGCAAATGTTAAGCCGATTTTACGATGGTATTATCTTGATTATATGAACGAGAAATAAATTCAGCAACACTTGCTCGAGAAGGCTTCCATCAACTGAAATTTATTATCATTTAAATGATTTGGGAGCAGTCAATTAGAATACTGTCTAGCTGTCATTGCAATATTTATTAGTTTTTGATCTATGCATTCGTTCATTTCTTTGTCAGGTTGTTCCGTCTGTGGCTTTAGGAACAATATGTTTCCTTTGGTGTCATTTAGTCTGGAAGCTCTTTAGTGTTGTCAAAAGTTTCTTTTGGGTGGAAGAAATGACAACCTGAAGAAAAGACTCAAATGTAAACAAACGTCGAAATGTCATGTCCGTCCGTCCGTTCGCTAATTCGTTTGTTCTTTCATCAATTGCATTGTATGAAACATGCCTACCAAACGATTATCCTGCCGAAATTAGCACGTTGCAAAACATAATGCCCCCATCACACTAGGCCACGTTCCCACTACGTCCTCAAAAATCTGACAGGACGCAGTCAGAACTTGGTCAACGTAGAAGGAACGCAGTAGACACCGATAAGGACGTGGTATGGTCTTCATGGACGTGAAGGACGTGAGCGGACTTTGAACATGTTAAAAAAAAACGTAGTGAGGACGTGGTCGAATCAGGACGTAGTAAGAACTTAATAAGAACGTATTAACGACGGCATGGACGTAGTGACGGCGTAACTAAAACCTAGTAGGAACTTGATTGACGTAGTGCAAGCGTGGTATGGACGGGAAATATTGAATGGCATTCTCATCGCGTTGTCTCTAGGTTGTCATTGCGTTCTTGCTACGTTCTTGCTACGTTCTTGCTACGTTCTTGCTACGTCAATGGAGTTCTCACCACAACCTCTCCACGCTTTTACTACGACTGTGGTACGTTCGTGCCACGTTGTAGAATACCTCATTCGGTTGTTAATACGCTCTTTCGGTGCTTAACACGTCTTAGACACGTTTGTATCAGGTTCTTACCACGTCCTGTCAGGTTCTGAACAGTGATCATGTATAAATACGGGATTCTAAAAATAGGCCAGTTATAAATAGAACACACGGTAATTCCATTTCGATCACATTCGCAAATAAATTTAAGTCATAAGAACGTAATGAGGACGTGATAAGCACTTGGAAAGCGCGTGGTGCAATCTTCCTGGTCGTAGTAAGAACGTACAAAGAACGCATTGGACGTGGTGCGCGCGTATTAAGAACGCATTGGACGTGGTGCGCGCGTGAAGATGCGCGCAGTAAGAACGTATTTGGAACGTGTGAGACGCAGTGAATGCCTGTCAGGGACGCAGTAAGGACGTAGTATGAACTTGAGTAAAGCATTTTTTAAGAAATTTGACCGCGTCCTCGCTGCGTTCGTTGAAATTGCAAGGACGTAGTGCGGTCTTCATGGTCTTCGTCTAGTGTGATGGGGGTATAAGCAAGGATAGCGTTGTAAGGAAATTACAAAAAATGTTACACAACAAAATTAAATGTCCAATTACCGAAGCAATGCAAAAAAATAATTTTAATTCACTTGTTTCAATAGCATTTGAATATGTAAACTTGCCGACATAAATAGAACTTAAATGAAATATTACAAGCGGTATATTGGTCTCAGTACCCATAGTCACTTGAGTAAAATACTACAACCGAACGATTTTCGGCGCAGCCGTACTAACATGGTTTTGGTATTTGCATATCCGTGTTGTGTAATCCAATCAAATATTACGTTAATCACCAAGGCTATTTCTCTTCAACCGAACAACGTTTGTAACCTTGACGTGGATTGGTTAACCGTTCGATAAAACGTGCGTTACCTTACCAAAATCCACTGAATTTCGGTAAATTTACCGAGAACCATTTTGGACCTTCAGTGACCAGCAGTCGTAACATCTCGCATTTTCTATGTTGCACAACCAATCTTAACCTTCAAATTGCGCCGACCATCTTTTTTAAAGATATTTCTTGTTTTTCGTTGCGTCTATGTATACGTATGATAACATGTCGAAAAGTTGCTGCACATAATGGTCATTATGATATATTATGTTGTTTTATTACTTATTTATTCATTTGTTTACGACTTGTTTACGGATACAATATAAGTAATGTTTGTTTAATGACGACGATATTAATAAAAGTCCCAGCAGACAAACAGAATTGCGGTACAATCCATACTGTTTCTAAATAATAAGCGGCACATATTTATTGCTCTCGTGAAGCAGTAACACGACTGCTGTTGTCGTAAATTAAATGTTAACTAATGAAAACCAATTAGCCGAGAATTGGAATACAAATTAGTTCAAAATTGAGACATAAATATAAATGGTGTGTTTAGAACTGATGAGAGGGTATGAGGACCGAGGATACCAGCTCTACATGGATAACTTCTACAGCTCCCCACAACTATTCCATGAATTGAAGCAACGTGGTGTTGGTGCTTGTGGGACAGTGAAGCATAACAGAAAGTTTCTGCCATATGAACTACAACCTTCTGTATATGCTCTGAATAAAGGGGATGATCCAGTGTTTATGAGATGCCAGGATCTCGTTACCTGCGCTATGATGGATACCAAGCGTGTTCATTTCCTGAGCTCCATACATAGTGACAATACATTTGAAAAGATAGTGAGGGACAGAAAATGTGTGGGAGGGCATAGAACAGTTGTAAGACCTGTTATGTGTGATGCCTACAATGATCACATGAACGGAGTTGATGTGCTGGATCAAAAACTAGGATCGTATAGTTACCCTCACAAGTGCGCCAAGTGGTATATGACTATTTTTCATAGAATAAGAGAGGTTGCCCTTGTGAATGGTTATATCATTTATTGTAAGTCTGTACCAACTGGTAAGAAGCCTATGACAGCTGTTATGTTTAGGGAAAAGGTTATAGATGGATTACTGGATGGATGGGAAATGTGCAGTAGTAAGAAAGGAAGGCCATCTGTAACCGAAAAACCCGATAGATTGACCGGACGTCACTTCCCAGCACAGTACACAGACCCTAAACACCGACCTGAATGTGTTGTATGCAGTGACAGAACAATTAAAAAACGTGTACAAACAAGATTCTATTGTAGAAATTGTGAAAAACCTATGTGTGCAACAGACTGTTTTATGATATATCACACACAGAAAGATTTTCGTGGTGCTGCGAGAAATAATATGAGAAATTAGCTCATAGATGATAGAGATAGACATGAAGGACATTGTAATTTTGGTTGATTTGTCGACTGATGAACTATTATGTGCAGATATGTGTGTGATGAATGTAATAATGTAGGATAATGTAACTAGACTGTGTTTTATAATGCTAGTAACTATTTTCATGTATGAATTTGTGTTGCACATTTCTTTGACTGAAAGTGACTTTTCATGCCTGAAAAACGGATGACTCACTGTGTTGTTTATTTTAAGCCAACTGTTTAAATTTATTTTGTATGGTGGTTTATGTTGTAATTATGTTATTTGATGAATATTTCATGAAAATTGATGAAAAAAACACATATTGACACATGTCTTGTGTATATATGTGAAGTTTTGAGAAAGTAGGTCAATGAAGGTCAAATGTAGGTCAAGGTCAAGGTCATCTGCTATAATGACATTGTTTTGAATTCATATTTAATAATGTTATTGTATATAGTATGTGTCCTGAAAGTTTCATAGCAATACTAGCAAAAATAAAAAAATAAGAAGCGTTTATATAGAGTTACTCAATATATTGATTATCTTGGAAATATATTTGGCACTGGGAAGTTCGTATTCAGAGAAATATGGCAGCGAAAGAGTTAAAGCGAGTCAATTAGTGGCTTGGTAGGAATAGGATACCTGGGCATATACTTAGTTTCCAAAATAAATAAAACTGTAACGTCCAATTTTGCATTAAAAACTAATATAACATATAATCCGGGACTATATCGGCATTAACGTTTGTCCTGGAAAAAATAAATGTGATCGTTCCTTTGAATATATTTAAGATATTACCCAAACCTGTTGGCATTGTGTTGTACTTTTTTTAAGCCCCAGTATTTTACAGACACTTCCAAGTCTGTAAATAGCTATATACATTTGAATGTTATATTACCCTTTCCCTGTGTGTAATTCCTTGACTAGATATAATATTCTTGTTCTCCTCCTTTTGGTTGTGGACACTTGCTTCCCTAGCTTGTCCTGTGAGGTATTGCATTAATTACATCCCTTTCCCCCTTTTGTCCACTAAAATTTGCATTGTTTTTAGTCAACCTGACAATTCCTTACTTTCCTATTCGTTATATGTTTGCCCTTATGTATCATATGTTGATGTTTATATTGTACATACATGATGGTGCATTGTCTTGTGTATGTGGCGTTCTCTGTAAAAACTCAATTTTCTTTGTTAACAATGTTTCGACGCGATGATTTTAAAATGTCTATAAGTATCCAATTCCACTACCCTGGAGATTGAGAAATGTCGTAGAATTATGATACGAAGCTAAGCCCTTAAACAAGTTAGTTGGAGTCCCCAACGACTTCAAGTTCCGTTATGATTTGTTTGTGCAAGATGGTATCATTTTTAGAATCCAAACGGTTTTCGGATAGCCCTTTATTGCTGAAATAAAGTAAGATATTGAACACCTTTTATGGTGTCTTAATGTTCATTTCTTAGGTTTATCAGAAATAAATTAATTTGGGGAAAGATCTACATCTACGTGTTACGACTATATATATATATATCTAAAATGCCGGAAATAGATATTATTTGAAGATGTGTACTGGTTTCTCAAGACATGTACACGACAGAAAGCATCTAGACGAGCATTAGTGTCTACTACATGTATATAAGAATACAATTTATATGTTTCGATTATGACACTTATTTTGACAAAAACGTACCGATTTTGTATTACAGCACAGCAATCTATGTTGCTGGCCATAGATCTAGAAAGACAAAAGCAACACAGCCACTCTTCGAGATATCCTAAAAAACTCAAGATGTACGACAAAACGCACTATTGTGTACCTACAATAAAACAAATCAGGGGGAAAATGCCCTCGGACCCCTCTAGCAAATACATTTTCATGTAGGCCCAGCTATGCCACCGATTGTATAATTTTATATCAAACTATAAATATGTTACAAAGCCGTCCCGTCACCTCAACTGTTCCAAATAAACAGGAATGAGCGATTGGGTACGAATTACGTTCAAATTGTTATTATGCTCATTTTCAGTGACACCGTCACGCTGATTAACCGACTTGTTCGAGAATCGTACTTAGGACCTCTGGAGTGACACTTACATGTTATGTGATCGAATGTGTTAATAGGACTATTTGGCCGAATATGAAACAAAATGATAGATGAACTATTTAAATGATAAATTGTTTTGGCAATTCCATTTACAAATTCATTAATGGTCCCTCCGGAATTCGTGTCCAGCTGCATTGATAGATTGAACATCAATATATTAATGTATATGGGTCGCTTGTGGATATTAAGATAAAAGCTCTTTACTAAACAAGGGATTTATTATAAATACATATGCAACATGAACATTCTACCGAATGCGAGATTGATGTACTACAGATATAAATCCAATTAGTGCGAAGCTTTAGGCAGATAGTAGCGTATGCATAGTGCACAGTATGAAATCCTCATATATTGTTTACCCATCAAAGATAGACTGACACTGATTACAGTCATAATGCCATTTTAGAGACTTGTATTTGATCGGTATGATAAGGAAGTACTGCCTGGCGCACTGGATGCCATATAATTGTATTTACTTTTAACTTATTGAACAATACAATGATGTTTCTTGTTGTTATGTCACGATATAAACTTAAATTGAATCTTACAGACGTCACATTTATTTTGTTTACAATTATGGAGTCAGAAATACGAATGTTGTATGGAATTATCTTGTTTAAAATGCAATACATCATCATTGAGCTAGTTTATTTTCTTCTCTTTGTTAGACAGACGGAAATTTGAATTTTGCATTAATTTCAGACTATTTAATGACAGTCAGCTGATTTAATTATTTTAATAATACAAATTAAATGTCAAGTTTGTTTAGTCTTTTCGCGACTTCCAAATTTAATATGATGCTTGGGCTAGTACAACTAATTGTTTTGTTCTTATATAGAATGATTGAAACTCGACATATCTTGCTATATCGATTCCGTTCAATGATTGTGAGAGATCTCTCAGACCTATAATCGGCGACCTCCATGAACATGCATTGGGGGGGGGGGGGGGATTTATGCATAAGATATCGTGTAGTGTCTGTCTACAATCATATTTCATATTATCACCGGGGTTAGTCTGAACCCAGTTTTATACATACCTGCGCCGTTCAGATTACTCCCTCGCTAATTAAGGTAAGGTGACGTAATCCAAGTATTTCAAGTCATGATAAATTGGTTGAATAAAACTTGTGAAACCACATAATATTGAAAGCTATTCTCATACTACAAAATCTATAAATTAGCGCCGCTGTACAATTTCCAACCTCTTCTTTAAATGACGTCATTTCCAGAAAACGTCAAATATGACGTCACCATGTACTGACAGTAAGCCATATTTTCCCCATATGGCAATATGAAAAGGAAGTGACCATATGAGTAAATATTGTTTCCTGCTTGCAAACAGTGACATGACTTGTTGCGTTTTCCTGAAATGACGTCACTTACATAAGAGGTTGTAAATCCCATAGCAGCGCTCAAATTACTACCACATGACAAAAACAACAATAACTCCAGGATCAGATTAAATCGAAGGGGTATATTGATCTCACGTCCAAGCTACAACTGAGGGTAATCTGAAATCGATTTCATACTATCCCCTCGTTTATTAGCTACACTATTGAGGTTTAAGTGCAGAACCAAGAAACTGATATGGAATAAACACATAAAACACCCAATTTTAAGATTGTTTTAATTCCGTAAATAATTGTTCAACTTTATTATTCTTCATTCCCGAATGCAGTTATATCTATTTCAGATTCTTCACTTGTTTAAGTAAGCAATAGAGGATACGTTGCTCCAGGGAACGCCGCATACTTAAGACAATGTCTCCCCACACAGACCTCCGGGAAAACAACAGTCCATTTAACATAAGGCATTTGAGGAGGTGCAAGGGTAAATACAATTTTCAATTTCACAATGACGGAGTATTGTCATATTACGGAAGCCTGCTAGGGACATTGCGATCCCGCCTCTCGCCTTTTTAATTGACCAAGAAAAGGCAAGGGGTGAGATCGCGATGGGCCTAACAGGATTCCGTACATATTTGCTTTTTGCATACGTCACTGGCATCACATGATAAAGAGAAACGTCTGTTTGAATACATATTTTGATTGGACTATGATACATGACAGATAAAGTGAAAACACTTGAATACCGAATTTAAATTGGATATATATCATAGACAATAGTAGCTTAGCTGAAATCACGGTAAACGTTTCTATGCGTTGCAAAATATTTTGGTTTCGTAATTACAAACGAAATTTGCAATGTCTAAATAAAACAATAATGAGAAATATTGTACTCAGAATCAATTATTACAATTCCAATACAGACGCAGCAAAACGGAGAAAATTATCATAATGAATTGCAACTGGTTCGTTCTGAAATATATTAACAATGGGAATTCCTACAACCAAACTGTACCAACTAATTGAAATATTTTTTCAATCAGTGCAGCTCTACTTTTGCCAACTGTTTGAACAACTGACAATATACCGACTTACAATGTATGTAGAAGACGGCAAAACTAGCGAGAAACATTCGCAGCTGAGCATGTATTCGGTGTATATCGTTTAAATACTGTTTTTAATACAAATCTTGAAGGAACGTTAATAAACTTCTAGTTCTAGTGCAGTGGGCTAGTGGTAAATATACATTTATTACAATTCGTCGATGATATGAGAGCGAACTGGGTCAAATATTCGTGAGTTCAAGGTAAAATTGTCGGACGAAATCATTACTGTTGTTGATATTGTTTCTGCTGTTGTTTTTAGACAGTCGTTGACGCCATTGTTGTCGATATTGCTCGTAATATTGTTTTTGTAATTGCTGCTCCATATGGTTATTGCTGCTGGTGATGATGATGTGGCTGTTGTTGCCCTTGATGGTGTTGTTGCTGATCTAGTGACCATACGGATTGCTGTTGTATTACATGTGTTACTATTGGTTGTTGTTTATGTTGTAGCTGTTATTCTGATGCTTCTGATGTTTTACCAGGGTAACCTGTGTTGATCACGCTGTTATGCTGTTGTTTCTTTTGTTGTTACTGTTGCTTTCTGACTGCTATAGTTGCTGTCGTAATTGCTGATCATTTTGCTTTTTTTTATTTTGTTGTCCTCGAGATTCTAGCCCTTATCATTGTTTGTTACAGTGTCTGTTGTCATTACTGATGTTCTTGCCGTTGCTGTCGTTGTTCTTGCTGTCCTTGGTATTCTAGACCCTGAAGTTGTTGTAGCTGTTTATGGTGTTTTTGTCTCAGGTGTGGCTGCTACCGTTGACTATCTTCCTGCTGTTGAGGCTTGTTGTAGTTGTTTTGATGTTTGTAACTTTTAAGACTGATATTTATGCAAGAATTGGGATTTATATAAAACATATATTAGGGAATTGGGTAATCGAAAACTGCAGGAGAAAGCTTGAAATCATTCATTTTTTCTTTATAGGTTTACATACCGGGTACAAATTACAATATACCGTTATGATTTTGCTCTTATTGCAACGGAGTTAAAAAAAAGCCTCCGACGGAACATGAATGACTTTAAAATGACATTTTGTTTGTACCCCTGGAAAAAACATGTTTGTGATTTATTTATTTATTTCATTCATTCACTGTCGATTTCATTCAATGGTTTTGATATAATAATGTAATTGACATAAGACTCAATTTTCTACAATTATTGTTAAAATACAATTTTTACACAAAATGAGGCTATGTCTAATTAAATTACCAATTCGTCTTATCTTTGCAAACAAATTGTCTAATTTTTGTCAGATCGGCTTCTTTTCATGTATTCCATCCATTAAATGCCTGTATGTCCTCATTATTTCTCATTAGTTGTCCCTTATGGTCTTACCATCCGAACATTTTGAACTGGTGGCACATATTGTATTGGTTATTTTAAATTCATTGGTTATTTTAAAGTCATAGGCCGAGGTCAGCAAAACATTTTTCAGAAACATCTGTCCGGTAGCACGCATTGCCTGATATGTACTTAAAACTAAAACGTTCTAGAAACGCAACGAAAACACAAGATCAAGTAAATATTGTGGCTGACTTGATAATCCTGGCATTTCAGTTGAATTCATTTACATGAACATAATGGAAAAATAATAAATATTCCCTTAGTCGTTGATTAATTCACCGACCTCATATATTACACCAACTAGTATTTAAAATGGCAAAATAACATAGAAAAAAAACATTACCGTAACGGCTTAATAACCGATTGTCAACAATACAAGAAAAACAACTATTGAATAATGTTGCTTGGTATTCATTTTCGGTGGAAAAAAATATCCTCAAAGCACATCGTCATTAGCATTAATTACCACTAGATCTATGGACTGGTGCAATACTCGATTAACATCGAATGTTCCAAAACTGGGTTACACTATTTATGCAAAAACTATCGAGATGATATAAATTAACCATGCGTCTGCTAAAGTAGAGACGACACAAAATTTTAATAGCGTACTATCAAAGAAATATATTCGATTCACAGCTTGTTTGTTCTGTATATGTAGGCAAAATATTTAAAACAACTATATAGTTTTAAGTAATTGATATTTAAACACTTCTCAGGGCACTGTGCAATCATTTCTAAAACACTCATTTTTTATAAAATAAACAGACATAGGTCCCGCGAACGAAATACCTATCCTTCCAATATTGTTGCAAAGCAAATCTATCTCATCAATAATCAATTCTCTCATAAAAGTTATAGCTCTGCCATGATTCAATGATACGATGGACATTCAAAACGTTTCTCTAGGAAACATACCGTAATTTGCAGTAGAATAAAATGATATCGTTGAAAATCGTAATATATTTTTTTTACAATTCAACAACACTGTTTACAAAACAGCAGCATGGTTATATAATAGGCACTCCGGTAAATTAGAACACACATTAAAGAAATCGGTAACGTCAACAACTATTCTTTTTCGAAATATTCACCATTCAATGCTACACATTTACAATGCCATTTTACCATGCACTTTTCAAAAATGTGTCTGTACCAACTTTGGACCGCACTGTCCGATAATATTCAAACTGACATACTGATTATGGCGGGTAATGTTTAAAGTGCCAGTGTAAGTCGTCGAACAGTATCAAGGACATCTCGAACAGGCGCCACGACGTCACTGCTAATGTTTCACTTTCGCCTCTCCTAATGACTTATTCAAATGAACCTCTCCTGTGGATATACACCTTAACATGCTATACTTACACAAGGAACCCAATGTTACGTTTGTGATACTTCTGCTTCTTTTCTAAGTTTCTGTTGGTGTCCTGCAAAGTTCTGCGCAAGGCTTCGTTTCTGTCCAATTGTCCGCTTCTCTGTTGGTGTCATATCTATATATCACGGTATTCAAATACGCAATTTACTTTGGAATTAAATTTTAATATATGAAACGAGCAACGACGTGTGTCGAACTATAGTAACTGGAACGTATGTTGCTTTGACCGTGTCGTACCTGTTGTGCGTAATAAATGTTTTTTAAACCGTTTCAAAGTGTTAAGTGTTTTCATTTAACCAATGCTTGTTATCCTGGAGATAAAACGACGCTCGTGGTATAAAAGTTCAGCAACCTTAAACAATTCAGATAAACATTTCGACGGTTATGTCACTCTTAGTGAAATAAGTAAATATGAGATGGAGATGGATAAGGAAAAGCATTAAAAAGTAAAATAAATAGGGCCTCTCCGCACACTTCCCTTGAATACGAACTAGAGAGAGATAAAGTTGTTACAGGGAACGCCACACACACGAGGCAATCTCTCACCACATAGACCCCTGGGAAAACAATATTCTACAAAACATTCAGACGCACTGAGGAGGTGCGAAGGTAACATGAGAATATGGGTGCAATGAACGGTCGGTCCGACTATAAAACAACTAATAAGAATTAGGGGTCAACAAGGGGAGGGGAATTTTAAATGGATGGGGTACATCACGGAACAAGTGAAGCAAGTAAGGAATAATAGGCCGTAATAGGACAGTATAATATAGTGTTTTATATAGTGTTTATTTCTCAATACATTAGACTTGATAGTCTATGAGTATACAAAATCAACAGTTGGACAATTACAATATATGTGGTCAATGGCCACATTAATACTATCATAATATATGTACATAGTTTTAACAGTTTTTGTACAAAATGTGATACTATCTAAATAGCGTTAATTTTACATATAATAATAAGATCTAATGAACCTATATAAGTATAAACATTGTACTGAAAAAAACAACAACAACAAAAAAACACCAGTATCTATAAAATAATGTAAGTATAGTTAGACATTGGATACATGGAGTACTAAGCTGCATGAGAGTATATTAATTCATATAAAATGTTTTGTTTCTCATTTCAAATGATTTGTAAGTGTACATGGCAATATTTCTTATAATAGTTTTGTTTTTTGAATTGATCAAGTCAATAAATTTAATGATATTTGCATTTTTCCAATAATATTTTTTAATATGAACTTGACGAATTTCTTGGTATAACGGACATTCTAATAAAAAATGAAACTCATCTTCAAGGACATTACATAATCTACATTTTCTTTCGTTATATGGTATTTGTACAGGCTTATGCCATCTTCCGGCTTCTACTTCTAATCTATGAGCAGACGTTCGTAGACGACAAATTGCAAAGCGAAACTTTTCTATGTTAATAAAATCTAAATAAGGTTGAAAACCAAAAGCACTGTATAAGTTATAAGTTCTAGCTCTAGATGATTTTTCTACGTCGCTATTCCAACTTTGTAAATAATTATCATAAAGTCGTTGTCTGAATATTGATAAAAAAGCGTCTACATCACCAATTCCTTGATTCAGCCAAACATCAGCAAAACCATTTGTTTCTAATATAGTTTGAACATATTTTGCCCAACACTTACTGTTTGGATTTTGCTCTAAAGCTTTTAACATCATATTATATGTAACGTGAGTATATTTTTCTTTAGGACATCGAACAATTTTTAACCAGTATCTAATAATATTACATAAACGCCTTATCTTTAATGGAGATCTACCTAGCTCTCCATAAATAAAATTATTCTGTGTTTGTGATCTTACACCCAATATTTGTTTACAAAATTGTAAGTGAATACTTTCTATCTTATTTGCTTCGTAAAAACCCCAAGTTTCACTACCATAACAAAGTACAGGAACTATAAGTTTATCAAATAAATCAAGCTTATGACTGACAGACATGTTTGGAAAATTAATGAAGTATGATTTTAATTTAAATAAAGATTTCAAAGCTTGGCCTGACAGGGCTTCATATGTAGCGTTAAAAGAACCCCCAATTGTAAAAATGATTCCTAAGTATTTAAATATTTTTACTATTTCTAACTCTTGATTATTAAAAATAAACTTCATATTTCTTTTATTTGCCCCACCTTTTTTGAAAATCATGACTTTACTTTTTTCCACATTCACACTTAATTTCCATTTTTGACAATAATCTTGTAATATATTTAATCCTAATTGTAAACCAGATTCACTCTCCGACATAATAACAATATCATCGGCATATAGAAGTAAAAATATCTTGAACATACCAACATCCACGCCATCAAATCCATTTGTCATAAAGTGCTCTTCTATATCATTCAAATACATTGAAAAAATAAAAGGTGAAAGACTCTCACCCTGACGAACTCCTAATAAACAAGCAAACTCATCACCTAATACATTATCATATTTAACTCTACATGTAGATTTAACATTATCATACAACGATCTAACAATATCTAATATTTTTCCACGTACACCTAGTTTAATCAATTTATACCAAATAACATCTCTTACAATATAATCAAAAGCTTTCGTAAAATCTATAAAAGCTACATATAATTTCTTGTTTTCATTTATCAGTTTGTTAATTATACCATGAAGAATAAAAATGTTGTCAACAGTGCTCATATTCTTTCTAAAACCTGCTTGTGCTTCTATATATACATTATAACGTTCTGCCCAAAGTGTAAGGCGATTATTTAATACTTTCGTGAACAATTTACCCAATGTACTTAATAAAGTTATACCTCTATAATTTCCTGGATTGTTCGTATCACCTTTTTTATGCAGTGGTACAATAAAACCTTCGGCCCAACTGCCTGGAAAATAGCCTATATTAAATAATCTATCAAAAATAAGAGTCAAACATTTCAGAAAGTTCGCACTTTTAGATCCATGTATAAAAAATTCATTTAGCATCATATCCGGTCCGGGTGACTTTCCAGTTTTTAGTTCTTTACAAGCCTTTAATACCTCACTTGCTACAATGCTTACATTCAGTTCCTCAAACATGCAATGGAGTTCACCATTTAAATATTTGTTATTGAAATGTAAGATATCTTCATCTGGTTGGAAAAAATGTGATGTTGGATCATTGATTGCTTTGAAGTATTCTGTAAAAATGTTTGCATTTAAATGGTTATTGGTAGGTTCTTTAACACAAGTACTTTTCAACAATTTCCAATATTCTTTTGCATTCTTATGCCTCATATTTTCTAACTGTTTGGTTTGATATTGTTCGTATTTAAACTTTCTATTCCTTATTAATGTTTTATATATACTTCTCGCCATAGTCATGTTGGCTCTATTTACATCTGATTTATGAAATCTATATTCATTCAAGTATGCATAAAATTCGTTCTGAGCTATCTTACAATCATTATCATACCAAGGTTTTTTACTAATATCAACTTTGTTAACATATGTACATTTTTTCTTTGTATTCACCTTTCTTTTCAACAACGGATCACAAATATCGTCTATATATCTATACAAACAATTTAAATCACGTGTAATGTCATCAGTTGTTACGGATGTGCTAATACTATCACATAACTCAACAATTTTGGTGTTCATTTCTTCACTACATAATGCATTCAAGTATACATCTTTCTTATCATTGTTCCATTTGTAATGTTCTGTTATTTTAACATTGTGTGTATTATTTAACAAATTCTCATTACAAATAATTGGTACACAAGATTGTATAGTAAAACTAACAACACAGTGGTCAGATAGAATATTTGGGTCATGTATCGTAAATTCATCAATATAATTGAACATATCAGTTCTACACAACACAAGATCTATGACACTGTTACCTTGTGATGTAATACATGTAAATTTACCATTTTTATCAAGACTATGTCGACCATTTAAAATTTTAAGCCCAGTTGTTTTACACAAATCTAAAAAATATCTACCATGTTCATTAGTAACCTTATCTTGACACTTTCTAGGTAAAATAGTATCTTCAACGTAATCATCTGGTAATATATCTAATTTAATTAATGACTCATCTTCAACGAAATCATTTCTCTCGCCCACTCTTGCATTAAAATCTCCAGCTAACAAGAATTAACATTTTCTTCCAAACACATTTTCATAATAATACATATCATCAGCTATCATATCAAATACATTTCTTGTCACAAACATTTCTCTACTGCTACCTGCTGGTACATTATAGCACAAACATAACAGTACACTTTCATTACACTTAACAATGTTACCATTTATCTTCATCCAAATTAAACAATCATCAACACTTTTTAGAAATTCGATATGTTCTTTAAGTTTGTTTTTGATGTATATTATCAAGCCCCCACTATTTCGTTTAGAACCCTATCAAGTAAAATAAATGCATACGGGGAAAGGAGAACTTAACAAACATCGAAAAACAAAGCTACAAAGTAATTAACAACCTTGGAACTATCAGTCAAAATACTGCGGGTTTAAATCGATTTTAGTTAGCTAACCTCGCACTTAATCGCTATAAGGTCGTTAAATTTAAACTTATAGAATTGGAGGTACAATAAATCGATCAATAGACTTTAAAGATGTAACTATGACATTGATGTCACATTTTATCACTGATTCTGGATATATTAAATACTCTTATTTATTAGTGATTAATATAATATAATATTTTAATCATAGCGGTCCATGTCTTAATCAATGGTGCAAATGTATCATTGCATCTGTTTAAAAAACGTACAATGGGCACAACCACTCCTTTACCACAAGTTCAAATGAACAAATACTCATACAAATAAACGACTACATAAGTAAAAGTAACACTTTAATAAATGACAAATGAATATAGGTGTATCGCCTATGAACAGTCAGTGGCAAAGCTGGTTTAACGGTGCAAAAAATCTCACAGGTATCTTGCCATCACCCTTAATAAAATGAACAATGTAAATAAAACTCGCCCCTGAACAACACCCCAACAATTGGGACTGGTTGTAGAAAACATAAACAAAATAATAGGTGTATGATGCAATGCAACAATGTAGGCCCTACTCGATGACGTCTCAGAAGCCATAGCAACTTAAAAGATGTCGACAAGTGCACGACTAAGTGGGCATAATTTGCAAACGTCTTCTTTCAGTCTCCGGGTTTAAAGATCGCCATAACAGGGCATTCAATCCGACCTGTCGCCCAGCTAATTGGCGAGGATTTGCGTGTGTATCTATTTTGAAAGTTATTTCGTAATTGTCATTATTTGTGATATTTGGATTAAGCGTGTTCAATCAGACATCAGTTGTTATCAAAACATGAAAAAGTACGTGAAGAAGTGCCAAATATTGCAAGAAAATGACCTAATAGCAACCAGTAACATTTTTTTGAACACCTCAGCAATCTTATTATATATAAATTCGACCACGTGATGTTGAATTTATAACGCGATAGGTAATTACAGACATTCATTTGATCGATTGTTGAAAATATCCTACAAGATGTTTCCATAAAGATAAATCAAATGAATCACAAAAGTGCGAATTCCAAAATATCTTCTCACGAATGTCAATGAAACGTCATCGGAAGAGTACATCATGTTATATCGATAAGACAGTAAATGACAGAGAAAATAGCACTCACTGACTTAATCGTTTTTTGCTGATGTTGAACGAAGGGTGTATGAAGAATGAAAGACAGAAATATGGGTTCGTGAGAGATACTCGTGAATATATTAATGTCAAAATAAACGTCGGGCCTGCATCGATCTGTCGGACTCTATCAGACCACGAGATGCGCATTCGAGGTGATTTTTATAGTTTCGAGGATGCTTTCGTTGGTCGAAATGAAATTTGCCATAACCATTATCAAATCTGATTTGTTTTCATGAGTGCACCCTGGGCTGTTTAATATTGTTTTTGTGTCCCTCCCTGTATGTGTTCCTTCTACCTTTTCTTTTACCTAGATCTATCTATGGATGTTCTGATATGTAAATGTTTCCTTCCTTCCATTGCTCTGTTTCTGTTCACTTCTACACTTCACACGATCATTATTTAATTCATTAGTTTTGATAATGAATGTTACATCTTGACAATGCAACCTTGATTTTAGATTATTCATATGGTTAGTTCCTAGACTAAGCTATTGCTTCATTGGCATTTACGAATGCAGGAAATAATAAAATATTCAGACTTGCAATATTGCGCTTCTCTGTATTGTGTTGAAACATGTTCAGAGCACAATTTCGTCATTCCATTTCCGGTCATGTTGCCAGTTCAATTATATTGCTCAAATAAATGATCAACAAACATGCCTGAAGTCTGGAGTGCAAACTACACTCAGAAAAAATCTCGGTGAGGAATGTAGTTTATAAAACAAGATGAAATGTAATTTTTCCAAATGGACATTTCTCAAACTTTGTAATTAAACAATCGCAATTTCCACCCTAAATCGTCAAACAAAAGCACGCTCACGAAATATGTCCATTCATTACAATGCTGGATTGATTCATTGGTGTACGTCTAAAAGATTCAAATTGAAAGTTGAATGACACGAAACACCTTTCCAAGGTAATTCGGATCTAAATAAGGACGAAATATTCAATTCAAACTTTAAGCGAGTCATTAGAGAAATATACAGCACAAGTCGTATCTTAGCGTGTTTTTCTTCAAATTCTTAGTCATTAAGTGAAACGTCAACGATTTTATGTTAGGCATGCTTGTCTTTGGCATTCAGTATAATTATGAATTAAAAGACAACATTTACTTTCCAAGTACATAAATCGTTACAAGAAATCCTAACTATGAAATAAAATTGTTTAGAATGTCACTGAGGAGGCTTGATACTCCCCCCCCCAAGACATTTGGTAAATATGGGTACATAACGGTTTTCACTCGATTATAATATTTTATATAATTTGTCTTGTTTTCAGGCGGTGGTTCAGTGGAAGTCATTCATCTTTAAGTTACTTATAAAACAGCCATGCTTTAAGAATAATACTTTCGGTCGTGAACCAGTGATGTGACAGAAATTATTGTTGACAGTACTGGAAATAAAGTCGTTCATAATTCTCGGTGGATAAATGCTTCTCAACTTACAACGTCGTTCACTGTCATTACCCTAATGTAATTGCTTTACTACACGAGATCGCCATTACATGGTATTCAACCGCACATGTCGTCAAGCATATTCGCAAATTGGTTTGCGTTTGTATTCTATTTCGAAAGTAATATAAATAGTAATTATTTGTGATATTTGGATTAAGCGTGTTAAATCAAACATTAGGTGGAATCCTAAAGGAATGATTAAATCAATAAAATCTTTAATGTGAAACTGCGTCAAGTATTGCAATAAAATGACGTAACATTTATACAACGCCGTAGCAGTCTTATATTGGTTCTGTCGAGTTTTGTATGATCACGTGATATGTAATAACAGACATTCATTTGATCGATTGTTGAAAAAATCCGACCTGACGTTTCCATTAAAATAAATCAAATTAATCACAAAAGTACAGATATGTTGGGTTCTAAAATATCTTCTGTCGAATGACAATGAAACATCATTGGAAGTCATTACATTTTTTTCTGTTGATAAGACAGATAATGACTAGAGAAAAATAACGCACACTGTCTGAAGATATAAAAGCGATTTTGCTGGTGTTGAACGAATAGTGTATGAAGAATAAATGACTGATTGGTGTTAATATGTGAGAGCTATTCGCGAATATATTAGTCTAGATAATAAACGATCTGATTATAAAATAAAATGGTTTAGAATTTCCCTGAGGAGGCTCGGTACTTTCCCCCCAATACATTTAGTAACTATGATTACATAACGTTTTCATCACTTGTCTTGTTTTCCGACGGTTGTACAGCGGCAGTAGAGTCATCTGTTTCGATATTCGACTTAGTTATAAGACAGTCATGCTTTAAGAATAATACTTTCTGCTGTGTCAACCACTAAGGTGCCAGAGAATATTGTTGACTGTGTTGGAAATAAAGTCATTCATAATTCTCTGTGGATACAAGTATTTCATAACATCGTTAACTTCCATCGCCATAATGTAATTGCTTTACTCGTATGGTGTACAACACGAGATCCGTAAATTAACAACTCCATTTGAAACCCATAGGTAAATATTTTGCCTAGTAGCAACACGGAGTTTGCTATTTTCTAATGACGGTATCACACGTAACTTCTACATCGCATGTCGTCTTCAAATAAACGGTGTTCGTTGCCTCTAAACGTTAAATAGACAAATTGCGTGAGCTTCTAGAAGAAAAACTGTCGAACATTTATAACATCCTTCAGAGAAACAGAGTTCATGACGTAGTATGATCAATTCTTTTAAATATAGGCTGTAATGAGGTACAGTGCTGGCGGTTCATTGAAATATTACAAACATCAAAAACCAGATGTTTCAACAGTAATTGAGGCTCAATTCAATTTTCTTTTTTACAAATTAATTTAAACTCCACCAAAACAGCAAGTTTGATTGTACCACTCAGACGACACTGCATTTATTGTCTAATTATACTGGCTAATGTATTTTTCTTGAACCCCAAGTTACCTATTTTTGAGGCCGATGATATGCCTAATATGTATCCATGGTATATTGTGATGTTGCAGTCCTGTGAACAACTATTCCCCTTGTACATCCTTTTTACAATTACCCGGTATTTTACAACCCTCCGCTTGGTTTGTTTCGTGTTCTGGTGTCTGTTATTTGGAATGAGACCATGTGCTGTTAACATGTTTTACTTAGTGCAAACATGTTCTGTTAATACTGTTTATTATGTGCAAATTATATATATATTATAGTATAACCGTTTTGACTTTAATACGTCATTCTGTAAGAGTTGTATGTTTCTGTAGTGCTACATGTCCATATAAAGTATTGTTTTTATGTCCGTACCGTATGATAACTGACTATATTGGCTTTTTCCGTGATGTATTCCAACCAATTAACGTTTCCCTCTTGTTGTCACCATAATAGCTCCATAGTTGTTTTTAATAGTCGGACCATTCTTTGCACCCCTGTTCCCTTGCAACTTCTCAGTCCGTAATGTTTTGTAGACTGTTGTAGCCCGGGGGCTTGGTGTTGATGCATTGTCTTACTATGTGGTGTTCACTGTAACAAATAAATCTCTCCTTTATGTTACATCCCCTTTATATTGTGTTTTGCTATTTATTATTTACCTTACAAAATTATCCCTAATTGGAGACGGATTTCACGTGTTATGCCATCATTAAAGTTAGGTGGTTTTAAATTGGCTTAAGGGTATTAATAAAGAAAATTCTTACGCAATATTCCTTCAATTCTGTGACACTTGCAACAGCAAATTAAAACAAAACAGGCACCATCTAAAATTAACAAATAAAAAATCGCGCCTTTCAAACTTAACTTAATTACAAGGTTGGCTGTAAAAAGAGATTTATAATTAAATGGTGGGTACATATCTGAAGACATATTTATGCTGACAAATGGAATGAACTATAAATGTGGTGTTTGATGCGGTATGCCGCAGTAATCATGATTATAATTGCCACTATGTTGATGTTGTGTGCCTTCATTCGTGCCATTGTTATATTACTTGTGACGTCTAGATAAAATATTTCTTCAACATTTAGCACAGATGACGAAAATGTATCTAGAATGCTACGACTTGTTAATGTAAAGGAAAACACTTTTCCGAGGGAAACGCTTTTCCCCTACTGGAAATGTCTAAATGTCGTGCCATGTAATAGTATTAACACAAACCAGCCTTAGAGCAGAGGCGTTAATTTACATTGGAATTGTATTACAAATTATGCGGCATGTCCCCGGAAATCTCGCCTTTATAGCCAATAAAAAGTCACTATTTGTTTAGCAAGTCATCCTTATGTTTCTAAATAAAACACATTGTATTTGTTGAATTTCATTGAACAATAGCCTCTTTGATTCTCCTTGTTATTCCTTATGGTATGCCATGCCATTACTTGCGCCTCTGTTCCCTTTCCCTTACGTATGTACCCTTTAACCTTATCAAGTGTCTTATGGTTTATGGATTGTTGTTTTCCCGGAGGCACTGTCTTATGTAAGTGGCGTTCTCTATAGCAACATGTTCCTTCTCTTCTAGTAATGTCGAACTACGGACGTTTTAATAAACCTTTTCATCCAACTTCGGAATATAAATAACTCACCTTGTGTGTCTGTGCATGGTTTCTTTTATCTCTTAAGTGTCTATGTATATTTGATATACATTTAATGGTGGCAAGAACTGTCTAATGATTTATTTTATAATTGCCAAGCAATTTATTTGTAATAACCTACTTAATTTTGCAGGTGTTACCATTAGACAAGTTAGATTAGCTTCGCCAATGTATAGTTGATTAAGCGCAATTGCCGAAGAATTATTACCTAACGTTCAATAAACCTGATAGTGAAATGTAGCAAAATTACTCGCATATTCCACATTCGTACTTACATTTTCATTATTTACATACTGTAAAGCATATAATTACGAATTTTAGAAAACAACAAAATATTAATTGTCACGTTGTAAAGCATTTTGTTGAACATACGTAAATAACGCATAGTGTATTGAGTTATTTTTTAAAGTTGATGGTGACTTTATAGGTTTCTATGCAATGATCAACGACATTATTAGATTATTCGTGTAAGTCCCAGGAATGGTTATATAAAACACTATTAAGTATTGCCCCCATAATACCGTTAGACTTACACAAAAAGATAAGTCGCAGTTCAGTTTCTGATAGTTTTAAGATGACATGTAGTGTCGCCATGTTTTATAGTAATTCTCCAACACTGACTTTTCAAGCAATTTCAGTATTTACAAAGATTACAAAAGTTTCTCTTAACAAATTTGAATTGTTTTCAAATTCCATCACTGTGTATAGGTATGACACGCTATAGCATTTTTTTTACATAAAATGCGTTTGAGACAGCAATAAGTTATGCGGTACAATAATGTTCACATTAATTTTGGGTAGTTTAAAACATCCAAGCCAGAATAGGGGCTTCAATAGTTTTCCACTTATTTAGTATCATTTTGCTGAGAATGATCGCAGTGTAATAAGTGGATTTCTATGTTCACTGACCGCTGTATATTCGTTATTTTCCACATTCTTAGAACATTTCGTCTTATTCAAAGAGTATAAATGTTGAGAACTAAGTATCAAAATAACGATAATAAGTTCGGCCCCAGCACGCTACTAATGTACTTCTGGTTTTGATTTCCAAAATAATTAGGAAAATTGCTGAGAAGTAAAAAAGTTAATATAATAATTGAACTATTTTTGCATATAATTATGATTATATGAAAACCTGCATTTGAACTAACAAACATTCTTAGAACATTTCGTCTTATTCAAAGAGTATAAATGTTTAGAACTGTGTATCAAAATAACGATAATAATTTCGGCCCCAGCACGCTACTAATGTACTTCTGGGTTTTGATTTCCAAAATGATTAGGAAAATTGCTGAGAAGTAAAAAAATTAATGTAATAATTGAACTATACTTAGCGCATTTAAAAACGTACAAAATAGATTTCTCAAGTTTTCTGAACTTACACAGAGATACTAGAAAAGAACTGTACATTGTATTGTTTCATGTTTATACAACGTGTACTATAAATGACAATGTAAATATCGGGTATTTTCATGTAAAATAAGTTTCAAAATGCAATAAAATGACGCTTTGCAAACATTTCGCAGCTCTCAAATTGTGCTTTTTTCAAATGTACTTAGTCTATTTAGAAAGTATCATCGCAATGCATTTTTACTCTTGCTACTATTAATCAGGCACAAACAGCTGTACCTTTTTGAATTCTCTCCACGTTGAGCAGCCTTACATTTTTACACGCAAGGTAGCCAACTATATATTGGTGTGTAAGCGAGTTTAGTATATTGGAATTTTCACTGCTGACTTGATATAAAATGAATCTGCCTGAAATGATAAGGCAACAGTGTGCTCGGTGTTCAATGTTTGTTGTCGGATAATTACTTACTGATGAAATTGGTATGTAGTGATTGTTTTTTTAAATAATGGACATATTTGACCTCGAGGTAAGATGATAGAGACTTTTGCATATAATTATGATAATATGAAACCTGTATTTGAACAAATAAACAAAGAAAAGCGCTTTAAAGTGTAAAGCAAAACTAGTGGATACGTTATACTAAGATGACTCCTTTTTCGAGTTTTACAAACAAAATGCATCAAATGGTATACAGAAATTAAATCATCACGACTAAGAAACAAAATACATATTTTGAAAAACTGCAAATATTCTCCTCAATGTCTAGGATGAAAGTTTTGAATTTCGTAACCCTTAATATATTGTGTGCAGTTCCCTGTGATTGCTTTGGAATTAATTGGTATTTTATTAAAAAGTTTAAGACATTTTCTCTTATTTTATTTTCGGATACAAAAATAAGACATGCACGGGTGAGCCGAAAAGCATAGCAGTTTTATGAATGCCAATCTGTGAAAAGTATATTCAAAACCTGACTGAACATCAAAACTATTTGAAGGGAATCATTATTGAAGATAAAATTCAGTTTGTGTTTTTAACGTATAAGAATGATATTATACTTATGTAACTTTAACTTTGAGCTGCATTAAAATTAATGACTGAAGTGATTTTGCTTAAAAAAATATTTTTTAGATATCCCATTTTTTCTCAGATTTGTTTTCTTTTTTACGACTTGTTATCTCAAGAATAAGACCATAAACAATGCATTTAGCATGCAATAAATACTTCCGAATTAATTAGTAATGTTTTTTTGCTGAAAAAAAATCATACCGATATTATTTTTCGACTAATTTTTGGCAAAATTATTAGTGCGCTCGAAATCTGTGAAATTGTACAACAGGCAAACATAGAAATTACCTTGCGAATTGATGATAATGGGATTAAAATTTAAAAGCATTAATTTTCTCACATGTCATTATCCCTTTTCCAATTTAATTACGACTAGCGTGTTTTTAGCTGCTGCTCGATATGGTGAAAATAACAAATTTGCATTATCAGCAAATATTTTAATTTGTCGAAGTGTTTGCCGAATTTAGTTTTAGTTTTGGCCCATTATCTGACTCGACATCACGTTTCTATGGAAACTTCATTGTCTTCAACGAAATATGTTATTAGCTAAGAGGGAATGAACAAATTATGCAAAACATTAACGGAAATCTAATACAATGAAATATTGACGCTGTACAGACTTTAGTATTTGTATAATTTTGTTTTATATATGTGCATGTCACGTGTGCTGACGTCATTGTTGCATAACTTCCACTGTAAAAGCTAGTTAGTTGGAAAGAAAATCTGATTGCATGTTCAATGATGAATAGCAAACGTTTCAGGTTCAAGTGAATTCATCTGTCCAACTAAAATCTTAGTAACTAATCATTTCCCTTTGTTGCATGTACTTTCAGTATAAATACTATTATTATGCCAAATAGAGAAGTGCAGCGTCACGAAATACTTAAAATTAGATAGCTCATCTGGAAAAACTTGAACTTGTCAAACAGGGGCTAAAATGACCTATCCAAATCGACGAAAATAGTATCACATGCAGCATGACCACATTCACAAAACAAGGTACGAAATAATTTGTGAGGAGAAACAAGGTACGAAATAATTTGTGAGGAGAAACAAGGTACGTAATAAATAAGGTTAAGAATTGGAAACCGAACAACCTTATTTTGAGAGTGCACTTAAAACGAAACAAAATAGGGAGACAATAGAGAATAAAAAAAACCAAAGGGAGTGTGTGGAAAGCTAGTGAAGAGTGCATATACTTCTTAAACATGAAGAGAACCTTAGTAAAACGACCGACGTTTAAACAGCCTTAGAACTGTCATGAGATGTACTCAAGACTTAAACCAAGTTCAAGGCATGCCGATACCACACTTAACAATTTATTATTCCAAATATTCTTACATTTAAACACATATAGACTAAGTTTTCAGATATTACAATGTACGGCAAACGCTTGAATGGTACATGAAAATATGGAGACGTTGGTTTAATAAACCCAAGATATTACCCCCATTTCGGCCCACCGCAACATCCTATCTTAGCTTACCATGTGGGTGTATACCATCACTACCATCCCTTATCCCCTTGTTATCCCCTGAAATTACCCATGGTTATTTTTACAGTCAGCAAGACAATTCCTAGCATCCCCATTCGCAAACATGTTTCCCTTACACCTACTCTATCCCTTATGTTCCATAGGTTGATGTACATAGCTGATAATATTTAGAAATAATAGCGCAAGCACAAAATGCATACGATTGGAGCAACACTCTGGCAGACTAGAGAAGAGGACTCGAACTGTTGCAAGACATACAATTATGAAGATTCAGACATATTGTTACGCTCCTGGCAGAACGAGACAGAGCATTGCAGATCATTCAAAATGTATCCTATAATAAAGGATAGGTTTCAATTTACAATTAAAATTAAATTATACTGACAGTTTATTCTATTATATACAGGAGCGACATAAGACTAGTTCTCAATTACAGAATTGCAAATAAGTTGGTAAGATACTAATTCGGACATTGTTTGTATAAATGAGATTTCATTATGCATCGAAGTGGCTTTAGAGGAAAACTCATAAGTCATACGTCTACTAAAAGAGAAACATTATTTCACCATGTAATAAATTATTGCCGCAAGAATAAATGTTTAATAAGTTACTCGAAGATAAATGTGGCGACACGCCGTTTAACAGAGATAATATTGTGGATAATTGAGCATAATGAGGTATCCGTCTGCTAAAAGAAAGTACATACATGATCATTAAATCACATCAATGTCATTTAGTTCGACATTTTATGACTAGTGAAAGACAAATTTGAACTATTGCATTATTTTTATAATTTGTATTTGACTAAGTATGGCGCGTACAAGACAAATTCAACAGTAAAGTCATTAAAATTCAGAAGATACATAATTATATGAAAACTAGTGCGATAAACATATTTCTGTCAATTTGTATTTATCTGCCATATTCTTTCCCTCTCTTATGTCCAAAATTACTTAATTTCTTTCGAGTTTCCATTGATGTAATTTCGTTACCAATTCCTCAAATGTCAAACGCTCATTTGGCAAATGGCATTTTGTAACAGAGCTTCGTTGTCAAAAATCTGTAAAATGTCTTGCCCACAACAATTTTATGCAACTCATTTATCATGCACGCCAAAGTTAATCAGTCCATTTTCAGTCTTAATCATTTCACATTACACTATCATATTCCACAAGATGTTGAGCACGGACAAAATGCATCGATTACATTACATCATTTTGAGTTACTGTTGTTATATCATGATTAAAAGTGGCTGGTATTTGCATTTAAATTGTAAACACCATTGTATTCACGTCGGTTATTAATTCACACTCTGCTGAGCACCATTGTTATGTAAGGAAGTAATCTGCGTCGCTTTAGAACATTTTAGTGCAATACAAAAGCTGTCAGCTTCGTCAGAAAATACTCGGTGGCTCAATTCAATGCGATGAAAGAACACTTTGACGGTAGTGAATCATCAGACGATTATCAGACCGGGTCACTGATTGTAAAGATAGATATGTAACACATCGTTACGAGCTAATAAGTCTCTCGAAATGTTACAATATTACATCCGTTATCGAAGACGATGAGACATTTATCTAAGTAATTGCAAAGAGATGAATTTTGTTCGTGTATACGTACGTTTAACCGGTGATAACTTCGAAATTTACAGAATACTAAATTACTGAGTGCGTGTATCTCATATGTCATATGTTTTATTATGTTATGCTATCATTCAGTGAAACGTAACATTGGCTATGCATAGCAATGAATATCGCTAAGAAACATAGGTGGGTCAGGATACCGAAGTTAAATTTTTAAAGATGCCCTACTGAAATAGTCGCAATATATCGATACTATCATTTTGTTTTCTGGCGTTATAAAAAGAAATGAAGTGGTGCATTTGCGTCGAATCGAAATCTAACAATAACAGGACAACCCTTATTGTTTGTTGACATGTTTTGGTAGACAGAAACAGTAAATTTGTCACACTATGCCTGTCCGGTAACGATGGAAACAAATAGTTTTAGTCAGTATACCAGTTAAAACAGTATGTTCTATGTAAAAACATGTTCTCTGTGTTTGCAATTCAGGAAATTTGTATCAATATAGCGTTAACGCAACACTTCGTTTTATTGCTACAGTAAAGCTGTGCTTATATCATATTTCGTGCGAAATCCGTTGAAGCTATCGTAGTAGAGATGCCGATACACGTGGGTACCGTAAATACGGTGACCGGCTACGGCGGCACACTGCGTGCGACACCGCGTGGCGTTATACATTAAGACGGCACTATGATGGCCATACAGATGATGTATTAACATATAACTATTATGAAGTCATGATAATATATTTTCTTTTGAATTATATGATATACAAATTTATATCTTACATAGCTACTCAATGACACAACTCTTTGACTTACCAATGTGTTATCTACATGTCTAATATGTCTACACTATAACATAAGTTGAAATCATTAGTGAATATAATCACAGTTTAGTTCATCGTAGCACCATTGCAGACAAGTCAGCATCACGCCATTTTGACATTACACTAACAGTGTTCATGTAGCGCCTCACTGAGAAATTTAAAGAAAGAATTATAACCGTAAATGGAAATGTCAGTGAGAAAATTAGAAAGACATTTTTGATGACATTTTTCTTCCAGAGGCGCAGTGCAATTTAACCCGTGATAAATAAACGTACCAAACAAACAGAACATGTCTTATTTGATTTTAAGCATCGGGGGACGTTTAAGACTACTTCAACGCATCTCTCATGTTACTTTTAAGAACAATATATTACTATGTAATTGATGTTATTCGTTAATATATATATATATGTATTTATTTTTTCCACATCACATGATGATGTAATTGTGTATATATTTGCTTATGACAATGAGCTTAATCGCTCAAGTCGATTAATAATTTTTATGTTCTGTTCTGTTCTGTTAACAAAACCAGTGTTGCGATTATCAAAAACAATAAGCATCCTCTGGTTTCGTTTAATATTTCCTGTCACATATTATTGAACGCGTTCACGAATATTTCTGAAACATTAAAACGTGAAAGATTGTATCAACTCGGTAGTTGAAACCATGAGTTTCACAAACAGCATTACTCCTAACAATAATGATTTATTAAAAACAAATACAATTATCAATGTCCAGACTATCAGAAATCAGAACCAACCTGTTCGCTTTTTTCACCAGAATACAACATGAAGTTAAACAAAACTACTGTGTTACGCATAGTGATAATGCTCGTGAACATAACTCGTGATTATTCTATCAGACATAATCAACGTTTCTAAACGTAGAATATCTGCTGTCAGATATGTTCAAAGATATAAATGATAAAATATTGGTAATCTGAACGTTGCATGTTATTCACAACGCCATATCGTAATTGTAGTTGATTGGTAGTTTTTTGGTATTGCTTTGTCAAACTCTATTATGTCTCCATCAACATTGTTCCCTTATGGAACGCAAATACCTTGCGCTGATCACATTTCCTTCTATAAAACACTGTATGTTGCAAGCTATCGAATCTCGGTACTTGGTCGCGCATATCCAAAATGCAAACATTGTACGTTTGTCTTTTAGGAATTATTATCATTGATGATACTGACTTTCAAAGATGTTCATTTCGATATTGACTCTCACGTAATTATCTTCCAAAACAGATGATAATTACTCATGTCTTGTGATGTTTTGTTTCATATCATATGTCATTATAATTGACATTTGTATGACAACCTAGACTATATTAATTATTAGAAGATATATTATGACTCTTTCTTCCTAGTACAAATGTTAAAAGTTTAAATTTATTTCCCTACTGTATAAATTTGTATTCATACAGTATCCGATGCCTCTGATTTCGCACAATACGATACGTTACTGGTATAAAACTGAATTGTCTACTGAATATCTTCCTTATCGAATCGTCGACAGAAAATAATTATTTCTGTTATTGGTAATATCATTTCGACAATTGAAATTGCATAACAAATATATTACAAAATTTATCTAGATTTAATATCTAAAATGGCACTAATTAGGAAATATTTATAAAAAAGATGGAATATAATTCTGATAGATATACTCCAGATTGGCATAAATATTTCCCTCTAACCCTGCGGTACACACAACAATAAATCGTTAATTTTGTGCTCGAATCGCAATGAAAACAAAGACAGAATATAAAGTCTAACTGAACTTTAATATTTTGTTTGGACAGGTGATAAAAACTCACCATTACTATGCCTAAAACAGTGTACATATTCCGCAGCTCACTCCACAGGGAACCGTACTACTTGTTTCAGTATAGAACTATAATAAAAATGCCACACTAAAACGATATTTAGACTGATACAGCCAGTAAGTGTTGCCTAACATTTCAATTTACATAATTTGTTTTTGTCATTTTCATTGCAACATTTTAAGAACTGTTGTTTTGGTGGATGTGAAAACAAAATATCATCCAGTAGCTTATATAAATAAACACTGTACCTACACGAACTAAATGCTTTCTCCACCAATTCACACGGAAGTGCGTTCGATTGTCAACATGTTTTACCAACAGAAGAGGCATGTTTTCTCCTTGAGATATTAGACTGATTGTACTATGTCTGAAGTTATCCGATGTATATCGGGAGGGTTTCATGTGCTTGTGGAAGAACAGGTTGGACCTGGTTTTTATCCACTGGTTCGGATAATGAACATTCGTCGTCACCGAAATATTGTCGAATAAGACGTGGTCCTTAGTAAATTTACATACAATGCAAAACACGTGTACAAACTTTAAGTACGTATGCATATAAATCGGCTTGAGTTTTATAACTCACTGTAGAACAATAGTCATACCCAGTCGCTGCCCTTGTCAAACCGTTGAATTTTACGGGGTTCATTGTAGGACATAATAAACTCTTTTGAATTCATTATAACCCCCCCCCCCCCAAATACCGTTATGAGTTTCCGTTGAATAGAGCAGGAACCATGCATGACATGTTTTATTATCAAGTGTGTTCACTAGTATACGACAACATTTACATGTTCAACAATGTCATCTTTAGGTAGCAATAAATGTAAGACAATAATATGTATGTGATGTTCTGGTATGTATTGTTTAATGGTCGCGACAAACGACTTGTTTTGTCAGTTATCAAAATCTACAGTATATGTAGCTGTTGTTGTACGTCTACAGAGTCCAACCTTATAGCTGGAAATTTCCTCATAATTTTACATTATCATTGTCACTATTCCAACTTGCCTGTGGTTTTATGAAGTTAATATCTCACTATACATCTGTCATTTACCTCTCTTTCTTGAGAAACTGTGACCAAGGCCCTGAAGTCAAAGCAATTACGAATTCGTCATTATAAGAGTTGTTGGAAAACCGGTTAACATTGACAATACGTTTAATCCCAACACGGCGATAACAACTTTACAATATAATTATGATTCCTCAGCCACCCATTACCTTTGTAATGCCGGCCTTTGTTTTAATTTCTTAAATTTAAATGCTTTCAAGTTCTTGATTTAGACACATAACGTCAATTTACAGACAAAAAGACAATTCTCCCAGGTTCCATATCAAGGATTAATTGAGCACATTAAAGTCATTAATTTAGATTGATATAGTGTATTTGACCGAGTGGTAGCAGCATTAAACATTGATTAAACATTGATTAAACAATCAATTAGATAGTTGTCTTGAAGGTCAGTATAAAGAATGACGGTACACATAAGCAACACACAACCAAATATTTCCAATCGTTTCTTCACTGAACGTGTAAAACGTTTTTATCATATTTCAAACTCAAACAACCTTTCTGAATACATTGAGGTTACACATTGTACATGACTAAAAAGTAAACTATCACCTACTATCATATTTCAAACTCAAACAACTGTTCTGAATACATTGTAGTTCCACATTTTACATGACTAAATAGTAAACTATCACCTACTATCATATTTCAAACTCAAACATCCTTTCTGAATACATTGTAGTTGCACATTCTACATGGCTAAATAGTTCACCATCACCTACTAATATATTTCAAACTCAAACATTGTTTCTGAATACATTGTAGTTGCACATTCTACATTGCTAAATAGTTAACTATCACCTACTAATATATTTCAAACTCATTGTTCACATCATTCGAGTGTTATTTATTTGGAAATATTTGACGATACAAAGACTGTCTAATGAGAAAAAGCGTAAATGTGGCAAAATATTTGACGACAGTATAATATCACTGCAACCAACAACTACATTCAATTTGCTTCACCGAGTCTTACCAAACATAAAGCTTAATTTATATGATAAGATATTTATCTGTCTAGACTGAATTTGATTGGTACGTGGGACTAACTTAGCGAGCTATTATTGTTTTGTTAATTTGCAAGACGGAGATAGTTTGACAGAAGGCCCAGAATCATTTATATAAAACCATACACGTTGTAGTGATATATGTGATATGAAATTACCATATTTCGACTAAATTTGTAAATGCATCGAGTTGTTAATCATTTAATTGATACCCTAAATATATAATTTCCTATCTCACGATTGTAATGATGTGATTGTAAGGGTTACATCAAATATCCTCTTATTAAAGCTGTCATCTACTATACGTTTATTGGTACAATCTGCACATACAGTGCCTTTGACCATCAATAGAAACGATATCGATGTAACATTTATTTTTTCTGTCGATCGAGTATCGATACATATTTTGAAATATTGATAATTACAAATAATAGATACTTGCCTGAAAACGATGAAAATTCACCCAAAGAATAAATGAAACCTGGTCTCTGTCTAAAACACAAAGAAAAACACATTAACTTTATGATAGTGAGGAAACAAGATGGCCACAGTAATACATATAAATTACATAACTAGAAGAGATAATATATGAATGTGTCGATGTGTCGTCGATATTTCGCATCCGATATATCGATATCGTCGATATACATTTAGCCTAATCAATGACAACTTGTTATAAG
Organism: Mactromeris polynyma; assembly: GCA_032209605.1. Taxonomy (NCBI): domain Eukaryota; kingdom Metazoa; phylum Mollusca; class Bivalvia; order Venerida; family Mactridae; genus Mactromeris; species Mactromeris polynyma. The sequence continues at coordinate 36,167,769 of JASFXZ010000003.1, forward strand.
CAACTGTGTTTACCATTTTGTAAGTATTAACTTGTATCAAACTATAAGATTTCAAAGACGAACCACTCTGCTACCGCTTTCAATACTATCTTTTTAACATAACATTATGCGCTGTTCAAGAATGCGTTGGTTATGTTTTTTCACTTAAGAATACAACACAAAAACATACTTGGCCCGACTTTGAATGTACAGAATGTAAACTCGACACACAGTGTCTCAGTTCTTTTCATTCCACAGGTGTTCTCTTTCATTTGTTGTCAAACATCGACTGGAAAATATATCAAGATTTCTAAGCAGTTTGATATGTAATATATATCATCAATTGTGTGTAAGGAAGAATTATCATGCTGGCATAATCTGGCACAGATTTGGATACACCTCGGTAATGAGAGAAACAATTTTGTTTCGGTTGTCTATTACATTGCCTTGTGATTATGTGGTAAGAATTAATACATTACTAAATTTCGATTGCAAAATACAACGACGAAGATGACGTTGATGATGACGATGATGCTGATGACAACGGCGCTGCTGAACTCACAAATTTATCGACTTCGTTCGCGAGCACCAACTACAAAGCTATTGGCAAAACTTTCTTTTAGCAAATGAGATGAGCTAAATATTTGAGAAAATTGCAAAAATATGACCAGTTAAACCGTATAAACTTAAACTTCAAACACCTGAGTTTGACACTTCATTCGCTCATCAGCGCCATGGACGTTAACATGTGTAAATTTTATCTATTTGAGAAAAATATTCAACTTGCTTGAGGAAAACTGATTATGTTTCCCTTGTGGACTTCAGCGTTGTTCGTTATCAATAAAAGTGAAAGGGTCACATGTAAATGATTGCTATGTAATTATCTCAATTTTTGTCATGCAGTCATGTTTTGTTGAATATTCATGTTTTAGCTTCGTTGATGATGTTGGTGTTCAGCTTCTATGTACTTATCATGATTGCGGTCTTGTTTTTCGTGTCCCCTCCTTAAGTGTACCCTCTGGTCCGTTTGGTAATGGTTTTGTAGCCTCGTCTGCGTTTTCTTTTGTCTATATCAGTAACACAGTCCTGATGTGCCATTCGGCCTTCTTTACACAGCATTTCTCACTTTTTACAAACACCAAGTTCCACTGATAGAGCCAGCCATTACCTTAACAAGATTTATTCCGTCTCTGTTATTAATTCATTTCCATTTATTCACATTTTACACGGCATAATCAAATGTTACCACACACGTCATTAGGGCAGACACATTTGACATTTGTGCAAGCTCAATAAAAGCAAAAACTAACAATCTTTCAAAGTTAAAATAACTTAGATGAGATAAAATAAAATTCATGATCTAAGTGGTTGATTAATACGTCTTCTATATGCACTTTGATCTTTAATCACACAGTACTGTAAAATATAAGCAGCACAACGATTGTTTCTTCTGACTCATTTAATTTGTATTAGTGTTATTTACGCTAAGCATTGATTTTGTCAAGAAGCGTTTTGGAGATACCGTTTGCTTTGACGCAGCTGTTATTTTCAACAATTCCATTATCAAATTATGTACTGTATCGCAGACTAAGAGCCTCTTACATCTTAATCCAAATAACAATCAACCAAGTACAGATAATGGGATAACAATATATTCCCTCGGTAACGTGTGCGTGGTAATCTCTTTCCAAGCTCACTGTTTTAATTGACAGTATGCTAATTCTCTATTGTTTTTTATGCAAACCGTCTGCATTTCGGAAAATTTGTTTCTTCAGTCCAAGAGTAAGATACTTTGTTAACCGAAACATAAGCAATGCTCATTAATTATATGCTGTGTTGGTAAACAAGTATTCGGATATGTACCGGAAATTTGAAGATATCTGACGGTTTTATCATAAATCAAAGTATGACCTCTGAGAACGGAAGAAATGTAGTCAAATGTTTACTAGGTTAAAGCATTAAGATATTGTATAACGTGAAGAATATTATCTCATTCTGAAAGGAGATGTCATATATATCTCTAGAATTATACAAACAGCGCAAAGAGGACATTAAATGTCATTTCTGTCAAACGTAATTTCTGTCTTATATGCTTCACAAATCTGGTGTAATAACGTTGTACTTTTCTGAAATTGCAGAACCATCCAAAATCATGTTTGATAAATTGAGTAGGAGCAATAATTATTAAATTGGAAGCATATATAACATTTCCGGTACAAAGGTTGGAAAAGCAATATATGTTACAATGCCCCATATCGAGGAAAATAACATAATAAACAAATTCCCTTTGTTGCTCTTGTGTCCATGTCAAATCCAATATGGCGTATCACTGAAAAATCATAATCGACGGCGAAAGAGGATTTTATTTAATGGAAGGGAAACTTTTGTTTTGTTTATCATCGTTATAGATCTGAATTTGATTTTATGGGTAGTGAATAAAGGTTCCCCGTGAAAAATTACATTAAATCGCGAACTAACAAATTACAAAGGTTCAAATTTGATTCAAATATCAAGTCATTAATCGCGAATTATTTTGCATTGCGTAGTTAACATATGTGTGTGCGTGAACTGATGACAGAATAAATGAAATAATTTGTTCGTAGCGTGTCTGAGAAAGTTTATCTAATGAAGATCCTGACTTCATCTAGTTCGCCATCGTCCCACGAACATATCCGTCCGTCTTACGATATAAAAACAACCCTCTATTAATGCTACGAACTTATTATCCTCTATTACCTAGTCATTCAGTTACAAATGATTGTACGTTGGCGTGTTCTAGGCTTCAAGGAAAACGCCAACAATCACAGATAAAAATCTCATTATTTAGAGTACACCTGTCACAATTTGTACTTAGCGTGTATTTAACAAGTCCAAATTAACGCGTTTCTTTCATTATAGGTTCGTATTGTGCCATAACCTATCCATATTGAGACGACAACGGTTAAGAATTTGTCAATCTCAGATTCAAATAGTCGATATCATTATAGTTCAAACGGCTTTCAAATGATTCAGAGATTGTCAGATTTCCATGATGTTACAAATAGGATTTTGCAGCTTACAAAACAAAATACTGATAAAACACACAAACTAATAAAATTGCAATTCCATAGCGTGATGTTAAAATATTTGCATAAATGTCATTGTGTTCAACTTCCGTGTTTAAGATTAAATATAGGGATTGTTAAGAAGTTGAGAACGAGTTTCACATGGAATGTTACATTTCACTAATAAGGGACTCCCGACACGGTTCTGTAGGTTACAAAATAAAATACAGAATGGGAAAGTGGAAAGTATTTCCTTCAATGTGATCAATTGATGAAAGCAATATAATACTTTTCCTTCTTTGTACGCGAATCAAACATTTGAGGCTGAACAATGTCGATGCATTATTTTTCAAGTAAGAAGCAAAGCCACATACCTACCTGTTGCTTAACCACATGTTTGTAATGCTTAAGTCAATAACTGATACGTGAATTAATCGAACATACAATATTGTCTACTTATGTTAACAAAGGTTAAATAATATCTGGATAAAAGATGGTCGGTGCAATTTAAAGGTTAAGATTCGTTGTGTAACATAACAAAATGCAGAGACGTTGCTGTGCACTCAAGATCCAAAAAGGATTTCGGTAAATTCACCGAGATTCAGTGGATTCGGTAGGGTAACGTACCCCTTATCGAAAGGTTAACCAATCCGCGTCAAGGTAACACACGGTAAGAGACGTTGGATATGTGATTAACGTAATATTTGATTGGTTTACACAACACTGATGGGCAAATAGCAAAGTCATATTAGTACAAAACCTGAGATCAATTATCCATACTTGAAACTAGTTTTCATTCTCCACCTATTTCTTTGTGCATTGTATGTCAGTGAGAATCTGAATGATTATATCGTATACCGTAGAATCTTACTGATAAAAACGTCGTTCTTCGTTGTAAGGTGATTATAGAGTTAATATCCTAATGTCCGTGGACACAACCACGCCTATCATGACAAGAATGATGCCTGTGATTAATTATTGCTGTCTTAAAAGAAATCTTCTAATATTTCTTGATTGATGTTTATTGCTCAATCACTGTTTTTCTAATCACCTTTTACTAATTCTCATCCGTTATTTATATAGTTTATACTAAAGCTTTATATCAATGCGAAGTTTTCAGCAAAATTCTGACATATTCCTGACAGCACGTAGTAGGTATCTTTTCCACAAATTGAATGTTAAATTCTCATTATTTTTTGATACCTGAAAAAGATAACATTCTCCAAAACATAGCTGAAATCGGTATTTCATACACAGGCAATTGCCAACTAAAATGTTAGTTTCACATTTAAAAGTATCTGTGTAAATATGTATGTTTTATCAGGTAGTGTTAGGAGCTTAGCCCAAAGTTTGAATACTCCACGCCCAAATCCCAATGGTATGGCTATTGATCATGTTACAAATATAGTAAGAAAAAATGCAACGACTTTACCGGACTGCATTCTTATTCCTCGCAGTTCTTTCACTTATCTAGCGCTAAATGACTTCCTCATACTGATCTATTGTTGTTACCGGCGACTGCCTGAACCTATTATCTTATTGATTTTGTCATAACAAACATCACATGACGTTCCTGAACACTACTCTGGTGCGATAACAATTGTTTCACGACAATCATCAACCGTTTTTATCTCAAAACAAATCTCCCTCCCATTTTACCCTTGGCAATAATACGGCTTGGTTCGATTTTATTATCTGTGCGACATCAACATAATTTGATGTGTTTGATACAGCAACTATAGCAGTCTTGACTAATTTGCGTCCTGGCTTTGATTGCTTGGTGGTAATATTGTACAGCCGAAACATATAAGTGTGACAAAGAGATGTGTTCAATAACAGCGCTCTACTCATCATCGGTATCCAGGCTATTCATAACATATGTGATACCCTGGGCAAATTGGCCAGCGAAACTTCGTAACGCATGTACATTCATTAGCATTTCTCGACCAATGAAATGGACGGTAACAAAAAAGAAGCAACCTCCTTTGTGAAGAGCTATAAGCAAATTCGACAAAAATGGCAGCTTAACACGATTTGAAAGCCGCGATCTCATTGCATCGCTCAGAACCGCGATTTCACCCGTAACTCATCGGCAATTTTCCGTATTGCATGAGGTGTGTGTCATGCGGCCAATCAAGTGGATGGAATTTATCTCATTAATTATTCATGAGTACGAGACTTTTACAGTCATATAAGTTATTAATAGCCTGGGAAGCGATGATGCGCTCTACTATAACCAGTCTCATTTTCATCTTCTTGTAATATCCCGACTAGCCGTGGTACGGCATTACGATTTCAATTGCAGTAAAGCTTTTATTTGCATTGGTGAATGGAACACTTTTAACATGGAGGTAAAACAAACGAGCATGTATCGTTTGTGACGTCAAGAGTTGATTTACGCCTGGTGCAGTTTGCATCCCAATCCTAGTTTTCCTCACCGTGTCTGATTATTTCAAATGACTTGCGGCAACTTCGTTATTCTTACTATTCTCCTTGGGGGTCCTCTGATACGTATATGCGTTAGTTACGTAGGAAACTGTGATAGGTTTCAAGTAAATAATCAAGAAGAGTGGATTCTACTCACGCTTTGTGATCTTTTGTTTGTCGCTATTTGTCAGACAACAATTTACAATATTGATAAGTTGTGAGAACCCTCTACTATTGATTGATAAAGCGTTGTCTACTGCATAACACAAGTAGCTTGTTTAGCATGAATTCCCTCCCTGTTTGTCCTCATTGATTCTCCTTATTTGTCCAGGCCCCTGTTCCCTTGCGTATTTACCCTTGCACCTCCTCAAATGCCTGAACTTTTGTGGACTGTTGTTTCCCGGAGGTCTGTAGGGGGAGGCATTGTCTTATGTATTTGGCCTTCCCTATAGCAACTTATTCTCTCTTTTATACAAATTGCACAGCATATTATTACTGAGCAACTATATATACTTAAGGACTTTGAAAACGCACGCTTTGGATATGTGTGTTTTCACAACGAAAGCACTTACTATATGATTATATTCATACACGTTAGTTGTAACCTATTCATTGCCGCCATTTAGACACCAACACATTTAAAATTGATTCAGTAATAACGAAATTATCGCATGATAAAGACCGTGCTCCAAAAATCGAAAGTAACACTTTTGCCGGCTACTTGTGATTAGATTGCAACTGTCAACATGACAATGCACCAATTGTAGTGATTTATTCATCAGATCAGGGATTTATGAAAGGGGTTTATAAAAGTTACACAAGTAGTGCAACCAATGATATTAATGAATTGTTTTTATAATTTAAAATGGTTTGCATGAAATTTCAGTGGACGTTTTTTCAGTAACCACGAATTTTCGTCATGTTGACAGTTGCAATCTTATCACAAGTAGCCGGCAAAAGTGTTACTTTCGATTTTTGGAGCACGGTCTTTATCATGCGATAATTTCGTTATTACTGAATCAATTTTAAATGTGTTGGTGTCTAAATGGCGGCAATGAATAGGTTACAACTAACGTGTATGAATATAAGCATATAGTAAGTGCTTTCGTTGTGAAAACACACATATCCAAAGCGTGCGTTTTCAAAGTCCTTAAGTATACATTTTACTTTTGTTAATGTAATGCTTTAACCAAGCTTCCTCCTATCTATCTTCACTTTATACCCTGTCACTGACCCTCAAAACCGCAGATTTATTCAATACTCATTCCTATTTACTGTCCTGTTACATATTTGCCGTATTTTTTTCAGGTTTATTTGGAACACTTAATTTTAGCGTAATCTTCTACACGGATGATATTTTTGGGCAGGCCATGATTTTGAAAGGTGACATTCCGGACACTTCAGAGTTTATTTATCAAACATATTTGTCAGTTAGATTGCAGACGGACTAACCTTCTAAAAGGTCAATTTATAGCTGATAAATTGAATAGATAAGTTTGCTATGGCCAATATACTAGTGTTTGAAGAGACATAATTACACACAATAAGCGTATATCCTCTTTTAGGAAACAACAGTACAAGTATATCAAAAATTGTCTAATTGTCATGATGTACTTATTTAATCAACAATGTTGTGAAATAAAATAGTTTACTTCTTATTTTTTCGAAATGAGATAAATTTATAGTGATGTAAACATTCTAACCATATTCAATTATTGCACAACGGGCATGTCTACTTGTACAATGAACATACAATTGACGCCATTAAATAAGATAACGACGATGACAAACTGAACGATTAACCCCTATTGTGTTAGTCTTTATAATTGTGTGATGAATTCATGTCTTTACATCGAGTAAATGCTCCATCTAATACTTAGTGTCTTCATATCGATTAATAATTGCGATGCACAGTGACAGAAATTATGACTTTCGTATAAACGCATCCCGAAAGGAAATGAGATTTATCGGGGTAATTGTCATGACGTAAGTGCATTCTAAGCTTAACTTAACTTGACAATACTTTCTATTCCTTTGAACGGAAACAATGTCAATTGCAAGAATTTTCGAGGCAAGCCATTGCGTGCTCACGACTTCTATATCTAGCATTTCGTATCGTAATCATTCAAAAACCATTACCTTTAGTAAATAGATTCTTGCAACATGATGGTTATAGTAACCATGTTACAGCTAGATTCGTCGGGGACGACAGAGATAACAAGATAGAAAATGTATTCAGGCTTTTTATGTTGATAATTTATTTGTATGGAAACTTATCATGTATTTGTAGACCTGAGTAAACTATATTAAGTATCGATAAATAAACTTCCTGCATTCCAGAATAAATGCGCGATGTTTGCATATGGTTGCATGGTCGAAATATGATCCATGTCTATTTCCTCATATAGTAAAACAATTTACTAATAATTAAAAGGTTTTAGGCATAAGTGGTATATTAAAGTTTTACATTTTTATCAAAACATATAACACTTGTGCTAGACACCATAAATATCAATCTAACCCTAAAACGATTATAAAAATGTCGGACATTACATAGCCTAAGTGTTACTTGCAAATGATTTATGACACATGTAATGTAATTTTGACAGATGGGTTGTCTACGAGAAGACTGTATTGTTCTCAGATTATGGAATACGTTGGCCAAATACATTATAAGTATTATTGCTGAAACCTCAGAAAGGTTACGGATATTTGGAAGGAAATGAATGTAAGCAGTCGTGAATTAAATAACATAGTTCCTGTGTTTCTTAAAACAGGGTGCAATTAGGGAATACCATACCGTATTCATTTCGAGACAAACGACATATATGACATATTTTCATTAAATAAAGCTTTAATGTGTACAAGAGAGAAAATAAGTTGCTACTGGGGACGCCACACATAATCTTGAATTAGAACACGTTATACCCAAGTATATGTCAACGGTTTACATTCTGTCTATTCATAGTTTCAAACACATTAAGAAGAAATCAATTGCTTCATCAAGGGCATTTAACCCCGACATTAATGCTACCGAACCAAGAACATCAATTCACTGGAATATTCACAGTTATATATAGTGGTTCGGAATTTATAAAATGCTATTTATATATGTAAGCGGACAAAAATGTCAAACATCAGTATATAGTTTTTCTTGGCTTGTCCCAAGATCTATTCCATCCATTAAATATTTTGTGTACCTCATGGTTGTCCCATTATCTTATTCATGGTTGTCTTTGATAGTCTGCCAGACATTTCTTGCTTCCCCATTCCAATACATATTTACAATCTCAACTCCCCAGTCCCTTATGTTTCGTAGGCTGTTGTTTTCCTGGGGTATGTGTTTGGAGGCATTGTATTCTGTATGTTGTGTTCCATGTAACAACTGAATTTCTCTTTAATACACGTTACATGTCAAACAGTAAAAAATCCACATGGCGTATCTTAGATATACATAGAAGTGGATCTGATTGGTTTCTTGAGATAGGTCTGTTTATTTATTCAATGCAATACTCGTGTCTGATTAAATTACTGTATATACAAATATATTGGTTTTTTACTTAATACCTTCACGGACCTCTTCTTTTATATATCGATGCTGTACTTAAATTATATTGGGTTCTCTCTCTAATATGTTTTGGAGTTTTCAAGTGGATACTTTCTTAATTAAAGTGTTCGTTTATTGTGTGATGGTAGGAAAAACGCGAGGTTTAGGTGCTTCATTTAATTAATCTAGATTTAAATCCCCCAATTGTGTTTTGCCACTAACCGTTCCAAGGCGCTACTTCAATCCTCATCCGTCATTTAAGTTCGTAGTGTGTCCATTTTGCTTTTGAAATTGTATAAACATGTGTATAATTATGTTTATGTCTGACTTTGCTTTACTGCAGGGCTCTTTCAAAGACACTTGTCCCGGACTTATGTAAAAGTTGACTTGTCCGAAGCTAGTTGTCCGAGAATATCGGTCAATTTAGTAACAAATAAACATACACAGTGATAGCTCAACAATCTAAAATTAATAATCACATGTATATGTTTGTGGGATTCTTAGGTTTGACTTACATCTGAACAATTGATGACGTTGGGAATAGCATTAAAACATACTTGTCCGGGACTTACTTCAACTCAACTCTCTGTAGCCCGATTCAGCATTAGACTTGCACGGGAGTCAGGCTAGTGGATTTCTAGAACTCTGATTTAGGGGTTGTTGTGTCCTTTGTAAATGACATAATTATTGTTTGACTTCTACATTCATGTTGATATATCATCCAGCATAGTCCCGCTACCACGAACGCCAGTCTTAATCTTTAATACATGATTTTTCAATTACTCGTTGTCTTACAGAGAAGCAATGACTAGTTCATTACTACCGTAGTGTTATTTGTCAAAGTCGAGACTGATTCGACTTGCTGTTAGTTTTAAATCATCTTCACTTATAAGTGCCATTATTGTTGATACTTCCGTCCTTGATATAAATTGATTTAACGATCATCTTTCTCAACCAATATCCGCAGTTTGTCTAATTCATTTTAATGTTGCTTTGAAATATTCCATCACGTGAAGCAGTTGTTTCACACTGACAGTCGATCGATCGAGCACGTTTGCAATGATTTTCAACCGAATACAGTAAGGGCCATACCATCATTCCATCATAGCGTCATTCCATTGACCTACTGAAGCATTGTTCTGCAGTCACCCGAAGCTGCCAATATCACGGCATTGAGATTACACTACATTGACTTTCGTAATTCAACATTTTTTTAATTGTACTGTTAAATGAAAATTGATTGTGATTGAAACTCGACATTGCCTTAAAGAGGGGCTAACTTAAAAAGGAGGTTCTTTTATTGAAAGTAATGGACGAATCAGTTATATCTCGCTACACTACCCGTGCTTTTACAATCTAAAGCGCCTGTTTTTGTATAACTTGTTCCAGGAAAACGATGAAAATTATAATTCACAACAAACATCGCTGTAGTCTGTAGCCACCGTCAATGAATTACTGTTGTATTAGACAGTCGGAAGATCCATCTTTGTATAATGCCTGTAAGCTTGAAGGTTATACTAACCATTGTCGGTCAAATATTACATGATATATTATATCTGAATTTGCAAGTCATCCGAAGATTGTGCGCATAATACATGTTTCTTATAGATTTACATGTACGTTTTGATAACGTCCATATATCTTACGCAAGTTTTATTATATTACTACTTCTCAAAAGGAATATATTACAATACGATAATGCATTTGAATATTTAACATCTGATCGCACTTTTGTCCTATTCCCTAGTTTTGTGATATACCCCTGCTTTTTCCTTATTCCATGTCGTACCCTATGTGATTAGGAGATTCTGTGCTTTGACTGTTGCTGTGTTTCACTTTTTTAGACTGGGGCGTTAGCCCCATGTCTTTAGTAACCGTACTTTTGGAAACAGCCGTGGCAGAATTAGACGAGTTTGATACCACTCTATGTATCACTGCGCATCCTTTGCAATGACCAATCAACATGTCGACTTGACGTGACATCCGATCTTCGTTTCCGAATCCATCGTGAGAATTTTATTTTAAAGTTAAATATCTGGTTCAAAAATATTGTTGAATTATTGTTTAAGTGTTTTTGGTTAAAATGTCCTAGGTAACAACTTCTTTTTGATACATAAAAATGAGAAATCGATGAATTGAGGGAGGACTATTTTCTATCGGAAACAAGTGCTTCATTCGGATACATTTCTTGTTGTTGTTGACCCCATGTTTGTTGCCAGCCGAGGTTACTAAGTATATCGTCGATACGATTCATTCACAAACAATTCCCGCTTTCATTCATAAAAAAATCCCGCTCGCAGAAAGTACTATTTATAGACAACAAAGGAATTATCTTGTACCTGGACGCGCTCGGCCGACGAGTTGGAACAATATTCCGGAATCGGATTCTGACCATTATTTTACCGCACACTGAATACTGTAGCAAATCGTTAAATAACAGCTGCAGTTACTGTTAATCTTTATTGCATGTTTTAAAAATAATTCATTTCATCGAAGACTTATAAACCATGTCCGTTATTCCGTATTGTAGGAATAAGGTAGAGCATTCGGATAACATCGGTTATTATCTGATTTCCGAACTGTACGGAAATTGCCAAGACGTTGCGATTGAAGCTAGAGTTCAATAAAGGTCGCACTACAAGTAAACATGTGTGCTGAGCAAGCATGGGATGCGATTCTCACTATTAAACGGCGATGCATGGAGATATCGAATGGAAACATTAACTGGCATCCACACCGAATTTCGTATAAACTTGGAACAATTTCTTAGAGGATATTATTCGCTCTCGTGGTCCCGATACATATGGCGTTCTGTGACACGGAAGGAAATGGTCGCGATGTCTATGACTATGAGCAGAGTCTTCAATTTTAGATTAGATTAAATTCTAGCTTAATTACGTAATCTTTTATTGTTGACCTATGGTATAAGTCGGGCCATCAACAAAGTTAATGTACTGATGCTTCGATATCGGAGGAACGAATTTAGATCGTCTGTCATGTGAGTTTGTTAGTTTTTCCCATCAAATTCGGAAATTATTAAAGTTTGCATTTTACAAAAATAAGAAACCAGCCGGGCTAGCTCAGTTGGTAGAGCGATCAGCCAGCAGATCCAGATTCGATTACCAGTTTTGGACAGGTTATGTTATTCAGTGACTCTGGCTACGATTATGTCTTGCACATGTGAAGAAATTGGCAGTACTGGTTGATAATTACTTCCAGGAAAACTGGTAAGGTCAACTGGCCGCTGTATATGATTGAAAAATGTTGAAAACCTGATGGAGCTAAACAAATATAGATTTTATGGAAACGAATATCTTTTTCGGATAAACTCATGATCGGGCAAATGCAGTATCTGTTATACAGACCTGAACAGTATGCCGAAACTACCAGCATTCGGACATAACCCTATTCAGCATATTGTAAACGATTCCGGGTTTTATAATTGGATGACAAGCAGACAAAGTTAGATTGTGAAAAGTTAAACATTTCTGTCACTCGACGGGTATTATATGTAGGGCATGACACGATTCGGTCATCATATGATACTATATGAATCGATAAAACTACATGGAGATACGATATTTTCCGATACGATGCATATATATACTTCAACTCAATTACCAAAAAAAGGAATGTTATTATAATTATTAAAGCCTTTTTGTTTTCAAAATTTATTACAAACTATTGAAGTATTTTTTTATCCCTACTGCATTCCCTCCCAGAACGACACCTTTAATGAGGCACTCCCGAACTTTTATTTCTTGAATTCTTCCCATGCAATTTAACGTAAAATATCCTCCCAGGAACGACAACTCTTGACCACTGGCAATCAAATGATTTATAACAAGGTTCGTTTAAAAACAAGAAACGTTAAAACAGTGAGAGTACTTGAATTGCTTGTAAATGAATCAGTCCCTTATTCCACCCCCGAGTGAGGCTGTACAATGCTTCTACAATCTCTGGTTGACAAGTCTTTACAGAACACAAGAAACTTCGTCTGCCCCAGTATATCTGCGCTTTGATTTCTTTCGCTATGACAAAAAGTGAACGAAGCTCCCGGGAACCAGTATTCGAAGGGAGCATTATTGGAATACACATACCATTCCTGTATTTTCTTTGGTTACGCGAGATGGACTTCATAATTACCTGCACTAGTGCTCACAACAAGACTATTCGGTATGATATTATAATGTGTATACCAACTTCAACCGCATTGAATTGTTATAATTTTATGTAAATGCGAATATATGTTGTGTAATAATCTGCTTATTGATGTGTAATATTTTGTTCAAAATAAATAAAGAACTGGGCCGTAGGATGACCGATTAGAAACGTGCGTCAGTGTGCATATATTTCATTTGATACACTTCCAGAGACATTTACATTTATATAGAATGCAACGAAAATCAACTGCACATCCGCTTTTTGGCATAACAAACGTAATTTGAAGAACATTATATAGTGTCAGAAACTGATTTTCTATCGATCTAAATATACGACGAAAACCAGTCACGAATGACAGTAATTGTCTTCCAATATGCATCCTCTTCATTTGTTTCTGATGGTGTCTTTCAACGAATCAAATTTAGAAATATTCCGACTATATTGTCTGTTGAGTAATCGAAAGTCTAATTTAAACAGTCTAGTCAGAGTAACAGTCAGTGACAAAATAATTATGGGAATGTAATGACAAGAAACACCACATGAAGATGGTAGCGAGGTGAATACTAAAAGCGGTGGTATATGAACCTAGAGTGTGTGTGTTCAAACTGTGCAATGACATAACCATACTATACTAGAAAACATCAGGGTCATCAGTTATATCTATTGTAACTTTGACTGGTTCGTTTTATGAAATGACCGAGTGCAGCAAGTAGCATGACACTACAAGAGCGTGGTAATATATAATTGAAAAGGGTATATATTGTCTTTGGTTTACAACTCATCATTAATCGAGGGATGATTCAAAATTACATGGAGTTGCCTGCTTACAGCCATATGAAGTTGTTTGATATTATAAGTTATACTATCGGGATATAAAACATTATAACATAACTATTGTTTAAGTATTCACTAAGTAAGCAGTGATACATATTAACCACAGTTGGGTCTCATATCCATCCCAAACCTTGCAACTCGAATTAGTGTCCCTTTATCCAATGTACTTTGCATATACTCACTCATTTTGATTGAAAGCCTCGTTAATTTTTGTGTAATAAGGACAAATGATTTCAATATCGATAAACTTAGACGAAAATATGTTCGTATACGTGTACATTAAGTGTAAATTTGGACTCCCTAACACTTCATTGTTGTTCGCGTTAAAGTGAAAAGTATTCGCTCGAAAACTTTGCTATGCTCTCTATCAGGTCCACGCGCTATTGATACATTTTAAAAATATGACCACATCGTACTGTGTATTACATACATCACGGCGGCTATTCAAACTAAATATTAATAAACCTTTATATTGACTTGAAAGACCTGATTAAAACAGAACCCCTTTATGCAATAAAACAATTTATACTCGTATAAAATATATTGTCCTCTTATCGATGGTGACTGGTGAAGCTAGTAAGGTATAATTAAAACAGATACACACTTTGTTGTCGAAAAAAGGCTTCATACACCCCCACCCCCCCCCCCCCCCCAAACAGCAGCTCTCTAGAACAGTGAATACATTGATACCTTCAGAACTTCGATAAGTTTATAATCCCGCTGTGCTAAAACGCATGTTCATGACAAAATTAAAAGATGTTCCATTGGTACGCTGAGTCGTTCAGGAGACCATTGGCAATGTCGTATGTTGAGATTAGTCTTCAGTGTCATAACCCCGTCTACCCGCCTGGCTCAGTTGGAAGAGCGCTAAACTGTCAACCGGCAGATCCGGGTTCGATTCCTGGGTTGGGCAGGTGTGTTCCTTCGGGTCAGTTGCCTGCGGAAGAGCAAGTTAGTACTGGTTGATATTAATTCCAAGAAAACTTGTTAGGTAAACTAGACATCGTTAATAATTGAAACTTGTTGTGGAACGGCGTAAACCCCGATGAATACAAACAAATAACCTCCGGTCGATCACTCTAGAACTTTAAAATGTGACGTGATTTAAATTGCTCGCTTTTCTAGAAAACCCAAAACATGTTGAATCATTATTTCGACATATCAATTTATTACCCAGGGTATTCACTTGCCATTTTAAACAAGGAATATCTTTTAGAAAGAAGATAAATGGCGTCGATCGAATGATGTCTTCCAGTATGAATGAATGTTTTGTGTGCAATATGTTGAACAAATAAATGCAGCTTTCTAGTAGATTCGTGCCCGTGAGCAGAAAAGTAATTGCAAGTTCATTCAGTACACGTGTTTTTACATATAGTTCATTTTAAACTAAACAATACATTAATGTAAACCATTAAAAAGTTCGAAGCAACATTTGTGTATATTTTGCAAGAACCATTTGCTTAAAAATAGAAGGTGTGTGATCTGGATCGTCTTGAAGCTTTCTCATTAGATTCGTGCCCCTGAGAAATCTGACTCGATCTGTTTTGTAAACAATTTGATGAAGTAAAAAGATAATGCAATATCATGACCAACACACCTCTTACGAAATTAGCGTTCGGTGCCTCTTCGGTGAATTAAAACACCGTTTGTGCCTCTTGGGTGAAAATATGATTGGTCATATTTTAAAAAGCCCGCTTCGAGGACAACATTTGGTTGTTCAAAATGTAAGTCCAAATCTTATACAGCTAAGCCGAACAATCTACCTTTCAATACAAATATGTATTTGTCTTCCCTACCATAACTATGAATAGTTGTCAACTGGGTCTCGGTCTTGTTGTAAATTAATATCTTTTATCCCGAAAGAATGCTCTCTGAAACAATGGACGCAAGATAATCATTATGTTGGTGTGTGTGTTATAGATTAGAGGTATGTTGAACCGTAATTTTCACAAATACGAATATGTCACACGTGTGACATATTCGTACGAATTCCTCACACGTGTGTGACAAATTCGTACGAATGCGTCACAAGTAGGTGTTGTGAAATTCTCGTACCCCCTTTTTTCACCACCTCTTAGTACCAACGAAATTTTCACATTTGGTTTATCGCTCGTTTATTAATTTTAGCTACCAGTCGCCGTATTTTTGAGTGAATATCAGTTCGCAAGTGTATCCTAAATTAAAAGGTACACCTCTATCTAATTTAAACATTTAAACATTATCGTACGAGTTAAGAGAATTTTGACATATATTGTATATGTATTTCACGGGACGTAATGAAACAATATGAACACGTTAACGTCGTGTCTGAGCCAAATCCAACGTTGATATAACGTCGGACCTCTATTTCTAGCCCACCGGATAGGCATTTCCGGTGAATTCAGCCGTGCTGGAAAACTCTATCTGGCACCCCCATGCTAGATGAGTCACGCGCTGTGACGCAATACTTTTTATTTCTTTTATTAAATACTTTATGTAAGCATAATTATGATATTTCAATATACAATTTCCATAAACATAAACTTTACAAAAAATATAGCTTCAAAAGAAAACAAAATAACCCTTAAAAGACGTTATATTGAAGGAACTTCTTGACGTTTTTCTATGTCAATTTTTTCACAAAAAAGTAATTTAAGGTATGCTAGAACAAATATCAATCATGTGTGTCCGGTCCGGATAGAAAAATCCGACCCTCGGGCGCGCTGCGTAGCCGGTAACGAGGCAAGCCTCGTTACCTGGCAACGCAGGTGCCCTCGGGTCGGATTTTTCTATCCGGACCGGAAACACATGACAGATATTATTAGTCCGTTCAACGTCGAGGCTCCGACGTAAACCCGAAGTTAAATTATGGTAGGCGACGATGTGATCAAAATCCAACGTCGTCTCGACGTCGGGTGTTTGCTAGGAACCTGCAGCCAAATGTATCAACCTTGGCTAAGTTGTCCATAGGTTTTATTTTGGTCAAACCGAAGAATTAACCAGTTTTATAGAATTGGCTGCTGTCCTTAAATGGTGACATTGACCTTGATCTAACGCGCCTGGAACATTGGTTCTGCATTTCGTCTTGATTCGTTGAGCATTTGACCAAAGTTTGAGGAAAATCCTCCAAAGGGTTTAGGACTTGTTGGGGGCAGACACACAATCCTGTTACATTGAACGGTGACCATGACCTTCAGTCGGCGAGGCTGAAAAATGAGATCTGCGTGTTGCCCAGATGAGGTGAACATTTACCCAGTAAGGAACTAAAATCCGGTTATCATCTTAGAAGTTATGAGTCAACACAAACGGCACCATCCCTACACGTTACATAAAGAAAATGTCCAAAGGTGCATTGTGACCCTGCCGTTGAGCCATGGTCCTGGTTCTTGCACGCCACACATTGTCTTGATGTGGTAAGTTTTTTTTAATCGGTCCATGCATCATGAAGTAATTGACCGGACAGGAACTGCGACGGACAGACGGACGGAATCGATCAATCCTATAGTCACAAAAGCAAAAATGATCGTATATTCATTGAGAACAATCATGATTTGCGTCAAACAGATATCAAGATGTTTAATGTTAAAGGATTACATGTTGATGACCCCATGTGACCTTGACTTTTGACCAAGTGACCCCTTAAAGCAACATGGAACTTCTACTACACATATGAAGTATCAGTGTCGTAAGGTTATCAAAATATTGAGTGCTAAAGAATTTGACATTTTACCCCCTGTGACCTTGACCTTTGGTCCAATGACCCAAACTTGTACCTGGGTCATTTACTCAAGCATCCTGTAAAATATGAGGGCTATATCGGACATAGCAAAAATAATATGACCCCTGATCTATCTAAGTGGTATAGACTGTTTTTTGGAATGTGTGACGTATTCGTATGAACAATATTTTTACTGATGTTTTTCTTTTTCTTTTGACATGTGACGTATACGTTTTTGCTTTGAAGGGGGGTAGAGGTACACAAATGAATTTTCACAAATATGTGACATATTCGTACGAATTTGTCACACACGTGTGAGGAATTCGTACGAATATGTCACACGTGTGACATATTCGTATGTGTGAAAATTACGGTTCAACAGATGTATCTTGATTGTGTTTTGTGTTGTTAATAAAAAAATAAATATTTTGACTCATTATGACAAGAAAGTAAACGTCTGATATAAATATGTTTGAAATAACTGTTAAACAATTTAAAAATTAGAAAT
Source organism: Mactromeris polynyma (assembly GCA_032209605.1). Taxonomy (NCBI): domain Eukaryota; kingdom Metazoa; phylum Mollusca; class Bivalvia; order Venerida; family Mactridae; genus Mactromeris; species Mactromeris polynyma. Next base: position 36,185,969 of record JASFXZ010000003.1, read on the forward strand.
ATTAACTCAGAAAATGGATTTTTGATCACTTATACAGGTTTGTGTCTAGACGCCAGTATCTCTATAATTCCAAAAATACACTGATTCATAGTTTGGGTTCCATGTTTCTATTCGATTTTATTTGGCGCGTAGACACTTGTATAAAATGCTTTCATTTGCGTGCAGTACTTTCCAACTACAGTAAAACCTCACTTAAAGACCACGTCGATAATAAGACCACCTCAAAATTAAGAAAAAAATGTTCTAGTCCATTTTTACTGTTCTGCTCTTTATTTTAACTCCAATATTAAAACCATCTCGATATTAAGACCAGTTTCAAGTGTTCCATAGGTGGTCTTAGTATTGAGGTTTTACTATATACAGAATAAGAGAGGAAAACGGTGCTAATTTTCAGTCCAACCGTCGAGTTAATATAGAAATAATGTTATATATATGAGGCTACTTACAGATTTGAATCTTAGATTGAGTATAAGTTAATAATTCTGTTTGTTGAGTATAACATTTATAATTATTGTCTCAGAGTCACACTCAAATCTCAAGGAGTACTAAAAACACAATAAAATTAATTACCACATCAAACATTCATAATTCCATGCTCAGATTATGCAGACTAGATGTAATAGCCGAGTGCAAAAGACCATAGAGACACCACCGAGTATCCTTATTCTAAACCAACAGCTGCAGTTATTGTCTCCAATTGCAACTTTCCTGGATAAAATGGCGATAACCATTGGCATTGTGCTAATTACATATTCCACCATACTATTATATTCAAAATATGACATTCTTTTCTAATTTACCCCAAAATCTTATATTATGGCACACATTCTAGACAATAATTGTGATGATATTCTAAATATACATACAATGTATGCGTACTGCACGAACGTAGTCCGCCGAGAGAAAAAAACAAAGAAGCATCCAAAAGTAAGAACATTTAATATGCCGAAATTACATTAATTGTCCTTTCAGAGTAATATTTGCAATAAAAATGCATTAAACACAAAACCCTGTACAAGATGATTTTATAGCATTTGCATCTTCTGCGTACACGTACTATGTATACGAATTATATCCTTTTGGGACGCCTCGGTAATTTCCGTTAAATATCATGAAGACATTGACGGAAATAGCCGAGTTGTTACGAATGGAAATATTGTCATGACCATACTTAATAAACCCATATGAATACGAATTACAGCTTTTATTTGGTACTTGATCAATGACATAAGTATTGTTAACAAATCTGCAAAATCTGCAAAATGACGTACATTGTATATGTACACTGTTACTTACTCAAATAAATATAACCTAGGTGCAAAACTGAAAACCATTTTAACAGTATGCGCATGGCCGAATTTATTTGATTCATATTTATAAATAGTACCTACTTATACGTCATTGTCAATAACAATGTATTTTTACCGTGTACGTGAATGCGTGTTACATAAGTGCACTGTTAACGAAAGTCCATGAAAGGCTATTTTGAACACAAAATGTTCACGCTAATGGAAACAGGAAACATAGATATCAACCTATCAGCCAGTAACAGGCAATCTATTTAAGTGTTACCTTTTAGGTATATTTTCATGTGAGATAAAAATAGTGATAGAGGGCATGGTGTTCAAGGATACAGGCATATTTACTTCGGGCCTAATGGAATTTCAATTTTGCCTTAAATGCATGATAACAAACAAAAAGGTCAGTGGGTGGTTAATTGACCTTTCTGCAGATATTGATTGACAGCTCGCGTTAGCCAATCGCGTTGCAGTATTCGCGCACACCTCCGGCATTGTTTTATCGACGCCATTTTGTTAGACAAGCGCTACAGTTGTCAACAAATTTGTCTAAGAGTGATAGTTTTCGGGAAAGCAAATTACAGGGTGTTTATTATTGATCTAAGACAATGGTGAAAATGTGTAGCTTCGGGCTGTGTAATAGTGACAATAGATATCCAGACTGATAGGTGGCGTGAAATTTTTACCTTTTCCAAAACCTTGGAAAAATGCATGCGGTGAATTAAGTTGTGCAGCAGATCGCATCACCAGTTAAATCCATCTAAAATTAATGCAAACAGATATGCCCCATTGATAAAAAGATAACTTTTAGTTTGGTATTTGTTATTTTTACCTTTAAATATCAGTTTGACTAGGAGGGGACAAACATTACAAGTTAATGAAAAGTCTGGACCCTAAAACATGAAGAAACACAAATTTACAACTTCAAATGTTTTTATTTCACATAATCAGTTGCAATTTATATATATGAAAATATATCTAATCAACTTTATTATATCTGCATGTTGAGGGAACATAATATTATTTTTCTAAACCAAAATGATTGACTTATGTCAGCATTTAAGCAAGTATTTGGACTTGTGTTTGCTTAGGACGGACATTACTTTATAAATTTGTAATAAGGCTGAGTTTGTATAAATAAAATGACCAGAATCAATTATAAAATCAATAATTATTGCGATTAAAAACATGAAACTGAAACATGTATTGCTATAAACATATATACATGGAGAAAAATATCTTAACTTTGGTAATAATTGATATTGATGAAAAATCTAAGTACTCACTGTCAAGTATTTCTTTCGAAAGTAATTTATGTGTCAGAAAAGTTCTTATTTCTTCATTACATGTATTTCAATTGCATTGGGGGTTTACAATTTATGTAAGTATAGAAATTAGTAATATATCTGGTTTAAAATCCTAAATATCACACCTACGAGTATGTTGATTTTGTTAAATAAATAAACCTATTTTCTAACATTCAACACAAGTCTAATCATTTATTTTTTATATGGTCATTTAGTTAAAGGCTATAAAAATAATGTACATTTCTCAACGTTGCTGTATATATGTGTCGGATGGTGACAGCAAAAACTGATTGGATGCATATTGGACTCCCACTGGGCCAGACTGTGAAATGCTGATTACGGGGCTGGATAAGATGTACATCTAGATAGTGCACACATGCGACATTATTGTTTATTGCATAACATTATATAATTTGTCCAACCTATACTGGCCTTGGACATGTCTGCCTCTGTTTCTATTTTATCATAGTATCTTTACAGTATGATTTCTGGAATTTGTAGAAATATATGTTGCAGGATTTGAAGATTTCAGAAATAATCCTGATATTCTAATGTCCATCCCTTTTTGTGTAATGTCCATCTCTACACAAAATAAAGGTCGTTTATGTACACAAACATAACTATATCTAAACTTGATGACTAAAATGACTTTCATTCACACTAAATAACATTATACATAAGGGGACGGACATTACAGATAACGTTTCATGGTAAATACTTCCCCTGTAAACCCGCAATAAACTGCAAACATGGACTTACATGGAATAATAATGATCACATGCATAATAATTGGTTCGAAATTTATCTGATATAAAGGACATTCTAATATAAAATGAAATTCGTCTTCTAAAACATTACATAGTTGACATTTTCTTTCTGATCGTGGTATAGCATTTAAGGATTATTCCATCTTCCCGTTTCAATTTCCAGTCTACGGCTTGATACTCTTAATCTAGTCAAAGCAGATCTATATTAAATAATATTTATTTTGTCAAGATATGGTTTAAAGTCGAAATATCATATAATGAGGAAAAATCCGATAGAATACTATCTACATCAGCCCGTTATAGTTCTTTGTTCGACGCCATATTGGACATGGCTTGTCTAACGTGGTTACAACGAGAACCTGTTACTAAGGGGGGCGTGGCTACGAAGCGTCTGCAGAAAGGTCAATTTCCATTTTACTCTAAGACGAACGCAAATCATAGTTGAAACAATCTTTGACTTGGAATTTGGTTTACCAATTGATTAAATACTCATATAATTGAGACCCATCGTTGTATAAATAGGTTGCATGTAAAATCTTGACTTGTTCCGTGTTGTATTCCATCTTTAAATTGTTTTTCGTTCCTCCAAATTGTCCCTAGTTGCTTTTCCGGTTGACCAGACTATTTCTTGAACCCCTATTCATGTTCGTGTTCACTCTTGCACCTCCTCAGTGCCTACTGTTTTGTAGACTGTGGTTTCCCGAAGATCTGTGTGGGAAGGCATTGTCTTTTGTATGTGGTGTTCCCTGAAGCAACTTATTCTCTCTAATGAAAAAAATGATTTTGTGATAACTACCTTTGCTCTTCTGCGTGTATTTCTGAATGCCTGCTGTTCCGTGTGTTGCTGCTCTCTTTCGGAGGCACATAATAACTGATTAGTACAACTTAAAACGTCAGTTATCGTTCATTTCTACGCTTACGCTCATTGTATGGATGTCGATTATAATTATTTTATGCAAAACTTAAGATGCGGGAAAGTTTAATTGAAAACTGTCGTGCTGTTTCAAAAGTGAGTACTGTCAAAGGCGCATTTATTTATATTGTACACACACACTTGGACATATCAGGCGAGTACCAAAGTTAAATGAGTGTAATTTTAATTTACAGTTGGAAGCGTAATATCAGTATTGGATTCTAATGCATGCCTTTCTTTCAACATATCCGGTATTGGATCAACCAGATGTGTTTATTATATCTAGTAAGTTACATAGATAGACAGACAGGCAGATTGATATCTACATCAACTGTTCATAAATATAGGATAATATATATCAATACATACTATTATGATCAAACAGTGGTTACATGGAATACATATATGTAATTTGTTAATTAACTAATTGTGCATAATTTTATATCCAAATGTATCAAAGGAAACCGTATTTCAAAAGAGAGAATGGAATCTCAAACTGCAATTGTGGACCGTAAACTAGTTTAGTAAGTAGAAGAACAGGCAAAAATGTATTCTAGCAAAATATACGATAACAAGGAAACTATTTGGCACAAAAACCTTTTACTTACAGAATCGGTTACGACCCTGGTCGCGGAATCAGGTTTTTATATGACTAATTGTTGTACATGTGTGATACACCTTAGCCTACATTGAATTACTGGTATTTCGATATTCACTACCTTTATATCTTCGAAGATGTCATTTTAGCAGCCATCAACACACACTATTAAACATTCTTATAAAACCAAACTCAACCGTGTTGTGTCAGTCATGGTAACAATTTTTTTATAAAATTTCTCAAATTGGGCAGTTTTAAAAACAAAAATAACAACGTAACTGTTGGTCTTCTTTTTATTCTCCTAGTTGTCCCTTACAGTCGGCCATTCCTAGCGCCCCTGTTCCATTACGTATGTACCTTTGAGCCTCCTCAAATGCCTTATGTTTTATGGGTTGTTGTTTTCCCGGAGGTCTTTGTGGGGAGGCACTGTCTTATGTATGTGGCGTTCCCTGAAACAACTTATTCGTGTATAATTTTTTTTTCATTTTCCAATCGACTTTTCTTGGGAGTTAGAAAACCGTGTCTTTTGGATACTATTATGGAGTAATAAATATTTCACGACTAATATTAACAACTTTTGTTTCTACTTTCAGATGGGCGACGAGATTACACGAGAAGTGAAGTAACACGGAAGTTTAATAACGCCACCTAACTCAAACAACACTTTTATATCCTATTAACATTCTCTGCCAAGTTTTTCCTCGCATGTGAACAAAGCTTGGTCTCGTTAAAGAGGAGTAACATATGACAATGCAGTCTTAAGGAAATAAAACCTAACCTGGCAATGGTCAGGTTGTCAGATAATTAACGCCAAGTAACGAGTTCTTTACATTGTCCGAGCTGCCGGTGATATAAGGAAACATGGCAAGTGGATTTAATTCAACGTATGACTACTTAGATGTTTTGAGGCACATACAACAGCAGGTTATGAATTTATCATTAAATCATTCAACAGTCGAGCAAGCGAAGATATACGAGGTACCAGTGTCCATTGTCGTCATTTTGGCCATTCTGTATGGCTCAATTTCAATAATAGCAATTTTCGGAAACGGATTGGTTATTTTCGTGATCGCTAAAGATAAAAGAATGCAGACTGTCACTAACATTTTCATTGGAAACTTAGCTGTTGCTGATGTTATAATCGGCTTATTCACCACACCGTTTCAATTCCAACCGGCGCTGTTACAAAGATGGGATTTTCCAAACATTCTGTGCAGTTTGGCCCCGTGCTTCAAAGTCCTTTCCGTTAGTGTAAGTGTCTTCACTTTGACGATTATATCTCTGGACAGATACGTTGCAGTGATGCATCCGTTAAAAGCTGGGATTTCAAAATCCAGGGCGTTCTTTTGTTTACTTGTCATATGGGGACTAGGAATTGTCTCAAGTTTTCCAGAGGGATATTTTCATCAGGTTAGACCTATGTATGACGAAGACCTGCAAAAGGAAAAACCTTTCTGTCGTCCGACGTGGCCGACTGAAGATTTTGGAAAATATTATCATCTGTATCTATTTTCTATTCAATACATTTTACCACTTCTCATTATAAATTTCTCATACACAAGAATAGTATGTCGCATCTGGGGATGGAAAGCACCAGGAAACACAATTGACAGAGAAAACGTTCGTCAGAGGACAAAGAAAAGAGTAAGTACTCGTCACTTAAATGATATGTCTGTATACTACACATTTACTTTCTCACCACAAAAGTTGTTTCATTTTATACAAAATGACATCTAACTTCTTTCAAACTTAATTAGGCAAAAGGAATGAGTGTTCAAATTATTGCATGTGTACTGTTAGTTCTTAGAACATTTCTATTTACACAGAGAAATGAAATAAATTTAAAATATCTTAAATCAATTCTCAACTGAGAAGAATGTGAGCATTGAAATTGATGATAGGAAACCGGTTTTTGGGCTTTTCTGATTGAATAAAAAATACAATTTTGATATTTTATATGAATCTCAAGCATTGCTAGTCATTGCTGGATGTCAACGTAGACTTATTACGCTACTTTTCGCACAATAACGCGAAATGGCCCCCTGCGAAAATGGACGTGTATCTGAGTCAACGTTGCTGTGGACGTTGACGACTTGGAACTTATGGTTGTCGATTCCCGGGTTGGGCAGGTTATGTTCTTCCGTGACATTGGCTACGTTCATGTCCTTCACATGTTGCAAAGTTGTCAGTTGCTTGCGGAAGAGCAAGATAGTACTGGTTGATAATTAATTCCAGTAAAACTAAACAAAAAGTCTTGTTAGGTCAACTGGCCGCCGAATATGACTGTAACAGTCTGACGTACAACCCGATGAAAACGGACAAAAACTTTATTTTATTCTCAACTTATGTTGGTCAAGCATGTTGGTTTAATTTGTAACATGATTGAGTAAACAGCAATATATTTATTATTTCCCATTCATGATAGAATCTTATTTGTTGCATAACCATTTCAAAATTCACGAGTCTCATTATTCTTAAAAAATCTCATAATTTGCATTCCTAAATAGCCGTGTGTATCAATTAGCAAAAGGTGATACTTCAAATAACAATTTGATACATCACAAACTTTGTTCAAGTTAATGTAAAATCAATTAACACATTTTCAAAGAGTAAATGTATACTTTGTTTTTTTTTATATTCAACTATATGGTGTTCAAAATTAATTTAGGCCAAGAAACTTATTATATTCAAAATATTTAACATCGCAGCTTTAATTCACTCCTATGGTGTCGGTACAATTAATTATTAGTGAATTAAGTATGTCCTTGTCGACCGAATGAATGTCTCAGAATTCAACCATTTGTTATCATTAATAGCATCGGTTAAATTTATGCCTTCCTCTTTTGCTTCTATGCTTCATTGATAGATGTTGGCATTCTTTCACGGTTGTAATGAATTCTTCTATCATACTTCTTGTCAATAAAATCTTTCTTTAACAAGTTAACATATACAAAGTAATCTCGTGAGATAAACTTTTCCTAAACGAATTCGTCGTTATTAATCACCAGCCTGTTAAGCTTTAAAGCATCACGAAAATAGATGATCTAATGTGGAGAAAACAGCATAATATATTGTCTTGTTATATGTACTCTAGAAGAATTATGATCGCCATTTATTGTTGCATGGATGAAGGATGTATTTGTAAATAACTTTGTCGGATGAACGAAACTCTTTATGTAACTTTTTTTTCCATGAAGTCACAAACAAGTGTTCCTCGGAATTGTATAAGCCAAACAAAACATAAAGAGGGAATACGTGTTAATACAACGCGCTTAAATGGACCAATACCTAGTACTTACCAAATCTATTTTGTTGTAATTTGTTGTGTTTCTTAATAGTTTACATTTGATATTATTGCAATAATAGTGTAATGGCGACATCAACGTCTATTTGCCTTATATGTAAATTATTACAGTATTACTCAAATTGTTTAAGCAATTTAATTGATAGTAATTAAATGTGATTTTTTATAGATTTGATGAAAACAAAAACACACCGAGATTACCTGAGAATTGGCATCAATATTCAACCACCTGAATCCGTTTCCTAATAACTTCTTACCTGAATATTTTTCACAAGTCAATTTTGTCTTGTTTTGTGCAATGAAAATTACAACTCAAAGCGCCTTACCGCTAATAGTTGTGCTAGTTTGACAAAATGGAGTTTGCATACTGTCTCTTCGCCTGACGGTATGCCTTATTAGTCGACTCTATTTCTATTTCTTTTTCATTGTTTTCATGCCGAGAGGAGCGGTTATGGTATAAAGCATTTCAAATGCGAAGTTTTACAGAATAAAAACAACCGAAATGGTTATAAAAAAACTTATCATGAATACATGTTCTATGAAAATGTTTATATTATAGTGAAAATGTAAGTTTAATGTAGCTTTTCTCTCGATGCAAAACCTGTGCTAAAAATAGTTAATCCCAGAACAGATCTACTAAAACATGTGGCGGTCGTGACGAAACGGCTTTTTCAGCAGTTACCTCCCTTCGCGCTTAGAAGTTATGTTCGTTAACCGGGATGAGATTTAGCATTCGCTAAATTTGGTTTGCAAACAAAACGAGTTTTAATGTCAGCAACTTGAGTTTTTTGCGAGTATTAAAAAAAAGATGAGTCAAGTCAAATCCGAAACATAATTTTACAAGCCTTTTCACTCACTGCACAGTGCGTAATTGGTACACAAAATTTGGCGGCACATCGAACTCCACTATCTAATTCTTTTTTCGTTGACATCCTTGATCATCGCTAACTTCTTATTTTAAACATTCCTCGTTCGAATTGAAAGTACGTATGACGTAATATACCATAACGGTAATTATAGTTCACTCCGCCTCTGCCTGTGTCTTACATCCAATGAGCATCCAGAAGTTTTCAAACTGGATAAGCTGCAACACATACAACCGTATTAGATACAGATACTATACTATTTTAGCATTTGAAATGCAATACATTGATGTATGGTCGATTTCCTCTTGTATACTACCAGTATAGCTGAAGCAAGTGTCATAAAATTTGGCCCCCTGTTGTGCTCTTTGACCTTGAGATCGAATCAGTAGCCATAAAATTTGGCCCCCTGTTGTGTTGATTGGCCTTGAGACCGTCTAGAAGAATAGTATGCTCACTCTATATCAGCCAGGCGCTTTCAATTTCCTTATCATGCATGTATATACATAAGTTGAAAACACAGATTATTGTCTGTCGTGGTGGTGTTTAGATCTAGTGATAAAGAATTGATGGGGAGTTGTAAAAAATTCAAACCTGATATTAGCTCTACTGAATTCATTTAAGTTTTCTTAAAATAGTTTTAATCAATTCAATCATTTATGGAAGGGAATGTAATACTTGGGCCTGAAGTTTTGCAAAAAAAAATTCCTTATCATGCATGTAAATTCCCGAATAAGCCTCCTTTCATATCAATTTTCACATTTTCTTAAAAATTTGTTTAAAAAGAACTATCAAGTAATACTAGTAAAGGTACAGTAATGATAATTTGACATCACACAAAGTTTCTTTTTTTCATCTTTAATTTTCTGCTGCCGCGCAGCCGTCATCAAAATTAATGTTGTTTAGTCACAATAAGTATTCATGACTAGTGTACGGTTCTTTTGTTTTCAAAAACTTTGCCTTTGGGTGGCATTTTATGTCGTCTGTCAAGGTTGTTAATGATGAATCGTCAACAAGTGGACATTGGTAAAACATATTAGTACTCGTATGAATTGGTCGTTTTGCGTTTTTTTAACAAGATAATACTAGTGGAATTTCTCATGAATGAGTCCTCAACAATTTTAGACCCCGAAATGCACCAGAAGCAACCCTTTCATACCTATATAGTAAAAAAAACCTGGGGAAAATCTGACTGGGGTTGGTACAGAAAGTGGTGTCACCTGGAAATTTTGTAAAATGTTGGTACTTGTATGAATTGGTCGTTCTGTATTTTTTACAAGACGCAAGTAATACTAGTCATTTCTCAGGAATGAGTCCTCAAATTTCAGACCTAGAAATGCACCAGAAGCCACCATTTCATAACTTCATTGTAAAAATTTCCGGGGGAGATCTGACTGGGGCTGGAACAGGAATTGATGTCCCCAGGACATTTTTTTAAAAATTGGTACCTGTATAATTTGGTCGATTTTGTATTTTTAACAAAATAATACTAGTGCAATTCTCATGAATGAGTCCTCAAATTTCAGACCCCGAAATGTACCAGAAGCCACCATTTCATACCTATATTGTTCAAATCTTCCGGGGGAGTTCCCCCGGACCCCCCTTCAGTGCTGGATTATTGGTCCTCATGATTGCCCCCCCCCCCCCCAGTCTTGAATTTCTTGATCCGGGCCTGTTCAGTTCTTATTAACTAAATAAAAGGTTATTTCGCACCTAAAACACCAGTCTGAAATCAATTTTACAATTTTCAAACTATATTACTGTTTTTTTCATTTTACTACAAGACCGGAGAACGGTCGCCCAGATCCCAATCTTACCTGTCTGGTATAATGTAATCGTCCGTTTCGATGTCTGCAAATCTCAGCCAATTGAAACAAATTTAAAACGTCGCTTTGGACCTCAAGCCTGTCAAATAATCGATCAGTGGGCTGGCTATTTTTTTGTTTTGAAATACATGAAACGTGCCGCCAGAAAGAGGCGAAGTTAACTATAAGCCGGTTATTACTCACATATTAGAATTATAAACAAATTAAGTGCTGCGGTCACTAACGCTCCCTTGCATTTAATTTGCTTATAATTCCAATATATGAGCTACATGTATAACCTATACGTGTGTGCGTTTTAATGTCCAATAAGCAACACAGGATGTGTCAAAGTTTCGGCAGCAACTTCAAAGACATTTGCCGACGGTCCACGTGCTGTATAGACGCCAGGGGCGTGATCTGTGAAAATTCGAGTTTGCATTGGTTATTTACTTATACTTTTGATCCTTTTGACCTTGCTTAACGTTTTCACGAGCGTGTGCAAACATTATCAGGCGCGTATCCAGGTATACGCACGTACGCCATTGCGTACTATTTGTCAGAAAAAGTAAAAAGACAATTAAAACTGAAGGCTAAGGGGGGGGGGGGGGGGGGGGGTATGTATAATAAAGGTTATGTTATATAAAGGTACAAGAGAAAATTCCTTTATATAAACGCTATTTGGCGTTTGAGCTCTAGATATCTCAGTTGAGACCAAGTGTGCAGTCAGGGCATGTTTAATAAACAGCTTAACTTAAGATACATTCTGAAACTACATGTGTGCATGCTTGTACACGTATATAGTTGTTAATATTTTTTTTTAATTCTCTTATATTTTTAAGGAGTAAAGAAATACGTTGGCTGTTTGGCTTATCTATCTGTTTATTTGCTTATTAATGTAGGCAACGGACCTTATTGTATTCAAATTATATGTATAGTTATAGATGATACATGGTTGTCAACACTTGTTAATATCTTCCAATTAACTATTGTAGTGTCTGCATAATTACTTGTCTGTGTATTTGAATTATGTTCGTTTCGACCAAATGAATGTCTAAGAATTAGATTTCTATCATTAATGGCCTATGTGTTATGTATGCTCTTCTCTATTGCAAATATGTTGGAATTATTACACTGTTGTGATGAAATGTTCTGTCACCGACTTCTTGTCGTCTGCAACTTTCTTTACATGGTACTTTATATTTTACCTAATTACTCTTCTTGGATTCGTCGTAATCAATCAACAGCGCGTTTAACTTCAAAATATCACGAAAATAGAATCATTATCTTGGATTAAACGACAGTATAATTTATTGTTTTGTTGTATGTCCTATTAAACAAGTATAACCACTCTTTTTTGTTCCATTATAGAAGGATGGATCTGTCAACTACCTCGTTGTAACTGACTTATGGTTCGTGGTAATCTTGCCAATAAAATAACGGACGAATGATCCCGCAAATTGTACTAGTACTGTTTAATAGAACGCATTTTATGGACCATAAAACTACTACGTACCATAATATCTGAATTTTGTCATAATTTGTTTTCCACGTGTTTCTAAATAGTTTATATTCAATAAGATTGCACTAACATCGTACTGTGGACACCAACGTCTATTTGCACTAATATCGTACTGTGGACACCAACGTCTATTTGCACTAATATCGTACTGTGGACACCAACGTCTATTTGCACTAATATCGTACTGTGGACACCAACGTCTATTTGCACTAACATCGTACTGTGGACACCAACGTCTATTTGCACTAATATCGTACTGTGGACACCAACGTCTATTTGCACTAACATCGTACTGTGGACACCAACGTCTATTTGCACTAACATCGTACTGTGGACACCAACGTCTATTTGCACTAACATCGTACTGTGGACACCAACGTCTATTTGCACTAATATCGTACTGTGGACACCAACGTCTATTTGCACTAATATCGTACTGTGGACACCAACGTCTATTTGCACTAACATCGTACTGTGGACACCAACGTCTATTTGCACTAATATCGTACTGTGGACACCAACGTCTATTTGCACTAACATCGTACTGTGACACCAACGTCTATTTGCACTAATATCGTACTGTGGACACCAACGTCTATTTGCACTAACATCGTACTGTGGACACCAACGTCTATTTGCACTAACATCGTACTGTGGACACCAACGTCTATTTGCACTAACATCGTACTGTGGACACCAACGTCTATTTGCACTAACATCGTACTGTGGACACCAACGTCTATTTGCACTAATATCGTACTGTGGACACCAACGTCTATTTGCACTAATATCGTACTGTGGACACCAACGTCTATTTGCACTAACATCGTACTGTGGACACCAACGTCTATTTGCACTAACATCGTACTGTGGACACCAACGTCTATTTGCACTAACATCGTACTGTGGACACCAACGTCTATTTGCACTAATATCGTACTGTGGACACCAACGTCTATTTGCACTAACATCGTACTGTGGACACCAACGTCTATTTGCACTAACATCGTACTGTGGACACCAACGTCTATTTGCACTAACATCGTACTGTGGACACCAACGTCTATTTGCCGCATATGTAAATTAAAGTATTACACATTCTTCCTTTAAAGCAAATATCCTCTAAAGTAATTATTAATACTAATGAGAAACTGTTGGGCGGTTTTATTTAATTTATAGATGCTAATCAGACATAGTATATCAGACGTGTTTTGCTTATATATATGCTGAAATCAACAAACGTTAGCCATTACCTGCGATTTTTCCTCACAATTCAACCTCCTGACTCCGTTTCCTGATAATTTCTAACATTGTTTTTTTTCACTAACAATTTTGTCTTGTTTTTTGTAATATATATGTGTTTATTAACGTCTCTTTGTATAAATAACACTCATATGCACACAATGAAAACAATTAACAATGTACAAAGCCACTCTAAATTAGAGTTATAAGAGACATAAAACATATATTACACAAAGCATACTCTTATACACATGATAAGAAACTAGAAACAAATGCTAATCCTGGTATAATCAAAGCACTGAAAGCGCAGAAAGACTGGGGCAGACGAAGTTTCTTGTGTTCAGTAAAGACTTGTCAACCAGAGATTGTAGAAGCATTGTACAGCCTCACTCGGGGGTGGAAAGAGGGACTGATTCATTTACAAGCAATTTTACTTTCAACGCGTTCATGTATGGACTAGTTTAAACTGGACCATCGATAAGACAGGTTTTAGTTTATCGGCTTCACTTTGAAGCGATCTGTGTGTCGGCGAGTACTCTCACTGTCTTAACGTTTCTTGTTTTTAAACGAACCTTGTTATATATCATTTGATTACCAGTGGTCAAGAGTTGTCGTTCCTGGGAGGATATTTTACGTTAAATTGCATGGGAGGAATTCAAGAATTAAAAGTTTGGGAGTGCCTCATTAAAGGTGTCGTTCTGGGAGGGAATGCAGAAGAGATAAAAAAATACTTCAACAGTTTGTAATAAATTTTGAAAACAAAAAGGCTTTAATAATTAAAATAACATTCCTTTTTTTGGTAATTGAGGTGAAGTATATATATGCATCGTATCGGAAAATATCGTATCTCCATGTAGTTTTATCGATTCATATAGTATCATCTGATGACCGAATCGTGCCATGCCCTACAATCATGAAATACCCATGTTTAACTTTTCACAATCTAACTTTGTCTGCTTGTCATCCAGTTATAAAACCCGGAATCGTTTACAATATGCTGAATAGGGTTATGTCCGAATTCTGGTAGTTTCGGCATATTGTTCAGGTCTGTATAACAGATACTGCATTTGCCCGATCATGAGTTTATCTGAAAAAGATATTCGTTTCCATAAAATCTATATTTGTTTAGCTCCATCAGGTTTTCAACATTTTTCATTCATATAAAGCGGCCAATTGACCTTACCAGTTTTCCTGGAAGTAATTATCAACCAGTACTGCCAACTTCTTCACATGTGCAAGACATTATCGTAGCCAGAGTCACTGAATAACATAACCTGTCCAAAACTGGTAATCGAATCTGGATCTGCTGGCTGATAGTCTATCGCTCTACCAACTGAGCTAGCCCGGCTGGTTTCTTATTTTTGTAAATGCAAACTTTAATAATTTCCAAAGTTGATGGGAAAAACTAACAGACTCACATGACAAACGATCTAAATTCGTTCCTCCGATATCGAAGCGTCAGTACATTAACTTTATTGATTGCCCGACTTATACCATAGGTCAACACTAAAAGATTACGTAATTAAGCTAGAATTTAATCTAATCTAAAATTGAAGACTCTGCTCATAGTCATAGACATCGCGACCATTTCCTTCCGTGTCACAGAACGCCATATGTATCGGGACCACGAGAGCGAATAATATCCTTTAAGAAATTGTTCCAAGTTTATACGAAATTCGGTGTGGATGCAAGTTAATGTTTCCATTCGATATCTCCATGCATCGCGGTTTAATGCTGAGAATCGCATCCCATGCTTGCTCAGCACACATGTTTTACTTGTAGTGCGACCTTTATTGAACTCTAGCTTCAATCGCAACGTCTCGGCAATTTCCGTACAGTTCGGAAATCAGATAATAACCGATGTTATCCGAATGCTCTACCTTATTCCTAACAATACGGAATAACGGACATGGTTTATAAGTCTTCGATGAAATGAATTATTTTTAAAACATGCAATAAAGATTAACAGTAACTGCAGCTGTTATTTAACGATTTGCTACAGTATTCAGTGTGCGGTAAAATAATGGTCAGAATCCGATTCCGGAATATTGTTCCAACTCGTCTGCCGAGCGCGTCCAGGTACAAGCTAATTCCTTTGTTGTCTATAAATAGTACTTTCTGCGAGCGGGAAATTTTTATGAATGAATCGTATCGACGATATTCTTAGTAACCTCGGCTGGCAACAAATATGGGGCCAACAACAACAAGAAATGTATCCGAATGAAGCACTTGTTTCCGATAGAAAATAGTCCTTCCTCAATTCATCGATTTCTCATTTTTATGTATCAAAAAGTAGTTGTTACCTAGGACATTTTAACCAAAAACACTTAAACAATAATTCAACAATAATTTTTGAACCAGATATTTCACTTTAAAATAAAATTCTCACGATGGATTCGGAAACGAAGATCGGATGTCACGTCAATTCGACATGTTGATTGGTCGAATTGGACGTATGCAAATGATGCGCAGTGATACATAGAGTGGTATCAAACTCGTCTAACTCTGCCACGGCTGTTTCCAAAATTACGGTTACTAAAGACATGGGGCTAACGCCCCAGTCTAAAAACTAATTAAGGTAATACTTAGGATAAGAAACTAAAAGTATCGCGCACAAGCGTGAATAAGTACAAAATGTGTGTAAAAATCGATTATCATCTCTGTTAGACAGTAGATGAACTGACTAGCACTTGCCTCTAGTTTATAGATAAAACAACAACAATATAAAACATGACATACATTACTTACATAAATAAAACATTCTGGTATTAAGAATACTGTTACAGGTTTTGGTGCTTAATCGAAACAGAGTTATATCAGATAAAATAAAGGACAACTTGTCTACATCAGACATGATATTGAATATAGGATTAATAGCATTAGCTTTTTCTATCAATGGTTGTCGTAAACTGTCATATAAGTTACAATATAATAATGAAAAATTACCACTTAAACCGTCTTACCAGTCACAGTTTGGCTAGTTTGTCAAAACATTTACTTCTGTTGTAAGCCGCAATTTTGTTCTGATCAATATAATATGATGTGTGTTTCATTATACATGTTCATGAACATATCTAATACATATATATAGTTTATATACATCATGTTGTCGCCTGCCTTTAAATATTGTAAACATGATAATCATTTGTATAATCATTATATTATTTACATTACTATGCAAAATTGTGACATTGCAAGTTAATGCTAATTTTGAATTGTAACAAGTGTATTACATGTACATATTTATATTCAATTGCGAGGTTTATTGGATTTCTGGAATAAAGTATCGACATATATATATAAACGCTCTCGAAAACTTAAGTTTGTAGGAGATCATTATTAAACGGCTAAGAAAAGTTCCGGTCACCTTCTAAATGTACATGTGTGCATGCATGTGTATAGTACACGTCCGGTGATCATTGTCACCACAACATGTGCGTTATGTGTTAAATAGGTATACCACAATACAAAACATATCCACTGATCGACACACTAAGTACATATAGTGAGTATTCGTTATACTTTTGAATATGTTTTGAAAATGCGTTTACCTTCTTAATAGTATACATAAACATGAGCATCACGGCGCTATGTAGGGACACCACCATGTGATTTGGAACATAACGGTTGCAAAATCGGACATTACATCGAAAATAACCTTACATTATTATCCTGATTGTTATCAAAAACAGCTGTACTGTTTATGAATTTTATATTTATTAACTTTAACCTCCAAATCGATAAATATTGGCATAAAATACAGATTTTGATATTATCAACACTAAGGACTGTCGTGACTTGAAATTCGGACTACCCAAGTTTATGCCACGACAGATTCATTCACTTTTTGTTTAATACCCCAGTCACATTTCCACCGATCAAGGGATACATGCTCTAGCGATTACGTTACGGGCTGACGTTTTAAAAATCGTGGGGTGGGGGCGCCGATGACCTGTCAGCACCCTACGGTCGCCTATCGAAAATTGGGCATCGGTGGGCACATTGGAACAAAATAGAGCGGAGTTATTTTCTTCCGATAAGTTGGACACCGGATATACCCACCTGTTATAATTCCTCATGACATTGGCCGATAACGCGGGACATTCGGGCGGTATGTAAGGCGTCCGGATTTGGCTGTACGCATCTTGCGTGTTCCAAAGTTTCAACAAGCTTCAGGCGTTACGGTGGACAAACAGGAACCCGGAGGGAACAGGTTCGGGCTCCGTACGGTGTCCGTACGCATGCCGGCCAATGCTCGGAGTGACATCCTATGACATTTTCAGCACTGGGTCGAAAACTTTTCACACATTTCGGCCGAGTATCGTCCGGGGCACCGGGAGTAGAGTGACCGCTACAAGGATTTGTCACCGGTCTTTTGCAGATTCTCACCGATGCCTACACATCTGTGAAATCCTCCGATCTTCAAAAATTCTCCGGCGACCTTTGGAAATGTGACTGAGGCATTGCTGGTGTGTTAATATCGTCAGACAATCATACGACATTCACACGACATTCGTATGAAAAATGACATGTCGCGGATGCAAAAGTTTGATGCAATTCTAACAACAATCGTAAGACACTCGTGAGAGTGTCGTGAGATCATGGGAAATTCGTACGAAATGTTCTTTCTTCTCTGTCTGTTCCTGTCGTGCAATCATCTAAAATTTCATTTCACCACTTCCACAACATTTGTCATGTCATACGAAATTTAACCACGACAGAAAAATGTATGTTTCGTAATACAATATTATCGTTGGTTTCATTGTGACCGAGGCTTTGCTTTTAATATTTTACATCTATTGAATTGGTAACGTTTGTACTACCAACAGAGTGTACGTTATTATAACATCCACTTGTTACTGAACAAGAAGTTATGTAGTTTTATTACAAATTTCAACAATTAAATTTCAAATGTTATTCTAAGAATAATACGTATACAGCATTTTTTGATAAATGCACGACGTTCTATTAACGATACCAATTATAATTTTCATGGAATTTTTTTTTTCTAACTTGATAATTGAAATATTTTATATTGAGTGAAGATTTCATTGAATTATTAAGTAGTGTTGTTTAGACAGTAATGGTTCAGCACTATGTTACAATACATCCCCTAGACACAAAATATGCCTCGCAAGATATAATAACCAAGATATTTGCCTTATATTGATCTTCTCTCACAATCTGACCAATTTATACTCAGTTGTTGGTCAGTTGACGCATCACATTAGGGCAATTTGCCTTTTGTAAGGAAGCCATTTATATTTCAATAGCTCTCTCGTTCTCTTTTCCTGCTTCGTACCCATCAAAGGCAATTATCGAAATGAGAATCGTTTAGACCGTTTGGAGTTCATTATTCGAAATTACATAAAACGCCTTTCTTAGCTGAAATGACGCGCTAATAGTTTTACCTTATACGCCTTCTAGCAGTTTTGAAATTCCTTTGCCATTACTACGTATCCAACCATATACATATGTCCAGTTCCGTTTAAGATCTTAATTTTGATTTACTTAATATGAATTTTGTGTTTTACAAATTGGAATGTTTTAAATTATTAAGTTAAACATATTGTTGAAACCTTCAAACAAACATTGATTTGATTTTCTTTATGATACGTTATTCATTATAAAGTTTCCGGTTGTAATATATCCTCGAGAGACTTGTTCCACCAGTTGCTAATTAAGTAAGATATGGCATTTAAATGACATTATTTTTTGTCACAGAAGACAAGACTTTTCACTATTAATGCAGAAAATAGCATTTTTACATGGTATTTATTATCGTAATAAAAATGTACAAATTATGTTACTAATAATCATTTAATAATTTTGAATTAATTCAATAAAATTTTGGACCACAGCAGAGTCACAACATACGGGTTTAATTGTTCCTGATAGAAATAAGAAATCTTCATTACCTAATATGTGAATCACTGGCTTCTAAGATGCTGCGAATTATTCTGTATTTAAATCATTGAGCTTAGAGATCTCAGGACACTAAGATTAATATGAAAGTCCAAATTTATCGTTTAATTGTATTTTTCAATATCTACAGATTGGTATCACTAATGATTGTATTTGGTTCAGTTGTATACCTTTGTCAATTGGATAAATGATTTAAATGTTTTATAGCAGGAACCAAAGTCTAATTATTTCAACATAAGGTGTAATATGCACACCATAGTCGACGGAAATTCTATACTTGACTTAAGTAAACTCCACAAAAAGTGGATTGAACCAATATGGCACACATGCATACATGAACATCTTGTACCGTGATATTTTTGCTATTTTAAACACGAAACTTCGCGTTCATGCAAATAACGTGCCATAAACATTATCATAAGATACTATTAGATTACAAACTATCAACATTTATTACCCTTCCTGTCGATTAATTCACTGCATACTGTCGTTACCAACGTTTCATGCAATGTTTCTCATTTAAAGCGCCGCATAATTAGCGGTTTTTGACGAAGCTCAACATATTACATCCTACAAACGATCGACTAGCTTTAATATCACCCTGTAAATTGCTCAGATTAACCCTTTATAGCTGAAAAAAAAGAGTTAATATTTCGATCACATGAGCCGCTCGACGTATGGCCTGCACACGGTTCTCCTAATCTAATTTTGTTTAAACTAAATGTAACTTTCGATTCTAAGCATCTTTAAATTCACTACAACGACTTCGAAACCGATGACGTTTTGTGTCAAGAAAGTTTGTAATTTCAAAGCAAGAAATTTCAACGGAACACCATATACAATAATTTAATTGGAGCATGGAGATTGTAGCTGTAATTTAATAAAACCAATAAAACCGCTGAACCTAAAGACACTGATACTTATATTAATTGTCAATTATATTAATGAGCTCAAAGAAAAGCGTGATTGAAACAAAATCAAGTCAATTAAGTTTTGAGAAATGGGTACGGTTGCAGACGCTCGTCTGAGGGTGACTTTATAATTTTGACTCGTACTTTATCAGGAATTGAGCTAAACACAATATTGAACATTTTATCGATGCAGATCAAGCTACGACAATACCTCTTCTTCTTTTCAAAACAGTCGAGCTAAAAAAACTTCACGTTAATATGTGACTCATAGACTTCCGTATGATTGTTGATTGCACATGTTTCCTAAATCTCACCGCAATCAAACAAGGAAACCTTACTAATCGTTCATACAGCGAATGGTCATAATTAACTGTAAATGTATTGAGAGAAACTAATAATACAAGACTAAGTAGAAAATCCCTAAATGAAGGTTTATTCTAGTTCGAAATTCGAAAAAATCATTCATACGCTGGATTATTTTCTCAATGTTGATGGCACAGTTTCATCACATGTTTTCAACTAGTTTGTTGTGTAACTAGTCAAACCATGTATGCTTCTTCGTAGGGCCCATTTATTGACCTGTTTCGAACTTTAACTAGATTAATAAATCATTATGTGACGACTATGTATCGTATACACTGTGTACCAAGAGATTTATGCCATTGTTTTTGTACAAAATCATACACCAAAGTAATTACTGTGTAATAAAAACATCGAGTTTGATCATTATAGCTAACAAGCAAGTATCACTAAATATATCTTATACCCGCAAGCAACTGACAACTTCTTCACATAAATCAGAGATAGAGGACAAATATACAGGAACACGGAGGACTGATCCGTTACCAATTATAGGTAAAAACAAATACATTAACCCTGGTTGTTCAATCAAATGTATTAACACAACAAGAATTTATAAAATCAAGAAAATCACATAGAAATGTTACCATTTTCTCAGACTTGTTCTTATTAATATAGCAATCCTGTTGGTACGCGTTAGTCTACGAAATACTCCAGGTGACCTTTTTTATTGAAATTCGTGATTTCATATTCTAAAAAACGAAGCCGTGGACTTTGAAAAGGTCTTCGCTGTTGACAACTGTGCAGTGTATGTCTAATTCATGTTGTGATCTATTGCTGGCACGTCGTTATTCCATCACAAAACTTTATCGTTTATCTTCTTTCATTATTTATTATTATTATTATACCACATTTATATAGCACTTTTTTCATGCAATTGCACGTTCAAAAGTGCTTTACAATCACAATTAACACAATGTTAAAAATAACGACTTAAAATGGACAAGAACATGCAAGGCAAAATATCATAATTAGAACATATAAAAGTATGGATAAAAAGATCACAATAAATAAATAATTAAAATTGTTTTGATTGCAATTAGACCTGACAAGGACTTTGTACTAACATTATATGTTTCGCATTACGCTAGTCCAGTGAGTCAAGACATCCCACTGAAAACCAACAATCTCTCTTTTACGACAAGACTATGCTCCGCATGTAATATCAGACAATGTTTATAACATATTGAGTGTTTCTAGAACAGCGTCACATACCACTGCTTCTAGAAACTGTCTCCAAAGGTATAGTTGTACTACCTTTAAGAAGACCCTAACTGTCTCCAAAGGTATAGTAGTACTACCTTTAAGAAGACCCTAACTGTCTCCAAAGGTATAGTTGTACTACCTTTAAGAAGACCCTAACTTTCTCCAAAGGTATAATACGTGTACTACCTTTAAGGAGACCCTAACTTCAATCAGTTTGAATAAACTTTGGTGAAGTAATGCGTTTTCAGCGCTTTCTTGAATGACGGCAGTGTTTTATGGTCTCTAAGAGCTGTTGGCAGTGCATTCCAGAGCTTCGGCGCTGCAGCCGCGAAACAACGATCACCATAGGTCACAGTCCTCGTTTTCGGCACAACCAGAAGGACAGAGTCATTTTGAGACCTAAGCTGTCTTTGTTGAGTATAGATTTCCAACATACTTCTGATGTAGCCAGGGGATTTTCCCTGTAGTGCTTTGAAAACATGGGTCAATACCTTGTACTCTACTCGACATTGTATGGGTAGCCAGTGGAGATCCTTTAGCACAGGGGTGATGTGATTGTAACGTGGTGTCTTAGTGATGAGGCGAGCAGCTGTATTTTGAATGTTTTGTAGCTTATTCAGGATGATCTTAGGACAGCCGCATAGCAATGAATTACAATAATCCAGTCTTGATGTTACCAAAGAATTGATCAATGATTTTGTTGCGTCAACAGTCAGATACTGTCTGATTTGCCCTATTTGTCGGATCTGCATGAAACACGACCTGGAGACAGAGTTGACATGTTTGTCCATGTCTAAATGTGAATCTAGTATGGCACCAAGGTTTCTTACCATCGACGAGGGTCTGATCACAGCTTCACCAACTTTCACGGTGAGATTCTCGGTAGTACTGGAATTTCGTTTCGGTACAAACAGGATTACTTCTGTTTTGTCAGCATTTAATTTCAATTTATTGTCCCCCATCCATTGCAAGATGTCCTTAAGACATGCTTCAATTCGTTGCAGTGTCTCGTCACGTGAAACGCAATCTTTTGGTTTGAACGCCATGTACAACTGTGAGTCATCAGCGTAGAAATGATGATCCAGTTGATGCTTTCTACAGATTGTACCTACTGGTTTAGTGTACATGATGTAGTTCTTTGGACCGAGAACAGATCCCTGTGGTACACTATAATTCATCAAAACTGGTTTTGATAGTTCACCATCAATGCAAACGGTCTGGTAGCGATTACTTAGATAGGATTTCATCCATTCCAATGGCTTGCCCGCTATTCCGAAATGGTGTTCGAGTCTGCGAAGGAGAGTAGTGTGATCAATAGTGTCAAAAGCTGCCGATAAGTCCAGCATGACCAGGACAGTAGCTTTATTCTGATCTAGAGAACAAAGAATGTCATTTTGTACACGGAGCAGAGCAGTTTCTGTAGAGTGGAATTTCCTATAAGCTGATTGACGCTCTTCATGGAGATTATGCAGTGCTAAATGCTCTTCTAGTTGAGCATCGACTACTTTCTCAAGAACTTTGGAAATGAAAGGTAAGTTTGACACAGGTCTGTAATTTTTCAGTACATTTTGATCAAGGCCTGGTTTCTTTATCAGTGGTCTTATTCTGGAGCTTTTAAAAGCGGCAGGCACATACGCATTTTCGAGTGATGCATTGATTAGTCTTGTTAATAAAGGAAGTAATTCATTCAAACAATCTTTCAACAGCCATGTTGGGATTGGATCTAGCTCACATGACTTACTAGGTGATCGTGTTATTAGTTTACGGATATCTTCCTCAGAAATAGGAGAAAACTCAAATAGCGGCTCCTGTTCGAAAGATGTGTCAAATTCAGCACTGTCAGCTTGTTGAGTTGATTTAGATCCAGATGCTATTTCTGTTCTTATTTTCTCGATTTTATTTATGAAAAAGTCACTGAATTCCTGCGCAAGTACCTTAGCAGATTTGTCAGTTGGTAACACAACTTCATTTGTTTCACCCATCAAGTGTTTAGTTATTTTGAACAAACCTTTCTGGTCGCGTCCACAGGACTCAACTTTTTCAGCGTAATGGCTGACCTTAGATTGTTTTAACAATTTGTTAACTGCGGAACATTGGTTTCTGTATATTTCGTGATCTATTGCCAATTTCGTACCTCGCCACTTTCGCTCTAGTTTACGTCTAAGATGTTTGGCATCATGTAACTCTTCTGTGTACCAAGGACAAGAGGGCCTTAACACGATTGTCTTAGTTTTGAGAGGGGCATGTTCATCAATAATTGTTGAAAGTCCATGGGTATACGCCTCGACAAGTTTATCAACGTCTGAAGAATTCATTTCACTTTTTAGAATAGCCGATGATGCAATAGCTTTTTTAAACTCGTTGATATCAATGGATTTCAATTTTCTAAAAGTCACTGTTTTTCTCATGGGTGCAGGTTTAGCTGCGCTTGCTTTGAATACCACTGCAAAGTGATCCCGTGATGTCTTTCCAGTGTTGTCAGGGAGACCAGGATCGGATATATCTACATTAGAGACTGTAGTATCGGTGTCTCTGGTTATTACCACGTCCAAAGTGTGGCCAGCCACGTGGGTTGCCCCGGTAACGTGCTGCCGCATGCCACAGGATTCTAGCAAACTCATGAACTTTGCTGAGTCTGGGTTCGATAGAACATCAAGGTGGATGTTTATATCACCAACAATGACGATGTTGCTTTCTGTAGTTGCAAGTTTGGCCAGAAATGACGGCCATTCATTTTCAAGAAAAGTACAGGACTTTAGACCGTTTTTGCGACTTGGGGGTGGCCTATAAACCACAACTAAACGTAGAGAGTAGTTTTTTATGTTTAAAATGCATTCCATATGTTCGAAAGTGGTGAAAACCTTATCATTAGTAGATGAAAGTAATCGGACGGCTATGGAAGTTTTGTGTATAACTGCTACTCCTCCACCACGTCCACAGCGGGGAACATGTTTAATTTTGTAGCCATCTGGGACAAGCTCGGCAATGCAGGATTTATCTGCGGGGCCCCCAAGCCACGTTTCAGTCATAGCAACAATGTCATAATCGTTAGATAATATGTAATCTGAAAGGGCTAGGCTCTTGTTTTTGACAGACCTGGGATTTATACAACATACTTTTATGTAAGTTTGGCCTTTACATACAGTGAACGATTCCGATTTGATCTTCGTTAGATTTTGATTTTTAAACTCTTTTTCTGTTTTGGAAATTGTTTTTAGAGGTATAATTGGCGCTATTTTAGAAATTTCTTGGGGAAGTGTTTGGATGTTGCAAAGATTTACACCTTGGTTGAGGTCCCAAATGCGTGTGTGTTGACCCCCTCTTGAACCCCTGAAATTTTTCAATATTTTTAACTGTTTTACTGTTGTAAAAACATGAGAGTCAAGCTTTGCAGTAGGTGATAATTTCCTAATCTCATAGAGGCTACACCTATTATATTGTATAATCCCTGGTATACAATGGGCCATTTGTGCCCCGGGCAAATACACATTTATAATTTCAGGTAAATATTTGAAAATATGATCATAAAACTCAATATTTCACAAAAACAACAAACATATACTACAAAACAAATGCATATATATAGAAAGAATACTTCCTTTAGCATTTACAGCAATTTCCACAAAAATCACTGAAGTAATTCTGTAGATATTAGTCCAAAACACTGAGCTCAAAAATTGTTGCAGCCTACACCTGGCGCAATTCATGATTTCAGTTGTGTCGCGAAAACACTAAAATACAACAAAATAGATACCAACACGTGGTGTGTATGATGGTGGTTTACATGGTCACCATGCAACACTGTTTACATATCCGCCCGTTTATTTCCATATGCGTTCTCTAAGTGAAACAATAGGTTCTTGAAAATGTTTGGTCTCAATTATGATATGTTGAGACATCTTTCAGATGACTGCAGAAATAGGTCAACTGTATTTTGAAAGCCCTTTCTTGTAACCGGGCATGCTATGCTACGTATTATAAGCATTTTGGACAATATCTCCGAGATTACTCCCACTGAAGTGAAGTAAACCAAATCAAGTTTATTACATTTTCGGCACTTAATTACGTATTGACTCCCTACAGAAATTCCCGTTAAATTGTCGTGGTACGTATTTATCACTGTCGGTTATTACACTCCCTAAGGCAATGTGGAATTCATTGGCTTCATCCAACTTGATTTCATGTACTTTAAGCCATTTATTTGGATCACACTATTCATTTGGCCAGAGATGAACTTAATGAGAGGGAAAGAGGTCTTGATAGAAGAAATACATTACAAAAAGCATTAGCTGAACAAAAAGACAAGCTTAAAGTCATAATGTCTACCTTTCGTTCTGGACTTTGTAACAAAGTGACCCATGAGTTTATGGCATACAATAATGCTTGATTGGTTCAAAGGGTTTATTATGAAATATGCTACAAATTACATTCTCTGATATGGTCTATAATATCACATTCATCGACGAGGCACATGGTGGTATGGAGAAAAAGCTGTATATCTCTCGACCTTGAGCTCTAAAACTTTCCAAGATCTCTATCATATCTCCTCGTACGAAATTAGCTCTGACGTTTGCAGAATGTGGGCTTAGAATTTATTCAAATAAACTTAACATACTTTCTTCACAATTAAGTTGAATTAAGTGTTGCAAATAGGTTTAAATAGTCATGGAACATTCACATGTATTATCCCTTACGATTCCCTGCGTAATTAATTTTGTTATTGTGTAAAATATCCACGTCCCATTCGATTCCATGTACTTCAAATGTCATGTTCAGACGGAAATTCGAAGACCTGGCACCGAGGTAATTTTGTATCCCATTAACATGTGAAACACTTTCTGTTAGAGATAAGATTAATTAGTATAATCATGTTTGACATGCTAATGAGAGAAAAGTATTGAATGAATCTTAGTATACTCACTTATTGGTGGCCTTTTAGTCCTGAACGTTGAGCCAATACATTATCAAGAAGTCGAACAGTTGAATTATGAAAAATGAATACGCTAATGTCTTTGAGAAACCTCTTAACACGAGTATTAACGGAGACTGATATTTAGTTAAGTGGGTATTTATACGTAGGACAAAACTGAACGAACTCATTATAATAGTATCACTGAATAATTTCTAGTCTAATACTGGACTATGATGGCAAATTATAAGTAGTTTATCGGCGTATCATGTATGATATATTCTTGGCATTGACAAATAGACGGCGGCAACAAATAATTAGTTGAATATCATAATTTAAAACGTACAGTTGAGTACGCCATTATTGAAGGAGTTGTATAAAACCCTGTAATGCAACGGGAAAACGTTCTTTGTTGTTTAACTAAAACAAAAACAAAAAGCCTATTGTATATCATTATAAACAAATTGTTTGATCGCCATGGCCACCCGTTCCTTACAGAACGGAAAAAAATCCCTAAGATGACAATTGACCAATCATTTTCACAGGTATGCTTGTGATATTTGGTTACCTTCGTTCAATGGTGATTTTCGGTTCGAAACAGACCAAGCATCAGTTCTCCGTAGCAAATGGACTGAATATTCAAGTTTCATGTCTTTTCCATATTTGATATAGTTACCAACATTTCCAATCGCATGAGTAAGAACATGTTGAGGCTGATTGGTAACCCTTGAGGCGTAGTTAGGTCCATTTGCCTTCATATGTAGCTACAATAGTATCCAAAAACGATGTTCAATACAATACAACCGTATTAAATTAACATAGGGAATGATTGCTTTAAGCTGAGTAGAGACTTCAACAAGGATATAGAAGATAACAAATTAACTGAATGCCTACTTTTATAGTTGTCCTTGATAGCATTGTTAACTGAACTGAAATTCGACATGGGGAATGTGGATCTAATCTATGTAATGAAAAATGGTTACTATGGTGTTTATTGTCCTTGTCCTTGTAACTACGTTTAGACGCCATTTAATCAAGATATGTGAATACGTTTATTTAATAACGTGCTAATGGAGCATTGGGGTTTCATACAAGTGAGCATTCAAATGTTATTCAATCAATGAGTTTTACGTTTGGAAGTACTCCTGTTTTGTCAACGCGCCTTTTATTGTGCTGCTGTACACTTTTTCTAAAAATGGTATCTAATTGTCCGAGCTATATATTTAGTGCGCCCCATTCAACACTTTTATTATTATATTATACTAAACTGCCGTTACATTCACAGGCTGCTTTAAAACCCAGCCTTATTTTGATATTTAACCTATTCAACCTATTCAACCTTTCTGACTTAGTCAATGATATAGTCGCAGTATCACTGTTTTCCGTGATGCTATTTTGCGTTGGTCGGTTACACAATGTTTATGGTCCTTCGTGTCGATGCAAACTTCCATGATCTAGCTAATCGGTTTTATCTCACGTCATCTAGCCTTTACAGAAGGCAGTGCTAAATATACACAAATTCTATTGCACCGACAGAAGTATAAATTGCGACTCATTTATAATGTTGGCATGTCGACGTAATGATAGTCTCTTATGTTTGATTTATTTTAGTTTCCTACCATTTTTCATTGTCACAACGCTATTTACTATGATGGTGAGAGCTCTCTGCGCAGTACACAGTCGCATAATCTTGATTTACAAATGCTTACTATCAAAATGTTTGACACAAGTGAGTCGTTGCAAGCGACTCGCTGATTGGCTATGGACGCATGTCGATTCGCTCATCTCAATCTTTAAAATATCAGTTGTGGCAAAGTTATAAAGCAGATGGTGATTATGAAGGTATCACAATAAGCACACAATGCTGAAGGACAGTATATATTTCGTCTCAAACTCTTCTTTGAATAGTTGGTTTTTGCATTGCCGGCGTTTGTTGCTATGAACTGCACACGCGCTGTCATTTTATAATAATGTTTATTAGTCACAATTGTATTACACTCAACTACATTTCCTAAAATTATGTAATAGTTTGATCCTAGATTATAATTTTAACCGGGTCACAAATCGGTCAGATATTTTCTAAATAAAAGTGAAAAAATGCATCTCTGAGAATACCACTTAAACAAGTGAGAACTACTCTAGACATATTTTCTAGACAGATGAAAAGGGAGATGCACACATTGAAAGGGGACACAAACATATCAAACAAACCACCTGGAACACACAGGGAGTGAACAATGAGTCCGAAATGGAAACTATATGATGCCAAATCATCAGCGAACTGAAAAAACATGATAAAAGCGAGACTACCTACATATGAATAAAACAGCAGACGTACTTGCTTCACTTACAACCCTAGAATCGTCACGTACTGAAGACTATCTAAGAAATCCATTAATCATCGAATGTGTGAGAAATTACCAGTTTAGTGAAGAAACCAATAGTCTCTCATATGTAATTTACAGTGTACAGCTTGATTTAAGTTTTAAACCATTGAAGTAGGCTAGATAATTCTTGAAACTAGGAAGTAGTAATGTTGTGTAACATAATTTGAATCGCAACAATATATCATGATAGTAATAAAACGCTGACAATGATGATTACTAGGAGGATAATTGTGGTGCATGTGTTATTAATAACATGATAGTTGTGGTGGTGAGGTTGATTTTGCACGTAACAACTCTATACAATACATAATGGGGAGAACAAGTGAGCTATACATTCAAACAGGTACTAAAACCATCTGAAAATAAATCAAACACTTATTTGTCCGATTTGTTCAGTAAAAAACAATGATCGTGTGACTTAAAAGACAATTTTCGGTTTTCCCCTATGAATGACTTTGGAACATGGCTGTCTGTAATCTCAATAAATGGCCTTATAATGTTAAAATTGCAGTTAAGTTAGTTTAAACGTATTTATGTTACATCTTTTGTGAAACAAGTTCTTTCAACTTATACTATTCACTCACGATGACTGCTTCCTTGTTACCAAGAGATTGTGAAGTTCGTGATTAAACCTCGCCTATCGCGGGGATCGAACTCACGACCTTCGGATCATGAGTCAGTCGCTCGACCCCTCGACAACTGCGCCTCCCTTTTAGCAATTGCAATTAGTCAATTGGTATATAATAGTTTGTCTTCATCGGCTAGCATGTGATTATTACAGACACATCACTAATTAATTACAATATGATTATAATCACTTTTTAATTATTATTTTCAGGTAATAAAGATGTTGATAATTGTGGTGTTGTTATTCGTGATATGCTGGATGCCATTTCAACTTTATCAGGTGATATCAGAGATCGACCCAACCATTAATCGGTAAGTGATTGAAGTACCATGCAATATTTCTAGAACAACCGTCTCTTGCGCAAAAGTCTCCTCGACAACAGCATAAATGTATTGATCTAGATACATTTCACTATTCAGTATTAATCAAATATTTTAAATGGATCATAGAAGAATATATATACGGTGCAACCTAGCTGACCCGCTTGTATAGAGTAACTTGTTATTAAAAGTATCCTGAAACGTCAACACCTGGCATTGACGCATATGCATCGACTGGTGTATGACTGATGTTTGATAGTTCGATGTTACCACAAATAGAAGCGACATTCACATCAATAATGATTACTATCATAACGACTAGCATTTTAGCAACGAGTTGTTGAACGGGTTTGCCGTCGAGTCGGCTCTTGTGCCAATGTGTATATGGTCAATTTTGAAAAAAAACACTATTAATATCTAGTAGATATGATGGTGTCATTAACTGAATTTGAAATGCCCGGATTGAGCGGAAATTACCATATTAATGTCGTTACCCTCTTTTGACCAGGTTATATAAACAATTGAAACACGCGTCTTTAAACACTAATCCCAAAGTTTACGAGTTGAAAAAAAACTATGTTAAGTAAGTGTATGTTTTATTTACAGGTACAAATACATCAACGTTATATGGTTCTGTTGTAACTGGCTGGCAATGAGTAACTCCTGCTATAATCCCTTCATTTACGGTTTGCTGAACGTAAGTTGAAATACATCTTATCTTTAGTGCAAGGTTGACATGCTTAAATGAAGAAACGCATGAAATGGAACAATATCAGTAATACAATGCTTGGGTCTTATTTGTAAACATAATACG
This sequence comes from Mactromeris polynyma, assembly GCA_032209605.1. NCBI lineage: Eukaryota > Metazoa > Mollusca > Bivalvia > Venerida > Mactridae > Mactromeris > Mactromeris polynyma. The sequence goes on from JASFXZ010000003.1 coordinate 36,217,045, forward strand.
ACTGTAACTCAGACATAAACTTTAAAATGTTAAATATGTTAAACCTCCTCAAATACTTTATGTCGGATCAATTTTCCCCGGGGTATGTGTGGAGAGGCATTGTCTAATGTACGTTGCGTTCCCTCTGGCAACTTATTCTCTATCTTCTATCTGCTCCTACGTTGTGATATCGGAATAGAGTTTCATAAAAATAGCGAGAATGTACTGTTGGTAATAACTACCAGTCAGGCATTATTTAAAGAAAGTTAAAATGTTTGTGAATAAGGCCCCTGGACAGTGTCTCCAGCAGTAGCTTAAGACCAATTATCTTCATGTTTTATCATCACTGTCTGCATTCATGTAGAATTTCCAGCTATCGCATTATTATCATGTTATTTTTGCCTATTCTATTTCGTTAAATTCAATTTCCCCGTTGAGTTCCTCAATATGTGATGTGACCATATTCGTCAACACCCGCTATTCTAGCATTAATTTGGCATAATGAAACAAATGAAATATTTTATTTCTGATGTGAGAAAACAGTACTTCATGTATTCATGGGCCATCGTTGACAAGAAAAAGTTCATTGGCACTTACTACAGCACAAAAGGGCGGCTGACTAGTAAATAGCGTGCGACACGCAATTTAAGTTCATAGTAAAGAAAGTTTACATTTAATACTTTCTTGAAGAAAATAGTTCATGCACTTCTTCTAAAAACAGTAAAAAAATATCAAATTGATAATCTCAGCATTTCATTGGAAAGCATTAAATAAATATGAATATTCCATTTAAGTGAAAGGCCAGATATTCGCGTAGCACATTCATTCAAATACGGTAATTAGATATGATGGATTTTCAATTTGTTTAGTCAATAACAAAATAATAAGCAGTAGTACATATATTTTATTCAACCCATATCGCTAGGAGAAAACTTTACTTGACAATCGACCGTTTAAGTAAAAAATATGCATTTTAGTCATTTATACAAAGGGTTACAGCAAATTCACGGATTTACACTTAATGAAAAACGACCCTTTGTGTATTTGTTTTCATTAAGGGATGTAAACAGTCAGTGTTGTCACATCGGACTTTCATTAACTTGACGAAATACTCTTAATCTAGTTCATATCAACGCATAGAAACACATAACAATCTGATGTGACAATGAATACATACTTCGTCAGAAAAATATGTCTTGTTTTTGTGCGAATCAAAGTCGATGATATAGTATTCTATTTTCAGGATAAATTCAAAAGAGAATATCGCCTGCTGATTGCTAAATCTATATGTATGAGGAAGTTTTCTTCAGGAGACGGCCGTAACTCGTGGCTAACCGGAAATGATGGTTCAGAAGAACCGGACGAAACCAAAAGGTTAACATTAACTTTCAGGTACTTGTTATTTTTAAGTTTAAACCACTTTATTGCCTGGTCGAGTAACTGTGAAATGCAATGTACGATTAGATTGATCGAAAACTCCAATGCTCAACCGATACGACTGTTTTATAAGTCGAGTTTCATCGCAACTGCAATTGTACAAAGCAAATCTCTACGGAGAGCAAATCGTTGTCGTTCTTCCTACGCTTCCACAAACACATTTGTCAGCGTCTAAATTACATATTCTTGTAATAATTCTCAAAATGGATTTTAATTAAAAGAGTTGTATCATCATTTTGCGTGTTTTTACACAACTCATCAAGGAATAAAAATTGTTATATTTAACGACCCATTTTATTATTAACCATTTCATAAAATCCACTTTTGCTAGTGGAAATTATAATAATTGTCTGCTTTGTAGCTTTGTTGCATTTTATTGGTTTCATTCTTATTAAATGTTCTATTTCTATTTTGGGTTATCACTATCCAAACCCACAACGCTAGTAATAGTATGGTGCTCTACCAAATAATACAGTGGAACCTTATATCATTTGTTATGTGGTTATCACTATCAATATCATTTGCTATTGCGCTGTTTGGTGCACGAACATTTATTATTTTGGCTTTCCGGCAACATGCTTACACCTGAAATATTAAGGGTACCCCTAAACATTAGCGTGATCAAATCAGTATATTTAATTGGTAATATGATGCGTAAATGGACTCTAGCATTTCTTTGATATTTTAAGTGAATCTAGTAATAACAGTAAACTAGTTACATACCATTAGTATAAATCATGCTAGCATGTCAGTTTAACTCGTTAGCAAGACGGTTATGGAAACTATACTTATGTCCACATGAGACGGTAATTGAGCGTTAAATGCGGTTAAGATAATATAACGACGCTAAATTCAGCGTTTATTTAGTAAATATTTATAGTGTTTTTTTGCCAAGACTTACCTGGTGAGTTTATTTACGTGTTATACGGGGTACTAATTAAAACACAATTTGGCATATTTCACCGTTCTTAGAATTATTTCTTAATTTGTTTTTGAAATTTTAGAATAGACCGCCCAGAAATAACATGCCTGTATTGCAGTTTTTTATCCGCCATGTTTGTTGCTATTAGAATAAATTTAAGTTCACCTTTTACAGGGCAAGTCAAGCATACAGACAGAACAGCGTGTTACAAAACGCACGTGCAGATGGATACGCTGGTGTACGCACCCAGTGCGAGGGAATACCGGAAGTTACGAGTCAAACAAACTTCTAGATGTGTTAAAGCTTTCCTACAATACTATTGGTATAGACATAGGAATGGTCGTATCATTGCCAGAAATCCCAAGCAAATCACTGACTTATTGATGAAAAGTTTCCAAACGGCATACGGGGGCTAAACTGTTTCTATGAACATAAATGCGTCCATGCGTGACTGATTCATTTGATTGTCTAGCATGTGAATAAACAATAATGACTGTATTAGTTATATATGACTCGCATTTTACTCTATTTTTGTTTTTAAAATTTAAACGCATGAAATATGATTGCCAAATTCTTCATGAAGAAATATGAGGACATACTGCAGAGAGGCAAAGTCAACAAGAGAAATCAATCCTCTACAACTGCAGACTGGTACTACACATGTGTAAATTGACATCAATTGAATGTACTTCTATGTTGCATACTGCATTTTGATTTATTTTTAATACATAAATCATTATTTAGACAAGTGAGCTTCATGCACACAGTTACTTGGAAAACTAGCACATCATATCGCAATGCCGATAATGCCTTAATACACGCATGTTCCAATATGATGTAGATGTTTCGGCCGGAACCGAATGTCTTGTGGATATCACAGTCGTATGGATTACACGCTAAACCGGTGTTATTTTGCTTGTGTTTTAAGAGAAATAATAGCAAAAGCAGTAATGCAGATACCTTGTGATGCGGCATGAATAGTTCTTAAGAACAGGAAATTCACATCCTACATACTCATGACGTGTTTCTAAACCCGCTGTTCGCGTCGACGAAGATTGCTAGATTTTTCAGTTAAATTCTGAGATATATTAACAAAACAATTGTTTTACTAGGCAATCCTGGTGTAAGTTATGATCAGTGATTTAGTACGAATTGGTGACAATGTTGAAAAGATGAGCTGGCAGCTTTCAATTTGAACAATAGTGTATATTATTAAGAATAAGTGGAGTGTTTTAATATAGTGTCATATAGTTTCAACATATATGTACTTTTATTACCACCAAGGCAGGAGAGCACATAACAGAAACAAATAATGCATTCAAATATAAAGCATACACACATGTACAAAAAGAAGAAATAAACATACAGACTTACAGTGAACACACTTTATACATAATATATATATACATACGTAAACGTTTTATTTGTATCGACGTAAATACTGACCAATCACCTCTTTGTTTAAGTGATTCTTGCGATACAGCATACTCACTGGCATAATATTTTCTATGTATTGTATATATTTCGTTTGATGATTACATAATTATGTATGAATGTATAGAACAATTAGCTACGCCAAATGTCGAAAATATCTTAAATAATACTGATATCTTTGAGCTATTGTTACAAATGTTCCCATCTTTGTGTCCTTGTATATGAGGGTGATAAAATGAACACAACTTAACAATAGGGATAATAGCAGAACGTTATATCTCTTAACTAGTTAATCGCAATTTCTTCAACCGATTAATACGTGTTGTCCTTATAACGATATGTCTTGAATCCCTGCACGTATTTGTCAATGCTTAAAGTGAAAATTTGTTACTACAACTACAAATATTTTTGCGTTCAAACATATTAACATGTTTCACAGTAAAAATACAAAGTAAATGTGACATAATACTTATATTCTGATGAGTGTATGATGTTGCAATGCATAATATATACAGTAAAACCTCACTTAAAGACCATCTCAATAATAAGACACAATTTTCTAGTCCATTTTCACTGTTTTGCTCATTATTCAACCTCAATATTAGGACCACCTCAATATTTAAACCAGTTTTCAAAGGTCCCAATGGTGGTCTTATTATTGAGGTTTTACCATATATAAAAAATATAAACTTATGATATATTGAATTTTCTATTAAGATTGACATAGAAGATGCACTTGGCCAACTCAATGACAATACCCGTATGTGTTACAGTCATTAGATTAGAGAAATCCTAATTTACTAGAGCATTGATGAACATCCTGTACATAACTCCACGAACGGTTATTAACTCCCTTGGTATACGGAATGCACTAGGAGGCACGTCGAATTGAAATGGGCTAGACGAAACCATGCATTATTCAAAGTAAAATGTCGGACCGGACGAATTCGAATGCACGCGGTCCGACCGTAGTTGAAATATTTCATTATATGTTTATGTCATTCTGAACAACCATCGTAATATATATACATATACCTCTAGTATTCTTCTGGTATGTATAGAATATGACATTGATGGTAATTAACTTCACCAGACTTCACCAACCTGGTCATAATTAATCACAAGAGAAAGAAACAAAAAAAAAACGGGAATGCCCTCAGCCTTAATCAGCTTTAACGGCGTATTAATGTCAAATATATCTGTGAATTAATGAATAGTTATTGCCCAAGAAGAATGTCAATATTATTATGAAATGGAATTCGGTGAAATCCTATTTGTGTTTCTCCTTTTGGTCTCATTTCTCTAAGCAATTGTTTAATTTATTACTTTAATCCAGAACACGCAGGCATGTTAGAGGATCAACATACACGAAATCAAAAGAATGTTCGGTACAGCTTGAAGGCTCACAGAATGACTTTTCCTTGACTGATTTCAATTCGTATACCCAAAATATAAAAAAAGTATTATCAACAAATGTCAAAAAGCATTAGTAATACTTAAATGGCAAAGTGTTAACTGTAGATTTATGTCTACAACGCTACTTCCTGCACCATTTATGTTAGTTAATTCTGTAGAAAATACCCAGAAACCGCCGATCGGCTTAGATGACAGCGTAAATGTTGGCCAATCTATTCCACTGTGTATCCGTACCAAATTACTTAAACATAAATGCATGTCTTCTTTGATTTATACAGATCTTTTTACTGCTGATGAATGGATCACAAACTCTTCTAGATCTAGAAGTACTTAGTCTATTAGTAAGGAGCACTTTGTCTATAAGCTTACACAAATACTCTGCATCACAAGACCAAATTCACAATTATTCACATAGAATTGCATGTCATACATATCAGCTTTATTATCTAACCGATACGTTTATCATAGTTGATTCAGAAATATTAGGCATACTGCCCATAATTTCACAAAATCAATGCAAATATATATACAAAAATACCGAAATATTATACATTGGTCAATGGTCATTTGGCATGCAACAGTATGAATGATGAACATACTATAAATCTGAATATAGTACTCATTACATTTTCATTGATACAATGCGAAAAAAAAAATAGAATAGTGAGGAGAAAATAAATTGAATTACTTGTTTCTAATACAACTCATTTCATAGATTTTTAACAACAGTCTTATTTTCTGAGCTTAATAATTCAACACATTTTGGTATATTGTATTTTATTTTGTAATACTGTTTTATATATTGTTTACGAACTTCATGGTACAATGGACATTACCATATGTCCCGGCTTCTTGTGAAAAGATGTAACATATTAATGAGTGTCCAAAGCTGAACGAGAGCAAGTGTTCAATCGCGTCACACGACAACTTCTACGCTATGGGTTTGAACATTACAACTTTTTGATAGTGCATTCGAGCGATCATAACAAATCACAAGAAATTACTGCTTGGCTAGTTCGCTTCTCTAGTCGGTGAAAAACGCAATAATTTCATAAATGTGTTGCTTTTCGTATCTTATAAGTACTGGAAACATTGCACATCTGAGACATCCCATTGGTTAATCTTATAGGACTTGACATGGTCTGGTAAATAAATGTATTAACCATGTTCGTGTGGGTGCCAACATGCATTTGTGAAAGAATTATCAACATATTGTAAGAAAAGCATCACAAGATCAATAACAAATCAATTCAGGATTTGTGTAAAAATCGTAAGCAGCTATTATTGACAATAATGTTTAAAATATCATTAGCAATCAAACTGAGGACTTCACACGAATGCACATATGATGGTACTGAGGTTTGCGAATGAATGTTGAAAGAATTTTCAAATAACAACCCCGTGTTTTCTTCAATGCAAGTTAACGTTAAAGGAAATGAGACGTCTTAGTTTTTTATTATCTGGATGATTATGAATTGATTCATTTGACGAGAGACTGCGAATCAATCATTATTAAATTCTGGTCGTTTTATTTCCACTTGTGCAAGTTTATCAGGTTTTCTCGTTACTAAAATGTTTTATCGACAGTTCATTTTGTATTTATATTGCGGAAAAGTTTGAAGCTGTATTATTCGGGTGAGGCAAACGCTCATCTTCATGGCAACGCCTACAATAGAAGCGGTCATTACCGTCAGGTACATGTGATGTATCGGGCATCCAAAATGTAACATCGTGGTGTTACATATCTTTGACGTCATTTTTACACAAAAATACTGAAATGAGTTATCTATGTTTACTGTGCAATATGTTTACTTAATTAATCCGATTTTTATGAGTTTAAGCTCAGTGCCAAATAATCATATAAAGGTATTAAAATTGAGTGTCCATGATGTATTTACTCATTTTGCTACATTGATGTCAACATACGTGAAGTAGAAAAGGGCAACTAAATACACTGACATAATTTGATAACATTGGTTTGAAAAATACATAACAAATGTAAATGAAGCGGGAAGATAAGTCCAATGGGACTCGGTAGTACAAGGTTTGAATGTAATTAAATATTCGCTCTAAATACATATTTGGCTCACTAAGCTTTTTTCAAGAGAAAATCTTGATAATTTGCGAAGGAAAGTCATTTTCTAAAAGCTTTCTCAGCCGGAATATATTTATTTAGAATACATTACAGAGAGTATGTGATCAATGTTATCAAGCATTCATGGTCAAATGTTATTGAATTTGTTAAACACGTCAGTGAAGACGACATATTTCTCACAAATCCTCGTAAGGTATTATTTTGAACAACTTATTCTATAAATTCAATAAAACATGTCCACTTATGGAAGGACATACCGCTGTGGTCAGTTAATAATGTCTCGTGGCAGCTAATTCAAGCCTACATTTACTGAATGGACCGGTCTTCTAGAATAGAATTACGCAATTAAGTAAATGGATGGTAATGTAGTTACTATGTTAATTTCATTACATTCAACCTGTTTTGTTGCGATTTGACCCAAGTCGTTACAAACTTGATATTGTAGATTTATTGACGTCACTTAACAGTAATGGATCTAGAGAACTTTTGTTTAAGAGGTGTCGTGTTGAACAACGTTTTGACAGTATAGGCACTATGTGAATGATTCTTCTCTATGGCTCGAAATTACTAGATTTTATGTCCACACAAGAACAAGTCAGATCGTGCCATAGAAAACATAGTTTCGGGTCACCTGGCCTGTCATTGGTCCTGTGATACACACCAGTACTTACATGAGCACTTAAAAAGATTATCTACATGAATTAGAAGTGATGGTGAATGACCGGATGACTTTATATGTGGTCACAGGATAGCATGAACTAAAATGTTACATATATTTGAATATTCGGTAACAATTTGAAGCTAATGTTTCTCATTTCAGTTGACTTGACACGCACCACAGTAAACTCGAGCTTGAAATGATTTTGATGATGTGAGAGCATCTATCAGGCATACTTAATGTCAGTAATGAACACCTATGATCAATACCCACTAATTTCGTTTTCTTAGAAAATACCACGGGTGTACGATTTGTTTTATCATGTGACCTTTACATCTTGAACATTACGAGCTTTTAAGGGAGACTTATGTGACTTTGAAAACAAGGGATTCGTGTGATAGATAATTAACAAAACGTGTTCGTTTACGTACATATGTCGTGATGGTTGCATATTCAGACAAGTTAATTCTTCTATTTCGGTTCTATCGTAATTTGATGCTAAGTCTGTCTGGTTATTTGTAATTTACAAATGTCAAGACTTAACGATATAAGGCCGTACTATAGCATAACATATTGCATTGCTTGAACTAATGTCGAAGTACATCGGTTTACTGTATGATATATTAAACAAGAAATATCTTTAAAAAAAGATAAACGGCGTAGATAGAATGATGTTTTTCCAGTAATATTTTTGCAACATGTTGAAAAATAAATCCTCACAAAAATATTTAACTCGAATCTATATACATGTATACTATAATCATGGACCTGTCTTATCATTTTAACATATTAACTGCTTCCGACAAAATTCGAACTGCTAACGAACGCACATCTTACGAAAACCCCGTTTGGTGCCTCTTGTGTGGAAGAAAATCCCGTTTGGTGCCTCTTGTGTGAAAACATGATTGGTCAGATTTTAAAAAGCCCGCTTCGAGGACAACATTTAGTTGGTCAAAAATGTAGATCAAAATCAATGTTTTACAGCTACGCCGAAAAAACATTCGTTAAACGGTAAGAAATGGAATACTTGCCTGATGCTTCTGCAAAACACTGGGGAATATTACAGTGCACTTGCGTGAGTGTGTGTGCGTGCGTGTGTGCGTGTATTAGGAACCGAAGTAATTAGCGGTGATGAAGGGTATTTTCATGATACCTTTTGCTTTTGAATCATGAAGGTAATCAATTCGTATATCATATATTTGTAAGTAAGATGTGTCATATTATATTTCTCATTTTGGTCGAAGTCTGAAAAAACAATATATCGTCCTCCACGACAGAGAACGTCCCGGCCTGTTATTATCTTATTTTCTTTCAAAGATAGAATGAAACTGATATTATAATGATTGGAGCGTAGTTAGAAGGAATTCTATTTCCACAGTTACACAAAACATCAGTCATTTAATGTACATCTAGTATTATAATAACATATCATACATCTAGTTTTCTTACCCAAATAATTATCTGACACAGATTTTTCAGTATATGTGTCAACATTATCCAGACGGTGTATTTATACAGCCGAACGCACGTTATATGATACATAGGTCGACGCATTAATCAGTACAGAACATTCGCGCGTGTAATCAATATGTATCGAATGTTGCGTATTTTGCAATGATTGACATTTCAGAATTACAGCATTCAAATGTATACGCCGAGCATAAATACGGAATGAGGTCATCCATGAGAAACACAGACATACAAACTGATATTGGTCTAGAATCAGATATTTTTATCTCCTCTTGAACTTGGCCAGGTAATTGTATTCATGCTTCAACAGAATGGATACGATTTATGGTTTTCTAGACATTTGCTTGTGTTTTGGGAAATTTTAGAATAATATTCTATGTACTATAATACTGTAAAACATTATTTACTGCGTGCTTTTAAAGTCACCCAAAACATTTCTCTAATCGAAACCTAATCTGTAGCACGTATATTAAAATGGCATGCTGTTACTCTTTATATTTCAAAGATTTTCTTTTCCTGATAATTTCAGTTCTGTTGTTAAAACTTATAGCATAAATAAATACTTTACTTTGAGATCAGTTGAATACTCTAGTATCAACTTGAATATTTATGTTCTTTTTTTTCACACACAAAAAAGTGTTTAAAGTTTGTCATTTATATTGTTGTCAGAAATCTGAAGGATACTTTACAGTTCTTACATTGTACAATTTGACAACAATTTATCGGTTTTATGATAATATTAAGACTTTTGTAAACCGGTAACCAGAAGATAGAAAATATTCTTTCATGGAATGTCGGTACAGGAATTTATTTGGATTACTTGGATTACTTAGAAATGCAATCTCACGTTTGATATTGACACGGTCTGTATTTTATCCACATAATTCTACGTTCCATACACATGATTGACGGTCGTATTTCTGTAAATACTTAATGTCAAACTGTTTCAATACAAGCCATACAGAATATGTAAAAATATGTAGAACGAATATCATCGGATATCACAGAAAATTGGCACATATTATTTCTGTATCGCGGTATTCCGGTATTTACATGTATATATATTAAGATGTCCCAGTAAACATACTATCTATTTATTTTCTGTACGTCGGAATGTAACAAAACAAAAATTCTGTTTTAAACAAGAAACATTAAGTATTTAAATAACAAAATAATTGAACAAGACATGTTTCTCATAATAGTCATAGATTTACGTGTATATTTCTATACAAAAACAGAGCTGCTCAAATTCATTGTTCCGGATAGCATGTGTTTCGTTTTCTTTTCATTTTACTTTTTACATCATAACATATTAACTAAACGCAGTACGGCACGGCACGGTACGGCACGGTACGGTACGGTAAGACACGGCACAATACAACAAAAAATTAATTGGCATTCAACTACATTGTTACATTTATAGCCAACAGTAAAATGTGTACAGTGTGAAACATCTCTAAGATTCAATTTGAATGAATACACAGGAGGTTTCAGAGAAACAAAATAATCATATACTTCCCATTATGACATAAAGGGTTAGAAAGACACCAATATCAAGGTTAGAAGGTGTACACTTCGTGTTAGCTTCACATCGGTGTTGTCGACCACAAAGCAAGCAAGTAAGCCCCCTAAAATCACAAGTTATCCCCTGTTATAACTGCTTTCTACGTTTCTGACTATTACCCGAGCTTAATTCAGTGATTGTGAAGACGGCTGACGCATTGTGTCACTGCGCTTTGTTATTCAGTGATTGTGAAGACGGCTGACGCATTGTGTCACTGCGCTTTGTTATTCAGTGATTGTGAAGACGGCTGACGCATTGTGTCACTGCGCTTTGTTATTCAGTGATTGTGAAGACGGCTGACGCATTGTGTCACTGCGCTTTGTTATTCAGTGATTGTGAAGACGGCTGACGCATTGTGTCACTGCGCTTTGTTATTCAGTGATTGTGAAGACGGCTGACGCATTGTGTCACTGCGCTTTGTTATTCAGTGATTGTGAAGACGGCTGACGCATTGTGTCACTGCGCTTTGTTATTCAGTGATTGTGAAGACGGCTGACGCATATGGCCATTGCTCTTATTTCGGTGATTGTGAAGACGGCTGACGCATATGGCCATTGCTCTTATTTCGGTGAGTGTGAAGACGGCTGACGCATATGGCCATTGCTCTTATTTCGGTGAGTGTGAAGACGGCTGACGCATATGGCCATTGCTCTTATTTCGGTGAGTGTGAAGACGGCTGACGCATATGGCCATTGCTCTTATTTCGGTGAGTGTGAAGACGGCTGACGCATATGGCCATTGCTCTTATTTCGGTGAGTGTGAAGACGGCTGACGCATATGGCCATTGCTCTTATTTCGGTGAGTGTGAAGACGGCTGACGCATATGGCCATTGCTCTTATTTCGGTGAGTGTGAAGACGGCTGACGCATATGGCCATTGCTCTTATTTCGGTGAGTGTGAAGACGGCTGACGCATATGGCCATTGCTCTTATTTCGGTGAGTGTGAAGACGGCTGACGCATATGGCCATTGCTCTTATTTCGGTGAGTGTGAAGACGGCTGACGCATATGGCCATTGCTCTTATTTCGGTGAGTGTGAAGACGGCTGACGCATATGGCCATTGCTCTTATTTCGGTGAGTGTGAAGACGGCTGACGCATATGGCCATTGCTCTTATTTCGGTGAGTGTGAAGACGGCTGACGCATATGGCCATTGCTCTTATTTCGGTGATTGTGAAGACGGCTGACGCATATGGCCATTGCTCTTATTTCGGTGATTGTGAAGACGGCTGACGCATATTGCCATTGCTCTTATTTCGGTGATTGTGAAGACAGCTGTCGCATATGGCCATTGCTCTTATTTCGGTGAGTGTGAAGACGACTGACGCATATTGCCATTGCTCTTATTTCGGTGATTGTGAAGACGGCTGACGCATATGGTCATTGCTCTTATTTCGGTGAGTGTGAAGACGACTGACGCATATTGCCATTGCTCTTATTTCGGTGAGTGTGAAGACGGCTGACACATATTATCATTGCGCCTATTTCGGTGAGTGTGAAGACGGCTGACACATATGGCCATTGCTCTTATTTAAGAGATTGTGACGACGGCTGACACATATTGCCATTGCTCTTATTTAAGAGATTGTGACGACGGCTGACGGACATCGCGAATGACAATATTCGATTTTTGGGCCTGGAAGAATAACAACCTTTCAACGCCCAGTTGTCAAATTTACTCGTAGAGACCAACTGGCTTAACAATTCTTACCGACTGGTATGTCATCCTTGTGTCCATTTGCATAGGGATTTAAGATTGAATCTGAGATGTAAGCGTACGAATTGATTCATTAACCCAGAACTGCTCAATCTAAATTACGATCAAAAAACAAAGACAGTATACTCAAAGAGTATTCAGCACTCGGTAACCAATTTATTCACTGAGCCGTACTAACATGGTTTTGCTATTTGCATATCAGTGTTTTGTAAACCAATCAAATCTTACCTTAACTACCAAGCAATTTCTCTTCAACCGAAAATTGTTTGTAACCTTGACGCAGATATTTTAACATTGTGTATAGTGTGTGTCAAGTGTTGTTTAGTCATCATAATGGAGAATTGTCCGGTGTTGGAATTAAGAAGACTTCTTGGCTTTATTGATTTCTTGATTTATATTGTTTTAGTCAGATAAATCGCAATGTAACAAGTTTATTAACATGAATGTCTGAGTTAATGACGTATGGAATAAGTAATGATGAACTATATTGAAACAGACTATACTGTGTCTTTGACTAATCACACAACGGAGTTATTTTTATCCAGTATCCTACGCAGCGATCTCCCCTTACAGGTCTCGGAGTTTCTGTAGTATAACGTATCTGAATGACCGGCAATCGTAACAATTAGGCATTTATTATATTGTAAAACTAATTTTAACCTTCAGATTGCAACAAATTTGCAAACTTCAAGTTGCGCAGACCATTTTTTTTAAAGATATTTCTTGTTTTCATCTGAACCCGTGTCACAAACGATCAGCCAATCTAGATGAAGTTAATCAAAAAAATATATGCCATTTACTTAAAGCAAATAAATACGTTATCCAGTTCTTTTCATAAGTGAAAACTCACCAACATGTTATGGAAACATGTAAAACATTATTTCAACCTTTTTGATGACATTGGTTTATTATACTAAATACTGAAACCGAGTGATATCAAATTAGGATCACCCTTCAATTATAGATCGTAATTCTATCAATAACCAACCATCTTTTTCTATGTAAATATGAAATTTAAATTTTAAGGCATTGGAAATTTGCTAAATGAGCATATCTATAAACTCATGTTAGACGATTTAGTTTTTGAAAGCCTGTTCTTGATCCTGATCCGGAAAACTAATATTTCGCGAACATGGGGCGAAAGTGCAGGGTGTAGAATGTTGCGTTATAATTCAGCAATCCATCGATCTATCACGACACCACTACGCCACCCATAGAGTTGTCCAAAATGGCCTGGTGTATTTTGTGCCAAGCTTCACAATAATAAACAAATAAATACTCACACCCAGACACGCATCAGTCATTTTTCTAATAGCGCCTCCACAACCTGAGTAAATCACCAAACTAATACATTTGGAATCGTATAACATAGCTTGTCTCTTTTATCAAAGTTGAAAGATTAGGACTAGACAACGACTTGATGAGAGACGAAATCCAACACATTGAAGATTACAATATTCCGTATGAAATCCTGAATTTATGCAGTGGATGTCATTCTGTTTACGGATCAAAGCAGAAAGGAAGTTCAATGCAATTGGTGGTTCCCAAACGAAGGCCAAATTATAGAACGAAAATGACGCCGGATGGACCGACCCTTGACACAAAGCTGTTTTTTATTGTGTCGAACGCTGCGTTCGTTATTAAAATAAAATCACAAATAAACAGGAATTTAGCGAGTGAACGAGTTTATCATGCAAATGAAGTTATATTAAGGCGTCAATTTCTAACAGTCTGTATCTCGTGAACATAATGTATTAACCTATTGACATGGCTGGCTTGCAATCATGAAATAAGTTGCCAGTTTATGCATTCCAAATGAATAATTTAAGGTCATGCATACTTTAAATCCGTGCATAACAGTTTAATATAATCAAAGTACTGAAGGCACCGCTGTTTCAACTGCTCTTGAGAGCTGCGGGGTATTTTGGAGGGGAGAGGAATGGATCCCTTCTTCGACAACAACATATGTGTCTGCTTTTTGATAATACCATACAAGCATCACCAAATGGTTAACCGACCGACCGATGTCACCTTATATCAAACACGCTCGACGACAGTCTCCTTATTTTCATATCAATTTTCGCGGCTCATTCAGAGATGTATCGCGGATACCGAGAACGAATCTCCTTATATATGGCGAGACTCTAGCTCAATACAGTAGGAACAACATCAATCAAGCGCTGTTTGACAAATTACCATGCTTACTGCACAAGTGTTGATGTTTTCCAACCTGTTCTAACTTGTTGATTCTTCCAGAACGCAACAGACAAAATTCTCAGATCAAATCGGACGTGGGAGACAAAGTATTTTGCATGTTTGTCTTCATTCAAGAAGAACTCATATCAACAGAGAATCAATTATTAAATAGTTTCCATCATTTAATTCGTTTCGACGTTTAAACTAATATTGTACTTTCATATTTTGTTCAAACATTATCACATTGTCTTCAGTATATATTGAAGCAGTTGGCTTACACAACTGCTTTCGTGCTTTCATTAAAGTATTTATCATGTTCAATATCGCCGTTTCCATTTGTCGTATAAATAGATCTACGGATTGCAGTATGTATCAAATAACTGTCAGATTACATTTGTCAGACATCGAGAGCTCTCATCCTAATGGATGACATTTGGATACACCAAACACATGATGAAGGATTACACTTTCTCAATTATCAGCTAGTAATGTGTATTCGATATTTGTCTGTGCTAGCATTCGGAACTTCTTGTTCGATACTCTAATATATAATCCAGGATTTGTTCCCAATTCGATATAATAGCCATGTCGTATACGGCTAGTATATAGCTTCCATGTAGTACGAAAATACATAGTTCGCAATATACCACATTTTGATTACATTCGTATTTTATTCGTTCATTTAGCTGCAGCAGTTAAGCTGCTTTATAAAAAATACATTATGAATTGTCATTCGTAGCTAGGTTCTGAACGTTACGGAGCATAGCCTTAATGAGGTTCACGTACAAACAGTACGGTTAGGCTTTTATTGTGTTGGTCACGTGATAGTTGAAGATATCACGTGGTTTTGGCGTATACAAGCGAAATTTTGACGGGCAATCAGTTCTATGCTTGACGTCAAGACATATACTTCATACACTTCATATACAGAGAACCTGTGATATTAACATATTTTACATTATGATTCATGTTGTGTTAGCACCATTTTCGACATAAAGAAGCTATTGTTTAAACAATGATGTCTAATAACCACAATCCCTCCAATAACCGAATTATTGCGAGCAACAAACAATTGTTTGTTATTTGTTTAAAAGTGAGTTAAGACTATAATTATACTTAGTTGCATCCACGAAATGGTGCGTAATAGTATCTAAGTTGTTTAAGATGCCTGAATAGAGACATATACCAGACTATAATTATGGTAATAATGATTCTGTCAGAAAAATGGTCAAGCCATTTAGTTCCCTTGCCTATTTACCCTTGTACTTCCTCTAATGCCTGATGTTTTATGGACTGTTGTTTTCCCGGTGGTCTGTGTGGTGAGGCATTGTCTAATGTGTATGGCGTTCCCTGTAGCAACCTATTCTCTCTTTTAAGTTCCTTTGCCGTCTTTGTAATGATTTCCATGTATGTATAAGTTTTAATGTTTCATTGTCTTTTATGGAATGGCTGTGAACTATGAATGTAACATCGCCTACTCGACTGCATCATTCAGTTTTACATGTATTCCAATGTACTTGTACCGATAATGATTCAACAAATTAAAGCAACAAACCACCTAATTTCCCCATCTATACTTTTATTTCTGAATCCGACGCCACTATGCACTTTCTCTCAAATATGAATTAGACATTTTGACGGGAATATTGAATCTTAATGCTGAAATGTAAATATTGAGATTTATTCAAATGGATGCCGATTTGGGATATATACTTAACGCCATTAAAAACGCAACCAAACAGTGTGCATATTGAAGAAGTGACATTTCAAAGGCAAAACTATTCTTTATTTCTCAAACATATTTCATAAAAATAATCAATAATGAAATAAAAAAATAATTGGTGTAGAGTTTAATTAAGTTTTGACCAATAATTAAAACATAGATAACTGTAACACGCTTCTGACAGTTGGTACTACAAAATGAGGCCTAGTTCAAATAGCTGCGTTCTTAATGGCGTCAAGTTTATTTGTCTTCAACTCAATAATGTGCAAAATATTGTCTATCAAAATGTTGCGGTTTTGTTTAGCATATTCATTTATATGTACACTGTATTCTTCAAAATTTGAATATGGAAATATGAAACTTAAAACAATTACTTAAGGTGTCTGCATGCATTTATGGGAACGTATATGCAAATCACCGGGAAAGAGATTGATCATATAAGGTATATCACAATTTTTATTTTAAAATTTCATTGCAAAATGCACCAGATCACATTATTTTCTTACCTCGTCAGAATTAGGGCCTCTGAGGGTACTTGCTTATATGTTTAATTGAAGGTTAAGTACTGCAAATTGTATCATACAACAAACGTCTCTTATATAGTGACGCCAACTTTATTATACTATAAGCGATACTATGTTGGACTATTTCTGCCAATTGTTGGCCAATTAACCGGTGTTTGTTAATGTTACTACATTTATGACTTAACGCGTTGTTAATTAGATAAATATTGCGATGCCTAAAGAGTAAAATAGACACTAACTGGTAACGCGCAAAACTGCTGGAAAGTAACATGTCATCATAAGATATGGATTGTAACTGTGTTCTTTAATTTGTCCAAAACGGCAACATGTCTTCAAGGAGTCGTTTCCTTATTTGTCACAAAACTCAAGAGAATATTGACTTTGGCCTGCAATTATCCGATATAATGCTAGACGGAAAGTTAGAATACTGAATAATTGAATATTGCTGTAGACGTTGAAAGAAAAGTCTGGATATAGCTCCTGCAATTAGATTCACTGTTGACTGCTATTACACTGGCTGATGTAACAATGAACTTATGAAGTACCGTGGACAAAAACCAGTACGATTTAATTGGATAGAAAAAACATTAACGCAGAAGAAAAGCAAATTTACAGACAAAGGGTAAATCCAGAGCTGCACACCAATTAAGGATGAAACATTGAAAAAATCAAAACAATGTAACAACGGCTTAAACTATTTTTGGCGTCATGCTAGAAACTCACACCTGATGATACGAGAAAACTAAAGTGTCAACGAACTGTTTGGACTTCTCATCTTTTATTGCCTGAATGTCACATATGTACACAGTTACTAACATCATTGTTCGCACATTGATGTTCTTTTAACTTTTCTTATTTATTAGGACTTCTTAGCAGTTGACTGGATTTGTTGGTGTTGGAGAAGTCTGTGTAGATACATTAACAGCGAGTTTATGACAACACGTTGTGCATGTGTCCTAATTTAGTTGCTACAAATGAGACACTGGGTAGTTGGTTGCAAAAGGTTTCTTTTGACTGCTTTTATGCTGTACTTACGCCTTTGCTAATTTGACTACGCCGGTATGCGCACGATTCCCACGACTTGGTGTCAATATACGTTCGGGGTTTCCATAATGTTCCGACGTCAGCAAACAGCCAGTTCGGGAATATAACCATTTCAGTCACTCTGTATTCGGCACTCAGTACTCAAAATTGTGTCTGCTGGGTCCAAATGTAGAGCTTTAGGAATGCAAAATGGATCAAAAATGCTTTTAGGGTGTTGAGTGACATTTGTGGTCTACGTGTTGGGGTTTATCTTAGAGTAAATGTTAGACTTTGGTATTTACTTGCTCCCAATCTCAGATTCACTCTCAACATTTAAAGGTAATATACTAGAAATATCATTCAGTTTTGTAATCAAATATGTTCACTCACTCTCAATACGCAGACTCGGGAGAGTAATGTACGAGTTATGAATCTAAAGTGATATGTGACGGTTCTGGGCTCTGTAAGAGCCTTGGTGTGTTATACCGTTGGTTCCTGATTGTCGAAATTTCCTACCATTCTGAATTGAATGCCTATACTGTCTTCTATAGAAGCGTTTGTGAGTATTTTTGAGAATGTCATTCTGTATAATGATGATGAAAATACACATTTCTTTGATATAACATTGTTGCGTAGTAAGTTTGCCGCGACCATTATCTATCGGTCAAGATTTCTAAAAATCGATTTTCTTTGACCTGAATTTTCGTAACACACTGATTGGCTTTTCTTGTGGATGAAAGCTTAGTTATTGTCTTGTCATATCAGTAAAATGGATTTCATTCGTAACGCAAGAGGGGGTAAATTAAAACCGTTTTAAGACAAAGAAATGCATTCTCGTTTCCGAAACTGAATAAATGATTAACGTTTTAAAAAGACGATTGTGCGAAAATAAACAAGGCATCTTCTTGAACAAAAACGGCGCGAAATATCTAGAAAGAATTGTACATTAACGGAAATCAGTTTTATTAATTACATGTGCATCAAATATACATGCATATAGAGAGGTAAAGTTAGAATGTGGGAGTGCGAACCCTTACCCCAGAGAAGATCAAGTCTGGTTTATAAATATCATTCTCCAGCAACTGTTTTCGTAATATATTCTAATTTAGCAAAGCAAAGTGTTTGCGTGTGTCTGTCAGACAAACTATAGAAACGTTGTCGATAAAAATTCCCAGAAGGTACCGATATCTTACCAACGAAGTACAAACGATATACATTAGCCGAACTTCATGTTTGGCTTCGTATTTATAAATCTAGTTAATGATATCGTTTATTACAAGAATCATATCCATTATATGAATGCATTATTCACATTTCGTGATGAGAAATAATTACTAATAGTAATTTAACCCTGTCAAATGTTTTTATGTAAAGAGGCGTTCGAGGTTTTTTTTCAGAATTAAGAACGGCTTTACTTCGTGCATGGATTATCATGTTTACATGGAACAATCTTTAACATTTTGTCTTTTAAACTTTAGCTGTATAGTTTTTGTACATGTTTGTCATGTTTCCATACTAACTAAACATACGACATTTGTTATTTACTAGATTCGATATTGTATGAGACAGTCATCAAGATATGATGAATCTGACCATTGGTATGCATAGAATTCATTCTTAGAACTAAACGTTTCACGAAACACCGGTGTTTATACCCTAAGTCATCCTTTCTGTGCTATAAAACCGGAAATCGTAATCACACAACAGTTAACAATTTCACAAAATTTACCTTGGAACCCAACTGTGAAGTGGTGAACTGAACTCTTGCATTTTATTTCATACTTCCCCATAGCATACCAAATTATGGATTATTTCGATTTAACAATTTCGTGTTTTTCGGCGCAGGAGAGTACTAACATGCTTTGCTATTTGCATATCGGTGTTGTGTAAAGCCCTCAAATCTTTCGTTAACCATCATGGCAATTTTTCTTCAACCGAATAACGTTTGCAAACTTCGCGCGGATTGGTTTACCTTTCGATCAAGGGTACGTTACCTTACCAGACTTCACTGAATTTCGGTGAATTTACCGGAATCCATTTTGGATCTGGAGTGACCAGCAATCGTAACATCTTGGCATGTTTTTATGTTGCACAACAAATCTTAACCTTGAAATTGCGCCGACCATCTGTTTTCAAGATATTTCTTGTTAGGATATGCAAATGAAGTAGTCACATCCCAACGGTCTTTCATACACTTGCATGTAGTTAACTTCCCTGCATGTTGTTGCTAACACTTGAATATTTTTGAAACAACTGCAATTTAATAAACGTGGCAAACATGACCTTCTAAATCGAATCATTAATCTGCTTGTCTCTGAGCTTTTGTAGCAATTCACATGTTTGGCAAAGTAAATGGGATTGATTGCAGCACATAATAACTTCCGTCTGGCGTATTTGTCTTCGCTAGAATAAATGTATTAGGCACATAAAGCGGAATACAGAGATATTCACAAACTACAAAAAGCCAATATACTGTTAAATGACACGGCTTATTCATCTTGAGCATTCCCAGTTAATACTCTATAGCGGTTTATGTATATACGTTTTTTTTAATTTAGCGCTATTGGCGGTCAAGGTCAAATCCGCCAAAATAAAACTCCGCCAAAAAGTGTTACTAATTTATATGTACCTTTCGTGACCCATTTGTTAGTTTGGTAAATGGCAAATGCGCCAAAATTAAACACCACCAATAAGGAGAACTCTAAAAATAGCCGAAATTTGACACCGCAGATATAAAGCACTATACAGCTATATTATATACATACAAGTTCTTAAACGCAGTCATTTTATTTGGTCCTCCGTTGTATTTTTCTGTTTATAAATTATTACCGCCTTGTATCGTGTCCCGCATCGTACCATAGTTCATTGCATATTGCCGTGTTGTGTCGTACCGTATCGCGGTGTGTCGTACTGTTTTGTATCGTTCTGCGACGCGTCGTATCACATATCGTACTGAGGAGCGTTGTATTGTGCCGTATCACGTTGTATCGTACTGAGGAGCGTTGTATTGTGCCGTATCACGTTGTATCGTACTGAGGAGCGTTGTATTGTGCCGTATTACGTTGTATCGTACTGAGGAGCGTTGTATTCTGCCGTATTACGTTGTATCGTACTGAGGAGCGTTGTATTGTGCCGTATCACGTTGTATCGTACTGAGGAGCGTTGTATTGTGCCGTATCACGTTGTATCGTACTGAGGAGCGTTGTATTGTGCCGTATTACGTTGTATCGTACTGAGGAGCGTTGTATTGTGCCGTATCACGTTGTATCGTACTGAGGAGCGTTGTATTGTGCCGTATCACGTTGTATCGTACTGAGGAGCGTTGTATTGTGCCGTATTACGTTGTATCGTACTGAGGAGCGTTGTATTGTGCCGTATCACGTTGTATCGTACTGAGGAGCGTTGTATTATGCCGTATCACGTTGTATCGTACTGAGGAGCGTTGTATTATGCCGTATTACGTTGTATCGTACTGATGAGCGTTGTATTGTGCCGTATCACGTTGTATCGTACTGAGGAGCGTTGTATTGTGCCGTATCACGTTGTATCGTACTGAGGAGCGTTGTATTGTGCCGTATCACGTTGTATCGTACTGAGGAGCGTTGTATTATGCCGTATCACGTTGTATCGTACTGAGGAGCGTTGTATTATGCCGTATCACGTTGTATCGTACTGAGGAGCGTTGTATTGTGCCGTATCACGTTGTATCGTACTGAGGAGCGTTGTATTGTGCCGTATCACGTTGTATCGTACTGAGGAGCGTTGTATTGCGCCTTGATGCTTTCCGTCTTGTCGTAATGCGCCATATCGTTCTGGCATGCATCATATCGTTTCGTGGTGCGTTGTATCGCGCCGTAATGCGTCATATCATTCTGTCATGCATCATATCGTTTTGTGGTGCGTTGTATCGTGCCGTAATGCGTCATATCGTTCTGACATGCATCGTATCGTTTCGTGGTGCGTTGTATCGTGCCGTAAATTCGTCATATCGTTCTAGTTGGCCTCATATCGTTTCGTGGTGCGTTGCATCGTGTCGTAATGCGTCATATCGTTCTGGCATGCTTCGTATCGTTTCGTGGTGCGTTGTATCGTGTCGTTATGCGTCATATCGTTCTGGTATGCCTCGTATCGTTTCGTGGTGCGTTGTATCGTGCCGTAATGCGTCATATCGTTCTGGCTTGCCTCGTATCGTTTCGTGGTGCGTTGTATCGTGCCGTATTGCGTCTTTTCGTTCTGTCAAGCATCAATCGTTTCGTGGTGCGTTGCATAGTGCCGTAATGCATTCTGGTAAGCGTCCTATCCGGCCGTGGTAAGTCGTCTCGTTTCGTAATTAGTCGTATCCAGCTGAGGTGCGTCGTATCGTTACATAGTGTTTCGAAATTAAAATAACCTGACAGGATGCGGTGGCACTAATTCGTTTACATATTAGTCATTTTACTTGTTAGCAAATAATTTCATGACTGATTTGGACAAAAAATCGAAATGTGACCGTTTCTTTCATTCATAGAAATTGTTTTCGTGACTTATGACCACTGTTGACCTCTTCAGTATTGGCTGAAGTTAAATAAACCATAAAATAGCATTAATCATCACATAAAATGTTTTTATAATGCAAAAAGATGGCCTATAGAAAAGCCTCTATCTTATTTTGGGGTTGTTTTAAGGCCATGAGATGAATAGCGCAAACAAAGAATATGATGTGAATCAATAGGAGATTTTACCCTCCGGAGAATATAGAAAATTACGTCCATATACATTACACGCTCGACCCTTTGTTGACCAGTGTGGTATATAACACCAGAGGCTAATATCAATTGGCGTTTGATTTAATGTGTTATGAAGGAGAAATTGATACCGATTGCTCGTCGTAAATCAGGACACCGTCAGCATTCGGCGCGTTTTTTTATCAAAATAGCTATTAGTTAGATATTTGTATTATTGTATTGAATGAGACGAATATATATATATGCGTAATCTCGCTTGGTCGCAATAAATGGTTATTTTAAAGGAATCGCGTCAGAGTGTTGAAACATTGTGATATTGTATCCATTTTGACGAATATTTATCGGTTGACTTATACGTATACAATAATAATGGTATAACATTTTATAATTGTAAAACTTACGTGTTATAACGCACTTGTATTATTTTAGATAATTCTCAAGTGAAATAAAAAAATAAATTGCTATATACGAGAAAAGTGAAAACCGTTGCTATTACTGGTAAGGAACATATTCTTTTACATTAAAATATTACATTGATTTAGTGTTCATACAGTCATGCACTGTTAAACTAAGCTTCAAGACGCAACAAATGATGAACCACCATTTTCTCCAATTGAACTAAGATTCAATTCGGTAAAAGATTTTACAAAAAATTCCAGTTCTATTAATGTATAAAGTTGATATACAGGAGGAAATAATTTGTGCAAAAGCAATGCCACAACTCAGACATACATTTTCAATATACGTTCGGAAATTGTTTACGTAATGATCCCAATTCCCAATTTGTTCAGACTATCTAATTTAGCATAGGAAGTATTGAAATGTTATTGACACAGCTTGGCATTTTTGCTGTTTAAATACGGCTTCAAGCGAACGTTCGGAGAGCTACAAATAAGTCGGTCTGTTATAAAGAACATGCAGATTACTTTAAGTCTGTGATAAGGATGTGGTTTAATCATTTCAAGCTGGATAAATATATTTTCATTGACATGAACCCGACATTTAAGTGCTGGTTTGTCTACAATGAGTATACATACTTTCCTGAGCTAACAAACAGAAGACAGTGGGTTAATGATATAAAACATCAAAGCACTGAAAGTGCTGACAGCAAGGGGCTCACTGCAGCTCACAGACGTCACTTTGACATATATATTACCTATCACAATAGTCTATTAAGTCAACTTTGTTATGTCACTATATTAAATAATATAAGAGTTAAACACGCAAGGTTGCATACAGATAATTGGTATAGACAGTCAGAAGGATGGATGGAGAAGAAGTAAACAGTACCTTAATGTTGATTAAATGCCATGTTTCAATGCAATCCATTGAAAACTAAAGTATTTTGCTACATGCGTTCTAAAAGGAGACTTCAGTTCAAAGGGACATAATTCTAAAACAGTTTGATGGATGCACAGCAAATTTATGTGTTCCACATCTACAAATCATGTATCATGGTACATGTATTACCAATCCGCATTATAATCCCTTGAAAACTACATATGTTGTATATTGGACAGAACAACCAATCGACCGACCTACAGACAGTATGGCAAAAAAACAAAAGGTATGTTTCCGTAAATCGTCGATATTCAACGGAACGATGACAGAAAAATTGCATTTCCCATACGGTGTATAAATCGTTGGATATATTAGTTGTTGCATCGTTTTCTTGTATACGTATCTCTTCCTACTGCTTTCGTCCGTTGCCTAATGTACACTATCTTATACTATCGTCCGCCTCCTTGTTTTCAGTGCACTTCACGCATGATACGGCTGCGGCGTAGGCAAACATTATTTTCTGTATTTTGCAATATTTGATCAGCAAGTTTCTTTGGGGTTCTTTCTTTTGCGTAAGTGATGTCAGCTCAAATCCGTTTTCTAGCTGATATCGCAAATGCTTACCGCTATATTTTGTTAGACAAGGACTACTTTCTTCAGGAGTATGTAGACTTTGGCGGTTCAGAGTTACAGACATGATATGACTCATCCGATGAGTGTCCGCAGATTTCGCCTACTATAGCAATTGGCTCTGACGAACCCCTTGCTAATAAACCGACGTGTAGGAGTACGCATTCAGAATTACCATCGGCCCAATACAAAGTTTTGTTTCAAGACAAGTATGTTTTAACTATAATGATATTAATTATCCACTAACATATGATACTTGATTTAGAAATTAAGGCATTATGCCCATGTTTCATAATGACAAGTTATATAAATACATACATTTTGTTAAATTATGAAATAAGATGTAATATTCATCTATACAATATTTCATTAAACAAATCACTATGGATTAAACTAAAGTAATATATGGAGGTTAGATTGCAACACATACTTGGCAATAGAACACACCAGTACAAATAATGAATTGGCATTTTCACAGTATTTATCTGAACGTGAAAGATCAACGATTTTATTGCAGAGATCATGTACCTAGGTTTAGTTTCGAACATTCGACATTCAGATCGGCAGCCCAGTGCTTGCTCCATCGAAGGGACTAACCGGAAGAGAGGGTGTCGCGGACAATACAGGGCCTTCGACAATTGTTTTAAGAGGGATGTGGGGAAATGTTTTGGAGGGGACAATGTCCGAAAGTATATTTTGTCCGTATTCAGATGCATATCGCCAGTCTCTTTTACAAATATGTATTTAACAACAGAACAGTATTCCGTTAATCAACAAGGGTACAATGTATTAAATTTGCTGATATTGTTAAATATCGCACTCCAGACACTTCTTCCCACATCCCAATATTATTGTTTATTTGCAAAACACCATTAAAATGTTTCAATAAACCTAACAACTGTATTGATTGGTCTTAAAGTAGTTAACATGCGTCGCAATGCACTCATACTGCTTGATGTGATTACGTCAAAGTTTAATTAGCTTTAAATCTAACGGCTTATGTACAACAGCATTTGAACCTGATCGATATAATTTGCTAACTAGATAAGATGTTTCAGGTTCATCGACCGATAAAATTCCGGGTCGAGTAACCGCAAACAAGCAATGTTTTTAAGAATGACCTTAAGCGTTGACTTTACAGCATCCATCCATGTACTTCCAAGGTCAGACACATCATGTACGTCGAGCAGGCGGTTTTCTTGGTGCTTTATTATAGCCTCTAAAACATGAATCGTATGTCCGTATAGTACTGAATAACGTCTCGTGTCTGATGTTTGCTGCTCATTCATGTTGGAATCAAACTGTGGAAGAAGAGATCAGTACGGCGATTCTATAGGCTGGTTATACTGACATCGCAAGACAATATGGCTTCTGTCAACTTTGATAAAGATGTTTATGCTGCTCACGAATTACTGGCATATTAATAAACATGCGGCAATGAATGAAAGCATCATATATTGTGTAAGGATTGTTACGTTTCATCAAGTGTTTAAAGAAGAATGGTCAAACTTTATACATGTAGAAACATTTTAGACTCCACATGCAACTCATCTGCGAACCAAAACGAACATTATAGTTGAACATATTTCAGACGTTGTAAATGCAACGTTGACTGATCAATGTTTGAAAGGTTGAAAGCCACTCTAAATACGTCCCGGAGGTCTATGTGGCGATCCCTGTAGCAACTTATTCATTCTCTTCTACAGGAAAGCTTTAACTAAAGACGACATGGGCTTTGAACCCCTACTTGTGCTTCACACGTCATCATTCAATCAGCAGACTACAAGGATCTTACTCTAGTTGCTGAGGTCTTACTGAAAATATCAACGATTCACACGTCTAACCAGTCATGGTAACAGTGTGTTAACATTAGCTGAAGGAAATATAGGTGTATAGATAACAACAGAATTAAAATGCATAAGCGTTCCATGTGAAAATATAAAAAATATCAAAAGTATTTTCAAAGGAGTGTAATAATAATGGTGCGTGCCATCCACCAGTCTTGAAACTTACTGACAGTTCCCCAAGGCTGTGACGCTGTGTTGTTGCTCTATGTGTAATTGTTGGGCAGTTTTGTATTTTTTCCAACACCACCTCCTTTTTATTTGGTTTTGTACCATTCCATATTCTTTGTTTTGTTTTCAAGCCTCGTGTATCTGAAAGGAAGGTCTTATTGGTGAATGTGACCTTCTCGGATTCACTGTGCATCGCGTCAGTGGAGTAGGAGGATGAACAGCACTATCTGTAATGTCTTTGAAGTTTTGTTATATGTCCAGTCTTTGACCACATACTCTGTAACTGATCTCCCATGTAAAGGTTAGTGATCTTTGGAAGATTACCGCATGAGATTGTTTGTATACTATTTGATGCCTTATTGTTCTCTCACCAGCTTTTAGATGTTTATGATATCGTTATATCCTGTTCATGCGTCTCGTGAACGACTCAAGTAATTATGTGATTAATTAACTGATTAAGAAGGTAAGGCTTTTAGGGTGATGATGTCTACCATGCAAAAGCTGTCAACTGTTATTGCCAATACGTACTTAAGTTCACGATAATATGCCTTACTGTAGGGCTTCGTTAAGATTTAATGATTCTCCTAGACTGTAAATAAAGACAATAACATATTTGGAAGTATTCAAACAGCATGGGTAATCGGATTGTTCGGATTCAATCCAGTTACAATTCCGAGACATGACTAAATCTGGTTTTACGGTAATCCAATCTAATTGCATTTACTTTCGAATAATACTGTCATATAATTATTGTCTACGCACATACTTTTCAAACACATTACAAATCAATATAACCATACTTTTCAGGATCGATTCACCTTTGATTTTAAACTGGCAAAAACGTATGATTTTGATACTCACATCTATCGTGTTAAGTAACTATGTCATTTAATAAGGAGCATGAACAATGAACCTGGGTTATTACTGTTGACGACTGTTTCTCAGCACTCAGAATTCAAAACTTTACTCTGCATATACTGAGTGACAGCATGAGAGTGCGAAGTGGATGGTAACGCAGATCTAGGTACAAGGTATTCCTCGCGGTTCACTTCTACGTTTTAGTATGAGATTTCAGTGTATACATTAGTTATACACATTAATCAGTACTTATCTCAAAGACAGTGGATCATAAAGACTAGGAAAGGGGTGTATTGTTTGACTATTAAATACTAACGTCTCGAAAGCATTGTTAGACCGTAGAGAGCTTCCGATGTAGAAAGATCCCCTAAGAGTTAGGCGTAGATGTACTTGGGTCAAAGGTAGTGATGGATAATCGGATAAATTTCATAATCGATTATCGGATCAGTTTGAAAACTCATAATCGATAATCGAATCGGAAATCATCGAAATATTTAGCTTTTTAGTATAGGTATAATGCTGACAGATTATTTCATTTATACATATTCATTTATCTCTTTCTTAACTACATTTTACATCAATGGGGTTTTACATTACTATTATATCATAAGAAAATTTTATATCAATAAATAGTTGACTACTAATGACTAGATGTGTTGTACATATGTATTAACTACATTTAAGATTTGAACGTATATTTGGGTTTATAACTTTAAAATTTGAATATATATAATACCATCTTATTGAAATAACACTTCAGTCAAAATCTCCGAAGCCATCATTAGTCAAAGGTACTTAACAACTTTAAATTGGGCCAGCCCTACTTCCGATAATGTTATACTCACAGTATCTGTAATCAGGACGACCTCGTTATATGCAGTGTTCAACTTATCATCATAACTAGTCTTGCGTTATAAACAGAAATATCTCAGAGATATCAAATTATTGATGAAAAGAAAAAGCCTCTTGACCAATGTCACGTGTGATGAACCAGCAAAAGAAAAGGTGTTTCGCTACAATGTCCAGTATAGGTGGCGCTGCGACGAAATTGTACACTGTATGATCGCAGACGAACGTTTTAGAGCATAGATAATGAAATTTTGGATGATGTTTGTAATAGTTATGATGATGATGACGACGTCGACCAAGTTGGGGATTGCCTCTGTTTTTGATGACCTTATAGTAGATAGACACTAGTTTATTTTGTAGTAGTCGATATTTGACGATCGGGCATACTGACTCATTGAGCTCCTTGGAAGCTCTATAATACAGGAGCTCTATTCGGTTGCGGTTCTTTAATGACGCATATAACTACTCGGTGAGCTCTATGTGTTAGAAAGTATATGTGTAAGAAGCTCTACGTGGTAGGAGCTCGTTGTATTAGAGCTGTATGTGTTAGGATATATGTGTGTTATAAGCTACTATATGTTAGGAAGTCTATGTGTAAGAAGCTCTACGTGGTAGGAGCTCGTTGTATTAGAGCTGTATGTGTTAGGATATATGTGTGTTATAAGCTACTATGTGTTAGGAAGTCTATGTGTAAGAAGCTCTACGTGGTAGGAGCTCGTTGTATTAGAGATGTATGTGTTAGGATATATGTGTGTTATAAGCTACTATGTGTTAGGAAGTCTATGTGTAAGAAGCTCTACGTGGTAGGAGCTCGTTGTATTAGAGCTGTATGTGTTAGGATATATGTGTGTTATAAGCTACTATATGTTAGGAAGTCTATGTGTAAGAAGCTCTACGTGGTAGGAGCTCGTTGTATTAGAGCTGTATGTGTTAGGATATATGTGTGTTATAAGCTACTATATGTTAGGAAGTATATGTATAAGAAGCTCCACGTGGTAGGAGCTCGTTGTATTAGAGCTATATGTGTTAGGATATATGTGTGTTATAAGCTACTATA
This sequence comes from Mactromeris polynyma, assembly GCA_032209605.1. Classification (NCBI taxonomy): domain Eukaryota; kingdom Metazoa; phylum Mollusca; class Bivalvia; order Venerida; family Mactridae; genus Mactromeris; species Mactromeris polynyma. The sequence continues at coordinate 36,246,616 of JASFXZ010000003.1, forward strand.
TGTTAGGAAGTCTATGTGTAAGAAGCTCTACGTGGTAGGAGCTCGTTGTATTAGAGCTGTATGTGTTAGGATATATGTGTGTTATAAGCTACTATATGTTAGGAAGTCTATGTGTAAGAAGCTCTACGTGGTAGGAGCTCGTTGTATTAGAGCTGTATGTGTTAGGATATATGTGTGTTATAAGCTACTATATGTTAGGAAGTCTATGTGTAAGAAGCTCTACGTGGTAGGAGCTCGTTGTATTAGAGATGTATGTGTTAGGATATATGTGTGTTATAAGCTACTATGTGTTAGGAAGTCTATGTGTAAGAAGCTCTAATTCCAAACGTAGAGTTAGTAGATCGTTGACATGAATGTTTAAGTTAGTGTATTATTATACTCATTTAATTCAGCATTATAAATACATTGTTAACCAGTTATATAAATCATACCGTGTGTAGATTGTTGAGTAGAAGTCCTTGAATGCTTTCATAATAATTTCCAGGCGTCTACAATGATTGTCATAAGTAGATCTGTCTTTTTGTCGTATTTATGCCATTGTCGTTTGGGACTGTTTTGTGTGGCATTCAATTAAGTATATTGATTTTCTTGAAGCTTCAATTTAGATTACCCAATGTACGATAATCCAATTTGTAAGGAAATGTTATATGTACAGCTAGATTGAATACTTAGTGTAACAACATTACAATATATAATGCATATAATGAAAACGAACTCCCATGAGGCGGTGGATATTATGAACATGATTGGTAAATACGGAATGCACGATAATGGGTATTTTTATAAGTAACTTTGGTATTATTTCGTTAATAAGTGAAACTAAAATCCTGTTCCAGTCATGACTGGTGTGAAGAATGCATTTAATTTAGCGAAACACAAAACAGACTATGCTTGCTTCGGTGCCATTGAAGAACGTCAAGAATAAAGAAGTCGAGGAGGAAATACCACACACAAAGCGCACGGGTCCTCCAAACTAGCAAGGAGAAATGAAATTATCTTCATTAGGGTAAATAACAAAAGATAAACGGAATATAAGACACACATATAAAGCCTGTATTCTGCATTGCGAAACACACAAGTTACGTTATCGTGTGTTTACAGGATCACCGTATCGTCAAAAAGTATATTTTGTCAAATATGAAAATATCGTCAAATAGAATGGTTCGCTCTAAATAGTGTCCAAGTATCACCTTAACTATACGATATTAATTACTTTTGATACAAAAAAAAACACATTGTCTGTACTAACTACATTGTTGTACAAAATATATTAACGTTTCAAAATTTGTTATTCCGGCTAGGTAACAGTATAAACCCGTACAACGCTTTACAACGTGTGGACGTTAACGATGTAAGCTTTTACTAACACCAAGACTCACGCCTTGGATGTATATTGGTGGATAAATCAGTCGACGAGAAATGTGTTTTTGGGCAGAGGCAAATAATGTAACAAAATGACACATAATACCGACTGATGTGTATTTTATATTCACGGCCAATGATATGACTTCCCAATGACGCAAACATGTGGCTAAATTTGTTTGTGTAAACAGACAGCAAATCCATATCAACTACAAATAGCTCTGGTCGGAAAATAAAAACAAACGAGAAGTAGGCCGACCATTATATTGGTAATTTTAGCAGTATAAGGTAGAATAGCAATTTTAAACAGAAGATGTTGATGCAGGATTTTAGGACTCCGGGATGGGAAATGTCGATTTTTATTGCCATATATCACTTGGAATATACTTGAAAGAAGTTAATGTAAACGTGTTCAGTGTATCTACATTCATACCATTTGGTACATAATTATATACATAGAACTGAATTATCGTTCGCCGGCACCGAAAGCATGTATTTTTATGCTGCTATAATTCAGAATAATAGAAAAACACAATGGTTTCACGTGAATCCTCGCAAGGGTAGTGCATGTAATACAGCCCAGTACTGAAAGTACCCTGCAGTATTCATTCTGTTGTTTAAACAGATTTGTGATGTAAATAGACTGTACGGAATGATCTGGACTGACTTGTTATTTTCTCCGATGTTATATAAAATAACTAAGTTATTCCGACTATACACTGTATTCTGTGAGAACACAGTACATACCTCTTAACAAAGTGATGACTGTACTTACAAATGTATAAAACATTAACATTTACCGTTTCTGATTAGATATTCTTGGACAAAAATAGCTTCATCAAGTTACTTACGAGATTCGTCTCTGTTGCAAATACAATTATGTTGAGTACAGTGAAAACTGTCTGAAACATTGAGGGCTTCTAAACACATCGATATTTGATAAACAAGATCTATAACACATGTATTGGATGACTAATACTTTTCAAAAATAAAACTGACAAGTTTGTCCACATTTCTAAAGCTTTGATTTATCTGTTTTTATAAAAATGACGATATGTGTTAGTTCTCAATCAAAGAAACACGGGTCAGATTAGCCGTAGGCTGTATATAACTAAAATATGTGGTATAATACGTCAAACCATAATGTCATTAGTCGCGTATCGAAAGCAGAGCCATATGTGTTAAACATAAAACACGAATGTGATTACTTGTGATACGAATACATGCAAGGACATATATCTTGTTATAATACAATGGTCGTACTATGGTAGAATACATGCAAGGACATATATCTTGTTATAATACAATGGTCATACTATGGTAGAATACATGCAAGGACATATATCTTGTTATAATACAATGGTCGTACTATGGTAGAATACATGCAAGGACATATATCTAGTTATAATACAATGGTCGTACTATGGTAGAATACATGCAAGGACATATATCTTGTTATAATACAATGGTCATACTATGGTAGAATACATGCAAGGACATATATCTAGTTATAATACAATGGTCGTACTATGGTAGAATACATGCAAGGACATATATCTTGTTATAATACAATGGTCATACTATGGTAGAATACATGCAAGGACATATATCTAGTTATAATACAATGGTCGTACTATGGTAGAATACATGCAAGGACATATATCTTGTTATAATACAATGGTCGTACTATGGTAGAATACATGCAAGGACATATATCTTGTTATAATACAATGGGCATACTATGGTAGAATACATGCAAGGACATATAGCTTGCTATAATACAATGGTCATACTATGGTAGAATACATGCAAGGACATATATCTTGCTATAATACAATGGTCGTACTATGGTAGAATACATGCAATGACATATATCTTGTTATTATACAATGGTCATACTATGGTAGAATACATGCAATGACATATATCTTGTTATAATACAATGGTCGTACTATGGTAGAATACATGCAAGGACATATATCTTGTTATAATACAATGGTCGTACTATTTTAGAATACATGCAAGGACATATATCTTGTTATAATACAATGGTCGTACTATGTTAGAATACATGCAATGACATATATCTTATTATAATACAATGGTCGTACTATGGTAGAATACATGCAATGACATATATCTTGTTATAATACAATGGTCATACTATGGTAGAATACATGCAAGGACATATATCTAATTATAATACAATGGTCGTACTATGGTAGAATACATGCAAGGACATATATCTTGTTATAATACAATGGTCATACTATGGTAGAATACATGCAAGGACATATATCTAGTTATAATACAATGGTCGTACTATGGTAGAATACATGCAAGGACATATATATTGTTATAATACAATGGTCGTACTATGGTAGAATACATGCAAGGACATATATCTTGTTATAATACAATGGGCATACTATGGTAGAATACATGCAAGGACATATATCTTGCTATAATACAATGGTCATACTATGGTAGAATACATGCAAGGACATATATCTTGCTATAATACAATGGTCATACTATGGAAGAATACATGCAAGGACATATATCTTGTTATAATACAATGGTCGTACTATGGTAGAATACATGCAAGGACATATATCTTGTTATAATACAATGGTCGTACTATGGTAGAATACATGCAATGACATATATCTTGTTATAATTTATAATACAATGGTCGTACTATGGTAGAATACATGCAATGACATATATCTTGTTATAATACAATGGTCGTACTATGGTAGAATACATGCAAGGACATATATCTTGTTATAATACAATGGTCGTACTATGGTAGAATACATGCAATGACATATATCTTGTTATAATACAATGGTCGTACTATGGTAGAATACATGCAAGGACATATATCTTGTTATAATACAATGGTCATACTATGGTAGAATACATGCAATGACATATATCTTGTTATAATACAATGGTCGTACTATGGTAGAATACATGCAAGGACATATATCTTGTTATAATACAATGGTCGTACTATTTTAGAATACATGCAAGGACATATATCTTGTTATAATACAATGGTCGTACTATGTTAGAATGCATGCAATGACATATATCTTATTATAATACAATGGTCGTACTATGGTAGAATACATGCAATGACATATATCGTGTTATAATACAATGGGCATACTATGGTAGAATACATGCAAGGACATATATCTAGTTATAATACAATGGTCATACTATGGTAGAATACATGCAAGGACATATATCTAGTTATAATACAATGGTCGTACTATGGTAGAATACATGCAAGGACATATATCTTGTTATAATACAAAGGTCGTACTATGGTAGAATACATGCAAGGACATATATCTTGTTATAATACAATGGTCATACTATAGTAGAATACATGCAAGGACATATATCTTGTTATAATACAATGGTCGTACTATGGTAGAATACATGCAAGGACATATATCTTGCTATAATACAATGGTCGTACTATGGTAGAATACATGCAAGGACATATATCTTGTTATAATACAATGGTCGTACTATGGTAGAATACATGCAAGGACATATATCTTGTTATAATACAATGGTCATACTATAGTAGAATACATGCAAGGACATATATCTTGTTATAATACAATGGTCGTACTATGGTAGAATACATGCAAGGACATATATCTTGCTATAATACAATGGTCGTACTATGGTAGAATACATGCAAGGACATATATCTTGTTATAATACAATGGTCGTACTATGGTAGAATACATGCAAGGACATATATCTTGTTATAATACAATGGTCGTACTATGGTAGAATACATGCAAGGACATATATCTTGCTATAATACAATGGTCGTACTATGGTAGAATACATGCAAGGACATATATCTAGTTATAATACAATGGTCGTACTATGGTAGAATACATGCAAGGACATATATCTTGTTATAATACAATGGTCGTACTATGGTAGAATACATGCAAGGACATATATCTTGTTATAATACAATGGTCGTACTATGGTAGATGCCAGCAATACGGACTCGAAAGTTTGCCGTTTAACTCATAATGATGTAAACAACGTACAACACTAGATATATGTTTATATCTATGCGTAAAAACAATTCAGCATTTCATCCAATATCGTTGACAACGGGGAGCTGAGAAGTATATTTTATGGAATAGAATCAACAAAGACTCGCATATATTTGATACTTCGTTTTTATAACCATCCAATCATACAAAAACATCTTGCGACACGGTTAAGAAGACTTGAAACTACTAGACGAAGTGTAATCTACTTTGGTTCGACAATTGGTGACAAGATAACAACGAATGTTTACAAGCTATACCAAACAAGTATCGGAGATAATTAACACAGTATCAGACTGACTTATCTAACTGAATCCTTGAAGTAATTGTCCAGGGAAATATCTAGAGGCTCTCGTGATGTGTTGCACGAAACGTTTCTTTAAGAACGTTGATATTTTATAATTGTTGTATAGATATGTCCGAACGAATTCTAAGATCTGGTATCTTGTAGTACTGTATCAGTTTTGGAACTTGAAAGAATATCAATTACCTTGAATGTAATGTGGATTAAATGGCATTTCATGACGATTTAATGCTGAAATAGAAATGACACATCCCACAAAGTTCACAGACACACAAAACCCTATGAAACTATAAAAGAAACAAGTGATCAAATGAAAATGGGACACAATACAAAATCATTAATAATTAATGAACATAGAATCCCCACCTCGGATTGGTCGGTGGCATAACACAAACCTAGTTTCAAGGTGCCACCTACCTCACATTTATCCCCGCTGGACGACTTCCTAACACAGGAGTTGCTCAATATAATAATTATTATAATATGACTGAATGAAGTTTCATAAAGTGTTGGGATTTCCTGTTCAAGGAGATCAACAGCACATCTGTAATGTACATGTATGGAATAAGTTACTTTGTCATTAAGTAATATGCAGTCATAAACATAACAATTCATACAGACTGCATGATGTTGTTGAAGTTCTGGCCGTTGTGTGGATAGTTATTGTGATGATTCTTCTAATGCTTGTTATTTTTGTCTCTGATGTTCTGGCTTTTGAACGTTTGTTGTTGTGGTAGTTGATCTGGTTGTTGTTGTTGTTGTTATGGTTAAGGTTGTTGTTGTTATGGCTGTTGTTGTAGTTGTTATTGGTGTTGTTGTTCTGTTTGTTCTTGAAGATGTTGTTATTGTTGTTTTTGTGGTTGTAGTTGTAATTTCTGTTGTTGTAGATGGTCGTTGTTGTTGTAGTTCTGTTTGTTGTAGTTGTTCTGGTTGTTGTTCTAGTAGTTGTTGTTGTTGTTCTGGTTGTTGTTGCAGTTATTCTGGTTGTTGTTGTAATAGGTCTTATTGTTATTGTTGTTGTTCTGGTTTTTGGGGTTGCTAAATACAAAACAGTGGAAATAGAGTCTTTGAAACACAAGATTTTCTCGTTAGGATAAATATAACAGCCATGAGATCAATTATTCTGAACGATATACTTACGTTGGCGATCATAAGGACTGTTTTCCTGATCTCGTTTAGTAAAAAGCCCGATCGAGTATCATCTAATGGTTGGTCATGAATTTTCTAATTTAGAAAATATCCGGTCGGTAGGATCATCATGTGCGTTAATTACACGACACTGATTACTACTTAAACTAACTAGGTTAACAAAATGATACAGAAATTGCACAACAAGTTATTTCTGATTTAGAAAATAGCAAAACATATCTTTAGGAAAATGTAATTAAATATTGTCCTCACGTTTGACCGCATTCTGACCCTCGTTTCCATCCCACAAAATTAATACTATAGGATGTCATTTACCATATCACTAAATCTAGGGATTGAATACACAGCCTTCTGATGGAATATACAAAAAGCAATTCTAATACCAATTCTCTATTAATATTTGATTTTCTTCATCCGGAAAGCGAAAAGTCATGTTTTCCGTGTCCAAATTCATACATCATTCAATGATCGTTTTTTTGTGTGCCTGGACACACAAAGGACGCATTAATCTTGTAATGACATTGACACACGTTGTTGACAAGACGACTTGAGAATAGCTTTATTATAGAACAACAAAATACGTTGGCACTAAAAGACTCGTACAATAGTACACAAAAAATAATATTTATATTCCATATTTCGCCCGAGTACGGTAGCAAAAAGGTGACATGTGAGATTTTATTTGCTGTCTCGTACCCACGACTTACTATCTCGTTCCCACGACTTAACTATCTCGTTCCCACGACTTACTTACTCTTTCCCACGACATACTATCTCGTGGGAACGAGATAAAAGTATTTGCACACATTTCACCTCTATGCCACCGTACCACAGACCTGGCATTATAGTTGATGGACTTTAACGCCGTTTCTGTACATAAGTTAACAAAACATATTTAGATTTAACAAAGCTTTTGAAACGAAGTTTAGTGGGGTGCGAATAACTTCGGACGATCTCACTTTCACTCACAGAGTCATAAAACACACACATCGACATGTCTTCGTGCACTCGATCCACCGGCACAGCGGCAATAAGCCAGCTCACGCCGTACGCACAGATACACGTTCATGTACGCAGCGTTTTCTTAGAAATTCACTTGAAATTATGTAAGTGATGGTTGTCTTTCACAAGTACGTCTTATCTTATGAATTTGTTTATGCACGCGTAATTGTCTACCGCTTGAAACTCTACTTTCACAAATCATAGAATCGACTGGTTTGCTAAGTTGTTAAAGCGCTGGTCTGGATCTGGGTTCGATTTCCGGGCGGGGCAGATTATGTCGTTCCGTGACATTTGTCCACGATCATCTGTCTTCCGACTGTAGTTCATGATGAGAGAGTGTCACCTACTTGCAGAAAACAAAGCTAGTACTGGTTTATAATGACATGAAAACTGGATAACTGTCAAGAAGCTAAAATGGCGGTAAACTCAATAAAAACATAAAGATCAAAACGCAAATCGTAGGTAATATATTTAAGCCAATCTAGAAATGAAGACGGCGGCTAACTGAGGACGGCAAATTATCTGAACATTCCACCCTGTCAGCTATATGTCGGTAGTGTTGTGAGTCGGTAACCTCAATGAGGCATTATGAATGATTAGAATGGATATTGATAAAGCTATTGAAGTTGTTTTCAATGTGTAGCGAAGATTGGTGTCTAGCGGTAAAGACATGATTTCCTTTTCTGTAACATGACCAACTTTGTACGTAGGATCTATTCACAAACAATCATATCACATGACAAGTCCGTAATAAATATCAGAATGCAAATACTAACCTGTCAGCTTTATCAATCCAAACAGATGTTTTGCCAAGATGTATGAAGATCGATTGCTTTATTTGAGGTGAACCATCGGACAGTGATGACATATGTTCTATTGAAGAGAAACAAGCAACTTGCATATACAATGTATACCGATATAAATAGAGTAGGCAACCATATGAGCGCTTCATTTGCATAAAGTATAACTATTTTTACAAATAAACCATTTCATTCGCCATCTGTCGTCAGGCACATTGTTATATTAGTGTAAATACATTTTGTTGAAATCTAGATGTAAATTCTAGTAATGGCCCGAAGTTTGAGCATAGAAGGTCGAGCTTTTTAAAAGAAAAAAATATTTGAACTGGGTGTATTGCTATTTTCATTACGCATTTATCCTGGCATAGATGCAACACATTTCATATTTAATGTATGATAATAGTGCGGGTGCTATTTATGTAATGTTATACTTACTCACTTTTCGAAATGTTAAAATATGAAGTCATTTTACGATGTATAAACGAGTATGTCACTTAAAGGACTCCGTATCAAAAAGGGCGAAGGTATTTTAAATAGACGGACTTTTCATGATATATAATTTATATGCCGTACATTCTCGTAAATGATGCAATTTAATTGTTTAAATGTGTTGATAATGGGCGTTTTCATTTATTCAACACAATACTAAAATAGATTTTAACACTTGAACACAACGTAGCTTCGTCATTTATTCAACACATCATTTTATTCCTTTTTCATTTTGTTCGTAGCAAATATTGTTACGTGGTGTAAAAGCATCCCAATAATGAACTTTTACAGAATAGAAACAACATATATTGGTTGCAAAAAGTTGATTATGCATACTTTGTCAATGAAAATGTATATATTTACTCAATATTACAGTTACTCAAAATGTGAAAAATCATTCACAGGGAAGGTGAATTAGTGATACTGTACTTCCTTGAATTGCTAGTCCGATGACCTAGAATCAATTTTCGGTTTACATTAATTTACACAGTGTGGCTAAGCTATCGTTCGAAGCTTGTCATCGAAAATAATTAAATCATGTAATCATTGCTTAGAAGGAAATACCTAATCAATACGGTTTTAATATAGCTTTATAAAATACATCTAATCGAAAAGCTCTGTTTAATAGAAAAAAAAATCTGATAAAAACAGCATTGTCTGAATGTAACCAACTGCTACTTAAGCTATTGGTATGTTTCTAACCACAAATGCAGCCCGGGTGATTAGTGCAGTTAGTAGTACCGTAATCCAGGAGGTCCATGTTGAACTCCCGGGCAAGACATTTCATGTCGTTAAATAGAGGATATTTGTTGATTTCGATGGAAGATCGAATTTTATTTCACTCGTGGTCAAAAGAAATATATATTTTCACGAGTGGCGTAGCCACGAGTGAAAATATACTTTTCTTTTGACCACGAGTGAAATAAAATTCGATCTTCCATCGAAATCAACAAATATTCTATTTATTATATGCTTTTTTAAAGAATTAAACATTATTTTGACCAATAAACTACTCGAGCGTCTCATTTACTACCCTGTGCGGTGCCTCTGTAGCCGCTTTACAACCATATAGATTTCGAGCACAATCGCTGACAAAATAGTGCGAACTTTACCAATTTATTAAACTATACAGTATTGAAAACATCGATAAAACAACAATTTGATAAGAATATTGAGACAATTTAATTATTGTTTCACATTAAATTATAAATTTAAAAAATATTTGTTCGAAATTATGCAACAAATTATGGCGTAGCAATATTCATTGCACATCGATAAATGATCAAAGCGGACGCCATGTTGGAAATGAAATTGACAACACGTAAAGTTGGAAATAACTTGTTAACAAAGAACTTTGAAATCTGGAGAACGCTTTTAAACAGTATACTAGTAGTAACTGACGAGTTTTGCACATGAATAACCGTCACTGACACTGTCAGAGATGACACGAACTGTCTTGAATGGTCTGGCCACGGACCTATATACATGGATTCGCGACAGGCAGATATCCGTGAAACGGTAGGAACGAATAAAAAACCCATAATCCTTAGCGCGCAATTACCCACAATCCTTAGCGCGCTCGGAAAGTATCGAAGATTGCCGATTTTTATCGATCGGCTAAAGTCGGCAAACTCCGTTCATTTCCGTCCGTTTCAGAAATGTCCGTGTAATTTACAAAATGAGATAAAAAAGTTGGTAATTTTCCGCTTTAATTTTGATATTTTCATCGAAGTTTAATTGTTTTGTTGATGTTGTTTATTAATACATTTCCACGCTAATTTGATAGTTTGATAAGACTGCTGTGAAAACAATTTGGGTTAAATAATCTTTAAAAAGGTGTAAAGATCGACCAAACAATGGATGTAGATCACGCAAGCAACATGCCATCATGACATGTTTTATGTACACAAGTCTGCTATTTTCACCAGCACAAGGCGTAAATATCAATATTAAAGTAGGTCAAATCCAGGTATTTATTGTCTGTGCAGCAATTCTTGTGACATCAATTTTATTTTGAGCAAGAATTAACATTCCAAGATGTTTGAAGTCGCTGGCTAAGTCTTTGAAGTAAATATTTTTGGATGACAGATGCAGCCCCATTGTGCAAATTACGAATTGGGATCAAAGATTGATATGACCTAATCGTTGAAATTATCAATGGGATTAATTATAACTAACAGGAAATGAACACATAATAAAGATCTCCTGGGGTTTTATGACTCTTGTGTTTTTACAGCTGACACATGGGGCATTTAGTGACCAGTAGGACTAATCTTCTGTCTAGGGCGTGGCTTACGAATGGCAAAACAATTAGCATCAACCAATCAGATTAAATTAAAACAAGAATATAAGAAAGATATTTTGGTAGAAATTGACTTGACTGCTTTCAAATTATTGGTGGAAATGACATTAAGCATGAATAATGCAGTCGGTAAGTCGTGGTCTAGTGGTTGAGGAGAATAAGTACTTGTACTAAATGAATCCAGCATGTCCTTAGACATTGCAATAACACAACACACCTCAGTCCATCCAGTTTGAATAGATGCCAATTATATAGATACAATATGCTTGCTCATTCTCATGAAGTCCAGTCATGAGTTGTGTACTGAGAATGTAGAGAAACATTTTGTTTGAATTTCAACCCAACAGTTGCAGCCGTCTAAATTTTCCTCAAAGCTTGCACAAAGAATCTAGATGAAATCTAGCGGTGTAATTAGTATATAAATACTAGACTAATGCAGATGTAGTGCCATGTCTAGATACAGTGTTTTTTTGGGGCCGAAATTCGGACCCATTCCCCTCACTCAAAAGTATGTTTGTTTCCCCTTTTCTCAGTTAAAATTCCCCTCCTACAGCTTTTTTTTTAAATTGGAGATATGTTGCCAGTATTGTTCATATTTTTAGTCAGAAAGATAGAAACATTGACCTGTAATGAAACTAACCAATCTGTTAGCATATTTACATGTTTACATCACTGCAACAAAGAAGTGTAGTGAATATAGACATAGAAATGTATACTTTAAATGCACATTATTTTCCCCTCACAACGCTATTTTCCCCTATTTAAGGGCCCCGCCACCATTCCACTAGAAGTGAAAAGAACAACTGACTTAGTTGAAAAGGAAATACACACACTATAACAGTAATTACAATTTTATTTCAAGAACTCTGCATTTCAACGCAAAATATTCAACAACGATAAAAACCACTAGTTTATGTAATACCACGGACCTACATACGGGTATATAGGTCCGTAGTAATACTACACAATTGTCTTTTACTTAGTCAATCACAGATTGAATTAATTTCAGTCACAAAATGATAAATAGATTAAAAATGTACAAGGAAAAGTTCCGGAGTATTTTCCAAGAAAAAATTCATATCAACTCATTGACGAATGTTTGTAAATTCACAGCATATTTCTTTTTGTAACCAAGTTGTCTTTTATGAGGCATCTTGTAAATATCCAGGAAACCTGAAACGATAAAGAAAATTTAACATTATATTAATATAGCAGATCCAAAACAATTTTATATTATAATGATATGACAATAAAGTGTATTTACATTTTTATTATGTAATTGATATGACTTTGTGTAAAAAGCTTTTCAAGCCCCACATTGGGTGCACTTTCCCCCCTTGAATTACTTAAATGGTGGCAGTGTTTGACGATTGAGCTTCAAATTTATGCCGGAAGAGGGAGGAGTGTAGTGCTGTAGGGTTAGACGGCCATCCGGTAAGTTTAGTCGGTAGAGAGCCATACTAGTATTTAGCATCAGCTGATGGATTACACGAGATGTTATCATCTTATAACCAACATGTATCCGAAATATATATCCGAACTTCTATACAACAAAATTGATACCGTAAAAGTGCAATTATTGATTTATATAATAATAATTCTAAACAAAAAGATGATAAATAACGGAAAACAAAATAAATCAAGTTAACGACGGGAATAAATTACGTTCTATAACGGACTTTTTAACCAAGTATGCAATTTACGGATCGCCTGTAAATCGAAATTTCAGTCGATTAGACGACGCTCGTTTCGTCGAACAACTAGGTGTTGAACCAAAAAATAAATACAAGCAAACAACAGGATAAACTCAAAATATATAAATACCATTAAGAAATGTTTAGCTGTAGTAATCATCACGATTTCGGCGGGTCAAAAAGTGAAATTCTCTCGATTCAGAAACAAGATGGCGGACATCGCAATTTTTTCTCATCATTTGGTAAACATTTTAGAGGTGTTCCGATTGTTAAATCTCGGCTGGGAAATCTCGCCGTTGCCGTCATTTCAAGCAAGTTCAGCACAAATATCAGCCTGTCGCGAATCCATGTATATAGGTCCGTGGTCTGGCGAGAGGGGTTTCTTCGCGTGGCTACGCTTCATCAGATACATAATACCTCAGGTTTTGTACATTTGAATTGTTGACCATTTGGGAGAGTTCCGTTGATCTAGATTCCGTGATTGACGTTTCCGTGAAAATAGCTGTGCCATGTTAACTAGAGCTATATTGTTAAATGTTGCAGACGAAAAATACAGTAGCTTTAGTTTTCGACGTTACAGGCACTTAAATCAAAATACCCGCATGGCAAGATATCGCTATGTAAATAAATATATATAAAGAACATTCATTTGTTCGAAATTACGTGAAATACAAGCGGAAAACAACGCATCTTACTTCGAAATGTCAACAAATATACCGGATGATGACGTCATGGTTTTCTAGTACATGTACAAAAGAGAGGTCATCTCATTTCAATACAAAGGGAGGCAATTCAATTTAGTTTCTACACTGATTTTCCCTGTTGGGGTTACCAGTGGGGTAAAAAATAGTCCCAAAAATCGGAACAGTGAGAAATATCAAAATGTTATTTTCACTGTTTGAAACAGTGAAAATATCGATTTTTATTCCACTGATAAATCTCTATAAACCACTGGAAAGCATATAATAATATGTTATAATTGGCTTAATCCTCCGACTCTGAGTCACGTTTTGTATTTGGCAGCTGTTTGCAAACTTTTTGTTTAAACTATTACCACACCCAGTCTTTTTCAATTGTTTTACAGTTTCTAACAAATATATTTTTCAACTTTCATTTAATACCAAAATCATTAAAATCGGACGTCTACCTTTCTTTAATAGCAATTCTAATATTAGGAACAAGATGCAAAAGTAAGTAACAAAATGATGACGTCGCGTCAGAATGTACATAAATTCTTAAAAACAATATGCTGCTCTTCAGATGGAAAAGGCAAATTATGCAATACTTATGAATATTTACACGTTCGTTTAATTCTATAAATCACAATTAAGCCGGACAAAGCGCTTAGTGTGTGACCTCGAGACTTTGATTGGGAAATACTCGACGTCATAACCAATGTCACTTATACAGGCTTTGTCATGGCAGCGCACAGTCACATTAGAATTTAACTTTGTCCGATGCTTCAATCGAACCTTGAAGGAGCTTCAATATTACTGCCCCCGTTTATAAATATGATAAACTGTTTCTGCATTGTTTTCTTTTCCGCTCGTACAACTACCTCAAGTGCATTCAATATCAATAAGACTAAACAGTTTTGCCTAACGTACTGTGTCGAATGTTTATACGTGATGCAAAAAGTTAAGACCATAAATAATTAGTCTACACGTCTACTATCATCCTCATTTAATATTGCTTGCGTGAGATTGAAATGTTCCTTGTGTTGCAAATGAAAACCCCAGTCGCACAAGCGCTTGCGAAAACTTACGATCCCCTGCGACTATTAGTCATCGACAGCCTGTAAAATGGCTTGCGACTGGTCATTGATAATCTTTTACAATCGCATCTAAAGGAAAAAATGTAATTTGTGCAAAATGTTACGTCAACTGGAATTGTATTTAGTAACAGACAAGAAGTACAGAAGTTTGTTTTAATGCACAAGTTGGTAGCAAAGCGCGGGAATTTATAATTCATTTTTTTTTAACAAAATCAAGATGCAATGTCGGTAACGGTACGTAAAATACGCTAAACTGGCACGCATGCCGTTACTGTACACATGGCTTAGAAAGACTGACACGATGGAAATATCAACTGATATCAACACTTTCTAGACGAGTACATTGTTTCTAGTTTGCACTTAAGCGGTCAGACAATATAGAGGGAAAACTATGCTATATGTTCTAATGCCTGGCCTTATTGACTTGGTCATTTGGGTATATTCAATATTCAAAACATTAGGGAGTGTCTGTCTGTCAAAGTAGATACATTTTTGTAATTAATTCATTAGTGGTAAAAAACAACATTAAAATTCTTTAAAGCGCTTAGTGTGTGACCTCGAGACTTTGATTGGGAAATACTCGACGTCATAACCAATGTCACTTATACAGGCTTTGTCATGGCAGCGCACAGTCACATTAGAATTTAACTTTGTCCGATGCTTCAATCGAACCTTGAAGGAGCTTCAATATTACTGCCCCCGTTTATAAATATGATAAACTGTTTCTGCATTGTTTTCTTTTCCGCTCGTACAACTACCTCAAGTGCATTCAATATCAATAAGACTAAACAGTTTTGCCTAACGTACTGTGTCGAATGTTTATACGTGATGCAAAAAGTTAAGACCATAAATAATTAGTCTACACGTCTACTATCATCCTCATTTAATATTGCTTGCGTGAGATTGAAATGTTCCTTGTGTTGCAAATGAAAACCCCAGTCGCACAAGCGCTTGCGAAAACTTACGATCCCCTGCGACTATTAGTCATCGACAGCCTGTAAAATGGCTTGCGACTGGTCATTGATAATCTTTTACAATCGCATCTAAAGGAAAAAATGTAATTTGTGCAAAATGTTACGTCAACTGGAATTGTATTTAGTAACAGACAAGAAGTACAGAAGTTTGTTTTAATGCACAAGTTGGTAGCAAAGCGCGGGAATTTATAATTCATTTTTTTTTAACAAAATCAAGATGCAATGTCGGTAACGGTACGTAAAATACGCTAAACTGGCACGCATGCCGTTACTGTACACATGGCTTAGAAAGACTGACACGATGGAAATATCAACTGATATCAACACTTTCTAGACGAGTACATTGTTTCTAGTTTGCACTTAAGCGGTCAGACAATATAGAGGGAAAACTATGCTATATGTTCTAATGCCTGGCCTTATTGACTTGGTCATTTGGGTATATTCAATATTCAAAACATTAGGGAGTGTCTGTCTGTCAAAGTAGATACATTTTTGTAATTAATTCATTAGTGGTAAAAAACAACATTAAAATTCTTTATTGAATAAGCCTGTTAGTAGAAGGGTAACAATTTATTAATGAATCATCAGCATATGTTTCTTCATTAGGCATACGGAGGTAATGGTTAAATAGGAAGCCTTAGCACCGATATTGCCCAGATAAGCTACCGAGGATGTGTCTAGTGGGTTCTTGGTGGCACATACAGGTTTGTTTTTATGTTCCTATCTCGACAAGCGTCATTTACATAATGGTCAAACGAGCTAATACAATCGGTTCGGTATCCTTACCTTATTAGCTTAGCACTAATAATCAAGATAAATTTACTATTATACCAATGAAGCACATTGTATGACATTTACCTTATCTAACAGAAGCTTCATTGGTTTGGTCAAATGTCATCTTATTCACTTTGCTTAAATACAATTTTTACGACAATAAACTTATTACAGAGAAGCTTCCTTGGCTTGGTCAAAAGTAATCTTTAATAGTAAAGATTTCGCATTATTTTTGACAATATTGCAGCGTTGTGTGTGATGTGGACATACAGTACTATCCGTTTGATGAACAAATCTGTCATATCGTATTCTATTCTATGGGTGAAGATTTACATTCTGTGGAAATTACGCACGAGCAGGATGTAGACTTAAGTGAACTTACGGAAAACTCGGCCTGGGAAATCCTTTAAATCTCTAGAACCCACAAAACGATTTCTAACAACAAATATGTCGACATCAAGATTCATCTTCGACGACGACCAAATTTTGTTGTGTTTACATTCGTTACACCGCTTCTGATGATGGCCTTTTTGAATGCCGGAGTATTTTTGGTGCCCATTGATTCCGGAGAGAAAGGAACGTTTGCAATTACGATTGTATTCTCTTACAGTATCTGTGTAACCATTGTGAGTAACATGTTTCCTAGTACTTCAGCAAAGGTATCATTTCTTGTTGCATTTGTTGTCGTTCTGCTGTCCCTTAGTGTGATATCCACATTGTATTCTATAATACAAGCTAAACTAGTCGCTGATTCTGTCTCTACAAAGTCTGATGATAAAGTACAAAAAAGAGAGTTCTTTCGTAAACTTGACATTTTTATATTTGCATTATTCACCTTCTTTAGCGTCTGCTTTAGGGTTTTTCTGTCTCCTTCTAAAAAGGTTGACTTAAGTTTCTTCAATTGGCAATTCTCTATCCAGATGAATGTTGTTAACCAATAACTTGTGATGATGGTATTTGTATTTGTCTGTTTATGGGGAACTTTTGATTCCATTTACGAAAATACTTTAGTAGTATCATGTTCCTGTAGTTTTTACGTCAGTTCGGAAAGCAAGGCATGTACATGCACAATTGAAAGATCCGTTTTTTAAATAGAAACAGTATTGCTTCTGACGGGAAGACTTTATTTTATTTTTATAAAAATTACAATGTTTTTACTTTAGGTAGTTTGATTGTGTGTATTATAATAGATTAGAAGCATGCAAAGTGGATTTTTATTTTTAGTATACTTTAAGTCAGCTATACACATCTCACTGTGGTTGCATTTCCCGACCCGTTAAAGACGATTGCAAACATACGAAATATATAAATCCAGCACACAATTTCGATATCTATGTATACAGATACTACTTGTAAACAAAAGCTATATAATTTAGTAAAAAATCTAAAATTCAGTAAAACATTCTTAAAGACCACCTCAATAATACGACCAACTAAAAATTAAGAAACAAAACATTTCAAGTCCGTTTTCACTGTTTTGCTCTTTATTGAACCTCGATATTAAGACAACCTTAGTAAGAATGCCTATTTTCAATGGTTCTAAGTGAGGACATATTATTGAGTCTTACTGTTACTCCATAAAATACAGAAATTTTAAACTTCGTTAGACAAAATCCTGCTTTTTGTTTATAAGTGTTGACCTACCCGATGATAAAACGAAACAAAATTTCGTTCGACCGTTCCTTTACTTTTATGGCAAAATAATTGTCCAGAAAAAGAGTGACGTGTTTCACAACAATTAGCAAATTTCATTATAACATGTAATTCTGACTGACAAACCTTAATGCCAGACAACAATCCTAATTGACAAGTATATTTAAATTATAGAAATTCGAGGAAACTATGAAATCAGATAATGTGGTAATTAGAATATTATTTTCTCAAGTATGTACCAATTGGTAAGGAAAAAAACCCGATTCCTAGGAAACACCACACACTGTCATTTCGACATTCACAAACAAGTCGTCCTAGACGGCCAATCAGCATGAACAAATAGAATATTACAAAAAAACAACAAACACATGACAAAATAACACACACACCACAAAAACATACACACATCAGAAATCAACGCAGACATCTCAAAACATAGTACACATCACAAAACAATATACATGTACATGATACAAAACAACACTCACGTCACAAAACAACGCACACATGACGAATTAATGCACACTTCACAAAATGATGGACAAATCTCAAATTAACGCACACATCACAATATAAAGCACAAATATCAGAACAATGCACTTATCACAAAATATGCACACATCCCAAAACAATGCATAAATCGCAAATCAACGCACACGTCACAAAACAACACACACATCACAAAACAACACACACACAAACACACATCAAAACAAAGCACACATAAAAACAATACACACATCTCAAAACAGCATATATGTCAAAAACAACAATGACACCACAAAACAGCACAAAATATTACATGCATCACAAAAGAACAATCAGAACAGACATACACAAAGCTAGACTTGTCATCTGTCAATTAAGTACGATGGTACTATTTAATTCGTTGTACAATTTAACTTTAAACAACCACGCATAGTAAGATATTTCATGGCGCTACACCGACAATCTCAAGTCGGTGTCGAAAGTGGTGTTTATTCCTTGATAAAAAATCTCTTATTCATAACTTAGTAACTATTTATCACGACAAGTTACCTTGATATAACAGTTAACGTAACATTTTAAGAAACATTTGTGGTTCCATTTTCATTAACAACATGAAATGTAGAGTTGATTACACATTGTCATGTACCTTTGGATATATAATGTATAAAACAAACGGCGCAATGAGTTTTATAATATAAAACGTTATATTTACTTTGTAGTACATAACGATACATTTACTTTAGAGTACGTATAATACTGTCGGGATAAGGTGAAATATCAAAACAAACAATAAACTGTTACAATAACACTCTTACGGGTAAAGCAGGTTATATAGTTATTGATGCGTAGAGACGGGTTTAGGTATTAACAATTTCAAGATCGACAACTGTCTGTAGGATTCGTAGCGCAGTGGATCAAGGGAAGTAGTGTCATCCAGGAGGTCCCGAGATCGATCCTTGGTAAGATCTTTTTTTTTACGAAAATGTTTTCACGTTAATACGTTGACAAGAATTTCGATTTACACCATTTCTACGTGCATGTGTACGTGAATGTAGTATAAAAATCAAAGTAATGATTTTCAACGAGCAGTGTTAAATTGCACTCCGACGATATAAGTTGATCGTTATAAGAATATACTTTAACATTTTAGGCTATGGACAATTTGAATTCAAACGCAAAGTCGATCGTCAGAAATGTTTTAAAGGTTATTGTCGTTGAATTACATGTATAAACTAGTTTTGTTATCTATGGCTTTTAATTAGCATTGTATAGCCATTTGTTATAAAATCTGTGTTGTATATTTTCAGGTTTGCAGGGAAGAAAAACGTGCAGGAGATCTCGTGGTCCCATTGCAGAACGCCGTTGACAGAGCCGCCCATTACACTGGATGCAGCGTGACAACGTGTTGGCGATCTGAGGCTGCTACATCACAGGCTCCAAGAAAGAAACGATCAGACAGTTACGTTGTGTACAGCTTTGACAGGGATCTAATCCGACGCACAGTCCATGAGCTTATTGAGAAAGGCAGAGGCGTGCCGACCGCAAAGAAGATAATGGAAGCTGTGCGTGAGAAGATAGACTTCCCAAGGCAGATCACTTTTCTTAAGAGACTTTTGAAGGAGATTGGGTTCGAGTGGAAGAGATGTGGATCCACCAGAACTCTTTTGATGGAGCGATCAGACGTGGTGGTGGGTCGGGTGAACTTTCTCCGCCAAATCAGGAAGTATCGCGAGGAAGGCCGGCCAATCGTCTATACTGACGAAACCTATGTTCACACTACCCACAGTATGAAGAAGTGCTGGCAGTCTGCGGACGTGTCTTTGAAGATCCCCTTCTCCAAGGGTCCAAGACTTATTGTTGTACATGCTGGGTCAGAAGAGGGCTTCATAAAAGACGCATGTCTCATTTTCAAGGTTGGCTCCTCCTCCGGAGATTACCATGATGAAATGAACAGCACCAACTTCAACAAATGGCTGAACGAGAGGCTCATCCCCAACCTACCGGCACACTCTGTACTGGTTGTGGACAACGCGGCATACCACAATGTGCAGCATGACAAGTGCCCGACAGCCACGACGAGGAAGGCCGACATTCAGTCATGGCTGGAGAGACATGGAATATCATTCTCACCAACAATGCTGAAGGCAGAGCTTTTGGATCTATGCAAGAGAAACAAGCCCCTTCCCTCTTACATTCTAGATGAAACGCTGAAGCAGCATGGACATGTATGCCTTCGTCTTCCGCAGTATCACGCCGAGCTCAATGCCATTGAACTGATATGGGCAAACGTCAAGGGGAAGATAGCTGCAGCCAATGTCACATATAAGTACAAGGACGTACTGAAGGTAACGCAGGATGCCATCGACTCCGTTACAGCCGACAACTGGATGGCATGTTGTCGCCACGTCCGGGACGTAGAGGAGAAATTCCGCAGGTCAGACGTAGCATGTGAAGAGGTCATGGAGAATTTTATTATTGAGGTCACTGATGAGGAGGGCACTGACACAGCCACTGAAGCCAACTCAGAGACCGACACTGCCAGTGATGCTGCCGACTACTCCGACACTGACACCGCTTTTGAAATGTAATTGTAATATGTATTGAATTTGAAATGAATAATAAAATATTATATTTAAAGAAAGAAAAAATTAAAATAATAAAAAAATTTTTAGATACATAAATATACATTCCATGGTTCGAAAGATATAAATTTAATGAAAAAATCTTACGGCAGGATGATTCGAACCTGGAACTGAGATATCGATAAACATGAAGACACTTTACTACTCTCAAGACCACTGCGCTATACCGACGGGTTTATATAAAATTCGAAATTAAACTATATAATCCTACTTTCAAGCGAAGATTCTGTGACGTATGTGAAAAAGATAATGTTTTACCGTTATCAATCCTGATTTACCTGTTTACATTTAATGGAACAGAATCCATTATCCCGCTGGATTTATAACGGTACGTTTAATTTATAGTACAAAACGTGTATTTACCTTATTGTGCATAACGGTACATTTACTGTACAGTACAAACATACATTTGCATATATATACAAAACGGTGCAACATTCATTAAAGTACGAAATGATAGAAAAAGTACTGTTACGAAGTAGTTTACAGTATAGAACGATATTATGTTCTGCATAAGATATAACACGATACATTTGCTTTGTTATACAAAACGGTAAAATATATTATCTGGTACAAACAGATATAATGTTCTACACAAAAACGTGTACACTTTTTCATAGTGAACAACGAAACAAAGTACTTTATTACAAAAAAGGTACAAACTCTTTCATGGAAACATTATACAATGTACCTTATTACACAAACAGATACAATTGACTAAATATATCAAAGTCATACGATGCACTTTATAAAACAAGAAGGTACACACTCTTTCGTAGTGAAAACGATACTATGTACTTTATAACTCAAACTGTTACAACCTCTATCAAGATAAAACTATCGATACATTGGACTTAATAAAAATGATACTATGGAATGTATAAAACAAAACGATACCATGCACTTTATCAAACAAAATGATACAATGGACTTAATAAATCAAAACGATACCATGCACTTTATCAAACAAAATGATACAATGGACTTAATAAAACAAAACGATACCATGCACTTTATCAAACAAAATGATACAATGGACTTAATAAATCAAAACGATACCATGCACTTTATCAAACAAGATGATACAATGGACTTAATAAACCAAAACAATACCATGTACTTTATCAAACAAAATGATACAATGGACTTAATAAAACAAAACGATACCATGCACTTTATCAAACAAGATGATACAATGGACTTAATAAAACAAAACGATACCATGCACTTTATCAAACAAAATGATACAATGGACTTAATAAAACAAAACGATACCATGCACGTAATCAAACACAATGCTACAGTGGACTTAATAAAACAAAACGATACAATAAACGTTATAGTATTAAACGGTACAATGTCCTTTACAGTACATGGGGGATATCCCGGTGGCGAGGGTAAACAAACTCAACTCCACATACAGTACATGGCGACACAACCGAACACGTCTGTCATTAAGCGGATATTGACATTTCAGTCATCTTAATAATACCTGTTGTATATATTTGGACACATCACATTTCATTCCTGATGGTTTTAGAATGAAGGATGATAAATATTTTCACTGAAAAAGGTTTAATACATGCTTAGCTCTAAGACTTTTAATGATATTTTAACAAAATGATATTGATTTAAACAGTGTTAATGTTTTGCTGCAAGCCTACTCGAAGAAATGATATCATTTTCTTCGGATGACATGTCAACAAAAATCAATCAATGCCTGATATAAATAAACATACGTGTATATTCAACCGTAGGTAGACGTTAGTGTTTAGGACACCTAGAGCATAGGCCATGGCTCATTGATTGAAATACCTTTCCAAAGTTTGCTTACAACTTTACACAATTTCTTTATGGTATCTTCGTTACAAAACGTCTTCAAACTGTGTTTCATAGTATATGGTTTACTAAGTCGGATTAAAAGGCGATATAAAATGTGAATACGGATACACATGGTGTACATCGTGGAACACCGACTAGTTAAAGTTGACTTCAGTGTACTCAAAATGGTAAACAATCTTCCAACATTTTCATTGCGTACTTGGATTCAGTCGTCGGATGTTATTTCTCCTCTAAAGAATGTTTTGTTGTGTATTCTATTTCAGTTACCAGTAATACGGTAATGTTGTATGAGCGTTCCACTTTAGTGCACGACCTTTTAGAACTGGAGAAGTATGGTCCAGCTAAGTATTACATACTAGATTGAATAAACGTTTTCGGTTGTAATAAAATGCCTCGCGAAGAACAATTAAACATCTATTTCGAACTAAAACAGAAATAGCCAGTATACTGTACACAGTAAAAAAGGGACATATAGCTAATTGTAGGATTTAATGGATATGTCGTTTCAGAAGAGCTTTTTTCGTAGTGGGATAGAATTTAAAATAAATGAGACGTATAAAAGAGATATATCCACAAAATGCAATAATGATTATGCGTAGCACAAAATTCAAACAATGTAACAAGTATCTTCAATATACGAAGAAAAACTATTAAGCAACTTATTATTTGGGCGTATATGTAGGTTGCACGTATCTACAACGTATAACCATTTCAATCGCATATATAAACCAGGATACATGATTGTATAAGTAAGTACGTAAGTAAGTTAGAACGTAAGTAAATTGGTAATTGTAGTGACATGTGTATGTAGTGGCAATTTTGAGAGGCATACAACAATTGGTTCCCGTTTTCAAAACGCAAACAGACTAAAAGCCGGTAACATGTCAAAAACGTCCACATCGTCATCATTACTACGCGACAAAAGTAGTTCCAAAGTTTACCGAACGAAATAATATCATAACACGTTTCAATAAAATGAAATATTGAAAAGGTGACCTGCTAAAGTAAGCGGTTTGTGAACTAATTAGCTGTTTCTGTGGAGTTCAGATGGGGTTAAAAGCAATGTAATAATACACACGAGTTTGTTTACAGTTTTGGATTTATCGTAGATATGGTCTCGATGTGCACGACTACGAAAATTATCGGTGTCATCTTTCTACGTACATCTCACTCTGTGCTTGGAAAATTAATTGGAAAAAAAACCTACAACAAGATAACTCATAACCTATGGCAAGCTAGTGATATCATAACTTCATGCCTGGGCATACTGATTTTACTCTAAGTTCGTGCTGATATAATTTAATATGTCATTTTATAATTAATATTCACACACGTTACATAAAGGGTCCGATATCTTTGTATTTCATTTATATTAAATCGTGACAAACATTTCACTTGTTTTACTATTTTAGGTTCTACCATTATTACTGACCATTTTCTTTTATTTCGGTTTGAAAATTTAGCATTTCTCGAACAAGTCGGATTGAAGATCTCTTGGAAAAAATGTTTACTATTTTTCAATAATTTTTTATTCTTTTTCGCATTTCTGTCTTATGTTTTAGTTTTATTTCATATTCCATGCAAAACATTTTACCTATTTACACATGTGTGCATTCATTGTGATACAGTGGGCCAGGGATACAAAACAAAACCTGAGCGACTGTTACCCGTAACTGAACGCAGTGTTAGGCTCAAATACTCGCGTGCTACCTCCGAGTTGCGATAGCGAGTGATATGAAACGTTTTTCGCTAACACACCGGTTAATAGCAAAACTCGCGCGTTGTTTCGTAACGGTTTGGACTGATAGCCTGGTATTCGCCATTACATAAGCCGATTTTTGTACCTGAAAAATTAATAACACGTCCATTAGTGTGAATTCGCGAATTCACATCCGAACTACACACTACACACAGCTGTGAATTCGGGAACGGTAATGAATACCTGTTTTAATTTAAAATGTTTTGGAGGGCGCAATTGTGTTGACAATAAAGTCGATAAATCGGCATACTTCTGATTATTTTCTTTACACGACAGAGTTCTCTGTACATTACATAAAACACCGAGATTTGTCGATTGTTTCCTGTAGAACACGGAATGTTCGATATTAGCCGAGTGTGTCTTGTAAGTTAGGGAGCGACCCGTGGTTGGCCAATTGTGTCGTCAGCGATATTTTTGGAAATGGCTGATCAAAGAGAAGCCCGAAACGGCAAGACAACAATCTTAAACTCTGCTTTGAATAGGATTTTTATAATGTTAACAAGAAATATCTTTTACCTATTAAGATTTGCTCTAAGCTTCTCTGGTGTAAAAGACCATTAAGAAAATTGCCTTTTAAAGATGCAGTTTTATCATGAAATAAGTCATCGTTATCAAAGATAAAAGCAATTATTATACAAGCTGAGTTCTTCCAAATGAGGAACCAAGGAAGCCATTTAATCTTCAAGTATATGTCGCAAGGAATAGCGAGAGTGCTGCTTGATTATACATACTACCAGATACAGCTTCTGTCTTACAATGATTAACTGATTACAGAAAGAGATTCGTATATTATGGAAGCCCTGGAGGGACATTTAAATTAGTATTTAAAATTTAAAACTTATTATTTAGTTCTTAATATTTAAATTTTAGGCATGCAGGCATGTAAAAGAAGCAAACTACTACAACCTATCAGACTGGTAATGTAGGATGGTGGCCCCAAAACACTCATCTTCAAATCAAGGCTTTTAATTTAAGATTTACAGTAACTAGATGCCCAAGGGCAACATGTCGAGCCTGCTGGCATGAAGAGAATGCTTATTTTATAGCAGGCACTGAGAACTGCATCAAAAAGGGTATATACATGTAGGTATAACAAAATACATTGACCTTGACCTTTGAGCATGGGTCTTGCGTGCGACACACCGTTTCATGGTGGTGAACAATTGTACCAAGTTATTTTAAATTCCCCTCATGACATCTTCATGGCTTAGCATCATAGAGTCAGTAGTTTCATTTTTGCACTGAATCATTTTTTCAAACATTTATCTTAAAAACAGAAGTTAAATTAATTTATTAATAAAATGTTAAAGTTCAAATTTTAACTATTAAATATTAAAATTTTAAATTTTAAATTTTAAATTTTAAATTTTAAATATTAAAAGTTATATTTTAAGGTAGCTCGCGGGTTTCCCCCAGAAATCGGGTCATTTTTTAAAAAGGCAACGCGGACTTAAGAAATGTTGCATGACAATCCTATGGAAGCCCTGGAGGGACATTTAAAATTAATATTTAAAACTTTTTATTTAAAATATAATTCTTATTATCTAAAATTTAAAATTTTATTCTTAATATTTAAAACTTAAAACTTATCATTCAAAAAGGACGCGGGAAACCTTTCCGTTGACAGATTAGGAATAAAACAAATCATTTGCCATACTGTCTATGTTAAAGAAAGCCTCAGATGAAGCACCACCAAGTATACAACAAAAGTCAAACGTGATATCCATTATTACTATTTCACACATTTCATAAAAAGCTACAGGATACGTCTTCTGGTGGTTTTGATCGCAATAATCCATTACGTTTATGATTGCCATGAATTAAACTACATTTTTGTATCAACCAAAGTCCGTATAAACCTGACAAATCACATTCATCGTTTCAGATTACTTTGTGCAAATGTAAAACAGTAAATGGCAGGTTAGCTTTTTGATCAGTATGTGATTAACAAGTTTCAAGTTTCAAAGTTTATTGGCATAACGGCAAAGATAATTGCCTTCGGCCATTTACAAACTTTATGGTTAAGTTTCATGCGATATATCTGCTGAATTATAAAACCTGTTGGACAATAATTAAGAATTTTTAATACAGTTCAGTAAAAACACATGTTTTTATATAAGCGATTCTACATTGAAACACGAAATTTTCAACTTGGTAGCGTGTTCCGTTTCAAGCTGTGTATTTAGCTTTTGTTAAGGCTTGACCGACACAATGTTGACCGAGACAAGTCAACACAATGCCCGTATGGTTAATAGGAGGTGTATTTTGTCAAATACTAAATTCCACTAAACTCTTTATAATGAAACAATATTTCACCATTGCACATTTGGTTCCCCCATTTCAAGGGAAATAGGAAATATAACAAATATGCACAATAACAGACATAAAGCCCTCCTTATTTGATCTTTTTAATGCGCCTTAGAAACTAAATTATATTTTATGGCGCAATTATAACAAAATGATGTAAATAGTTTTCTGAATCTACAGGGAAGCAATGTCCATTTACTGATGGGTAAATATTGAAGGGTGAGAAACTTCACATGACAACAAATAATTATGCTTAATAAGGGCACATTCAAAAACAATAAATGTTTTGTACCCCGATTGACGCTGATGTAACACAAATGATGCTTTAATATAACGTCTGTTTTGAAAATCGAGTTTCCGTTTCCTAACGAACCACTTATAGTACTTGAATGTCCTGGATATTCTAATTGCCGGAACATATTTATTCACTTAGGACATAAAGGGAACATAACATTTGTTTGATTGGGGTTGTTTGGTTTATGGACCAGACATGATAGGCATTTAGACTTTTTTATTGACTGTATGTGTACGAGTCAGTCGTTTTCAAAATGCTTTAATGTTATGTAACTATATTAATACAATAGCAGAGACTTTACACTTATAGAGAATAATACGTTGGTGACGTGGAATGAGACAGTTTATCAGGCAATGCGGAGGAATTTATAAATACCGGAGCCTGGCCTGATTAACCTTCTCCATTCACGTCACCAACCTATTACTCTATTTATCATGTCACTTCTTGTGTTCAGTAAGGTTAATTCCTTCAATTTCAAATAATACCGAGTTACATCCCCTAAATTGTGACGTAATTAATTTTGTGACGTTTTGAATATCTTGTTACGTATTCAATATAATTGTAGTGAGCACCTTACGCCAAGAGAAATAGTTCCTATGACTCCGACACATTTTCAATAGCAATATGAATTTATCTGGGTTTGGGAGCATCTGATGAGCATTAATTAATAAAAAAATCTAAGAATTTGCAACAATTTAGTAAGAACCAAAAATTAAGATTACAATTTGTTTATACGGTTACTTAAAAATGACGAGGAATGCTATAAGTGCCGCAGAACACGTGAACACCGAAATTATATTCACATTTATTTCATGAAAGATTGCACTTGAAAACAAGGAATTTATCTGTACATTCAGTCTATCAGTGTCATTTACGATTGCAAGGGAATTCCCGGCACAAATGAATGAAAACGGACAAGGATTCTAATATTGAGAAGATTGGTGAAGCACGTACTGCTATTGCTACTGATACGTTATTTTCGAGATTCTCGATTGCACGAGTTCAAACACAGATGGACTTAAATTTCCGACATGATGTTGATCCAATGGTGTGAACATCTGAACGATGTCAATATTCGGTTATTTTGCTAACCGGTTAACCGTTTAATATTCCGAACAAAGTGTAAGTATCCAGGCCCCGATAATAATTTGTGTACACATACCAGGCATGACGTATCAAACTTGGAAAATAGTTTGTTGAAGATCCTGTCAACACTACTTTCACAGTTATACGTCAAAGATAAAACAGTTCTTACAACAATTCTATTAACGGATTGAGAACAGCAGATCTTTTAATCTTTGTAAAAATGTACATTAGTAGATCAAAGATTAAGGTAGCAAATTCACCAATTTAAGAGGCATTGCGGTGGAAAGGCGGAGAGCCAGGCTTTTGGTCCGAAGACCTTGAGTTAGAATTAACAACTATGACCAGATTCGAGGAATTTTAGCACATGTTGACATAACTGACATACAAATTGATAGAAACTATCACAAACGCATTTAATGATAATACGATGTCAGGAGCACGGTAAGTTTAGTTTATTGAAATATATTAAATGGTATGTTTACAAATATCAATCATTACGATTAACATGGTCAACATGTCACTGCAAATTTACAGAACTTGATTTCATTTATTTAATGGTAAACAATGACGAGACTGTGTGAATTAATTACCAAGACAGAACTCGCACACAAATGGATAGTTAGAAACCTGCTCTGAGGAAGGTTCATGCAATATTGCGTCTCATGGGCAAGAAATATGCCAGCTTCATTAACAGTTAGCTCATTATATAAATTATTCAGCTTACCCCTCATTTGTCTCACAACCAGTACATTGGCCAACTTCATCCGTATCATGTACTTCGGATCCTCGCAGTCAGATTCAGATGAATAAATATTTTGTTTCTTTGATTTTTTCTTCAGTTTATCTAAATATTTTGCTCGTTTTAATTATTCTCGCCTTCGTTGTTTTCTTCTTATTCCATCATTTTCTTCTCTTTCTCCTCCTATCTCTGCTTCCTCTTTAATTCTCTGTTTTCTTTCCGCTTTCTTTTAGCATCTTCTACTTTTCAGTATTCTAATAGCCTCGGTTCCCAACAGTGCTTTAGGCAGTTTGTTTCTAATGTTGTTTACAGACGGTTAGGGCTTAATTTCTGGAATTGTGAGCAGAGAAAACAAAGTGGACACAGTATTACTTTTGTCACCAACGATTTTCACAGAAGCAAGTATGTTTAAGACAAAATAGGAAACGATGCGCCACCACTATGCCCTGGTTGATCATCAGTATCGATAATACAATTCAATGGATTTGGAGTCGACATTTCTTCAACACTAGGCGTAAGTGATTCTTCACATGAACCTTGATCAACTACACTACTGGAGGTTGCAACGGAAACACCATTGGCTTATCAACAGGTTTCAGCCTTAAGTAATCAACTTACGGAGATTGACTGTGAGTTGCTGTTTAGAAGAAGAAGTTACCTGATACACATGATGTACACCCTTTACAGCCAAGACGTACCCAGTATTAACACACAGTGGAAATCCACTCACATCTACATTGACAACGCGACGCTTATTCAACTATCTGTTTTCAGTCTGGATCTTTCCGCATCAGGAAACACTTGAGTGTCGCAAAATATCCGTCAGTCATTTATTTAGCAATTGAAGCTCGCTGGTTGCCGAGCGTCATGGCGGTGCGGTGTGAAACACTTGTGTAGCGTTTACAGAAACCAAGAAACCAATCCTTCCAGGAAGGTTATTTTTAAAGGAGTTCGACACCTATTAGGTCAAGAATTTTCTTGACCTCTCTAAGCAGTTCATTTCTCTTTACGCTCGCGATAAGTTTCATGTAATTGACTAGCGGGTTTTCTTCAGTTTTAGACAGTACGGTTGAATGACCGGGAATAACCCCAAGTTGTGTTCTACCGGATAACGTATCAATGAGAATGGTTCTTGGAATGGCATCTAAAAGTGAAGCCTTTCTGGTATCGCCCCGCTTCCCATTCTACAGCAGCTTCCCGCTTAGGAGGAGAAAATAATTTCTGTAATTAGGTTTTGCTCCTATTTGCTTCGAAAGTTTTACTGTAAAGATGAAAAATGATGTAAAAGTTTATCTGATTATGATAATAAACTATAAATAGCGATATTCTTTATGATGCGGATCACGTGATGTGATCACAGAGACACGCGAAGTCATCAATTACATTTAAATTCTATGATATTAACCTTTATAACTGAATTATGCGAAATAATCATGCTAGGCTGTCACAGTTACATCTCTTTCGACATATAAGCCGACATGGCATGCTATTGAATGAGATACTTTCTCGAATGGAAAAACGTATGGTCAATGTCTTTATATGATACCTAATGTCATTGCCCTTCTGTATTCAAAGCTATAAAACTGTAAACTCTCTACGATCTGTCAATGTATCTAATTACGATCACATAAAACCCTACTTCCGTCCAAAACTGGCTACTATCAGTTTAGAAACACGGCAATATCAAACTAAAAGAAAGTATTTTGTAACACGAAATGCAATAGTATCCAACTATAAATAGATAAATTTCAGGCCGCTTTAATGTGTGCGCGCACTACGTTGTAAATTGATTAGTTTTACTTAAGAACAAAGCATGTTGAGACATACAAATACAATCAACATACCTCTTAGCAATCACATGGCCTTAATTTACACCATAATTTACCACAGTATTGAATAATAAATCCCAATAAACAACAAAAACAATAATACGTGTAGTTAAAAAAACAATTACACACAAAATATACAATGACATACAAGTATATACAATATTTAATTAAAATAAATTACGCCATATATTTATGAACTACAGACACACACTGCGAAATTGTGTCATTGGACCTAGGTCATAGGTTTAATCTGTCAACGGAAAGGTTTCCCGCGTCCTTTGTGAATGATAAGTTTTAAGTTTTAAACATTAAGGATTTAATTTTAAATAATAAGTTTTAAATATTAATTTTAAATGTCCCTCCAGGGCTTCCATAGGTCAAGCAATGAAAGCAACATTTAAGATTACATGAATATTTTTTAAGACTTATCAATTAGTCACCAACTGGACTTGTATGATCAATTAATTGACAATGTGCTAAGTAATGGTAGTCAAATTTTGGGATGCATTAATACAAGTGAAATTTAAAGATTAAAAAAGAACTGTTACAAACATCTATAGTTGTGCATCAAAAAGCAAACTCAAAACACTTTTGTATATGGTGAGGTAGGGAAGATGCCTGCAAAAACCAAATTGTGCTTAATGCAATTAGATATTGGGTAAGAAATTTGACAACTGAAGATATTAAAATAGTTTAGACTTGTTTATGATATGATGTTACATTGATCTTGAATAAGATATATTGGGGCAGTAAATTTAAATGTATTATAAACAAACTTGGATTCAGTAATGCATGGTATTTTCAAGCAGTTTGAAATAACACATTATTTTATATATGGTTAAACGGAGATTAATTGATCAATATTTACAGGATTGGAATAGTGATATTGAAGCATCAAGCAGAGCAAATACATACAAATTATATTCAATATTTAGATTACAACTTTATTTAGACATAGTCAAGGAAACTAAATATAGTTCCATTAAAGAGTTCCATCCCATAGATTACATATATAGGCCGTTGGACCAAACCCAACACTATGCCAATATATGATAGAAAATGTCAGTTCTGCAACTGTTTAGAAGATAAGTTTCATTTTCTGTTTGAATGTAAAGTATATAATAGCTATAGAAATAAGTTCATCCGAATTTATTAAAGACGAATCCAAACAAACAAACGTTAAGAGAGTTGCGACCGTTCTGTAATGAAAAGGTCATGAACAAATCCTCAGTTCATTTATTTAAGAGCTTTGAATTGAGAGAAAAATGTCAGTAGAAACAAACTAAATGCAGTATTTAATTCATTGTTTTTAGTTTTTATTGTAGTTTAGTCTAAATTATATTACCTCAGTTATCCGAAGTACTTATAGTTGCTATAAATAAAATGGTCTCCAATATTCCTATATCATGTTAACATATATATACTTTATATGCTTGATGCAATGTGTTGCATGTTTATATGTGTTTTTCCAAGTAGAAATGATCCAACGATATTGATTGTCTATATTTATGTTGATGGGTTGCACATTTGTTAATATGTATTTTCTCAATATTATTGTTTAAATTATATCTACATAACTACTATACATGAACTATCATGCAGAATTGTTTGTATTTTGGACCAGAGGCCTTGTATTGCAAATAAAACACTATTGTTTTGTATTCCCTTACTTAATTAATTCATTGTCAAACTTAACATTAAATATGAAAGATAAAATGTACAAAGGCATTTATAAGAATGTTGTATTGTTTATACATGTAATCATGATTTGTTTAATGCAATACTGTATAGGTGTCTAGTACATCGCATTGCATGATGTAACATAATGTACGTATTGATATAACGTGAGTGTAAATGAGAATCATGGGCATAATGGCTTAATTTCTGTATATAAGTATATAAGTATCTATCTATCTTATCATAAGTATCTACCGATAATTAATCAGCAAATGAGGTCTGCGAAGGTGATTCTCAGCTGTTAGTTGGTAGTTTAGATGTTAGTTCGCGAATTCACAACTATTATTTGGCGACTGAAATATGCGGTAGAGAATTCACAACTGTTAGTTGGCTGTTCAGATGTACGTTCCCCAATTCAACGCTGTTAGTTGGTATTTCAGATGTTAAGTCAAGAATTCACAACAATATGTCAGATATGAACTCAGGTACGGGTAAGCGAATGCACAGTTGTTTAGTTGGCAAATCAGATGTACGTACCAGAATTAACTGCTTTTAAATGGTAGTTGGGATGTGTCTGATCGTATTCACACCTGTTAGTTGTTTGTGCGGATGTTAATTCGAGAATTTACAGCCAGATATCGGACATCACTGGAAGCATTACAGTCGATTTAATACAATTGAGCGTCCTAATTGATCAGTATGTTAAATATATGTAATGAAGGTTTAATTGAGCTAAAATCTGGTACACTTCCACATTCCGGACGACCATTCAATTAATCGATATGCTAAATTTATTGAAGCTTATTTTTTATACTCCATTTAAATCAATTAACTTAACCTGCGATTTCTGATATCTGTAATGAAGGTTTAATTGAGCTAAACTCTGGTACACTTCCACATTCCGACGTTCATTCAATCAATCGATATGCTAAATTTATTGAAGCTTATTTTTATATTCCAGTTTATTAACTTAATCCTAATTAACATTCTTTATAAATGTCACATGACGTGCAAACGACGCCAGAGGCTGGTTGTGACAAAACAATACGTCTCCCGTGTTAAACCATTATAGCAAAATCAATCCAGGGACGATAAAAACAATAACCAATAGTCAAGATGGAACAAGAGACGGAAAAGTGGCTACTACAGTACTCCGAAGACCAAGTATTCAACCATATGATAAAAAAGGCTATGAATACTTCAGTACAGAATGTATTACTGTTCACCATAGCACAGACTCTTGCAAAGAAATAACTGTTAGATAAATATAGGTCAAAGCCGTTTAGGCTTCAGGTTAAAGGCCATAATGTCTGTTAAAGGAGAGTACATTTTTTGTTCCGTTTTCAGGCTAACATCGATAAAGATCTAGCAACAAGTGATACTGCATCGGTCGGAAAATTGGCAAATTATACCTCACATGATCTGTCCTCAAGGGCTACGCCAAGGCTTGTGACGGTACATGTGTAGCCCTACTTCGGCGAAAAGTTCAATTACATTAGACCCGAACGCGCTTCCTTACTTCCTAGGGTAATTTTAAGCCAAGGTTGTTTTCGCAGTGCATGACAAAGTCACAAACGCATCAATGATCTAACATGGAGAAATTATGAAATCATAATTAAGGTTCATGAACCGATTACTGGTAAATCCAATGGTTGGAACTGAGCAGATAGTCGTGGTATAGTTTAAATATGCTTAGATCCGCGTGACGTTATACAATATATTACTATTAGCAAACCCGATAACACTAACTTTTGAATGACATTCTTTTCAAAATTAATCGATGCTAAAATGCTATGTGTTGGGTATTGGTCAGTCAAACCACAACTGACAACAATTACACTATGTGTACCTTTTGGTTTTCTAATGAATTCATGTGTGAATTTTGGAGGGCAATTGTGTTGACACTAACGTCGACCAATCAGCATAAATCTGATTATTTCCGTTACACGACATGTCAAAGCTCCCTGTAAATTACGTAAGGACCCGAGAGTATCCGATTGTTTCATGCAGAACATGTGGGAGGGTGCGAGGTTAGCCGATTGTGCCATGTAAGTTACGGAAGGACTCGTGATTGGCTAGTTGTGTCGTAAGCGATATTTTGGAACATGACTGATCGGAGGCATGACAACAATCGTAAACACTGTTTTGAAGAAAAATTTAAATGAAATAAGAAATGGGCAATGCCCAAAAACCAGGTTTTCAACCTAGTTATTTGTAACCAAAGCTCTAATTGTATAATGAATACATGATGATCATCAATGCTGCAAAGGTGCCCCAGGTGATACATGCATTAACACACTCACAATAAGATATATTATACATGTATATATATGCAACATCTATACACCAAGTTTGATGTCAATACACCACGCATAGCGAAGATATTAAGTGAAAACTGATTTCTAAATTTTAAGTGACCTTGACCTATGACAGAACAAGTCCAAAGCAATCCCAAGCGAGCTCTCTACATTTTATTACTATACACCATGTTTGATGTCAATATAATCAACCAAACTAAAGTTATTCGCCGGAAACCAAATTTTTATTTTAGTAATGGTGACATTGACTTTTGGTGGAACGAGTCCAAAAGCAATCCCAAGCGAGCTCTCCACATGTTCTTACTATACACCAAGTTTGACGTCAATATGATCAACGAAACTAAAGTAATTCGCCGGAAACCAAATTTCTATTTTTAGTAACGGTGACCTTGACCTTTTGCAGAACGGGCCAAAAAGCAATCCCAAGCGAGCTGTCCACATGTTCTTACTATTCACGAAGTTTGGCTACAATATGATCAGCGGAACTAAAGTTATTCGCCGGAAACCCCCGATAGGCCGCCCGATAGGACGCCCGCCCAACGACAAACACCATTCTAATAACCTGATTTTCTTTGAAAACCTGGTTTAAAATGCAGATGAAGTCAACTGTCATGAATATGTATTCTAAAGCATCAGTGGACTTACCCTTTGTCCGTTAAACAGCACAGCTATCAATTTATACAATACAATAAGTTTATTTAGACATTAAACATGTTATAAATTGCTTGTCACATTCATGTATGTGATCGGTGAGAGAAAAATAGTCATCAGAAGCATAGTCAAAATTTAAAAAAATGAAATGTGATGGTACAATTTATAGAAAAAGTCAGACCAATATTTAACATATAGTAATATAAGTATTTTCACAGATAAGTGTGTTTTCTTTTTGGTTATATGGAACATTTTAGATCTAAGAACGATCTTTAAACAATCTTATATATGGTCAATTACCTATCAAAGTTTTCTCTCAGCTTCGCTGACGTTACCAGTCCATTCTAAGAAAATTACTTTAGAAAGATGAAGACTGTTTTCATAAAATAAGCTACAATTTGAATAATTACCAATGATAAAAAGGTCATTACCCTACTTGAGTTGTTCCGAAGAAGCCATTTAAACTTCATGGAATAGTGTGGTGGTCGTGATTATTCAAGATTACAACGACATACAGCTTCTGTCTTTAATGATTTACAGATTACAGAAACAGATTCTTATTAATTGAAAAGAAACAGTTCCCATTTTATTTTGTTTCTCCAGATTTATTAATTTGTAAGGTTGCATGGTTAGTACTTAAGACGAATTGAATCCATTCATTCGCCATACTGTCTGTGTTAAAGAAAGCCTCACTTGAAGCAACACATAGTACACAACAAATGTATTTGCAACCCCAATGATAAGCTGGTCAAAAGCGCTAAACCATCAATACTATTTTAAACATTTCAAAACAAACTTAAGGATACGTCATCTGTTGATTTTGACGTTCTAGCAATGCATTTTGCTCTTGTTCATGATTGACAGAGACAACGTTGACCGAGACAAGTCAATGTGATTATTAGGAGGTTTATTTTGTTGAATTCTAAGTTAAGCAGTTAAAATTCCACTAAACTCGTAGTAATAACGCAATATGTCACCATTGCACATTGGGTCCCACCATCTACAGGGAAATAGGAAACAAAACATATCTGGCACAATAAAAGACACAACGCCCTTCTTAATTTGTTTTTTAATGCGCCATAGATACTAAATATTATTACTATGGCCTCAATTGAACAACGAGATAATCGGTTGAACCGATGAATCTTCCCGAAGCATTATAATTAGAGGATTTGGAAAGGTTTACAAACAGTTACAGCAATTGAGATAGTGAAAATAATCGATTACATTCTTGGCTATGATAATCCTGCAAGTCTGTAACTGAAAAAACCTGAACAGGAATCTTGCTACACTTATTAGCAAAAACCTTCACACTCGATTAATTGAAAGGCCATTGCCAATGAATATTCATAGCAAGCCATAGAAGTTACTCACTGAACGAAAAGAAAAAATCACGAAATCAATTTTGAAAAAAAGAACACTAATAACAAGTATGCAATGTTCAGTACCAGTATTGAATGAACAGCCTTAACGGTTAGTGTATAACTAATGGTTTGTGTCATCATGCATGCAGAGCCGATAAAGCACAAGCAGTAAGAAGTAAGATTAGTGAGGAGATAACACTGATTCGATGAATGGAGTATACGATGAGGGGTTAATGGTGCCATTCTATTTGGGTGGTTAAGATGATTTGACTCAATGCATGCGTGACGTCCGGCACCACGACGAGGATGTGGCTCTTTTCAAGATAAATACAAAATGCTACATGCAATATGATAAAATTAAACATTGCATCTTAGCTTTCTGGATCCACAGGGAAGCGATGTCCATTACTGATGGTATAATATTTAAGGTTGATAAACTTGTACATGCCAAAATGTTTTAGACCTGAAATACGTGTTATTGTACATACTGGGCACATGGGAATAGATAAATAAACTTAAGAAGGGAACGTGTATACAAAACAATAAATGTTTGTACCGGGATTGTCGCTGATATAATACTAATGATACTTAATTGTAACGTCTGTTTCAAAAGAGAGTTTCCAATCCTATTGTAGACAGAACAGATTTATTCACTTGGGACAAAACCATAACATTTGTTGATCGGAGTAGAGTGGTTTTGGTATCAGACATGATAGAGATTTGGACTTCTGTACTTACTCCATCTATAAGAGTTAGTCCTACGAGTATTTAACCAAATTACTGCATTAGCTGATACATGTAGTATAAAGTTAAGGAACTCGCTATTATCAAATTACTCTCTTTTAACATCACGCGCATATGAATCACCACAATGAGCATACGTGTATAGTGAATATATGTAACGATAGCAAGTTTTTCGGCGCAGCCGTACTAACATGGTTTTGCTATTTGTATACCAGTGTTATGTAAACCAATAAAATCTTTCGTTAACTTCCGAGGCAATTTCTCTTCAATCCAACTACGTAACTATGTAACCTTGACGCGGATTGGTTAACCTTTCGATAAAGGGTACGTTACCTGACCGAAATCCATTTTGGATCTGGAATGATTTTATGTTTTATGTTGCACAACAAATCTAAACCTACAAATTGCGCCGACCATCTTTTTCAAGATATTTCTTGTTTATGCTCACACGGAAGATTGGGCATGTCCAAATATATAGCCTCATTTAACAAATGCTTTTATCACCATAATTATTGTTATAGAATTGTAATGCTGAGAGGGAACTATCGTCATAGCTTATATAAATTCTGAAAAGAAAAGGGAATATCAGACAGCCTCTGTAACATGCGTATAGTTATTCATATATACAGTATATTTGTGATGGCTAGTACGATATCAGCGTTAATAAAACCGCACCCGGATTATATCGGATACTTGCACTCACCACTCAAAACAAAAAAAGAGTTTGATAGTGACTCATATTGGAAGTGATAAATGTATGATGATGTTAAATGAATTCTAAATGTTTTAGTCATTTTTCTTTGGGATTTGATGGACTAAAAGAATTGTCAGCCTCATTTGATATATTAGTTTCAAGCAGTGTTCACACTGAAATTTGTAAGAGTACATTTTGTGATTTGAGTATTGAGTGTAAGTATCCGTTATAACCCCGGGCCCCGATAGTAATTTGTGTCGACGTAAGAGGCTTGACGTATCAAAACTAATTGGAAAAGATTTTGTTCAAGATTGACAAGATGCTGGAACAAATGTGCGACTTCAATACATAACCCCGTGTTTACTGGAGGATAAGTAAGCAAAAACAAATCATGCAAACACGCCATCAAGCTTTGTAACTTCATAGCTAGACATCAAAGATAATTATTACAGCATTTGTATAAACGGATTGAGAACTGCCAATCTTTGAATGTACATTAGCAGAAATAAAATTAAAGTAGCAAATTAATCAATCTTATGATGCATTGCGGTGGAGAGGGGGAGAGCCGGACTTCGGTTAGAAAGTCTTGAGTTCGAATCGAGACAAGGCTGAACCTCACATTTCACAATCCCTGAATTAGTAGCGAATACTGGGCAGTAATACAGGAGGCAGTCACCAATAGTGACGAGTAGAAAGCTTGAAGTGTTCACAATCTATTTGAAATAAATAAGTTTCAACTGAACAACTTCAGATACCATACCATTACGCACAAACAGCGGGAAGTATTTTGAATATTATTTTAACATGACATTTAATGTGGTGTACCTATCGCGTTCCAATAATTAATTGGCAGTTATTTGACGTTTTGAAGATAATTGGGCTCAGGTTCTTCCGTGCAATACGAATAATTAAGTCCATCACGCAATGAAAATAACACCTGTGAAATTACACTCTGATTACATGATAAAAAAGTTGCGTGTATCATTTCCTTCTTAATGATGTTACAGATACGTATATAGGTTTTCAGTGTTAAGCTTAGTACATGCAGACTTTTCAATACGCTTACGGACTTTGAAAAACGCAACAATGTGATATGTTGGTTTTTCGGCGCAGCCGTAAAAAACATGTCTTTTCTATTTGCATATCAGTGTTGTGTAAACCAATCAAATCTTACGTTAACCACCAAGGTAATTTCTTTTCAACCGAACAACGTTTGTAACCTTGACGCGGATTGGTTTACATTTCGATAAAGGGTACGTTACTTACCGAAAAGGTGGCCCTGTGGCTCAGTGGTTAACGCTGCTGACTACGAATCCGAAGGTCGTGGGTTCGATCTCTCGTCTAGCCGGGTAAAACAGAAATGCTTTTCAGTGTTTCCCACCTAACATAGTACTGGCATGTAACCAGGAAAGTACTGGGTAGATTCCAGGAAAGTACTGGTAAGATGCCAGGAAATTGGTAATTGTACGATCGGTCTCATTGGCACTGTGCAGTGACCGTCTTTGGCTTCAAAATTGTCTGTTTGACCTATACTGCTCTACTGGCAGGTAAATTTCCCTCTTCGGTTTCAAAAAGTCTGTTTATGGTGTGCGGGGGACATACCGGGTCGACCAAAATACCATTAAGTGCATTGTATAAAATGTGCGCGGCGACGGTGACCTCATAAACACAGTAATTTGCATTTTACTTACCGAAACCAACTGAATTTCTGTGAAAAATACCGAAATCCATTTTGGATCTGGAGTGACCAGCAATCGTTACATCTCGGCATTTTTATATTGCACAACAAATCTGAACCTTCAAATTGCGCCGACCATATTTTTTCAAGATATTTCTTGTGTTCTGTAGCAAGGTTTTTACCATTTATCCGATTTTAAACAGTATTAAGTTGATGTTTAAAATATATTACAATAGAATACAAGTAATGATTTTTTGGTAAAAATAACCTACCCCGCTGTATCGTGTTTTTCAAAGTCCGTAAGCATACAATATGTTAGACACTTATAGTTGTTAAAACAAATCAGGAGGATAAGATTTGGATGTACAAAGCGCCTAACTCCGAAGGTCCCGAGGGTCGTAGGTTCGAATCCCGTCTTATGTAGGTTGAACTGCGAAGTCCACAATGCATGAATTAGGCGTGAGTATTGGTTTGTAACCCATGAAGCAGTCATCGAGGTTGATTCATATAAATTGAAATGAATTTTTCCACAATCGATGTAATATAGACTAACTTAAAATTAAAGCAAACCCATCTACGAATTCCTTTATTATGGAAATCATGCAACAAATAAACCTAGTCTCATCATTAATAGTATTGCTAGTAACTCTAGTTTACATACTTAAATTTTGTCAATCTCAGACTATTCCGACAGGTATTTTAGATATCTGAGCCAGGAGCTAATTTTGATACCATTGGATAGTCCAGATATGCCGTCCTAAAAATGAACGACGAAGTCAAACAAGTACAAAACAACACCGCCCGAAAAGCACAAGGGGACATGTCTACATAAAATGTATATAGGGTATGTTACTTTGTAAATCATGTCAGTTCTGCTATATAAATTCAGTTAGGAATGAGATATTGCAACATTTCCTGGTGCGTTGACAGCTTCGTTGGAGACCGTTGTACAATTAGCGTTGTTCTGTGGTCGAGGGCACCCAATAATCTTCAGTTAGTAGTGAGGTTTTGCGAACGCTTCTGGAATATAAGTACTGCTAGCTTACATGGCGACCAAAACCCAGATCCGTTTGTATTACTTCGATCAAGGTCCAAGTCGCTGCCATCAACAAGACGTAACCGAAGGGCAGCACACTCGACTACTTGAATGGAAATGTCATGAAAATATGCACATCTTTATATAACAGGGAATATTTCGATGAAGTTTTATTGAAATCTGATTTGTAGATCTAATAGCGCAGACAAAATGTATGCAAACTCAACAATGGCCCGTAACTCCGTGACAAAAATCATTAGTTTGGAACATCATGGTGATAAGCACATCTCTTGATTGTAGCAAAGACTCTCATGAATTACAATCAGTGATTTTAGACAACACCAGTGTGGGAACACCACGTGATCAGGAATAGAACTAAGCAACCAACGTAAACTAAGCTTCATTTCTTAAACTTCGGTAAAGCAATCTAAAAGTTATCTAGACTGCAGGCATGTTCGGCTGCTGCAGTAACAAAATGACGTCACAATCCACGTGATTGCCCTACACTAAACACGGCCGTTATTCGGTTCTTCTGTCAACATAAAAGACAAAAACATACATGAAGTTTCTCTTCCACTCCTCATCCTAAAATCCTTCGGCGGGGGATAGCAATTTATCGAATTATGATAATGTCTGTATTACATTGTATCTGGCTGTCTGC
This sequence comes from Mactromeris polynyma, assembly GCA_032209605.1. Classification (NCBI taxonomy): domain Eukaryota; kingdom Metazoa; phylum Mollusca; class Bivalvia; order Venerida; family Mactridae; genus Mactromeris; species Mactromeris polynyma. The sequence goes on from JASFXZ010000003.1 coordinate 36,288,804, forward strand.
TCTTAGTGTTCCCTTGAGGATTACCAGTTAAATATGACATATTTATATCTACAATTGCATACTCAGACTAAATGAATAATTAATGGGATCAAAAACATGTCTTATAGTATGGATACGAATGTACGACAAAATCCAACGAGATAAAGGTTTGCCTATGCAGGCATAACAACAAATGTCCTTTTACAGTATTGTAGAATCATGTTGTTCTCTCGGGCAATGATACTCGTAGAATCAAGTAATACTATTGTACTCTCGGGCAATGATAGAATCGTGTAATACTATTGTACTGTCTGTAAATGATAGAATCATTACAGTAACTGCTAGTATCAGGTTTCTTTAAAATTCTCTCAAAGAAATATTCGAATAGATGGATTGGTAAGCTCAGTGTGCCAAAGGTCATGGGTGCAAAGCTTGAGCGAGGCATTGTTCTCTATGACGTGATGGAGGAATAAATCCAAAGTAATAATGTGCCAAAAATAATTGTTTAACTGAGTGAAGACACTGTGCGTAGAAATTATTAAACATGTGATAATACTTGTTGCTTCTCATAGGCAAAAGGCCAGTTGGCAAATTGTCCTTATTCAAAATTATTGATCTAATATCCAATGTAAAGCCAGTTATAACAACCAATATTAATCACTCCCAATGACGTCCTCCTGTGTTTCCAATCAGTACAAGGTTTGATTTCAAGAGTTATGAATGTCACCAAAACATTTCAACCGTGGAGGGGTTTCAACCCGTGACCTCGATATTATGATTCTGGCACTATAACACTGGATCATCATTGTCTCCGTAGGCAAGTAACATTTTCATTTGAAAGAATGTTTGGTTTGACTAACTACAATGGCACTGGGAAAACCAGCATCTAGTATATGAGAGGGTACAAAATTACATAAACAAATACAATATAATACATTTTCAGATTGAAATATATCATTTATTCATACATTAACAAACTAAGCCAATATCTATAAATCACAGAGGTGAATGCATCGCAACCATTATGTAATAAGCTTATTCATAACATAAAAAAAACACTAAAAAATATGAAATCACACACAAGAGAAAATGATACACAAAGAACTGGAAAATAAATATGTAATAAATATGTACAATGATGATGAGTACATTGTTCCCACAAATATACTAGTGAGCCATGGTAAAATTGTATTGAGACATCAACACACAGAGACAAAATTATCATAAATTTGTGTACATCATATTGGAATGTAAGAAACATCACTTGGTGCTATGAAACTGAACACAGCTATAGATAAAAATCCAGAATTCGCTAAAAAAAGGATTTTACCAGGGGTACACACAATTTTTTTATATCTATTGAAGTTAAGTCATACGTTAAATCCTGTTTTTGTTTTCTTTGCGATTCCAACACGATGTTAACGGTATATTGTTGTCTGTATCGCAGTATTAGAGGGAAAAACCCATATTTATACCAATCTGGAGTGTACCTATTACAAGAACGAGAAAGCTACTCTGAACTTTACATGCATGTTTGAAGTGAGTTTTTATCCATAATCTTGGACCCACACGAACTGTCACCTCATGGTACTGTTATGTAAAAAAGGTACTGAAACTCCAATGATGGATTTGACTCAAGTTAAAATGACTGACAAGTGCATTTATTTGACAGGTAAACTAACAAATAGGACAAAATGATTTAGGCTTTTCTATAACATTATTCAAATCATTAGAGAACTTGTATCTCCACTTTTGATTTCAAATGTTTTTGTGTGTGAACTGATAGTCAGTTACACAGAATCGCATACATAAGGACCAAACAAATTGTGCAAAATGGTAAATTTCAAATTTATAGATACAATTTCGAGTCAAAGTATATATTTAAACAACATTTAGATGCTTCAAACCACACTCCAAAATATGTATTTTTTTCCAAAATACAGACAAGACGAATTTTGGTGATGAGACCAAAAGCTTAGAGCAAGGTAAAAAAGCGACACTATCAGCAATGCAATGTGTTTCAATGATATCAGACACACCATGTACTAGGCCGTACAATCATACATACAGCTACTATATGTACCACAATTTCTCCAATAAGTTAGCATCCATCATACATTTAATTACAAACAGACACAGCATGATAGTTAATCAACACTTTCATATCATGATGCAAAAGAAAACATTTTTTACAAAATCAAATGCATTGTTCACAATACTAGATAATGCCTAAAAAACTACCCTACAAAAATGTCTATACAGTAATCAAACCATTACATTGTCGCATTTATAAACGAAAAACACCACAAAACCCTAGTGTCTGAATTACTACTTTTACCCTCTAAAACATTCTACAATGTTTTGCCAAGCATTGCTATGCACAACTACATCATGAACACATGAAAATTCAGTCAATTTTTTTCTTCTTTTTGAATATGCAAATATAGTCTCATTACCATAGAAACATAAGTGAGATGGACCAAACAGGTTTAGAATACCAGTCCATTCCAATACTGTACATAGAAAGTCATTTATAAAGACTGAGAAAAAAAATGGATTATAACATTTAACAAATAATTCATCACTCAGGTCAATATGTAAATTTACTAACTGGACAGGTCAGACATAAAAGGTTAGATGGACTGTCTAGGTTTCTGAAACTCTGCTGTGGAAAACATGCAATCACATAAAGTATGCTCTAAGCCATAACACTGGTCGATATGTTATTTTATGGAACTGATCATGTCATACTGAATAGAGGAAAAATGAAGACGCTAGTCTTTCCATATCGAAGTGAACCACAGATGCACAAATTTAATGAACAATTAAGGCACGACAAAAAATAGCACAACCTGAATGAAGGAACGGATTTCAGAGGTAAAAACCTGATGCACAACCAGTATAATGAAAAACAAGAGATTCAAAATATATTTCGAGCATGCAACCACAATTATCAAATATATTATGGCGAAATGTGATTTGTTATATATATTTAACAATAAATTACATAAAGCACACTTTCTTTAAATGGACGGAGATTTAGACCAGCACAAAAATGCAAGATCGTTAAAAATCAGATATTTACGATATGCAATACATACAAATAATGACAATATAAGACATCAAAACTTAGTCATCAACATAATATAATTATGAACATTTACAATTATACTGTAAATTTTGAACTTGGAAGCATTGATATAATAAAGATACAGTGTTATCACATATCACTAACAAAAGGCTAGTATTAGATTATTGATATATTATTCATATATATTATAATCAGATTATTATAAACAATGGTTTGTTTGTGCTACCAAGACGCATGATTGGATGTGTTGATCGGTCAACTTCATTTTGTTAATTGTTATTAGAAGCAAAAATCAAGCTCCTGCACTACAAACAAACTTGAATCAGGCAATTTAGTGGATCAGTCCGGGCACAGAAACAATTGTGTAAGTATGGCATAACTTTCAATCAAAGATACATGTATAATGACAACAATTGAGATATCAGTCTTTCAATTTCACTAAAAAATTTAGTTCAGAAATTTTAGCAAAAGGTAAACCAACCACCTGCAGCCCCTTTCCCCTCAACCATACCTTCGCAATTTTCATTTACATTCCAAACTTGAGCACAAGGTAATGACTTTGGAGACATGTTTCAGAACACAGACTTGCCAATGGACAAAATGTTGAGACTGTTCTCAGACTCAACCAATCAGTGGCATCAATTTTAAGACTGGTCTCTTAACCAAGATACATAACCTCAGCCCCAGTCCCAACTGTAAGCCCTCAATGCTTGTTAAAAATAGATTCACTGATAACAATTGAAGTCATTAACTTACTTTATTAATTAATATGTGTGCAATGGAATCAATTATCAAATAACCCAGTCACACATGAAAATCAAAAACAATAAGGGGTAAAACAAAATAAACATAGAATAAGGTTCGACCTTCAACAAAATACAGCTACAGATGTAAGGGGAGATAATTAATGCAGCATGAAATAAATAAGTTGATATCACAGTGATTACATTAACACAACACTAATTCATAAGTCAAACTTGCAATTTAATTCTCCGCTTGCATCTCTTCACATTTTTATGGTAATTCATGCTGCACTGTTTCTTGGCAAAAACTTCACATGAACTGTGAATATTATGCAAATCCTGTATTGCATTAAGAAAATCTCCATGTTTGAATTAGTGCAAAACTGGAAATGATTAATTACATTATCATTGGCCAAGAAGCAAAAATAAATGTAATGGATTATTTAAAAAATTAAGATTACACAATCAGGGAGAAAAACGTGACTGTTTTTCTTTATAATTAAATAATGCTTAGGAAAACCATTCATTTACGTTTGTTTGCCAACATTAAATAGCACTCACTGAGGAAAGTTTAATTACATGCAATTAAATTAAACAAAAAAAGAAGAGATGTTGCTTTCTCTTTGTTTGATGAAATGAAATAGAGCGTACTTACGAAAATTACATAATCTTTGAAATGCAATCTTTCATTACAAGAAATTCACAAAATCTTGTTCATGAGTAACAAATATCAATGGATTTTTTTCCCAATTGATTTCTGGAAACAACAAATACACACAGTTTTGAACACTTCCAATGTCTTAAACTAATCAACCATTCAGGACGCCTTTTTGTGCACCCAACAAAGCCTGTTTTATACAATGATTGATTTCAACAAATAACCCCGAAACAAGGTTTGCAATTTCTCATATTTGCATTTTTTTCATCTCATTTTCTGGTATTCTGATTTAGTGTCTTCAGAATACATAACAATACATGTTCATTATTCCAACAAATAGCAAAATTTGACAGTAATACGAAACAAGAATAATTCATTGCATAATGTAAACGTTCAGAAGTATTGTGGAACAATACAGTACATGAAACTTCCTGTGTCAGAACAGCCCCCAATGTAAGCACATGAATCAAGATAAGACTTGAGAATATTACAAGTAGTTTTCTTTAGTACAGCAAAACATGGCGAGGAGATCTCGATACTTTTATGTAAATAATTCAAATACACAAGTATAATAACGGACACAAAATCAGCCCATTTAATCCTAATTCGCAGCCAAGTAATTTGAGAAATAGAAACTTAACCATGAATAAGAAAGTATAAACTGTTAAAGTCTTATGTAACAGAAATACTGATGTACAACCAAAGTAAATTTATCCTTAGGCTAAAGGAAATTAACTTTCGATTCTCATCCAAAATCTACAGAGAAGGCAGGGGAGGGAAGTTTTTCTACTCTATTTTGATCAGATGAATAGTATGACTTTCAAGCTGTGAAAATCTATAAATAAAAATAATTAATTGCAATAACTGAAGACTGCATACTGGGCTTATATGGTCTTTTATTCCGGCTCAAAAGTTGATCCTCTCTATTTATTTGTTTGATTGCAATTGAAAATCTAGGGCAGGCAGTTTAAAAAACGGGTGGCCGGGATGGGAAGTTCTTGCCTAGCTATCATTAAAAAAAGATATGTGTGAGACTGAAATGAAGAGTCAAAACTTGACTAGAAATTAACATGTGATCAAGAATTATTGAGACAAATGTTTTTGATTGATTCATCCATACTGAGTTTGAACAGAGAAAAAATTGAGTACACATCTATATGATCTTAAATAAAACTGAAAGTAGAACAAAATAATAAGAACTGACATAATTTCTTAATGTTGGTGATACGAAAAAAGTTTAAATGCACAATGAGAACATATACATCAATCAATACGAAATATTTGCATTAGCAAAGTGAGAGATACAAACAAACATCCTATGTTTATACTAAACACAGAAAGACAGGACCTTCCATACACAGTTGACAAATATAAATATTATATAGCCAAAATTGATAGCCTTAAAATTTGGCATCAGTATTAGACAATGCTAGAGTTGGTAGTTTAAGCGACAGTATATTAGCAAGATAATTCATCTATATTATTCTGAGCATCATTATATTAAAACAATAAATCAGATGAAATTTCAATAATTCCTCTCTGCAGACACTTAATCAATACACAAACCATTTTACATTTTGAGAAATTTTAAAGTAAGTGTTTTCATGTTCAGAGTTACTGATCCATCAACAATTTTGTGCAATTTGTATTTAGAAGTCAAAATTAACATGTCTTTGTGCTTATCAAATGTCATCATTAAACATTGGAACATCTTCCTCAACAATATCTCCATCCTCTTCTTCGTGACCAGCTGATCGGTATCCATTCAATTTACTGGTATCTATGGTGTTGCTAAGCGGAATGTCAAGTGCTTGATGTATAGCTTGAATTGTGCGCATGTTAACATAGTAAGTTATATTAACACCCGACATTCTGCCCTTCATCTCGTCTATAGCATTGTATGCCTGAAAAAAGCAAGAGTGCAGTCTGAGAGACACCAATAACCCCCATAATATATATATTTTACTGTGGAATGGGAGAGAAATCTGCAAGTCATGAACAATCATTTAAGGCAGAGTGAGTGAATGTTAGAGCGGAGATTTGTGAATCTTTTTCACTCTTTTGACTATTATTGGATTTATAATACATGTGTACAACAATGTACTGTTACTTTGATTATAGCATACTATAGCTATGCTCTGTGTTCTGTGTCACTTAATAATCCATCAATAATCTGATGATTTAATTTACATGTACGACAATGTGTTCTGCTATGCTCTGTGTTTTGTCTCACTTAATAATCCATCAATATTCTGGTCTGGAGTTGGTTTGACCAAACATATAGGTTAAACTTATGGTCTCAACAGCATTTCCCAGTATTTCCCGGGAATTACCAGTATTTCCCGTCTTTTTGCCAACCCTGTTTTAGACCCATCTACCTTGTCTTAAAAGATCTCTTTTACCCTCAATGATCTTTACAATTTCGTACAGCCAAATAGAAGAGAATCATTTTCATTTTTAAATGTGAATTTTATTACAGTAACAAATTTTGGTATAAAATAGTGCCAATAACACATATGACTATTCGGCCATGTTTGTCCTTTGTAACACATCATCACAGGCAACATACAAATACAAAGTTGTGACCACGACCTTTGAACTACCCAACCCCACACAATAGAGGCCACTTTCTCACGACAAGCAATCATCGTATGAGGTTAAAGAGATGTAGGCCAAAGCATTGCCCAGTTATAGTTCAGAAAACAAATTTTCTACCAACTCACAGATCGATCAACTGAAGTCTAACCATATACCCCAACATTGGAGATCATAAAAACTTTGGAACAGAATTTTTTTATCAATTTGTAATAATAATGGTCTGAAATTGAAATGTATAAATTATACATACAGCCTTCCAGCGTTCCTTCCTTGCATAATGCTCAATAATGAAACCATACACATCTCCAATTCTAACAGCATTATCAAGCTCCGATTCCTCTAACAATCCTTGACATTGTTTTACAGCTTCTTCAGAATCCTCGTTATATACTCTGAAATACCATTCAAACAATTTTGTCAATTTTAAGTTCAAACCAGGGCAGTATATAACTAGAGCTATCACTGAAAATGACAATCATGCCAGTTGGCTTAGTCAAAGGAAACAAGGGCCCTTAACTAAGTTAACTTAGATATGCTTGAAGCAAACCCTGAAAAAATATCATCCCCATCTACACTACAGTATTTCAGTGTAATTGATTTAAAGTGTAGAATTATGGTGTTCCACAAACATTCTAACTGACAGACATATTATGACTCCTTAGATTACTTTTTATACATCTTACACTCTTTGAACACAGTGAGGCATGACATGAAGAAGTACCATGACAATAGTGTAAGAATAGATACCCTTTTTCATAATTCAATACAGTAATTAAGTTAGATATTAATTCAAAAGCTTCTATAATCTGCTTTTTTTAGAACTGCTTTCATCACCAACAATGTCATTTGACAAATCTCCAACATGTAAACGGTCAAGACGGAATATGTTCAAACGTGTGCAGAAATATAAAACAATCAAATGATTCAAAACATAGTCATTACCTTCTTGCCGTAACAAATTTCTTTATTAACGTAATTTTGTTCTTCATTTGTCCAAGCCGCTCTTCCTGTAGACTCTCATCAGCCATCTTGGCTTTACTTAAACACTTGAAAGCTTCACCAAGAGCACCGAGAGCTTTATCATAATTCTGGTACTCATCAATTTCAACTTGAGCACACGCATCGTAAAATGACGCTAAAGCATCGAGGGCTCGGCCTTTCGTGTAAAACCCAATAATATTCTTCATGACCTCCGGATCTTTTCTCCAATCAAGTGACTGTAGATAGTTAGCAGCCATGATATAAATTTCCTTCTGTCTTGAAACACCAGCAAAGAATATGATCTTCTCCGTGTCACCAGATTTCAACAGAGCTTTCATAGCCTATAAATAGAAATATAGCAATAGTATTAAAAACAGGAATTAATACAAGAAACCTTGCCTGATTTTCCCTGTCTATAGGTACTGTCTATGTGAGTACATACGCAGAGAAAATCATAGCTGTTAAACTTTCGCTTTCTGTTCTTACTATGGACAGGGTAACTAAGCATACAAAAGATTGCTCTAGACGACAAGTACTAGACTGATACCAAATCCGTATAAAAGATTGTAGGAACAATATTTGTTGACATGTTCGATTATCTGTTACTTTTAAGTCCCAAACTTAAAATAATATTAAACAATTTAATAGTATACTAATGACCGATTTATTAAAAACAACAACACGTCTTTAATTTTAATATAGCACTTGAATACAGCAAGTAACGGCTTAATAAAGGCAATTTTAATCCACAAAGGGAGATAATTGCTTCTAGACTTTTATTAGGGTTTCCTGTAATAAACATAGGCACTGCCTACACCTATATTATAATTCATTGTGATGAATGACAAGGAAGGCTTAACTAACACCACATTTTGGGAACACCATAAATAGTCTTGCGAAACCATTTTGCAAACTATATTTTGAGAGTCAATGTATGTAACAATTTCATTTTTTTTGTTACATGGATTTAGTCATATACACAGCAAGAGTCATGCAGTGATTATTCCATATGCTATGGTGAAGAAAGACCATAGACAGACAACTGAGTAAAGCCACCAATCTTCCACAAGTCAGCTGGATCGCTTCCTTATATACAGGTAAACATGGTAGCATGTAACCTTTAGCTAGTGATTTTGCATTCTGGTAGACAGAAAATTACACATATATATAGAAATTACACAGTACAAATGCTTAAATCCAACAGTACATATACTATGACCTGTTCAAGCTACACATTTTAACAGTTTAGAAACCCCTAAAATTTGTTTATTTGCATCATTCCAATGGATTTTGTGTGGGTAGTACTTTTTGACAGGAAAGTCCTTCACAGATGAGCCAAAAACAAGTCATGGCTGTTTTTGGAGGGTCAGTCATATGACAATAACCAACAATTTTTTATGGATAGTGTAATTTTTTCACTAACCTTCATCTTATTTCCAGCCTGTGTGAACTTCTTAGTAGCAAGATGGTATTGTCCCTGATGCATACACACTTCAGCTATAGCCTCGAGAATCTTCACTCGTTCCATCGTATCTCCACCTAATTCCTCCTTGGTCGGTGTCAATTTCTCAGCTAAATCCTCAGTCACCTCAACATGTTGGTCCATGCATATCTTCAAGGCTTCCCAATACTAAATGTTCAAACAACAACATATGATAAATCTATTATGCGGGAAATGTTACGGCAGTTAAAAGGTAGATATTTTGTCAAATATACTCAGTCGTAAATGTAAGAAAATTGGTGGTAAATGTCTTCATACAAATGTACTCTACAACATAGCCCCGCATACGTGTCTCTGTACTCCGACTTTTACACGCGTCGTTCGTAACAGAGCCACGCACAAGCCTATAGTAAAAACCTGGGATTATGCCGCATGATTTTAACGGCACTATTATTGCGTCTTTATTATCGACCGAACAGACTTTTGAGAGTGCGGAAAAACTGTAGCAATCTTTCACGAGTAGAAGCACACACAAATCGAATTTCTAGCGCATCTGAGTGCCTCACAATCACTTCGACAAGAAGACAGGGGTCAAATGTTTATGAATGCAAACATTGTCGCTAAAATATCTGTCAATCAAACGTAACTCCGCCCACGGTGCGCAAGTAAACTATTCACCTTACAAACTGTATGTTGACATTCGCGCTCTCGCCAATTTCGCCCGTCAAAGTAGCAATACAAGATGGATTTGAACGTTGAAACAAATTTTGATCGAATTCGTGATATATATCACTTTCAGTATTGGCTCAAGAAGGAGCAAATAATAGCAATATCGACAATAATCTTAGTAGGGTAATAACTATGTGCGCACCGCCTCCATAGCAACTCTCCCATCTTCTTATTTAACAGGTGATTGATTCACTATTTTTTTTACAAAACAAGTCGTATCCATGGAAATGTTGTGTCGAAAAGACAAATAAATCAACGAAAAGCTACACATTTATGTCGTTCAGTTTTTTATTGCACGCACAGCATATATCTGTTCACGAAAATAAGAGTAAATGCAGTGGAAAGACCGGCGGTGTCCAACTTCTATTTACTTTTGTGAATGGTTTAGCAGGACGTTGTACAGCGACAGTATAGAGACGTAACGTCCGTGGCTGGACTATCTACAACACTACATTGTCAATTTTTTTACATGACTCATATAATCTTTTAACAACTTTCTTCCTATTTTAGTGAAAGGAATTTTAAACGGAAAAGGGGAAAACATTATTTTAGATAAGGAATGGTACCTATAAATGGCCCCAAATATGGCCTAAGAGTGCCCCAAGACCACGCAGAATACATATGGGGAATACACAAAAAGTATGTACAAGATAACAAACCTTTTTGCCAATACCCAATAGATCCACAGCCTTATCATACTGTCCATTCTCCAAGAAAAAGTCGGCACATCTCTGTAGAAGTTCTGGGTCAGCCCTCTCATCTAAATCTCCAGATATCATTTGGAGCGCACCAAATTGTTTTGCTCTAAATGAAAGGTCTAATGCTCTGGAGAAATTTCCAGCCTGAAAGTAAATGAAATTGTTTTCACTCTACCTCAAAGTATGGTTGAAATCCAACCAGCAGTTTAGGAGGAATAGTCTGTTCAAACTATGTGCCAGACAACAGACAGGTTAAAATCATTAACTCCCCTCATATGGGAATACATAATCAGTTTAAAAATAAATTCCAAATAAGAATCACATTTAGAACAAATTGTCAAATGCTGGTACAATTTACCCTACCTTATGATACAACATAACAGCTTTATCCTGTTGACCAGGTATATTCTCATAATATCTGGCTGCCTCTGTCATGTCTTCCGGTCGACCAAGTAATGCCAGGTTCATCATTTGATCTTCATAACTATGCTCCTGAAAAGAAGTCTGAAGCTCAAAACTTTCCATCTTTTCATGTGTTATCTAATATTATCAAATCACTGTACATTTATCAATCTGTACGAGTGAAAGATAGGTACATGTACAATATGTCAGATGCTCATATATCACTAGACATTTTTAACAAGTGCGTAACTATTTAGTGGGCATGCAAGAAGCTATAAAAGCATTATACTAAGCAGAAGACATAGTATAACAGTTACTGAAGATCTGACCAACAACAGTAAGATTTAATAATAGCTACCAAAAGTTTGGGTTACAAGAAGTACCTTCCGATATAGGTTAACATAACGGCAGTGTGCAATGTGTTTTAAGCAAGGAGCTCAAAATTGGAAAACCAAGTAAAATACGCCATATACTACATGCATAAATGATAATTTTGTGCTTGCAAGCATCAATTTTTTACATGTATCTGGCTTTGGGGAAGTTGGACAGATCTAGCAATATGTCTGTTTCCTGTAGTTGGATCTGTAAGTTGGGATTTTTAAAATATTTTTCTATATATTTATACAGGCACAGAGACTGCTATACCTGACTTTACAGAATTTTATCCATAAATACTTGAGTCACAGGGCTCTAGAAGTTATCTTTAAATACAGTTTTCCCAGACTAGTGTACATTTTAGTTTTGTTTTGTCTAGCATGGGAGGCTAGCTGTACTAGCATAGAATAGGGTATACCAATTAACAGTTAAGTAGCAGTGCATAACAGACTTGTCCTGGACTAAGTCCAACTCAACTGTTGGTAGCCCGAATCCGCAAGTAGACATGTCTGGGACGTCAGGCTAGAGGATTTCTTGAGCCGGAGTAGGTGGTTAAATATTGGAAAAGGTTGATAATAATTCAATAATTTAAATAGCACCAAAAAGCTGTTCAATTATATATGACTTATTATAACACAGTGGATATTTCTAACAAACCTTGCACAGCCTGATGGCATTGCCAAATGCTTCAGCCCGTTGGAAGAAATGAATTGCCTCTTTGATATGATCTTGATTCTCAAGCTGTCTAGCTAAATGATAACATCCAGCTTTATCTCCAGTCTCGTTACAAATCTCTGAAGCCTGTAATAAAGAAAAAACAGCAAAATAATAAAAATTATGTCATTTACATATTTTGAACAAGTTACCAATTAGCAATGTCGTTCAGACCCCAGTTTCACAAAAAATTCTGAAATCAACCTTTTTTGCAAGTCAAGTCTTTAATAACGAAAATAATAAAAAAACTCTTGGTTAATATTGGTGATAGTATGATTGTCTAAATCTATCTTACATACCAGCTTTTTTGATTACCAATAGTAATTATCATATAAAATTTGCCCAAAGATTACATGCTCAATTATAAGCAAGTGAAAGGCTTGCTATACCAGGTAGATCAATGCTACACACAGTAAATCATGATTAAAATTCCACTCAGCTTCATAGAAATTAACTGAATCTTTGAAAAGATATACCAAAGACATGGGCCATAACTAACATAAGAACAATTTATTACTTATTAACTATATCATACAAGCCTCCCATCATAATTAGACGGTAATATAACTTAGCTTACCTTGTCCATGTTACCACAGTAACAGTACACTCTCACTAACGATAGGTAATCTCTGGCCATTTCATAAAACTGTAATGCTGTGTCCATCTCACCTAAACTTTCCATGTATTGTGCCCACCATTTATGTAATGACCTGAAATTGCAGTAAATGTACATGCAAAGAATGTCTTACATAATTACAATGCCTTAATTGCCCATGCCAGGCTATAATCATGTAAGTAGTCCGAGATCAAAAACCCAGAACATATGTTTCATATTTGTTCCAATGTCATCTTATTTACAATCTCTGTTAAAGAATGGCATTTTACTTCAAGTTCAAAGCTGATCAATTCATTCACATTTCATTCAGTCACTTGTACTCAACTACCGTGAGACTATCAAGCTTTTTGATTCGTCAAGATGTCTGTTGCTAAGTCCAGAAATCAACTAATGAAACCATCTGAAACATCTCAGAGTGTACTCTAAATTTTCAATTAATAGTTCTGGCACATTAAAAACCCAGAGTTCTGGGAATACTCGGAAGACATCTCAGAAACACATATGAAGGGTACATAAATTTATGACATATGCACAGACTCATGGATGATGCCAAAACTAGAAGCAATATGTCTCTCTATAATTTAGGGGAAACAAAATTACTCGTGAAATCTTTGAGACCCTTAATAATTTTACTAGTCAATACCGTATATACTTACTTGTCTTTATGTTTCAGTATATACTGTTCCAATGCATCTGGTTCATCAAACAACATTCTTGGAACTTCAAACCTATGTGTATCTGACTTCTCAAAACTGAAGTTACAATGAATATAGACATATCAGCTGTCACAAGTGAAATAGAATGGCATAGCAGCAAGGTGTAATATGGGGTTCCAGCACTGGCATTAACGTGGGAAATTCTGGTCTGGTATGCAAGACACTTTCACTGGCTTCCAGTCAGAGAAATATCTGGTACGAGGGTTACTGTTTTCAAGGGAACAAGGCAATAGTCACCCGAGTGCTGGATATTTCCATCCGCACACGAAGCCAGTGAAAGATTATTTTTCTTGCATACCCTTTTTGAATTCGTAAAGAATGAGACTGAATAAAACGACTTAAGTTTTGAGGGATTTTTGCTTATAGTAACATATTACTTTACAAATTCATTGTAGTTATAATTCAACATTACAAATTCATTATAGTTATAATTCAACATTACATGACGTCATTATGTTACGTCATCAGCACGAGACTCATCCTACACGGGGTGTGGGGTGGTTGGGTGAGCAAGATGGTGGAAATGAGGGAAATCTCAGTCTGGTATGCGAGAATTATACTTTCTAAGAAACTGAGCTAAATGTAGTATTGAACATTTTTGTGGATGTCGACAGTCAAGCTACAACAACACCTTTCATTTTTTATGATAAAACAAGCTAAAATTACTTCTGTATGATAGAGATACTGATACAAGAACTTACTTTGGAATGGCTTCTGTTAATTCCCCAGTAGCCTCCAGATGTTTTGCATAATTATAATATGTTGTACGTAAATGTATTCTATCATACATCTCGGCTGTTTCCATTGCCTGAAAACAATGAGAAAGTCAGTTGGTAATGAATTTTCAGTACATACAATCATAAATTGATATTAAAAACATTATTAAGTTAAAAACTTTTCTTGCTGCACAATTCCTATCATCAGGAAGCAGCCTTTAAGAAAATAGTTGAGAAACCTTAAAGGAAGTTGCATCATATAATTATACTGTATACATATACCAATTTATTTAAGTTCAATGTTGATGAAAGTATTATGCTCATGTCAACTGCTCTTGTGTCTGCTTCCTGGAAAAACCAGCATCAGTGTCTTGTAACTTGAAGTAAGTAAGTAAGTAAGTGAGTGAGTAGGTAAGGAGAAGTGGTCGTGAACTTTACAGTGTTTGCACTTAAAACCTTCAGTTTGCTTGGCCGACACCTTATTCAACAATTATATGCTCATAGATTGCTACCAGAAAACTTAAAACAGAATGCACTGGACCAAGTAGAAAAATGAAGTCTAAAAAGAAATCAGTGTTTCTGCAAAGTTAATATATTACGCATACATTGATATTATCAGCAAATCATAGTCTAGGCATTTTGGCATTTTTATTGACCATAATGCGAGTTATTATTGCTAATAAGTAATGTATGGCCCATAATGGAGTCCTTTTCAGTGACCTACACTCTTGCAATTGACACACTTTTCATCATGCATGACATTAGTGGACATTTTACTGGAAATCCTTGAATCATTTAGAAGCTATTGGCAAGACACGAGGTGTTTTGGACAAAATAACAAACCAACATATAGCGTATTTATATTAACTTTAGAACAGTTGTAAACAAACTTTGAGAGGATCAGCCAATGAGCACATGTTTTGCAAACGAGTGACCAATAGACATTGTGTACAAAACAACCGAGCCCCGACTAACAGAAATTATGAAAAACATTTGATAATCCATACCAGTTCATCTATTTAGATCTAGTCCTATGAGAAAACTATGAAAACAAATAACACAAACCTTGCCCCATTGGCCAGCATTCTGAAAGAACTCATTCAGTAAATCATATCTCTTACAATTCTTTAGTAATCGCTCAGCATCTTCCTGAAAACACAACAATATTGGTTCAGACGTTTTGAGAGGACAATCTGACTCAGCTTAAAACTGCATTCAATGACTGGCAATCAAATAATATTTCAAGGATGGCATATTTTTTGTGTTTTTACAATGTTTTCATAGGAAGATTCTATAGATTTTCAAAGTGTAGTGAATTTCTAAAATTAATGCCTTTCCCACATTAGTGAAACATAGAGCAATATCTGTCAAATTCAATGTATGTACTATATATTGCATTTACAATGAAAACAGACCAAAAATAAAAATCAAGAAGAAGAACAATAGGTTCTTACTTTTTTGCCATTCTAACCTTAAATTCCATTACATGGACATTAAATATAAGCATTCTACTATCAACTGAATTCTGATCTAA
Source organism: Mactromeris polynyma (assembly GCA_032209605.1). Lineage (NCBI taxonomy): Eukaryota > Metazoa > Mollusca > Bivalvia > Venerida > Mactridae > Mactromeris > Mactromeris polynyma. The sequence continues at coordinate 36,304,795 of JASFXZ010000003.1, forward strand.
ATGTAATTATGCTACTGAAGTGGAAAACACAGCTAATATGCACATGTACATAAAACTTACAAATAATCCTAGTTGCATTGCAAGAACAGCAACTTTTGCATCTAGTTCTGGCTCCTTCAAGGCTTCACGAAGAGACTTGGCCCCTCTTGCATGACCCATGTTACCTAGACATACACTAGCAACATCCAGCCGACGAGACTTTACACACATCTTGGCCATATTCTCCCATACTGATTCACTGTAGAAAAAAATATTAAAACCATTATGTGGAATAACTGGGAAATGTTAGTAACTCAAAACTAGATGTCCCCTATATCACACATATATCTGATGTGATTGGACAATCAATAATCCACAAGAAAGATGTATCTGAGTCCAGTAGACACATTGTTTTATGACAAATTTAAATGTTTGACCTTATCTCAAATTACATCAATACCAGATTAGGTCCAGAGAGAAAAAAACAGGTGACATGAGGACAACTGACAAACCAATGTGGTTTAACAAATTGGAAAAGCCTCAAGAGCGTTTAACAACTAGCATGATAGGGAAAATTATTTGGGAATATATTATGAAAGGACTTAGGATGTATAGTAACCAAACTTCAAAAGAAAAGTTTGAAGAAGATATTTGAAATTATGTCAAAATTCATAACATTCTACTCTTTATTTTCATCTATACAACAAAAGCACTGTACTTGAACTAAGCTAGAGACATGCTTAATTTATGACTTCATAATGAAATTGTCATACGTTGATATAACTCTTGACTGCCTTTTATACGCAACTGCCTAATTTTCAATGGATTTTGGGACTTCATCACGGGCTCAAAATATTAAGTTCAATGTGGCAATAAAATCAAAAATATGTACATCTTGTTGCAAGTCGAATAACACAAACAACTTTGCCCAAAAAAGTGGTAAAACTCGGGTCAATTTGCTAAATAAAATCAATAATCAACAGTATTTAAAATTACCTCTTTATCAACTTAATGGCCTTAAAAGCTTCATCCATATTCCCTATAGTCAAATAATAACTGAAATTCAACATGGCTTCTCTAGTCTGTTTATCGCTTTTTTCAAGACCGACAAAGTCTCGCATAGTTGAACGTGACACAAGTTTGGGATACATCACAGTTGACGTGTCTGGTCGAACTAAATGGTTGGAATCTGCACCAGCATTGTCTGCTTCCGTTGTTTCATTCTGTACAATAAAAAAATATGGAGATCAAAAATAAAGAGTATGCACCAGCAAAAATAATCTATCAGGCCAGTAAAAAAACCATTCCTGCTTCAAATTTAGTGGGTTTAATTTTTCTAGCATCATTCATTTATACTGTGACGTTAGAATATCGATTAATTACTTAAATAGTATCTTGTTATCACAAAAATACAAGTTGAACATTTAAATATGTAGGATATACACACATAAACATACAGAAAAAAGGAGTTAATCTATTAAAGGGATTTATAAATACAATCGATATATTGTCAATATTTGTCTTTCGATATTTCAATATATCAGTATATCAATATGCAAAAATTAGAATCAATGATAGCCCTAGGTTGGGTGGGGTAATGCGAACAAGTAAAATCTTATGGAATGACTTGTCTCACCTTTCTAACAAAGTAATGGTAAGGTACTTCAATACCAAGTAGGCAATTATAGTCTTCACTCAATGGAAAACTATCTTGAATCAAAATACCATTCTCGGGTGTGCAAAACAATGACACAACCATCACTTCCACCTGGAACACAGTTTGTTTACATTAAATCATGTCACCACAAATATCACAGTTTTCTTGAATATGACTTCTATATAAGAAAATGAAGTACCATATTTGAAAATATAACTTCATTTTGAAAATTAATATTATTACACAAGATAAACATGTTCAGGCTGCATACAGATTGACATAAAACAAATGACATGACTTACAAATGACCTGGTGTAATATTCAACTCAGTCAAACATGAGCAAACTAAACACAAATAAACTAGAGCTATAACTGAAGATGATTAATAGCCCAAGAAAAAACTGCTTTGTCAGACATTTTTTTTAGAAAATCTAAGATGGCTGCCAGTCAGCCATTTTGCATGAGATACAAAAAAATGTCAGGTGCTACATCAGCCCTGCGTTCAGTTATGGCTAACAGTTATCTTTTTGTATTGTATCCAATGCCCACCATATCACATTGTCTGCACATGGGTAACCAAATTACAAAACGTTAGGAAACATTAGCTGCAAATACCTTTACTGAACACAGGGCTAATCATGTAGACTGCTGAGTGAAGTTTCATGAAAATACTCCAAAAACTATAGAAGTAATTCACTTCACATTGGGGTATGACTATCAAAGACTTAAAAATCCAAATGATGGAAGTCCTCTATTGAGGATCCACATGTTGACGGAAATGTGCTGTTTCATTTTAGGTTTTAAACTGAATTTGTCATGAATTTGTAATGCTAGTTCCAGTCACATTCAAATGTAGCATCAGTATAATTAGGTGTAAGCTAACTGTTAACAAGTATTATATATCAATCCATTCAGCGATATAACTCACAGGTCCTTCTTCAATCTGTTTGGTAAGTGTAGCTTTCTGTTTAGTTTTCTCGTCTTTGTGTTCTCCTTTAGGAAGCACCTTGGCTTCACTAACAATAAGTTTCGGATCGTGAGCGTCCCAGTGATGTGTGATTGGATAACGACCAGCAATATCCTTTGCTGCCTGATCTTTGCCCCTGTGATGAGAAATAACAAGCTTTCAACATATTTTAAAATTTCATGTAGCCCTACAGAAACTTTATCATAATTGCAATTTTCATACATTTCATCAATAAATACATAATATGTTCTTACACTTAAATTACCAACTAGCAAATTACATCAAATATGTAGTGATTTCATTAACTTAATTTCGCTCAATAATAAAGCAGTTCTGTTACTTTAACTTAAGAAAATAAATATAGAGAAAAGTTTTATAATCAAACAGCTTTAAGCATACAAAGGAGTGACAAATGAGTTTTTCCACTAGGCCTTTAAAGCATGGCGCCATGCCTCAATCACCTCGCCCCACGTTGCCCCTTTCGACTGTGTACGCCATCAGCTAACAGAAAGTGAGCTCTTCCCAGTCTGACCATGTGCCCTTTATCTCAAATATATAATCCAATTGAGTGGACAATACGCTAACCCAATGATTAGTCAAGTGTACCACATGATTCCCACTCATCTCCAACTTACACTGATAATTGTGTATGTTGCACAAATTACCCTTAACATTACATGCATAGGTAAGCCCTACAATGAATATATTTACTTCCTGCTTTCTACTGACAAAGGTTAAGTAGGTAGGGATTTTCCTCATTAAGCCATAAAAAATAGTTAAGGGTCTAATATTGGGACCAGTCAGGTCACAGGAAACAAACACTATTTGTTTATGCCTAACCACAGAAATTATGTGTACCCACCTATCAGCATCACTCATTTCTATAGCACTATCAGCCTGAACACTGACCATCTGTTCTAGTGGATAGTCATCTTGTTCACCTTTACCCGTATCAAAGTTGAAATACGACAGAGAATCTGTCTCTATATCCCAGAAATACAATTTGGGGTCAGTCTGATTCGTACCATTCTGAAAAAAAGCTGAATGATTTATATGTGTGTACATGAATAGTGGACCTTACTTCCACCCAACAATTTTTCAGTCACAGAAAAAAGCTACTTGTAAGAGATATAGTGCTTTTTCAGACATTCTAGCAGGTATCAATGAAAAAAGGCTTTGTATAAAGGTTGCAATTTAGCAAAATAAAGTTTTTTAGCATGATTTCTGTAAAAAAGACAAAGCAAATAAAGACTAATCTGGACCATTTTATTTGATGGATCAATGTGGTCAGGACAGGCCGACATTGCGCCTACCACTGCGAGGATGATGGGATCCTGCCTCGGCGTATGAGTCTGCTTTCACAAATCCTCAAGATGATATTTGCAATTAGTAGCAGTGAACAAAAGACATGATACCAAACCTAGTCACATAAGCCTGACACCAGTTTAACCAATACTAGCACTACCCTTAAATAGGCAAACATAGGCTGGGAGCCAATACTAGTATTTTATAATCTCCTTAGTATGTCCCTGCCACTGATAGAACCAGCAACCTTCCGTACATGAGGAAAACCATATAAATATTTTATCACTGGCCAAATTCATGAAACAAAATATGTTCTTTTATGAAGTACGGATTCTGATATATTGAGCATTAGTCACCAAAGGTGACTCCATTCTTATCCAAAAATAAGTTACGATAGTTTCGCACCCAAACCCTTAGTTTATGCACGTCTATTTCAACATCAAGACATGGAAAAGACCATCAAATATTTAATTTTGCAGTTACACAAAAGAATATCCGAAAGATATTCCTTACCATCTTTATAACAGCACTGACTTTAGTACCATTACAGTTGACTTTACAAGCTGTAAGACTACCAAACCCTGGGACCAACTCGTGCAAGTTCTTCGGCTGACTGTGCGGCTTAGCCTCTCTGAAATTTGCCAACAAATATTCATTTTCACTTTGAAATGAGTGATATGCTTAAGTAAATTTCAAACAATTACATTTTTGAGACATTAGAAATGCTCACTTCTACTTTAAGGGGATAAAAAAATTATGGAATGATGTAACAGTCACACTACTAGAACTTTTCCTCCGAGTAAGAAACTATTGAGGCATATTTTACAATGCAGTAGTGATCTCCCTTTACAATAAACATAATATGATAATAAAGATATCACTAGACACTAGAGTCAGTAGTTGTAAATAGTTAATCAACTTAATGCTAAATATTCGTCCAAGGTAATATCATCATTATAGAGCAATGCCTACCTTCGTGACAAGTCAAATACTTTCAGAACACCAATATCTGTTCCTATAAGAAGGTATGTTCCACAATTATCTAAACATACAGGCTGTCCTTCCACTTCACTAAAATTTATTGTCTGTTTAACTGTACCCTGAAACATCAATAGTCATATTGCATTATAACAAATGCATTTCTGGGAAAAAATAATAATTAACAGTAGCCTCACTCTACCTAGGTGAAAGGGGGTTCCCCTCCCTTGGTAGGGGGAATTTCAAGCAAACTGGGAGGGATTTTTCAACACCTTTCCGGTCAAGGTCAAACTGGTGTAGACATACAATAACCCTAATACATTTTCAAACATCAGTAAACAAAACATGAGAATGTATCAGGTATGATGTCTGCTTGTCAGAAAGTTGTATTTATCTAGTTAATATAGTATTTGTTTTTTTAAATAGGGGGGGGGGGGGGTCTGAGGGAGAACATTTTATTTGAATGGGGCAAAAGATACTATTGTGTTGGGGTTGATATTCAGCCCATTCACAGAGGATCCAGAGGACTGATTATACTGAGGGGTTGGCAAAAAGGAGTTAAACTCATATTTGGCAATCTTAATTATATATTGCAGTTAGTTCCTTATGATCATCCTAGTTTCATGGATTATATCATCCCTCTCATCCATTTTTGATATTGCATTAAATGACTCAGATTAGCATTATTCTTTTATCGTATATAAGATTAATGTTGATAACTTCCGTGACAGCTAATTGAATTTAAAAAAACTTACACATTACCCACTAACCCCTAGTGTGACCTCCGAGATAGGAGCGCGAGTCAAGCTCATAAACACACATACATACAATGAACTGCCATTCTGACAACAATGACATGATAACCACCAGATAGCTGGCTTGAAAACAAAAAATCAACCACACATACCTGGAAGGTTCTCACTTGAACTTTCTGCATTTCTATACTATATACATTCTGTTCATACAGACATATGAACATGGAGTCTGTGGTGAAGCTACCTGAAGCTTTTATAGTGGATTTATCTTCTGAATACTCGTAGAGAATCACTCGTCTACCATTCCACACTGCCAAAGAATCCTGGGATAAGTAGAAATGCAGTTATAAAATTGTCAGCAGACATTGAAAGTTGAGATCTTATAATTAGTTATCAATTGGCAATACTTGCTACCTATACATGTATATGTAATATATGTATCACATACTTTTTCATACCAGATGACCCCTAAATTCTTCGTTGGCAGTACTCCAACTGACCCGCTTATTGGTCCTGGCGGTAATTGTTTTCTTCTGTGTAGGATTTTTTGTGTTTAAGAATCAAAAGAATTATTGAGCAACGCACCAGAGGCCACTACCCCAAAAATTTGGGGCATAAAGGAACCCACAAACGAATTGTCCTTCAGAGTGGCTTAATTCACCTATTATATAATAGACCATGATACTTGGGGTAAAAATACTTGGGCACTGACTGAGATTTAATTGTGTTGTCAGTTTGTATAAACCTTTTATGATAATTTTTTAATGAACAGTTTCATACATTTCTTTAGTAGAAGTTTATATGAAATAATAACTCACATCAAATCCTTAATAAGTGATACATTGAATGTTATATCTCAAATCATTTATATCTTCATTATGCATCATACTTTTGTAAGCAATACACTTAAAAACATTATACAAGTTTGTCAAAACTGTACTTCAAAGATATTTAGATTTAGTAGGAAAAAAATGCAATGGTTCGCATATAATGTTGTATATCCACATTCACCCAAACATTTTATAATAATTAGGTAAAAGATACGTGAACACTGATACTGAGTTAACATACCGTATTTGCCCTTATTAATGCTATTACCCTGATAACTTAATGCATCTCTCATGTTTTTCCAAGAAATTATTACTTGCTGACCAATATTATCATAATTTCACAGCTGACTTATTTGTTATATTTAGTTCCGGCTTTCACCATCTAAATTAAACAACAGGACCAATAATGCACAATTTGCACACAGATATTGATATATACGACGTCATCCCTGTTTACTGTTTATTCATCCATAAAGGTTAGGATCAGGTTAATTTGTTCAGACTAGCTCTGGTTTAAAACTTAAAAGATGCTGATGTGTTTCTCCCTAGGAACCCAATATTCTGAACTCGAAATAAATTTAACGAAATTCATTTTGACTGATGATGTCATACTTTATTTTGGACAAGAGCATGCAACTGACAAAGCTCCTATACAACACTACCATACCATATTATACAAGTTAGGTTGGTATTTTGCAAGGCACAGGGCTTGTAGATTAGGATAAATATGGCATTTTTAATTACACAGATATAGCCGAACTAATTTACATTCTTTCATTTCTAAGGCTTTTAAGCTCATATTAAACTTAAGTTTAGAGTGTTTATGACTAACACATGAAAGAAATTACCTTTGTTGTATAAATTCCTTTCACTTGAATGTCAGTTTTCAAATCATGGTGGGTACCATTTGAGAACACTTCAATAGACAAAGAACTGGGACCAAACTGAACAACTGCCATCTGAAAAACATATGAACAACATGTATGCAACTATCAAATTACCATAAAAAACAAGATATTGTCAGTAGATAATGTCGGTGTTCTCTGAAGTAGGAGAACATTCATCGAACCAGAACATGCAGACAATATGTGCATCTCCTTTTGGTAGTGAAGCTTCTCATTCAGTTTCATTGAATTCCAGTAGTTGGTTGCAGAGAATAGTGCGGACACCAATGAGGGATGGACGGACGAACCGACTTATGCACAGACGGACGGACAGACAAAGCAGCAGCTATATGCTAAAGCTGAGAGCATAAGAAAAATAATAAAGGCACCTTATCAGTAAAACAGAACTAATTGAGTTTTACACCTTTGAACAGAAGTAGCTGTATTGAAATGTATGCAGAACTTTGGACCTATATATAAACATACAATTCTGAAAAACTTCGATGAAATCGTATAAATTTTACAATGAATGAAGAAGGAAATATCTTTTGAGTCTAGTCAAGGCTTGAATATCCATGGGAATGTCATATTAAACAAAATAATATTTTTATAAATGACATGTACACACTTAAAACAATAATGTTAAAACTCATAATCATCCCACAATATTTCCTACAACAACCACCAACTGTCAAGGCTATATACCATGTCAAATACACCAAATCATTAAACTGTAACAAAGGCCACAATGTCTCACCTGATCTCTGAAATTAGCACTCATAACATGCTCATTCAGCATAAATACGTTAGCAATAGTACTGACAGCAAGTAAGTCTTTCGTGGATCCCCACTGAAAATGTATAATACACAAATAATTAGATGTCAGAACAAAGGCAGGACAATCAACATCTTTACTTATATGTAGATCCAGAGATGTAAGTAGCCCAAGGTAAAAACCCCAGGACTTGTTTTTAACATTTGTTTCAATTCATCAAGTTTACAATCTCTGTTAACAAGCAGCATTTTTCTACAAATTCAAAGCTGATCAATTCAAATGATGATTACATACAGAAGATACCTAAGTGTTGTATGGAAATGGAAACAGAAACTTTTAACAAAAGCTTAAAAGAAATACTAGCTTCAAAGAAAAAGTATTTTTTGAAAATGCATCCATCTGGTAGTCCTAACTTACAGTAATTTGTGATACAGGTCCTTCTACTGTAGCTGGCGTCTGCAGTTTCCATTTAAGTTCACCATCCACTTTCTTGTTACCATATGGTGGAGAATATTTCCACAATGCTACATTCCCCATGTTGGTTCCACCAGCCAGAGTACCTGTAAGGATCAAGAATCCCACGTATTGACTGAAAGTCATGACAGAGACATAAACTGTTTCAGAGGGATCTACAAACTAGGCATACAGTGCAATCATTGATATTTCTGTTCACGGCCTTGCAAGTATTTTAATTACCTATTTTGACAGAATGTTTTCAAATGTTTGAGGCGCTTTAGCGTCTCATTGCTATCATCATCAACCGGATGGTCTACTCGAAGTAGTGCCATATTCATCGTCTCAAGAAAATAGTACATGTACAGCCCTCTTGAGTTTATTATATATTTGATTAGTATTATGGCTGATTTTCAAGGATATATCAATTGTAGAATGGCGGGAGTCTTGATATAAACGTCTTTCCTGGATTATTGATGAACGAGTTTAACCAAATAGTCGCATATTAATTTCTAATACGATAATATGGAAAACATGCAGTCTTGGAAGAGCCTCTCTGGACCTTCAGTCCTTTGATTACAAACTAAAGAGATGAATATAATCAAGCACAAAAGAACCAAAAACTGTTTTAGCCAGAGTATGTTGGTCTGGGCACCGCAAACAAACTATATTTATACATGGTCTAACAAAACTAAGAGAGTAGCAAAGTTTTACCTTTTCGTTCTGAGAAAGCAAGACAGGTTATATTTTCATTAGCATCATAACCGCTATGTCCATCAAGATGGAGAATATAGTTTTCTTCATTCTCAAGTTCCCACATTCTGCAGTAAACAAATTTACCATTTATAATACTAGCCTGTGGAATAAACTTTTCCATTTGGACAAGTATGTAAGATAATCAGTCACACAAAAACAGAAATCAGTATTCTAAAATGTTCTTGTTCATCTACAAAAAGACTTCAACAATTGTTGAGATATACTCTCAAAATAATTGCCAGATTCTTGAGATATAATATGAGACTTGAACCTTGCGCGATTTTGATCCTTATAAAGTGTGTGCCTGTACGTTTGGCAAAGGCTTAACTCCGAGAGTGCAGTACAAACACCATTTTTAATACATAGAGAAAGTGAATTGCAGAATAAGTGGCTTTAATGGAGAGAAACAACTACACATGATTAATAATTTATAAATTAAATAATTAAAAAAATCGGCAGACAAGAAAAAAAATAATAAGCATGGAATATAATAATTAGATTTCAAATATTAAACAAGGAATTAATTCAGAAGATAATTTTCTGGTACCTTATGACACCTTCCCCAGTTGAAGTAGCCAGAATGCCTTTCCCAGCCCAGTCAATAACTGGTTTATCACCACGCCCACTCAACTTGACCTAAAAAAGCACAAAAATATGATTTTACAGAATCAGAAGAAAACAGCAGAACAGTTTTAAAGGGTTTTTACATTATTTGAAAGGGAGTTCTGTTATCTACTTAACAAACAACATAGTCAAACACTTAGTTCTACAATGAAAGAATATGAAGATTAACAAGAGTAAAAGTAACTAATATCATAACAATACCTCTCTGTGGGGGAATACAAGCACCCTTTCAGGAGGGGAATAAATTATGTACAAAATATGTATTACACTAATACAATATCTTATTTGATCACAAAATACCTTCATCATTTCTTTCGTATCTCCTTCAGGCATGACAGCATGTTGAAACAATGACAAACCCTCGGTGACTGTTATGAGAATATTTTTCTCCTCGTAGTACAACAATTTGAGAATTGGACCATCAGCCTTAAATGCCTGGTTGCACTGTCCATCCTCACTTACAAAGTATACCCCACCTGGAAATAAATAAGGAATATATGTACAAAACGATTTCAGATCAACAACTAATGAATAGCAATTTTAGTCCATGACATTATCCACTATTCTGATGCCTGACACAATTGAACTAATTCGACCAATTAATTTTGTTGAGCATACTATTGCTTAATGAAATTATCTGGAAGGCTCAAAGTTTGGACCCTTGTTCTCAAGCAGTTTCTGTATGATTTTTTAAAAACAGAGAAGAAGTAATTCATAAAAGAACAGATCACCTCAATTGGACTCAATCAATAACTTAGTGTTTGTAACTGAAAGTTTCTTTGAAAGTATAAGATGCAAAAAACACTGCTGGTTCTCTAAGTTACAAAATCAATACTATTCTTCTTACCAACAATGTTTAAGAGAAATGCCTGTCTTTATAATAGGTCCATATTGATCAGGACATATTAATGATAAGACAAGACAGAAGGAAATTTTATCAGAATGCTAGACAGGAGACATACAAGAAAATGGAACAGGTTGCTTCAATAATCCATTTCAATACCACTGTCATGATATGATCACTATACATCATAGAAAAGGACAAAATCATTCTACACTAGTTATCATTAATGGTTATAAATATGGTATAAAGACATAAAGGAAGAACAAATTATGCTCAACATGTACCAGCTTACTAGAAAAAACAACAACTAAAGCTCTCCATTCGACAGCACATTTATCTATTCAACCGCTTGTCAGTACAATCACGATGCTTAACCCTCAAGCAGGGTTCATTTTTTAAGTATTCTATCTATAAAAGGGAGATTATTCTGTCAAAACAGTGGTCGGACATATGTGGCTGGACCCTCTGACCTTGACATACAATCCAAAACTCTTGTGCCAAGCTTCAGGTAACTGTCAATGATAGGTCGAATGTTATAATAGCCTAAAAGCTGTTCAGATATTTTCAGCACTATTTCGGTCACATGTTAGTCTAATTGTCACACTCAAGGCCCTTCAACATTTTTTATCAAAACACTGATATTTCTCAAAATATATCCATACAAGTATCGACATGTTTGCATTTGTGATGTATCACTAGATCGGCAAATCGTAAAATGTGCACCAAGGGGCTTGAACCCAAACACTCTCGCTTACAAAGTGATAGCTTGATCAGCTAAGCTGTTCGGGTTGCTTGCACTTTCTCTACTTATTCACAGACAGGTAATGAGTCAAAATTAAAATATAAATGCAAAAATGTAATAAATTACATAAATATATACACAAACATACCACTAGCTCCTCCAATAAAGAAGGACAATGATTCTTGTACACCAAATGATGTTGTTTTGTTTCCAGCCTTCCCTTTCTTCCAACTGAACATATCCAATGCAGACTCATCTCCACTCACTGCAGCCTTAGCCAACTGACTGATATCACTACATAATAGAAATTAGAATCAGTTTGTAAGTTTGAAACATCTGGCTTAAATTCAGTTTTAACATAACATTCATTAATGCATGCAGGTGTTTTTTGAGCAGTTTTAAAGCTTGCCTATTTGGCAAAAATAAACTTTTTCCCACATTGAACATAGACGTACACAAGAAGTCATCTTGATAAAAATCTAGCGGAAGAAATTGTACAGAAATTGCTTAAATAATGTTCATTTCATGACTGTTTCTATAAGGTGCAATATGGTTATAACTAAAAAAATGTTTGTTAGGCATAACCCTACCTACCGAAGAAAACGTTAGTGAAAAAAATATTGAGGGTTTTAAGTCGGAATTTTTGTATTTATCACTTGTATGACCAATAAAAAATAATGACAAAATAATTGCCTACCTACCTACACACTTAAATTTGCAGGGTAGGGTTATGCCAAACAAGCAATATTTTAAGGATGGCCTTATACAAAATTTAAGTATCTTACGTGGCTGGATCAGGTGGTGGTAGAGGTCGGAAAATAATCTGGTTGAGAGGTTCCTGACAATGATGTTGATGCAATGGATTTTGTTGTAATCTCCCCTTACCATCCGCTTTCCATACCATCACAACACCAGACTGGAAGACAACAGAGACAGAACAGATAGATCATTCATCAACTACATAACTGTTATTAACATCTCAATAGATCAAATAAATGAAATACACATACGGTCGTCACAAAAATTCTCTTTTTTCTTCAGTAAATGAAATATTTTTTTAAAAATTATGAATTTTCTGTGGATTTTTTTTTCACTCAGATGAAGTATCTGTATCAACCACTGCATACATTTAGACAGATGGTTCCACTTTTTATCAGAGAAATAGTACATGGATTGATGATAGGACTGTCATTGATTCACATTTTTGCATATTGACGATAATGATACATCAAAATAGAAATATCGACAATATATATTGATTATATTCTTAAATGTCAATAACTATAAACTCCTCTTTTCTGTATGTTTAAATGCGTGTATGCCCTAGATTTATAATTAAAAGCTCAATTTCCACTAGAGCACTGTCTAACAAGCAGCCAACTAACGAGCAGCGTTTAGCTATTTTGGCACATTTTTAGACTGTACCCATTCTCCTGTATGTCACTATGTGCCACCATAATATCCATATTTGTATGGTTGATTCCAATATCAATAGACAGAAAAAATGTTGATATATCTATATCAATTGTATCAATTACAGCTAATCGAAGCTGTCTACAATAACTATTATGTATGATACATTACGAAAATCCAAATTGATTTTGGATAAAAAATTCCTTAACAATGTAATAATATTACATGTAGTCCAAAATATAAGTATGTCTGGTGCAAGTAACATGGCCTAAAATATAATGGATTGTGGGTAAGAAAATAATTTTAACTTATTTAATAATGAATGAGATTAGATTTATAAAGTTTGGTAAAATTTATTATAATAGTCACCCATAGTATGGCCATACATTACACAGTTACCCATTACAGACTAAAACAGGCAGGGAACAGCTAACTTACTCAGGGTTGGCAAAAGGATGACAAATACTAGTATTTCCCAGGACAGTGGGAAATATTAGGAATTCCTAGGAAACACTGGGAAATACTAAATATTCTGGTTCAGATATTCATGACCAAATCATACCTATACATCACAATTCTGAATGCTCGAATCTCTTCATTAATACTGACCTATTATCCCTCTGTCTTTCACCTCTCAAAAGGTGTGACAATTGAGGCGAACATGGGATTATCTGAATGGATGAAAATGGCAACAAGGAATAGATAAGCAGTGCAAATGACAGCAAAATTAGTTTTTGCTATCATATGTTTAGGGAAACGGAATAATTAGACTGGTTAAAATTGAATTATGTTGATACTTTGTGAACAATACCACTTATATTATCTATGCCTCCATTAATTTTTGCATGAAAACGTGTTGTTTTTTTATTCATTTTGTTTTGTTTTCTGTACATACACTGCTTTGTGGGGTTTATGATTTATTTAAGAGTATTTTCCATCCTTTGGAAATATTAGGAGTATTTCAAGCATGGGAAATACTGGGAATTACCACTGGTAAATACCACACCAGGATATACTATAACGACTCTGACCTTACTGCTTCAAAATGATTGAAAATCAGTTAGTTATTAACAGTTGCAGAAAAATCTAGACATCCACTGAGTCCAGCATTTTCACAGCTTCAAAAACATACAAAATATTTTAACATCAGCCAAGTTATACCTTGTCTCCAGAAATAAGTCGCGTTCCATTGGAACTCCAATGTAGCAATGTAACAGCATGTTTATGTAATGGCAAGCCTTCAAATAACTCATGGTCTTGAGCATTCCATATCAGCAACTCGCCATTCTCAAATCCCGCAGCAATGATTTTCCTCGTAGGATGCCAAATCGAGGATGTGACTGAACAACTTCTTTGTAATGTTACGTTCAACAATCTTTCCCCCTGCAAGTAGAACATTTGTTTTCCTATTACATTGTATAGGCAATCTAAAGAACAAGTTTATTCATTAATATTAATTCATGATAAAAGCAAGTAACTTTCAAGACAGAAATCTGTTTTTGTAGCCAGTTACAAAATCTGAATTCAATAGCTTATCATCAAACCGCAAAATCGATCAACAAATTAATGTTGCTGACATTGAACCAGTCACTCCTGCTATCTCTCGGTCACTATCAGCAAGAAAGGCATGTAGTCAAGCCACGATTATTTTGCAATAATAATCATAATGGATAGTTAATTATCTGCACAAATCCAACAGTACAGGTGATACACTAAGTGCTAAATCTCAAGTATCATTTTGATACTTTTTAATCAGATTTTACCATTTCATAGCCAAATTACCTACAATTAAAGAAAAATTGGCTTTACAGCAAGAATCTTGAGGGTGAAAATGCGGCTTTTTGGAAATTCTAGGAGTCAAATGGCCAACTCCAGGGTCAAATGGAACCCCTACATTATTCTTGACTGATGACATTACATAATTTTCCATTGTTGTTTAGTAAATTAATGTACCTCATCCATGTACAGATTAACCGCACCACCTGCTTCATCACTGTACGTCGTGACTGCAAGCATTGGATTTCCACAGTACCATGATATATCAGTGGTGATGCCTGCACGTTCTGTGTCAAGGCGGTGGTCAAAATAGACCGCCATTGAGATTAACTCCAATAACAATGAAGAATAAACTTTGTGTCACTGAAAATAAAGAAAAGTCAAGAGAGATTAAAATATATATACATGTACAGTAAAACCTCATGATGCGACCAACTCGATTTTGCGACCAACTCATTATTACAACCGTTTTTTCCGGACCTGAATTTTTCTCTATATAATTCAATGGTCGCGGAACTCGAAATTGCAGGCAACTCGATATTGCGTAATGCGACCGCTTATTCAGGTCCCGCTCAATAATGAAGACACATTTTCAACTCGAAAATAAGACCACGTACCGTCCCGGAACGGGCAGTGTGGATTTTAGTCACACCGACAGCCGAGGTTGTTAATTCGGATTTGTTTACGATAATTGATGACACTTTAATCCCCCCAGGGGTCATAAGCACACCAAGAGGTGGCTATTTTATTGTTTGGCCCTTTGTGAGACCCTTAATTGAGCAGTTAGCAGTCACATATTTGATTCTACGCTAATTAATCTGTTTTACTGTACTTGTTAATTGACGGAAACAACAAATCGTATAAACTTCCGTAATATTATCTGACCAGATTAATCAATCATATCTGAATTTGATTTTCATCAGGGACATATAAACCGTTTATATGTCCGTGTTTTCATTGATAAACTTCCGTAATATTATCTGACCAGATTAATCAATCATATCTGAATTTGATTTTCATCAGGGACATATAAACCGTCCATATGTCCGTGGTTTCATTTATAAAGACCTACATGAACTTAGCTGATTAAATTTGTTTAAAAGTTCTAAAATGAGTAGACAGAGTTTTCTCTGAAAGACTGTCCAGGGAAAAGTCAGAGGCAACAGGCTGATAAATATGACATTGGAAAGACTCACAAACTATGTTTATAGGACACAATAAATGTAATGACAATTTGCTGAGGAAGCAGTTGTAAAATTTACAGCCGTTGACTATGAAAGTTGAAATTAACATGTTAAAATTACATTCTTGAAGAACAGATACCGCTCAAGCCAGTAATTTCAGTGATAGAACTGTCATGTCTGTTACATTACCTGTTATTATCATTAAACTTCTAGTGTTCTTTTTATATAAACATCATTACATGTACCTATAATATTTGATATGCTTTAATTTTCAGGTTCATTCAATCCTCAAGAGGATGGTGGAATTGGTGGAAGTCTATGAGAATTGTTTTTCCTATTTCATTGTTTATATTGTATTTATCAAAATAAAAATTATATTGTGTTATTAACCTGTTTTCTTCCATTATTTAACTTTTATTTATAATCCCACACATTTATGGGACACAGAAGTATTTAAAATAACACAAATATCTTGGGGAAAACATAACATTACTAGTACTGATAGGCACAATATGACTAAACTCAATAATGAGACCAACTCGATATTAAGACCACTTTATGGCGGACCCATTGGTGGTCTCATTATCGAGTTTTTACTGTATATATCTTTTACATTTTTTTACAAACAAGGACATTTAAACATCTTCAAAAAACAAATATGCAATATTTTGCTGGCCTGTGGAATTTTGTTTGTCATATTTATAAAGTAAGGACTGACAAGAAGGCAATTCTTGTTCTTTTTTAGCCAAAATGTGCTGTAATTGCATACATGAAAGGGTAATCATTCAAAGTTATAACTATGACTAAACAACAGGTGGGTTTCCAAATTATTTCCATAGGTCAACTTCAACTTTGGTAACTTGTTTGGTACATTTATTTGTAAAAATCATACTTCCCACAGCCTTACATCAAGTATTCATTCATTCGTGTTCAAATAACATAAAGCCAGTGGCTTAGGGGTATTGAAGCATCTGCATCTTACTAATCAAGATTCAAGGGATTGAATGTGGAATGTTAAATGAATGTTAAGCGCAAATGATAACAGTTGGCAAGCCAAAACCATGACTTCACTGGGAAAATAACTTGCATATATATATATGTGTGTGTCTGCTCAGATCATTTCGTTGACAATGTATTTGTTTCTTATTGTTTTAATGTACCTTGTCCAAAATAATAGTCAAGGCATCATCCCCACCCCACTCTGTAAAGCTTAAGTCCATCCAACTTGAGTGGGAAATGTGACTAATAAATGAGTATTAAGGTTCATGTTAAGCGGATTTTGCATATTACAATTCACTGATTTTATAAGTAAAATAACAATGCAATATGGATTATAATATATCTAGATAAAATGTTCGTCTGAATGAGCAGATACAGATATATTATTTGTTATTAACAAATTATGTAATTTAAAAACAAAAAATACTTAAAAATTAGATGTTCAGACTTTTTAGAAAATATGTAAAAAAATAACAACTCTTTTATTAATTTCAACTATTACTTTTTATGATCCATAAAACACTATTCTAGGTGATAGAGAAAAAAAAAAGTCTTAAACACTTGGATTAACTTTTAAATGTCAACAAACAAAAATAGCAGCGCTCAGTGACAACATTTGAACAAGTTTGACATCAAAGTTCTACTGTGTTGATAAAATCTAGAATAAATAAGTTCTCGTACCATCTTACTATGATATAAAGAAAACACCACGCACTAATTATTTTAAAGATTCATTTTCTTATTACAGTATGAAGGTATGGAATGACATTCCAGATGCCATAAGAAATGCGATAAGGTTAATATCCTTCAAACACGAATATAAAAATCACCTTTTAAAAACTGCATCGCATTAATTACGTTTCATTTTATTAATTGCGACATAATATATAAATATATATATTATCACGGTATATATAAACGGTTTATATGTCTGTGATATTATGTTCACATCAATTTGCATGATATAATTGATTGAGTGTCTGTCGGTTAGTAAATTGTTATATTGAATTAAATTGTTATATTGAAATACAATGTGAAATCTTATTTATATACATGTTATTATAGTGTGCAAATGTTAAATTTAATTATTATTATGTTTTGTTTACAGAAGGCCACATTGAAAATATGATGTTTTTATATATATAGTTATATATTTATATCATAATATGTAACAACCTTCTTAAAATAAAGATGTTATTATTATTATTATATTATTATTATTATCATAATAATGGACAATAATGTTGGTATGATATTAAACTTAAAATGTTTTCGGATAATAAGTTGGATATATTTTTAGTGAAGGACCCTTTTTTACCTGAAATGTCACTTAATTTTGGCCTATAACAGCTATGGTAGTGCACAAAGGCATAATATTAAACACCAAATTTATTCTTGTTACTCTTATCATTTATATTATGCTACTGATTTGAGTTAGAAGGTATTGAATTCCCAGAAATTTGTGTTGCATTATTTGTAGCAATGTGCAATGCCAATCCGCTTGACATGAACCTTAAAGTAAATGAAGGGAAAAAAGTGGGAACAATGTGGGCTCGACCCATGATCCCCTTAGTGCTAGTACAGTGCTCTACCGACTAAGCTGTCTAAGCCCTTGCCACTTCAGTCCTCCCCTTCTGGCAATTGAGGCTCAACCACCATGGGACGTCAAAGGTAACTGATCAACTCGTACCTTGGTCAACACGTACCAGTTTTGGTCAACTTGTACCTCTCAATTGTTGATTAACATTACTTTGACAGTTTGGTATGTTTACACTGATCATAATTAAGCCACACAATACACGAAAAGCTTACTTTTAACCAGATTAACTCTATTAATAATTGTTTGTATGACTTCAATATGACTTGTTTTACCAAAGCTATGAGTTGACCAACTGGTATTTAGAGAGCTAAAGAATACAGGAAATTACAGTAAAACATAATTTTAAAAAGAATAACTCTTTAAAATACTAAGGTTTAAAAAATGAACTTGAAGGTACGAGTTAACTAAGGTACGTGTTGACTAGAAACCATGTCAAACACCGCTGCCACCATGAAGTAATAAAAGGGGAAATCATTTTAACTGGGCAGCCAGCTACCTCAACACCACTACAGTACCTAGCTGAACATTGACTTCCAAAAACACTGTAACAACGAATAAATTTTATTAGGCAATTTCATTGCTAACCATTCATTTAATCATGTTACAAAGTAATGTAGTAAAACATCTTATCAGTAGAAGAAGGGCTGTCCTTCAAAATTTCCTGTTTTACAGATGCAAAATACTGTCACAACTGTGACAGTTTATCTTGGATACGAGACATTTTGAGAAATTACAACAATTTATCGGATATATAACGATGAAAACAGTTTCCAACGAAATACCATCGAATATCTACCACCATGAAATAACAAAACATTAAATCATTTACCAGAAATTCTAATTTAACGTGTGCAGCTGAAGTAATTTCTATCGTATTTCGTCCATTTTCAAACTATTTCGCCGGAAGTTTACTGAGCATGACGGGAAATAGTTTTCTTTCAGAAATATTTTTTTTGCAAATGATAACAAATTATGTTTTTTTGCTTTAAAATAAACTTTTTGCTTTAAATTATTCTCAATTAAGGCAGCAAATATGAATAATATCATGAATTCGGGCTCGGTGTTGATGTCTTAAAGGTGTAGAGCACATAAATTGTTTATAGGTTAGACCGAGGTAAATTGTTACATGAGCGTAGCCAGCGTGATTATTTGAGTGTAACGCCCGTTTGAACATTAGACATGAGGCAATACTTAACAATCCGGGGCCGTATTCACAAAGCGTCTTAGATTAAATATTTCTTACCTAAGCTAGACATTGTTTAAATATGACGAAATTTGACTAGGTTTAAATAGTTCAGAAGAGCTATGAATTCACGATCTAGGCATGTACACGTTAACAGCCTATTTTTGTCCAAAGTTGTCTTAAATATTTCTTTTTAACTAAGATTATTCTCAATAAATAAAATACTTCTTTAGGTAGTTGAACTACTCAATATATCTAAAATATTATAATAACAGAATCGTGATTATATTCGTGATTTACTAGAGAAATTTCTTAAAATTGGCGACGGTACATACTAGGAATCCAAACCACGATTATTCCCTACTCTCTCGATGTATGTAGGGTAAGTTTGTCACATTATGATTATACAAATATATTTATGCCAATAATTCGTTTTTAAGATAAACGTTGTGTATCTAAGATTACTTCGTTACACGCTCAGAATCAGCGGCTGTCAAAATCGAATCGAGAGCGTTTAGTTATTTGTCTTGTAGTATTAATGAATCCAGTTATTAGAAAATGTATTTTTAGGATTCATATAAATCATAGTTTGACGTTTTACAATACTTTTTGAGTACATGAAGGTTTTACTTAATGTCATCAAGTGTGTTTAATTGCTTTTTATGATTAGTTGTAGTAAATTGCTTATATGATTAGTTTAAATACTGCATCGCAGTAATTACGTTTCATTTTATTAATTGTGACATAATATATAAATACATATATTATCACGGACATATAAACCGTTTATATGTCCGAGATATTATGTTCACATCAATTTGTATAATATAATAGATCGGGTGTCTGTCGGTAAGTAAATTGTTATATTGAATTAAATTGTTATATTGAAATACAATGTGAAATCTTATTTATATACATGTTATTATAGTGTGAAAATGTTAAATTTTAATTATTATTATGTTTTGTTTACAGAAGGCCACATTGAAAATATGATGTTTTTATAGTTATATATTTATGTCATAATGTGTCACAACCTTCTTAAAATAAAGATGTTATTATTATTATTATTATTATTATAGTTTCTGACTACTAAGTCAATTTATGTGAATTTGTTGGAAATCAATGGCCATATAGCGGTTAAGTGTAAGGCTAGCTAGCTGTTAAATAGATGTATTGTAACCCCAATACTTCTTACTGAGAGTTCCAATGCTGTAAATCGCTGTGTGGTTCTTAGTTCTATTTATGTTTTAGGTGTATGTTATGTTCCTGTTTTCCCATGCGCAGTTCATTGACTTGATATAACATTCTTGCTTTTTCTCACACCCCCTTTCTTCGGCCCGTTTTCACTGGCTCACTTGATGTGTCCTTTGGTGTATTCCATCCATTCAAACGATTTTCCCATTGTTGTTCCCTTAAATGAGTCATGGTTGTTTTTGATAGTCAATCAGACAATGCAATGCTTCCCCATTCCTATACATGTTTGCTTGAATTGCTTCGATGCTTAATATGGTATGTGTACCATGTGACAGGGTAAACATATACATGACTTGTTCAAAATCAGAATGTGGAGTAAAATTTAATTCGCAAACTATCATCAAATTTACAGGACCATAAAGACTCAGATGAACATATACATGTTCAGATTGTGATCCTAACAAGACATGTGTGTCTGAAAATATGTACAAAGTCAATGCGGAGTGACACAATGAAGATATGAATGTGTAAACTATCAAATTTGCTGAAACGTTAATTAAACGTACATACTTTATTTTAAAGCTGTGTATTTAAGTCAGTATGTTTTATAAAACTTGAAGTTTGTGTCATAAATTATGTAATGTGCTTTGTCAGCAACTCTTTCCATGCAACATGAATTATATATCAAATAATCATCTTTATTTAAGCACTTTACATTTACTTGAAAATAAACAAAACTGTATTTGTTCTATATATTATCTCTTAAAACAAATAGTATTCATAACCATATTGCCTAACTGCATGTCAGTACATTTGTGATGCACTAAGTGGGTACTTAACTATACAATGTAACAGTCTGTCATACCAGCAAGATCATCAATAACAGTACACGTTTACATGTGGATTAAAATAACCTTTTAAGGGGTTGTTGCAAGGAAAAAATTATATGATGCTTTGTGAATACCACCCCTGATGTACAGAATGACTGTTTTTTTATATTTCATGATAAATCAACAATACACCGCTATATGAAGTAGAACAGTAATTCAACCCGTACATTGGTGTATATATTAATTGGTAATACAGTAAAACCTCATGATGCGACCAACTCGATTTTGCCACCAACTCATCATTACAACCGTTTTTTCCGGACCCGAATTTTTCTCTGTATAATTCAATGGTCGCGCAACTCGAAATTGCGGGCAACTCGATATTGCGTAATGCGACCGCTTATTCAGGTCCCGATTAATAATGAAGACACATTTTCAACTCGAAAATACGACATCAGGGACATATACACCGCTTATATGTCCGTGTTTTCATTGATAAAACTTCCGTAATATTATCTGACCAGATTAATCAATCATATCTGAATTTAATTTTCATCAGGGACATATAAACCGTTTATATGTCCGTGATTGCATTGATAAAGAGCTGATTAAATTTGCTTAAAAGTTCTAAAATGAGTAGAAAGAGTTTTCTCTGAAATACTGTCCAGGAAAAAGCCAGAGGCAACAGGCTGATAAATATGACATTGGAAAGACTCAGGTCATTTAATCTGACCTCTGCTTCACAAACTATGTTTATAGGACAAAATAAATGTAATGACAATTTGCTGAGGAAGCAGTTATAAAATTTACAGCCGTTGGCTATGAAAGTTGAAATTAGCATGTTAAAATTACATTCTTGAAGAACACATACCGCTCAAGCCAGTAATTTCAGTGATAGAACTGTCCTGTCTGTAACACATTACCTGTTATTATTATCATTAAACTTCTAGTGTTCTTTTTTAAATAAACATCATTACATGTACCTATAATATTTGATATGCTTTAATTTTCAGGTTCATTCAATCCTCTAGAGGATGGTAGAATTGGTGGAAGTCTATAAGAATTGTTTTTCCTATTTCATTGTTTATACTGCATTTATCCAAATAAAAATTATATTGAGTTATTAACCTGTTTTCTTCCATTATTTAACTTTTATTTATAATCCCACACATTTATGGGACACAGAAGTATTTAAAATAACACAAATATCTTGGAAAAAACATAACATTACCAGTACTGATACGCACAATATGACTAAACTCAATAATGAGACCAACTCGATATTAAGACCACTTTATGACGGACCCATTGGTGGTATCATTATCGAGTTTTTACTGTATAGCAATATATATACATATGCTATAGAAGGGATAAAGGGAGAGAACTCTCTCATGTATAAAGGGAGAGACAATATCCTTGGGTTTAAACAGTATCTATTCCCCATTGCATAGTGATGTAACTATAAATGTACACTTATGTAAATGTATGAGATAGAACATTTGAATTGGAAAACAGTCAAATAGCATGTATACATTCCTCTTCGTAATCAGTTTCAAGTCGGACAAGTTCGATGTCGGCGTGAACACATTTTCTAAATTATGAATATTTTGGAACATTAAACAAACGAATCGACATTTGAAAATGAGGAACTTTATTTCATGGACACAAAGCACCGAAGGGGAGATATTGAATAATACATGTTATAGTTTATTATCTAACATTTAAGTTATAGACACTAAGTGTACATTAATAAACATAAACACCATTGCGGGTAATGTTATTACCATTGGCCTCTTCATGAAAATCGTTTGGTTGAGGAACCTGGCCTCCCCGCCGTAAATGATCTGACTAAAACTTGGAGGCGAATTTGGAAACAATCGACTTACTTACTAAAGAAGACGTAGAATATCGAAATACGATCATGGGTGGCCTTAGGTTATCGCTAATTAATTGCCAAAACTTTTCCTGTGCCAGTGAGATATGCGTTTAACTACACGTACCCTCTCAGTCAAGATATTCAAGTTGAGTTGGAACACATCGCCATTAAACTTGTTCACACACGGGCGTTGTTTCACTTCCGAAACGGGATCGGTTATTACTGTTTGACGATAACGAGTACATAACGAATTCAATTGTAATACAATGTAAATACTCACAACAACTTGACAGCAGTTTATGTATAATTTAAAGCATCGCCACTATATGTATAGTGTCGGTTGACCTGTGAACATTTAGTAGTGGTCCACCTTGCGCTTGTGGGAGTTGTTCCCCTTTGTTATTGTTCCTGTTGAAAAAGATCGTTTCACTTTGTTATTGAACGCTGTGAGAATAAACATAAAACCTATCCCGTATTATTGTTTACTGGCGCATCATAAATTATTTCTAAAACAACAATAGTCGCTATAATTCAATTGCACGTACATTTATCAAATTAAATAATACATGGACGCCGCTTCTGCAGCGCTCAGTCATCAAGTGCTAACCAACATTTTTTTCTCTCAAGAAGTTTGTCTTTTATTCAAATAACTGATTCATACAACAGCTACGATACTTATGTATTTGTTGAAATTAATAACGTTTAAACATTTTCGCGTTGATACATAACAATTACGCGATGTATAAATAGATACTTAAGCAAGTTGTAAATACTTCACATATGAGATAAATGCTAAGGCCGGCTCATAAAAGTGTTTGTTTACGGTACCCTGTCGACTCATCGAAATCGGTCTCGTCTCGTCTTTTTGCTCTATAGAACCGGTTTTGTTCTTGTCTTAAGATCTATAACATATTTTATACAAATTTAATTAACTAATAAACCTACCGATGAGACCCAATATTGTGCAAAAGGTTACCGCTAACATTTTTTCAGGAAGGCCTAAGCCAGTCTCACAATTTATGGCAATATGCTAGGAGGATTAAATATTCTATCTTGTGTCGTGTCATATTTCTCAATATAGCACCTCATGGATCAACTTTCTTTTATTTTAAACTGACTGTCTAATTTAAGTGATGAATTCCTATACCTTATTGATCTGTCATTTTAATTCGAGTATGTTAAATAACAACGTATTGATCTGCAATGTGATTGGATATACTTAAGTTTGACGTTTGCAAATTGTTCCGGCTCGATAACCATCGATATAAACCGGCGTTTGGTAGCTATTTGAATAGTACATGTATATCAATCGCACTTTAAATAACATTTTGACCGTTTCCAAACTTCCTTATTTGCGCGTAAGCCACGTAAAGTAGTATACTGTTTTAACCAAATACTCGGTGTAGCAAAAGGGAAATAAACATTATTGGTTGTACAATATAAGTGGTTATACCTGAGCAAGATTCACGTAAACAGTAGATGTGTATCGTTGTGCAAACAAAGTACTACAGTCGGATAAAAAGGGACATTTTATAATCGCAAATCGAAAGAGGAAGAAATTAAAGTAACAAAAATGGTCGGCGTGAAAGAGAGAAAGACACTTATTGAGAAATTTACTTCGTTACGAAAGGACGCAGATAAAAATGGAGTATCGTTAACAGTGATCAAAGACATTTTCCTGCGGCCTTCAGTTCAAGAAAAAAGTGCAGAAATTAATGGAAATAACGTAAAGAAATCCAGCACAGGATGTGATAAAGGCAAAGGACAAAGATTTCTCCGAGGATTTGCGAGGAAGAAATATTTATTTTCTGTGATGTTCATATTAGGGGTTGTAAGTTCGGGTCTTGTGTATTACTACAGAGAAGAACTGGCAGAGGGGCTGGAGATTTATACAAGTCGGTGTGCCATAGAAAATAACCAGTTTACGATGGAAATGGGCCGACCTCTCACTGATTGTAACATCTGTTTGAATCTCAACAGTGTTCCGGTTGAACACAACATTTCTGCTGACGATTTTCGTAAAAGCTATGCGTATAATTCGGTCCCAGTTCTGATAAAGGACGCGACTTTCAACTGGACAGCGATGTCCACGTTCAGCTTTCACTTTTTCAAGGACCTTTATTTTAGCACCGAAGGTGCTATTGAAACACAGAATTCAGATTGCCAATTTTTTCCTTACAACACGAATTTTGAAACTTTAGATGACATGTTCAACATGTCAGACGCACGTGCCAACTTTACAGAAGGAGAAAAACCATGGTATATAGGATGGTAAGTACATGAGAAACTTACTTATAGTCTTTCACTAATAAGTGTTTGGTTATTACATGTCAATTTATTCTCATCGATCAGAAAGGAAGAAGAGAACTATTGAATTAGTATTACTGTAAACCATTGTGGACGTCCGTATACAACCCCCTTAGTATACAATCCCCTTTGTATACAACCCCCTTCGTATACAACCCTCTTTCGTATACAACCCCCTTCGTATACAACCCCCTTCGTATACAACCCCCTTCGTATACAACCCCCTTCGTATACGACTCCCTTCGTATACAACCCTCTTTCGTATACAACCCCCTTCGTATACAACCCCCTTCGTATACAACTCCCTTCGTATACAACCTCTTCGTATACAACTCCCTTCGAATACAACCCCCTTCGTATACAACCCCCTTCGTATTCAACCCCCTTCGTATACAACCCCCTTCGTATACAACCCCCTTCGTATACAACCCCCTTCGTATACAACCCCCTTCGTATACAACTCCCTTCGAATACAACCCCCTTCGTATACAACCCCCTTCGTATTCAACCCCCTTCGTATACAACCCTCTTCGTATACAGCCCCCTTCGTATACAACCCCCTTCGTATGCAACCCTCTTCGTATACAGCCCCCTTCGTATGCAACCCTCTTCGTATACAGCCCCCTTCGTATGCAACCCTTTTCGTATACACTCCCCTTCGTATACAACCCCCTTCGTATACAACCCCCTTGGTATGCAACCCTCTTCGCATACAGCCCCCTTCGTATGCAACCCTCTTCGTATACAGCCCCCTTCGTATACAACCCTCTTCGTGTAAAACCCCCTTCGTATACAACCCCCTTGGTATGCAACCCTCTTCGCATACAGCCCCCTTCGTATGCAACCCTCTTCGTATACAGCCCCCTTCGTATGCAACCCTTTTCGTATACACTCCCCTTCGTATACAACCCTCTTCGTATACAACCCCCTTCGTATACAACCCCCTTGGTATGCAACCCTCTTCGCATACAGCCCCCTTCGTATGCAACCCTCTTCGTATACAGCCGCCTTCGTATACAACCCTCTTCGTGTAAAACCCCCTTCGTATACAACCCCCTTGGTATGCAACCCTCTTCGCATACAGCCCCCTTCGTATGCAACCCTCTTCGTATACAGCCCCCTTCGTATGCAACCCTTTTCGTATACACTCCCCTTCGTATACAACCCTCTTCGTATACAACCCCCTTCGTATACAACCCCCTTGGTATGCAACCCTCTTCGCATACAGCCCCCTTCGTATGCAACCCTCTTCGTATACAGCCCCCTTCGTATACAACCCTCTTCGTGTAAAACCCCCTTCGTATACAACCCTCTTCGCATACAGCCCCCTTCGTATGCAACCCTCTTCGTATACAATCCCCTTAGTATACAGTCACCATGCAGGGCTTCATTCGCACCCTCCTTGCTTCCGAATAAATCTCTCGGGAGCGTTATTCGAGAGGCATGCGCATGTCAGTTGTTTCGTAAAACATTTGCTTACTACGAGTCAGGTCAGGAGCAATCCTGTCGTATTAAACAAGTTCAATATCATCATCGTCGTTGTCGTCATAATCATCGCTAAATTGTCATGTTGAGTTGTTACATGTTTTTTTTCCATCATTATTATTGTCAATTTCATTTTGCTTGGCATACACATATTGTTAACCTTGTCCGGTTTGACTATATTGACCTACAGAAAAATAACGAACCGATGTATTAATTTCAGGAAAATCTTCGTGCCGTGTTTCTAAACCCGAACGTTTCTCTTTGAAAATATTGCTTGATTGCTGTAGCCAGGACCAGAACTCTTACGCAAAACGTATTTTTTTCAGCTAATGACGATGTTTAATTGTTATAAAACGCGTAATATCGAATCATCCCTTGTACCATTTTTATTAAAGCAATTTCACGTAGCAGCAGATCACTATGTGTGCAGGACACACAATGTGTTTGAATCTGTTTTGCAAGCAAGACATGTTTATCAGTAGGCCTACACAGACTACACGGTTTGATGGTATGGAAATATACAAGCCATCATAAACGATCATCATATTCACAATATCATCCGTTATTGTTCGCGATTCCATTTGATAATTGTGATCCAATTGACGATTATTATCATAGTGATTATGTTATTTCATGATATTGGTTGGAATAATGGGAGAACATATATATATTGTTTGGTCAGATCAGATATTAACTACTCGATCAGAAAAAGGATGGGAAACTAATCATTATCACTGCATAATGTTTGTTTTTTTATGTCCGATTTCTATTCATACATTCACCAATAATCCCACTCACAGCATTGGCACCAATAAGGAAAACAATACAGCAGTTTAAACTCTATTGATAATTTGAACTTTGCCAAAATGGATGCATTTGATCTAGATCACGCACATTTTAGATTTAGCAATAAATCTTTACTACTGGTTACAGTTAATAATCGTAAATAATCAATTATACTTTCGGTTTTGTTGATGTTATAGCTCCAAACAGTTCATTATTTATTGTCGGAAGACTTCAGTTTTATTCAAACATAAGTTACATAATAATATACGAAGGGGGGTGAGACAATACCGCGTGATGTTTATTTCATTCTTATTCATGTAGAAATCCCTAGGAAAATCCCTTCGCATTATGAACCCTCCTGTACCTATAGTTCACACATCTTGATAGATATAACCACAGCAGATTGTCTCGTGTTCTCTCGCACTATTCCGTCTAGTGTTCTCTCTCTGTATATACATAAAGGGAGATAACTATAGAAGGGATAAGGGAGAGAACTCATGACAATCTCCTGTGATTATATCTACTCGTCTTCTGTGGATATACTTGTAGCCTAAAGCTGGTATTTAACAATAACTGGTCACATGTGACATTTATAGACTCATATCGCACGTACTCAGAACAAGACGAACTTCTCTATGTATCGTCATTTTACCTTTATATTCGAACAGACAATATCCAATTTTCAAACAATTTAGGATTATGTTTTTTGCGTTCAATATGTTTGTCTAGCAAATGCGTGCTATCAACATGTTTTTTATTTGCTTTAAAGTGGTGTATATTAAATCAGTGAGCCATGTGTTTATACACTTATTATTGGACACTAACGAAGCGTAAAGCCACGTCTCCACTTATAAATGTCTGTGTCACCTTGTAACAGTTTGGAAAACTGAAATTAATGTTTGCAACAGTGTTGAATCAGTCAATAAAAAACAACATATCTTTGTTAAAGTGACCGCATATACATGTACGAACCACACAATTGCCCCAACAGGTGTCCGTAACTATCAATGTATACTCGAATTCAATTTGATCAATAACAGAAAATGTTATCTTTCTAAGATAACAATTTTAACAAAGCTGCTTTGGTCGATATAGAACCGAGGTCTGTACAATTCCTGAATGAAGGGCGGGTGCTGGTTTGTAAACCAGGACCTGAGCCGGTCACCGTGAGTGATTAATATGAAAAATAATAACCTATTTCGCAGTCCATGTAAAATAAGTATACATCTGAAGATAATTATTACTTAAATATAATATTTACGTGAATAGCGACGTACAATCGGCTTCAAGGACAAATTCTTCCTTTAAAATAAGCAAAGCGTTTTGTGGAGATTAATTAATCAGATTGTAGTGAAGTGTTTTCACTAAAATAAATTAAAAATCATACGAGTGTCTGTGTGCATAAAGCATGATCAACGTTGTCGGGATTTAATATAAACAAAACAAGAGAACTGATTTATTGATGTATTAAGCCGGCAGTATATTAAATACATATAACATTATGATGACAAAACATTACAATCCATAGTTAATTACCACATCTGACTACAAAACGCATACAGTAAAACCTCACTCGCATGTATTCTAAACACTTAGCGGTTACTCAAACCTGTATACATATATCAAAATCAATTATCAACAGTGTCATAAATGAGCGTCGTTTTATTGCACCTCGACAGCGTAGATCATTTAGCGATACGTGTACATGATGGGATTATCTTCACAGTAAAACTTCACATAAAGCTCACATCAAAGTTAACATCACCTCGGTAATTAGGACATATTTTCATGGACCAGTTTTCTTTTTATCTTCTTCTGTATTTCACTCAATGATGACCATCTCATATCTAAGACGGACTTCCTTCAGAACCGATGGTGGTCCTATTATCAAGGTTTAACTGTATTCCAACACATTATACAGTAATATGTTACTTATTTCTCTTTAAATCATTCTAAGTGTGTATATATAATTGTTTAATTACTAAACGGTATAGATAGATTGTTATATAAAATCGTGTATATAATTGTTTAAACATACTTATCAATTTCCATTTTCCACTAAGGGTGGTCGTTACATACAAGTTAGCCTGTATACACATGTAAACACTGTACAGCTGATAGACAGTGACACTTCGTATCTCTCCACTGGCTACAGACGTACTAAAATGTTTCATAACTACATTCGTCATAGGAAACGTTTTTTTCTATTATCTTCTATCAATATTTAAAAGCAATTAGTTTTGTAATGTTTTAATGACACACATTTAGTTACTTAGTCTTATTACATTTAAAAAAAACACTTTACGACGAATCCGGTTTCCTTGAAACAACCCGGATGTTGTCAAATGTAAT
Organism: Mactromeris polynyma; assembly: GCA_032209605.1. Classification (NCBI taxonomy): domain Eukaryota; kingdom Metazoa; phylum Mollusca; class Bivalvia; order Venerida; family Mactridae; genus Mactromeris; species Mactromeris polynyma. Next base: position 36,335,329 of record JASFXZ010000003.1, read on the forward strand.
CATGAATAACCACGTTTTGACAATACATGTATATCTTACTTGTAATTGTCGCTCGGTAAATTTGTGTGCATTGAAATATAAGCTTATTATGTGAATAAACTTTTAAAATAGTATTTCAAATTGTATACATATACATAGCTTCCTTTCACTGGGACCAATTTATATAAGTCAGCAATATGATTGTAATTCAAGAATGCGTTTTGCGTTGATTAACAACATTTAAAACATCTTTTGTTGGCAAAATTACGGCGTACTGTACATACCAAAAATCTACATACCGTTGTCGAACAATAGTGTATTTCAAATTATGAGTCGATGATTATATCGCTTTTTTGGTCTGGAAAAAATAGATAAGTTACTGCAATAATTATAATTGAAATTATTGTAAATTTAAATTTTAAATCAATGTATTCAGAACACGTCCGTGGATATTCCGGCTCGACGGAAATTGCCGAGGTATTCATAATGGGTTGACTCGCTGATCGTCATTTCGAATGTTATGTTGTTGTAAGCCTCTATCAATACAAGTATTCACATGTTTGCTTTGATTATAAATGATCCATTCGACTGTCGACTCAATTCTTAATATGTCAAGTGATTTCACGGTTTTTAAATAACATAATAAGATATTTCCTTGTAACAGCATTTTATAATTGTAGCAAATTGATGTGCTGTGTTTAGTACAATTGCTTTTAGATATTTGTGCTCAAACATCGATCTATAAATTGCCTTACAAGTAGCAGACAATAATGATGCAATCTGGTCTCGTCGGGTTCCGTGTTGTCGTACTAAATATTGACATAAATATTGCACAACTTGATCTGCAGCAAGAAGCTATCTTTGGAGCTTGTCTGAGACATGGTCACACGTAATTACTCGTCAATTTCCGGTCGACTTCGGTGTTCAGTGATAATGACCAAAGCTTTCCGATTATAGAAAAAATAAACGACATTGACAAGTAACGGATATTTTTTAGACACCAATCCCAATATCTCATTACCATTAAACCATTTTAAAGTTAAAATGTTTGCTTTTATACTATGCATGGCATTATGTTCTATGTTAAGTCTGAAAATCAAGTTGTTTTCAGTTTCAGAGAGAACTGGTAGATCTGGAAAATTCTAAATAAAATAAACTGTTCAATGATTCAGTATGTATTTATTAATGTACATTGTATATAGAACAAATTTGTAATTGAAGAGTATAATTATTAGCGTCCAAAATCGCTAATAAGTCAGCATAAACTGGCAGTATCGAATTGACTGAACAACAAAAGCATTATCATCGACTCTAGAAACAAATCGTGTCCTGCTATGAGTTACTAGTAAACGAATTCATGAAACTGATAAAATATTAAGTCAGTCTTTTTGACGCTTAAAATGTCAACTTCTATTTGATAATGTAGAACAAAATGATTGTATTTGACATGCGTGCTGTTCTGTTATATATTTGTGCAAGCAAGTAAAACCTTTTTAACCTTAATATAACATTAATGTTTTCACCCAAAGGAGATAAATAATACATTTAGAGAAACAGTAGCTGATCATCACTTACCAAGTAGTTTCAGTATTTCCTTTGTGAATGGGCAAAAACAGCGTTACGATAATCCAAGAACTTTTGACCAATAAATATAGATACTGATGGAAACTGCTCCAAGTTGTTGGTGGTGTTTTGCACATTTAAAGATGACAATGTAATTTACTAATGATTTTCGTTTTTTGTACATATTCATATTCATACACTGTAGGCCATGTTTGTGATTACACGTCCCAGTTTTCGGGTCGTATAGGTAGATCGGTTTTAGATTTTAGTGTAGATATTTGAGATGTTTTAGATTAAAACCGCATGAATAATGATTTATTATTTATAAGCTCTACTCTAAAGAGTACCGAATTCAGTCGATACCAATGTCCGTGGGACGGTCGGAGCACCGGACACAACATTTGTTCAAGAATGACAACGCTTGATAAAATGAATGGAAACCTATGACAGTTGCACATAGGGCAATAGTATATTATATTCATACTAATCTATTTAATTGGTTTGTTTTAGTGTAAGAAATATCATATGCAATGCAACAAAGCTGAAATATGAAACATTAAAAACAGGTTTTGGCAGGGAGGACCCATGCAATGACTGCGTGAACCACCGTATTTTCAAAATTTCTTCAAAATGTCTAATGTGTTCTAAGAGTTTACTAAACTATTTTAAAAATCGAACAACAAAATAACGAATGGGATACACGAATTTAACTACCAATGCTATCGATATAGAACGAGTTTTGCAAATTTGTAAGGCTTTTAATTATTTATTTCTCAAAACTCTATAGGCCGTGTTTTCTCAGTAGTTGTATACAGAAAATAACAGTCGCTTTATCAATATTTATTTCTATCTCAATATATTTGCTGCCTCTCTAAAATTTGAAGCCACAGCTAAATTAACTCTGTTAATGCGTCGGCGAGATGCTGATCTTGCTGAGAGACATATATTGTAAATGATCTTCTGGAAAGAATTTTTTTACTTTAGTGAAACATATTAATAGTCTGCCTCGGATCTCAGAAAATATGACTTGCGTTGGCAAAATTTGTTAATGCTCGACAGCCATCATATTTGTAAAGTTTGATATATATCAAAACACGCTAGGGGGGCTGTCGCCCCCTATTTGTTGAAAGAACGGTATTAAATAGGTCAAAAGGTCATTAGGTGCATTTTAACCGTTTTATAGATATATTGGAACATTGTGCTTATTTATCAGTTTCAAACCTCACAAAAATTATTGTAAACACCAATATTTTGTTTTGCATGAATGGTAACATGCAAAAGAGGTGAAATAAAACTTTAATTTCAACAAAAAAGCAAAGTTATTGGTTATTTTAGCACTGAATTGCGCAATAGACGGGCCTGATCCGAACACATGTGAATAAATCAATAACACCAAATAATTAAATGTCAAATGTCAAAGGTTCGACCTAAAACACATCTATCCACATCTGTATAACACATACTTCCACATATGTTTAAAACATACAACGGAAGATCCTCATTGATGTGATATGTGTTTTATATATGTACAGTAAAATCACCAAAAATAATATCAGCAAACTATGGAATTCCCCAATATTTAGTCATCTTCATTCCCAACAGAATTGGCACATCCTGATGCCTCACATTTACACTAAAACATGCAAACCTGCCCAGACTTATAACATTGGCATCTTGATGTGCTGCATTTTGTGGTGCATCCACATGCAACCAACTGCAAATAGGAGACAGGTACCGAGGGTTTGCTCATCCAAACTTGTTTCAGTATACCCGATTCTATAACCGTACAGCCTATATTTGTTGGATCCTCTGGCTCGAAATCTGCATCAGCTGCTTTCATCCAGATCATTGCTTGATAAGCTGCTCTCTTAACATGTAACGCGAATGCGTCTTTAGTTGGCGGAAGCAGCTCTATAGACTTCCTGTCTTTTAGGAATAGTCGGTATCAATACTGGGTTCATGGGTTTCGGGATTGCATCCATAAAGACCACACATGAATTTCTCAACATTACCGATATCTCCACCGTGGCCAATAGGAGATAGAAGTACAGGGTCTTCACAAAACTTTTCTAACATGCCTTTTTACCTATTCCTGAAAAGGAAGATCTGGTGTCGCATCCTGTCAGAGCGTGAAATCCGAGAATGTTTGCTTTTACACCAGCAGTTAATTTCTGCGATATAACATGTACCGGGAAACACCTCTTGTTCTTTGAAGTTCCAGACACCATCCATGTTTCAATTTCGCAGCCCAAATGGTAGATAAGTAGTAGCAGAACATCTGTATCACGACACTGAACTAGAACTCATTCATAACCCCTTGTAATTGCATCCTTTTCGTGAACCACAATCCGCATATCGGCTTCTTCTTGTTGAACGGACATTGTCGGCATTGAAGCTACTTGATTTCGCGTTGACATCACTTGTGCAGCCTCCCCCAGTAACAAGTGTTGACCAAGGTGTGGCAATGTTTCAGCACGCTGCAATAGCTCATTGGAAAGAAATCCTGCAATATCGGATTTGTTTTCATCAAGGGTAATGAACTGCTCCCATACCTGAGGAAAGGGTACCTCTGGGCCGGTAATAAGTTTTCGTATAAGGTGTCGCTTTCCAGACCGCTTGCTTCGAGTTGCATTCTTGATGGAGTTGCCACCATAATACCGATCAAACGTTACATCAATGCACGTAGTCTTGTCATTGAAATGTTTGAATACCGACTGCAAAAACACTTGTGCAAAGTCAGCAAATGTTTGACACTTTGGTGGTTTACTAAGTGCTAAGACTAACGCATGCCCATCTATTACCACACAGGTGGCTTTGTCGGAGGGAGGTAGTTCCTGTGGTGTTTCATTACCTAAATCCGCGGTCAAAATATTGAGAATCTGCGACTTTGTTGTGGTATTCATGTTTCCACTCGCATTGGCCAAAGAGAGAGGAACAGGTGCCAGTTCATGTTGTAACACTTCAGCAGTTTGAACAGATCGTCCCGAGTTTGCGGCATTGAAAAGCCGCTGTAGCAACTTCCTGTCAGCCCTTTTTAACTTCGTCATTTTCTGCCTATCGGGTGTAGATTTCTTGTACAAATCAGAGAATGTCTTTGATTTGACCTTTTTAATCGGTGCGAAGAATTCCACCATTTTCTCTTTCAGTCGGTTAACTGCAAATTCTTCAACTAATTGCCAACCCCTAACTGCACAAGTCAACATATCGGAAGTGATTTCGTCTGAAGCAACGTCTTTTGTTGCTACAGATACCAGTTTTTGTTTCATCATTAGATTCGTTTGCTGTTCGTGAGTTTGTTGTAAGGCCAAAGACATCAAGAGAAGCGATAAGTTTTCATTTGCTCTTTGACAAGATTGTCTTCAACGTTGATACGCGTAGGTTGAAGCTTCAACTTATTGTCGTTCGTCTCTTCTTCATCATCGAGTAGTCCAAAGAGAGTAAGTGTTGCATTTGAAACTTGTGACCGTCGGGCCCAAGTGATGCAGAAGCGATCTCTGGCTAGATCATTTCTAGTAATCCCTATGATCCCTCCGGCAGTCTTGCAAACTTTGTTGATCCGTTCCGTGGCTTGATCTGTTGTTCTCACTTCTCTTATCTACGAAGTTCCCAGCCAGAAATTCATTGTAAACTTCAGGCGCAGTCTGTGGCAGTGCTTTCATATCTGAAAGGTACACTGGTCCCCACCTTGCATAGTTCGTGAAATCGTAAACCGTTTACCATGGTAACATTGCTGCAAAGGTCTCCATGTGAAGAAGCCAGTTACTAGTTCTCTGTGCCTTAATGAAGCTCAACAGTATTTCAACCATTCCCATGTATGAATGCCAGTATGCAAAATTCTTGATCTTCATCATCTCATATTCATATTCATGCAGCAAATCCGTCACACCTGTCGCTGAAATTCTGTATGTCAACCTTGTTGTAGCCTCAATGACATCCTCCCGCTTTGGAATAGTCGCAAAGGTAAGTTCTAGGTCATCGATCTCACCTTCGAGCGATGGCATGTCTTTTTTCTTTGTACGGACCCAGTCAAAGAAATATCGGCATTTAATTCGCCACAGAGCCTCGTAGGTAAGTTGGTGCCCATGAACAGCCCTGTAATATGCTTTTCATTCCAAGACAGCGGACTCTATGTCATTTAAAATTAAACTGACCCTGGTAGGCTGTTTTACTATAAAGTATTTGATGTATTGTAAACATGTCTAACCCTAATGTCAGGCATCTTATAAACAAAACTAAAACATTGATTTTTTATACCTGTGTTTGTTTGTGTTGTGGTTCTATTTTAATACCGAATGGAATGAAAGACATACCTGTATACTGAATATATATAATAATTTTGTTTTGTGGTGAGATATGTTTCTTTATAGATCGAGTAATGTAAAAAAAACACAGTTAAAGGGTTCAGATTGAAAAATCGACCCTATGTGGTTATTACAGCGAAAATAAAGAAAAAATGTACCCGTTGACCTTTGACCTCATTTTTTAGGCTTATTTCGGCTTTTAAAGGGCGACAGCCGGTCTGAATAATCCACCTAGATATCATACAAGGCATTGGTGGTAAAAGTTTTGCATTAACAAATTTTGCCAACAGAACCATTTTCTAGGCCTCTTTTCTGAGATCCGAGGCAGACTATAATGTATCACCTTGGAGAGAATGGCGAGATCACAGTGTCCTCCCACATTAATGTAGGAATAAATGGATGGCTTGGTGATAATATCAATTTTCTGCTGGTGACCAGGAAAAGCCTGACATTGATTTTTCTAGCGGTCAAATTAATACTCATTATAGTTACAGACGGACTTGTGAAAATAAACATCTACAAATAATGACCAATCTTTTGTATTTGGTCATTTAAATTGATTGATGTTAATCGTCTTGAAAGTTCTTATGTACATCATTAAACAAAATGGCGACTGTGATTTAAGCCTGAGTGATTGAGTGATTGAGTGATTGAGTGATTGAGTGATTGGGTGATTGAGTGATTGAGTGCAAGCAAAAGGATACCAACACCATATGGGCCTATAAGTCACCTTATAAATATGACATCTCTTTAACCGATCATTTATATTAATACGATGTAGCTGTATACATAATAAAAAAAAAAGGTTAAATAGAAAACATATAAATACATTTTTATACATTATACATGCGTGGAGAATTGAAGATTGCCATATTCCTCTTCAGTTATTGGGAAGAGTCGAATTATTTCTCTCTCCAAAGCCAAGTATTACCTGTCCAATTGTATCTGTTAATGACTGTAAATGTAGAAAATATAATAAATTATGTATTTTCATTAAAATTGTCATATTAAATCATTAACCCCACCTTCTCCGTTGAAACTAACCCCATCGTCTTCACCCCAGTTTTTGACTATTGCTCTTTTCACATATTTGCAAACTAAATATACAAAAATGAAGCGAAGCATTCGATCATATTCTATTACTTTAATTTAAGATGTATTGTCCGCTTAATGATATATATATGCATGACATCGTATAGATATATTTTGCTGTTGTCACGTTTTGCTACTATGTTGTGTATTGATATGCAGCTATCTAATGGGCATCCGGCCTACATAATATATTGAAAATAAACTCATCTAAAAATGTTTTTTCATTGTCCTGTAAACATTCATAATAATCAAGAAATATGGGAAAATGCTGACACATGCAATGTTAATGTAGAGAGTCATTGGACAAGATTCAGTCACTGTTGGTCGTGCGTGCTCATTTATCGCATTTCCTTTATACCTGGGCGTTGTGTAATTATACATATTTAAACAACACTTAAGGTACGTGGTTCGAGGACAACAAACATCTCGTGCGCGCCATGTTATTTCGATCACGCGACACTAGCTTGGCACGTTTGATATTAATAACAGTTTGCCTAGCAACGGGCATTAAACACAAAAGGAAACATAATTATTCTTCGATTTATCGTGACTTAAGTTGGGACTAATGGTATTGTTTTATAATTGTGACAACTTAGCGTTGAGAAATATTTCAATTCACGCGAAATTCTCTTTACGAGAACTGCCTATTATCTTCAGTAATTTTTCAGGCTTTGGTCTTGCAGAATGACAAGCAATAGGATTACCTGAAATAAATGTTTCGCCTAGGTAGAGCTAAATATCGACTGTCCGGATTTATGGTTATTTCATTCGCTATTTAATAACATTTGCTTTACTTCAGTTATATAAATAGTATTTATATAACTGAAGTAAAGCAAATGTTCAAATGCACGAGAGTATTGTGTATGCTTGTTCTTGTGCTCGATATTTAATGTAGTCGTGGAAAACTTCCTGGGACATGAAAAAAAGTGCGTCTTTAGCAACAAATGACGACAATATACTTTTATCACTGTAACAGAGAAATACTTGTAGAAATATGGCCAACAACCCGATAAAATAAACAAATTCCATGTTGAAAACTTGTCATCATGCTGATGCTTAGACAAACATGACCAACTTCTTGCGCGAATCATGCAAGCATATAGCATCAGTATTTCTGAACACCAGATAGTTTAACTGCCATGATAACACAATCAGCCAGGTGCGATAATATATACACCATACCGGCCGTATCGAAGATTTAGACAAACCTAGAATAACACTACATGTCCAGGATAGATTGGATATGTTAACACATTTTTACTGAGGTGTCGATTTAAAACTGCAACTAAGCACGGCGACACAGTACGGTGTGATACTTGTATGTCGATTAAGAACTATTTCTCTCCCCCCTGAGGTGTTCAGAGACACTATGTTGTTGTCATGATAAAACATTCGACATAGGAAGAGCTTAACTGCATATGCATAGGTGGTGTAGGCTGTTGACTTGTGTATTCAGTGTCTTACATGTTTTATCAGGTTAATCCACTTTATAGCTTCCAAATCCGCAAACCTCGAGTCTTTCCGTAACCTGTCGTGACCGTGACAAAAATACCCCGTAGAAATGTACTTTCAGCGCTATTCAATTACATGTACGTGTACAGCTATTTAGATAACCTCATTTTTAAGTAACTATATTTTGTTGCTGAGCATCTACATAACGTAAGAATGTTTGTTTTGTGTTTGATAAACTGTCCAAAGTTACTTAAACAATTATACATGTATACAACACATGTTATTATTTGTGTTGGCATGTTTTCATTTGACAAGGGCATGTCCATTCATGCATGTCTTCAAATGAGGGATTATGGGACACATACTGTTATTAAGAGATATCCTTAGCGGTATAATAAGAAGTATTAGGAAAAAACAGTTTTAATAAACATAACGGCAGATTTATCCGCTGGCATTAGTTTAATGGAATCGTTATAGGGTATCCGTGCCGTCGCATTTTGCGTCATTGTGTAACAACACGATACAATGATCGACCTGACAGGGTATTCTTCTCTGTGCCAGAATTACCTCAGAAACCATTACCTTCCCCAAATTATTCCACAATTGTGTTAATGATTATATTGTTTTCTCTTCAGGAGTAACTGTGATACCAACGTGAAGAATGAGCTACGTAATCATTACCAACGCCCGTATTTCCTCCCCGCAGATTCTGAGTCAAGTTCTCTGGATTGGATCTTTATGGGTGGCTCCGGACCAGGGGCATTAATTCATGTAAGAGTCTTGTATGTACCTATACATAAAGGCCCACCCGGTTGGCTCAGACGATAAATTGCCCAGATGGATGTCTTGAGTTCGAACCCGGATGGGGCGCGTGATTCCATCTTTCTTTCCTTCTGTATTTCCAACTGCTGACTCTTACGGGGAAATTGTTGGGGGAATGTATGGGGAATTGCTTGTGTCAAAACAGTTATACTGCTGGCTAGCTAGGTACACTGGTTATGTCAACTTACAGCGGTATAGACCTTCCAATTTAAGCATTCAAGATATATTTTGCTCATATTTTTGTTCATATGATTACCAAAAAACCCTGAAAAATGTACTTTATGCATTTATCACAGAGTACATTTATAATGTTTTTCTTTGTATTTGTCGAAAAAACATGTTTGTATTATCATAAGTATAACAAGCGGGTGTTTTGGCAAGACATTTAACGTAATATGTACATTTGGATGCTTGTTATCTGGCAATTATTACGGCCATGACATTGTTCTCCTAGAAAACATGATATCTGAAAGTTTAGTGGTGATAATAAATGGTTTATTAAAGACAATTACTTGTTTGTCATCCTCTTACACAGATATGTTCGTGCCGCCACGACTTATTATGTAAAACCAGATAAAGGTACTAGAAAGTGTTACAAGGATTTTCTGAGAATCAGTTCTAAAATATTTTCCATTATTGTTGCGTAAAACGAAGATATTCAATTATTTATTGCTCTAATTAATGATACAATAAATTATTCGGTCCTCTCTCTTTTTCAAAGAAAAAGTTGATAATGTCGCAAATATATGATATTCATAACCCAAACATATAATCGCCTTTGCATTTGAATACCCATAGTGTCACTTTCTATAGCGTTTATGTATCAATTATTAAGTGGCTACTTTTGATTAATATTTTTTTGTCAATTTATGATATATCCTAGAAAAATATATTAATTTTAGCACAACCGTTACTGGTTACAGCCGTAAATGTATATTCCAGAATATTTCATAAAAGAAACATTCAATGATGTCAGGGTTATCGGAACTATTCAATTCAAGGAAAATTATATAAATACATGAGAATCACAACGTGTTTGAAATTGTGTAAAAGAAACTGGCGCCTTGCTTGATAAACCTATTACTGAAGTATTGTATTATCATTTCCTCCATTTCTTCTGCAATTGTAGTTAGATAACGTTCAGAGACCATCGTGGCAAGCACAGATATCAGGCAAGAAGACTTGGACTTTGGTACCCCCACCTGAGTGCGATACCCGGTGTAAAGCTATGAATGTCACAGTACATAAAGGCGATATATGTAAGTGAATAGTTACCACAACGATTGGCGTTTGTCTGTAATTGTTATTTCCCTATGTACTTTCATCGAACTGCATTTTACTCACTTCAAAGCACAGGCGATTGTCACGAGTTATTTCCCTTTATCCCACATAGAGTTATCTCCATTTGTCCCTTCCATAGAAGATATACATAAATAGAAATAATAACTCTTGGTAATCTCATGTGCTGCGAAAGATATCGCTGCAATAATTATTAATTCTGCGTACATAAAGTAGATTTTCAGATTTACATCAAATTATCAAAATATAATAACGAAATCGTTTTAAATTGTTAAGAGATTTAGTACAATCATATTAATAAAAAAAATAAAAAAATACTCGCTGCATTTCTCCATTTATGTGCAATTACTTGCGTAGAAATGTAGCTATGATTCATTTTTAACAAATCTTGTACATTGGACATTTAGGTTCATACATGTGTGGTTAAGTGAAGTGACATGTGGTGTTTTGTTCGATAAACAAATACATCTCCTTGTTTGAACTGTCGACTTGAGACCGAGTGTCTAATAAATAACACTTGTGACATCCGCAATACATTTAACCGCACATAAATACAATTTGTAGTTAAAAGAGTAATGGAAGGATGACATAAAATCAAATTTGAATCGAACGAAGTTTCTACATAGACAACATTAGGGACTGCTTACAATATGTTAATGTCTTCTTACGGACAAACATCTATCTAACTGATTTGTCACGTATAGGTACCACTCAAAGAGTTTTAATAATGCGTCGCAAAGAATGCAAAGCGAACCAAAGCAATACAGACTTGCAGTGCAGAACAACCTTCATAGTGCGGCCCTCTCTTAGCCAATAACCTCTTTTCAACAACAGTAGCAAAGTGTCTAGTCTGAGCACTATGAATCAATCTTTTACTATATTTCATGGGAGACAACTCTTGTAGTTACACTTATTAAATGAAATAATGTCCCTTTGCGTCTCAAACATGGGAGATAATCAGAGCCAAAAACTCAGAGCCAAATAAGACCTAGTTAAAAAATAAATTATGCGTATTATTTAGTTGATAAACTATTATCTAGCCGCTAACTAGACTTCAAAATGTCTTGTAGTAAGAATGTTCTAACAGTTTAATCTGTATAGAGCAACAACCTTTCATCAATAGTCAGAATGTGCGTCAAAGGATGTTGCTCTGGAGAGGTTGTATCCAGTTTATTTTTTCCATTTCAGTCGTGGTTGACACCAATGTTTGGTACCATTCGACGTTTATTCACCCAGGAGAGATTAGTATAACAATTGGGTCCGAGTATGACTAGTTTTCCCATTCTGTCTGCAGCAAAACATGCGGATACAGCGCCCGGAATGGGCCATTATTACGGACCATCTCGGTCAAAACTTCGCTTCAAGCCTCGCACGCATATGTGAATTGATTCAGTATCATTCTCTGCTATGATGGATATTTTGATACACGGACTTTCAGTATGGTTCGATAGGTGATTTGTATTTATGTTTTTAAATTGTGGCGTAGACGTTTGTACATTATTTGTAAATAGTTGCTGTTGACTCATTTAGTTTTATGAACAAACATCACGTGGTCTGAGGTTTTCTAAATGTATCATGACATTTCCGCATTTTTCTCGCTATTTTGCTTTAGTCTAACCACATAACTACTTCTGTGGTTTATACATGTACATCATGTTTCATGATAAAATAATACACATGATGCCTGAATAAAATGAGATATTCTTGCATTGTACATAAATAAATCCCTTTAGTGAAAAATAAGAGACATTTATAAAATATCTCTTTTTGTATCACATAAATGTTCTTCCAACAATATTATAACTGTAACAGTATACACAAGATATTGAATAGGAACAAAACATATAGTAGCTCTACTTAAATCTGCCAAAATACATTATACGAGTACATGACATATAAAATGTGTCATATTTGTTATTATATGTATGATACTAAATTATATATTATAATAGTGTTCACAGTTCTACATATTTGAGGAATCATCTATTCACTTCATCATTTGATCATCGTGTGTCAATTATAACCTTCACCGTATTGTATTTGATACTTTGCTTACCATATTATGTAATGTTACCTCTTTGGACCCTTATGGCTTATGGGAATTCTGGAAATAAACTTGTATACACTTAACAAAACTTATAAGTATGCAGGTATAAATATGACTGTATCTTGGTCAATATTAGTCTGATCTTGCTGAACTTTTCAACAAATATATAGCGTAGATACCAGGCATAATACATTCTTTATTTCATGCCATATATCCACAGTTTGAATAAATAAAATCGATAAATGTGATGTGCCCACCCGGACTCAACGCATTGTGTTATTTAAGCGGATAAATTCGACGCGAAAAGCACGATCTACACGTAGCAAATGAAATATATACATGCACAAAATTTCGTGTAGAAATGTTAATCAATAAAAAAGTTATTCGACATTAAAAAGTGCACACTTATACCTCGTAAACATTGCCACCTGTGTGTCGTCTTGTGTAGCGTGTGCATGGTTCGCACGTATAACACTGAGAAGTACGTATGAAACATGTTGTTACGTAACCAGAAGCAACAGTCTATGTATTTATGAAAAATCAATGAAATCTTCATTCTTAACCGTTTTTTGGCTCAAAAAGTATTATTCAGGAGAAAAATGAACATATTTTTAATAGTTTTTAATACAAAATTAGTTCTAAACAATCGATATAATGCTTTGAAATTGATTAGAATAAGTCGTAAAAGCTTTCAAGTACAATTGAGCATATACATGTACAATGTTGTATATATTGGTTAAGTTACCGACAACCTGCCCATACACTGATAATGCTCAATTTATGATTTTATAGATTTATCGACAAAACTACAAATGTATAATAAATTATGTGATTTATAAACAAACAAACAAAGACTGTTTACTTTATTTGACATAAATTAAAAGTGAAATCGTTTTGTATTGATAAAAGGTATGTTTTGCACACGACTTGATATCATACTATACGTTTATAAATACTATACGTTTATTGGTACAATCTGCGCACACAGTGCCTTTGACCATTAACAAAATAAACATAAATATGAGATCATATATAAAGAATCATCTTGAGTAATAAGCATATACATGTATAACTGTCAAACCCTTGTCTGTAACATTATGACCGATCAGTTATGTAAATTTAATTGAAATCTAAATGAATAGTATGCGTGTAAATATACATATGTGGGTTATATTGAAACGTAATAGATTTGTAACTAATGTCGATATATTTACGAACGTTGGTGCAAATGCATACACAATTTATGTATAACACCTGTCGTATGCGTACGTGACTACATGAACGTTTTAAATATAACTTAAGATGAAATTATCCCCAAAAAACACATTAACCACAATCAGATATAGAAAATCATATTTTCGGACAGAGAAACTATCACAAATCATTCATCTGAGGCTAATGGATGAGCGACTTAGCCCGAGGGTTTCTGAATCACCTGAAATCCGGGATATTATCTCCGTGTAAGTACGTACGTTCGTACATGGTCCCCTTAGCGTGGGAATGGATTAAGACAAAACAACTTTACGTGCTCAGTCGGAACGATAATTATGCTTTAAACAGAAAGTGTGCATGGGATAGTATGAACATTTTTTCAATACCATGGGGTAAACACTTAAAATATACCCATCAAGATGAAATACAGATGATAAAAAATACCACTCGATATAAATTATTTTTCATTTGGTACCAATATGTCCATGTTTAGCCCCCATGATATCGAAAAGTGTCCATATTATCCCATGCATACTTTTATTTTTTGACTCAGCGTATTTTGAGCTAAACATCCGGGATAACTCTTATGTTTTCGTGCTGAAGGATTGTCAAAGTTAACCCCCTTTCCCTGAATCCATTTTTCATCAAACTATGGATTGAGTGATCTTTAGTATCCTCGACTAATATGATAAAAATAGAATTTGTAGGCAATTATGTAATGTGTATATATTAATATAGTAATAGTAATAACGAAGACAATGAGCATGGCATTGATACTGATAATATTGAAGATGTTGATGTTGGTGCAGATAATACTGATAGCGATGTCGGCGTTTATGAAGATAAAACCGATAATGCTGCTTTTGTTAATGGTACTTCTGGAGCAGATAATGATGTTGACAATAACAATAATAATAAAAATGATAATAATAAATATATGCTAACTATGATCCACAGGAGTTTCGAGTTATCTCGCTTTATCCCTCTGTAGTTCTCTTTCTTTATACATATACTAAAGAAGGGTTAAGATGAGAAATCCCTAGAAGGGACCAAAGGAGAGAACTCTTGACAAACTCCAGTGCTAGGATCCTATTAGAAATCCCAGATTGTGTTCTTAATTATTGCAGCAAAGGCCAACTATCAATATTTACTTTTGGACACTACTGTGGGAAGAGTGACCATGCCTTCACGACAATTTAACACCACTGAGTAACAATGATTCCTGCGATGTTACAGTCAGACCTCGTTCATTCGAATTCATTGGGTCCGAACTTTTATTTCGAATAATACATTTCAATCAGTGAATAAGGAGATATAACGGGACCTGATATTTATTTGGGTGATACCGTGTATTCGGATAAAAGGTTGTCGAATAAATAGGGTCCGACTGTATTATCTAATCACTACGTATTATACTTAAACGGATAACTTACTTTAATTAACATCTGCATTACCCATCTATTATCTTGTGCTGTTTAAATATTATAGTATTTTACTCCGTAATTGTCTTGTCATGTCTTATATTACGTTTTAAGGTCATCATTGACCACGTACACTTAAGTACTTATAGGCATTTTGTTGACCCCGACATATACAACGCATGTTGTTATATTGGGTTTTAGATTCTAAAAGGGTAAATTTGTCTTGTTGATAATTTATACCAACTATTTGCCAGATAGATACAAACCGTAATCAATGAGAACAAAAGGGGTTGTATCTCTACTCCATAAATCAACCGTATAAATAGTCTTAGTTCCAGCCTTACAAATCACTAATAACCTGTTGTACGGAAAACAATGTACAAATTCCCTTCATGCATCTCAGAGGTGGAGGAGAAACGGCTCTGGATGTACATGCGTTATCCTCAGATTGTCACGAAAACAATACGCCCAGAGATCGAACCTATGACGTCAACATTGGCAGACTAGTGCTCTACCGACAGAGGTTACCGAACAGACATGTTGAACATAGATATACGTACATGTAAATAACAAATCTTATTTGAATAACCCATGCAAATTCTCGAACATGTATGTTAAGTTTCAGCGACATATGAAATCATTCAGCAACAATGACAACAACTCACTTCTTGTTGTTTGACATTCGTGTCCTGGATCGACAAAAAGGGAAGAGTTTGTAAGTGAATCAGTCATCGTAATAAACAGCTCATAAAATTGCCCGTCAGAACAATATAGTTCGGAAATGTATGCATGTATTTCAGTTGCTAAACGTACTATGCAAGTTTGCCATGAATAAATAACTGCCGTAATTGATTCTAAGGATAAGGTCACATAGACCTTCGAAACTTAATCTCCTTTACTACAACTTTAGTTCCTAATACCAATCAAATATCTTGCATGTTGCATTTTATCTTCATACAATGTCACCCTGCTCAAATAAGCCACACTTTTTACATGTTCTTAAATGCTATGTGTCATTTTGACATCAACGGTTCCGTCTTATGACTTGACTGCAATAGAATGTTGATTAGAAAGTGCGATAATGAAGACATTGTCTGATAGTCATGTCAAAAGGAATGAATGTCTAATACATCAACACCACAGACGAAAAAACAATAAAACAAATGTACTTTGATTTGACTGTGTGTCTGAGATGACACATTGGTAATTAAATTTCCTTTCATGGTCGATGGTATTCTTATTATCTTGAAACCAAGGACACTGGAGACAGGATTGATTGACACAAAGCTTAGAATCTATTTTCGTTATTTGTTTTGGCTGCGTTGGAGTTTTACAATGTTTATCAACAGTATTTCAGCAATTTATTCAATTATACCTCGGTCAGTCGATCTAACCAATGTTCCTGGGTTACCAACCAGTTCTAGCATGTTCTTTCGCAATGATGTAGTGTATTGTTATTAGAAAGAAAACTGTTATTAGATTCCCTATTATCTTTTTACACAAAGTTTGTTTGATTGTTCATTACACGATTGATACAAGAGGTTAGTGTTGGAGTTTGATGTTATATTTATATGTTCATGTTAAAGTTTTAGCCAATGTAAAAGCAATACTGGATGAAGCCAGTTCAAACATTTTATTTTCCGATGAGCCAGATACATATTTAAGGCAACATTTGGTAATGAAAGGTCTCTGCTGATCTGATAGACGTATATTTATCTTCTCTATGTTCGACGCGTTTCACCATCTTTTGTAGACAGACAGGTATGGATCAGATAGCACACCTGGACATTTGTATATTTGAGCGCTGCTATGGGATTTACAATCTGTTCTGTAAGTGACGTCATTTTAAGAAAACGCAACATGTGATGACACTATATGAAAGCAGGAAACAACCTTTACTCCATATGGCCACTTCGTTTTCATATTGCCAAATGTTGCTTACTGTCAGTACATGGTGACGTCACATGTGACGTTTTCTTGAAATGACGTCACTTAAAGAAGAGGTTGGAAATCGTACAGCGGCGCTCATATTGTAATTCAAATGATATCGATGATGAAGCAACTGTACATGTTGAAAATATTTAAGACGCATTTATATTTACACAACGATATTGTGACAATAAAGCAACAAGTGTGTCAATGAGTATACTCATTGACTTGTTGATCTCTAAAGATAGAAAACAACAGTTACACAAGTTTACAACTTTCCGTTGTTAAACCTTTCCAATCATTTGTGATGTTAAAAATAAGTTCAACATTTTATTGTTTGTATGTGTCAGTGGCGGCTCTACCGGGGGGGGGGGGGGGGGCACGGAGGGCCCGTGTCCCCCCAGCTGGCCGGCAAGTAATGTTTTTTGGGGCACATCTTTATTGATTTAACTGTACAAATAAGTTGTTTTGTCACAATTTAAAGTTCATAAAATTATTTGAGCAATAAACAATAATAAATATGTTCGTCATTGCTTTTAATAATGTCATTGTGTGTCAACAAGATGTGTGTGCATGACGTGCAAAAAGTTTTATATGTTTATAATTAGTTGTGCCCCCCCCCCCCCATTTAGAAAGTCCTGGATCCGCCACTGTGTGTGGTGCTATACGTAATTGTCAAGAATCGTGGGAGATTCTGTTTGCCTTGTGTATTATTTCAATATATTGGTACTGTAAAAATGAATACAGGTTATGTCTTGTATCTTCTATTCCGTTATATCGTAATTTAACTTGTTGTAAATGGAATGGAGGAAGAGAATAATTGACTAGAAATTTCTCATGCATGCACGTTAATGTAATGTATACCTGGAACATCTCTGACCACGCATATGCTGGCTAAACATTCTGCACTAGGCGTGGTATTTAGACAACAAATCTAACAGTCTGACTAAGTGCCATGGGTCTGACCACAGTCCAGCCATTACAATGCTTAAATTTTTGCTGGATTTTAATGTTCTAGTGTAGTATCCGGTACTGACTCCGTGCTTGCTGTATATCTGTGAAGTTTGAACACACACAGGAAGTCACATTTGGTCGTCGTATTTTTGTAATTCATATTGTCTTGATCAATTGTGTTGTATGGAAACTTTAAAAAAATCGATGAAAAAATGTATTGTATTTTTATTTCATTTCAAAATAGGTAACATTTTTACTTAACAATAAATTTCAATTGAAACCATGGTAATGTACATGAGTTTAACGGGATATTTATCATAGAACTTATATATACGTCATTTTCTGAATGGCAACAATTTTAAGCATATTTAAACAATTTACTGGACAAAATCACCTGGCAAATATCAAATTATTGCTCACAGAGTTTAGTATTGCTAGCGAATTTTGCGGTTGAAATATTCAACTTAAACATTTAGTATACCATAATAACTTAATATACTAACAGCAACAAAGAAATACTAACTTAGACATGCAATAAATGGGACAACGTATCATAATAATCAAATTATAAATCAAATGATTTAACATACGGACAGGCTAAATAAAAATGTACAGAAACGGTGTCAAGGCGTAGTCTCAAAACTTTTCAATTAACCCTCCAAGTTCTCAGATGGGATACATCTTCCCTCGTAATTCTTAATTGCAACTAACATGTTTAAATAACGCTACTATCTTTTAAACATGAAACACAACATTCCTAGTTCAGAGTTTTAAAATACAACACCGCTGCACAATCCTCAAAATTCTAAACAAAAATTGCTTTTTCTACCTACACTTTTGTTAATGTATGTCGTTTTATAATAAGACAATCCAATGAAGTATAATATTTCGCCGGAATTCACAATTTTATCCCTACAAAAATCATCACTATATTCTATCCAAACCAGACATATCATTCGATTACAGGACATTAAACAAAATATCGTACTTTAATGTTTTTATCGTCCTCACACCAAGTACCACTGTCCATATCGTCTTAGTGCACCTAAACCATAGCAAAAACGGCACCAACAACATACAGATTGTTCAGACATGACTCAATTTATATCTAATTACATGATGACAACACTATATTTATTGGCAGTATTGCATGTATATATGTATATACATGTAGTTACATTAGCCTTAAACGACCATATGGTGAAAACATCTCATATAAAAACATAAACGCCGTTCGGTCAAGGATATTAGATGGATGCCACACGCAAATGTGGATACTAAGTCTATTTGCCAGAAACATTTCATATCGACACCCTCATAAGTCTTCTAGCAATAGTTATGATTTCTATAATCAAATAAAAAACTATTTAGTTTCAGTGGAACTCCAATTTGATGGATACGCCTTGCGTTCTAGAGATGCAATTTATTTTTATGTCTCCAGTGTTATCATGCTCATACGTATTAAGCTTCTGCTGGCTTCTTCTCCTCCTTGTCCTCTACATTAGTTGACGTGGGGGGATTATCTGGACTCATATCTATTGCTAGATTCGTGAAACCTGTTTCGGCTTCATTGGAGAGATTTGAAAACTTCGATAAATACTTCGCAAGTTCCGGCAACATACTTTTATTTACTACAAATACACCGTCTTTGTCATCAACATCCCCGTCTGTTTTATGTTTCGGAATTCCAGTCAAAGCTTTTGATTGGTCTGAAGAGTTGTCACGTAAAGCGACTTCGTGCAAGGCATTTTTGAAATCTTGGACTAATTTATTAGAAGCGACGTCGTCTGTCGAGGTTGTCTGACCGCCGCTTTTTGATGCAGTATCATCAATTTGCTTTAAGCGAAGGTCTACGTTGGTGTAGTTGATGTCGCTGACGTGACTCATTTGACTGTCGACACTAGCGGCGCCCGTGACACTGCTAACGCTTCGTCTGCTCGTGTTCCGGTCCCGGTGTGTACCGGTATTTGTCGTATACCTTTCTTCTGGTTTGCAACAACACAGAAATGGAAAACGTTTGTGTATGGCTGCTCTGAATTTTGGATGGCTTAGAGCGTACACAAGAGGATTGTGCATTGCAGACGCTTTTGCAAACATGACCGGTATTTCAGACCAAAATGGCGTCACAAACATGGCGTTTCCAAACTGACCAATCAGAGCCACTGTTGCATACGGCATCCAAGAGAGAAGATAGAGCACGAGAATGCACATTGATATTTTAGCGACCTTTATTTCCATCCTTTTCTTGTCTTGATTCGAACGCATTTCAGCATTTAGTTGCTTGGCAGTTTTCTTCATTTCTATCTCATGATCGCGAACTGCTTTGACAATTAGACCATAGCTGACGAATATTATCCCAAGTGGTATTGCAAACCCGAAGATATACAAGAAAAATATGTACGATCGGTTGTTATCCGTCCGTGTCAAGTAGTCGAATGTGCATGATGTCTGGAATCCTTCCGGAATGTACCGACCCCATCCAAAGATTGGCGGAAGTGAACTTGCCAACGACCATATCCAAACGACGGCAATCATTAAGAACGACCTTCTCCTCGTCATGAACCTTGCAACATGGAGAGGTCTAGCAATAGCATAGTAACGGTCTATAGCTATTGTTGCCATAGTATTGATCGACATCAGACCAAATATTCCTCCAATCAATCCATAGAACTCACAGGCTAAATAATTGAACATGTGGCACTTAATTACCAATATTTTCACTTTACATACCTATTTGAAATACGCAGTGTTTAAGGTTGTGCCCACACCAAAGTTCCGGTTGTTTCATTTCAAACTTCTGGTATTTCAAATAGGTACAGTTTTATGCGACACATCACCATTACTTATTATTTTAATCAATAATGATACAGTATTTAAGAAATATGATACGCGTATATTAGTAACTTATACGCACAAACCAAAATACTTTAACTCAAAATTCTTTATCAATGGATAATTCTTTCACAAAGCATGGTTTAAACATGCATATTTCAATGCTGCTTTTTATTTAATATTTTCATAAAACTACAGGTACATTATCTTTAAGGCGACGATTTATATCGCAGTGCATGTGAATGGCTTCATGTAATGACTCGACATTGATATTTTATGACTTATTAAATCAAACCTTTGGATTTAAACCCTCCAAATGCCTTATAAAACCGGAATATGGCAATGGGGCTGTTTTATATACATTATGCATGTATCACATCATAGATTTTGAAAATTTTGAATAAACTACTGTAAAATAAATTCTCAACATTTACATGAATACACATTGAAACATGCTACATGTATATCAAATGGTGTAATTTGTTTTTAAAACAGAGCATTGGAAAGTTTCAAACAGATCGTTTATTAATGATATATGTTTAAATGCGTAAACACTTGATGCCTTTGTCTCACCTACTTGACCAAATATCCATTTCTTATTAAATGCAGAAAAGCTGAGAAAAGGAAACCCGTTGACTACAGAAAACGTGAGGTCACTTATAGCTAGATTGATGATAAACATATTCGATGATGTACGAAGTTTCTTTTCTCTGAAATATAAAAACGGAAGTGATTATGTAAATTTTCTTGACCTGTTAAAATTGAAAGGCTATATTCAGCTCAATCAAACTCTTTATTATCACTGCCATTTCATCATCGTTATTATCAGCATAATAGTATTCATCATCAGCAGTAGCATTATCAATATCATCATCATCATAATAGTCAACAAAAGCAGCAGAAGCATCATTTTAATCATCATAATTATCATTATCAAAACATTTAAAACATGTTCCACCAATCTCTTATTCAGTAACAAGAACTTAGAAAAAGCGCTTAGAATGGCTGATAGATATATATAATGCAATGCATGTCAGACAATGGAAGCAATAACGTTCCCCTAAAAAAATGGATTTAATTCGAAATAGATATGTACAGTATAACCTCACTTAAGACCACCTCAATAATATGACCACCTCAATATTAAGTACACAATCTTCAAGTCCATATTCACTTTTTTGCTCTTTATTCAACCTTATTATTAAGACCATCTCATTATTAAGACCAGTTTTCAAGGGTCCCAAGAGTGGTCTTATTATCAATGTTTTACTGTACATGTACTACTGTATGACTCCCAAATAAAACCTTTTACCAGATCATGATATTATCTTTAACACTTTATATCTAGCTTTGATTACTGTTTACTCCCCTCTCGGGTATTACTAACAGACGAGCAATCACTGCAAGAAGGATTTATACAAATGTATCGTCAATGAGACGTCCAAGTGAGAAACAGAGACTGAAACAAACAGAGCATTATATATACAGACAATTGTAGTAACATCAGGTTTTAACTCAATCTGCTGCTACCAATTGTAAGTGATTTGGCATACAGCTTGAAACAGAAACAATCGCTATTAAGACAACAATAAAACAGTAAACACATTGACAAGATAAATGTATACCATAGATAACTCATCAAGCTAGAAGGTTTGATTCTAGTTGAGTGTATGAAGTGAATACAAAACATGATAAACAAGTGGTAATCAATTAGCACAAGGGAACATGTATCAGATGAAAACATAAACACATGTAAGGAGGCGGAATGAGCCATTAGAAAATCTGCAAATAACCAATCAATTATGAGTAAATCATTACTGCCTTAAGTGGCAACATTTTAAAGAACATAACACAAACATTATATTTGGATTTGAGCAAGGCTCCTCCTCCATAAAAGATATGTACAACATTTTGTTAACAAACAAAATAGCAAATTTGTAAACTAAAGTAATGATAAAATAAATCAAAAACATATACGATAACATGATAATGATTCACATTAATATAGTGTGTGTGAGAGAGACAAAATCAATATAACATCACAAATAAACAAAACATCACACATAAATTATTGATAATTATATAATAATCGTTCTGTTATAGATTCCCCACCCCCTTATATTCATTGCACTGTTTAAGATGCAAACTAAACTATTAAAACTAACCATGTCTTTTGAAGAAAGTAATTGTATTAATTCAAACATACTTGGTGTTATTTATATAATTTAAGTCTATGTATCTTTTTCTAAAAATCCTGTATTTATTGCAGATTAAAATAAAACGAAATTCGTCTTCTATGTCCAGGTTCAAACAGACCCCCGGAAAACAACAATCCACAAAACATAAGGCACTTAATGAGGTCAAAGGGTACACATGTTAAGGAACAGAGGCACAAGGAATGTCCCGGCAGACCACAAGGAATAACTAGGAGAATCAAAGTGGACAGTGAAGGAAAGGGGAGATTAATGGATGGAAAATATCACAAAACAAGTCAAGACAGCTGGCCGCAATAGGCCGAAAATGGGCAGGAAACAACCTGAACACTACATAAAGTGACAGAATTGCACAGGGGAAACATAGGAGCTTGACTCAATGTTTGGACTAAAATTGAAAAATTGAAAAAAAATATTTCCACCAATACTATATGTATAGAAAGGACTACAACTCCGAACTCGCCGAAAACCGGCTAAGCCTACTGTTACCGTCGATTTCTCTAACAATATACAAGATATCTTAACATGTTGTACATCTCTATTTAGCTGAATCCCTAATCTATCCAATGGTATATAACACTTAATCCTTATTAAGCAAACCAACGAGTACTCGAGTCGTTTATTAACCAAATCTAGGTGATTTTGCTTAGTCGGAAAAGTAGTGGGACACTTACGTCAACAATGCCGTAAGAAGGGAAATCGCCTTTAACTACATATAGCAGCCATTAAATTGTCTGAATAGATCGATATCAACTTTATTTAACAATTCCAGTAGCCGTAGCTAACCTTTTCAGCGTTTACTATTCAAAATCAGTCGATTTATATCGCCACCGTTGAAAACCTTCTCGCTACAACCATTTTCTATTGCATGCGCACAAAGACGCAGATCGGTCATCCCGAATCTGATTGGCTCATCGATGGATCTCCGCTGCACTTAAATTGCCCTTGCAAGCCGGGTCAAAGTAAGTTATAAATATTTATGACATACTTCGATCCGGCTCGCAAAGGCAATATAGAAGAGCAGCGGAGATCCATTGATGTCGATCTGCATCACGTGTATGCTTGTAACAGAAAATGGCCGTAGCGAGAAAGTTTCCATCTGTGGCGATATAAATCGACTGATTTTGCATATAGTAAACGCAAAATAGGTTAACTATGGCTGCTGAATTTGTTAAATAATGTTGACACCTATCTATTCAGACCATCAAATGGCTGCTTTGTGTAGTTTAAACATGATTTGCCTTCTTAACGCATTGTTGACGCAAGTGTCCCACTACTTTTCCGACTAAGCAAAAACACCCAGATTTGGTTAACAAATGGCTCGATTTCTCATTGTTTTGCTTAATAAGGGTAAAGTGTTATATACCATTGGATAGGTTAGGGATTCAGCTAAATGGCGATGTACAACATGTTAAGATATCTTGTATATTGTTAGAGAAGTCGACGGTAACAGTAGGCTTAGCCGGTTTTCGGCGAGTTCGGAGTTGTAGTCCTTTCTATACATATAGTATTGGTGGAAATATTTTTTTTCAATTTTAGTCCAAGCATTGAGTCAAGCTCCTATGAGGGGAAAGGGAAATACAAAACACAAACAAAAACCATATAGCGAATTACAGCCTTGGAACTGTCAGCAAAAACACTGGGGTTTAAATCGATTTAACAGACTTAATCGCTATATGGTCCTTGATTTCCAACATATATACATAAATTGACTAAGTAGGCAGTAACTTATCATTAAAAGTAACCAACCATCACGCATATGTTTCGACTTCAGGAAAGCGGAAAACTTAAATTCAGAAGAAATGTTCCAATTAGGTCATAAGACAAAATGTTTGTTTGTGGTACCTTGATCGACGTATCGAATATGTCCGAATCAATTGTTTCTAACATGATATAATCGACATACATTACCAACCCCCAAATGTGTGGGATTGAGAGTGCGGTAAAAACGTTTTGTCAGAAATACCTTGAAAATATCCAGACGACAAGCGAATTCCCTATAATGCCAGTAAAGCCGACGCATGTTATGTAGACACCGATGAAATAATGCCATCCGTCGGAAACCATCGGAAAATTCCGCCAATGGGGATGAATGAACACTGAGTATGTGTCGAAAATATGGGTAGATGTTTCGGTGATATTCGTAGTGACGTCATTAGTGATCGCTGTGACGTCATCTGTCGTCATGAAATCTGCAGTGTATGTTGAAAGAGCAGTTGTCGTTGTCGCTGACACCACATTGGTGACCTGTTGTAAATAATACCATACATAATTAAGTCATACAATCACGAAAACGTTTATCTATATTATTGTATGTAAATGTTTTATTATAGGTTATATCTGTATAGAGATAAGCACTATTTCAATAATGAACTAAGTTTATTTGCTGAGGCAAAGATCATAACTCTGCTCATGCTAATTGATTACGAATCTAAAGCCCAAATGCACAATTTTATGCAATGGCTTATATTCCAATTGTGTTGCTCTCATGTATATATTATTTTAGTGATGCACGTAAGAACGATAATGCTTCCCCAGTTTTTGGTAGATGCACATACTTGAATATTCAATAAGACATTCCAGTCCACAGTTCGCAATTTGAATTGAAAATTTAGGGCTAGAAAGAAGATCGCGTTTACAAATCGCGAATTGCGAACTGCAAAGGACATACATAATATTTGTTGATACCAAAATAACTACGTATAAATCAAGATAATGTTCATTAACTGGCTCTGTCCTTTCTTCACATTTCTCAAATTTGTACATAAAACACTCTCAAATGAATCCATTACGTTCACGAACCAAAGAAATTGTGCGACTATATAAATATGCTGGGACATCACACTCATACAATCTAAAGAAATCCAGTCGCACAAACTTGAAATCAATGCAAAACATCATAAGTGTTGCAAAACAATATCGCATAAAATAATTGGACCGTATTACTGCTAGTTTATCATATCATCAATATCCTGACAGATGACACATTGTAGCAACGTTAAATGTCGCACCAACGCTAAATGTCGCACTTGACGTTATATGTCGCAAGGCTTAACCTACTTATAAAAGTTGATACATGTAGCGCTCATTGGCGCGAATTCGTTTTCGTTTCTTGTAGAAATATGACAGATGTCGACTGCGTGTCATTTTTTTCGGCACAGGGGGTGTTTACCTCAGGTTGACGTTTTAAGAGTTACTGGCGGGAAAAGCTAAGTGATATTTATATTGTACATTGTGAATCAGTAATACTACAAAATAGTGCTTATAGAGGAGTGCGACATTTAGCGTTGATGTTGCGACATATAGCGGCAGTACAATTTTTTGCGACATTTGGCGTTACAGATGCGACATATAACGTCAGGAGGTTTTGCGAGATTTAGCGTTAGTTGCGACATTTAGCGTCAGCCTTGCGACATATAACGTCAAGTGCGACATTTAGCGTTGGTGCGACATTTAACGTTGCTACACACATGTCGTCTGATGTCAGAATTTCATTGTGTTTCTCGAGGAACCAAATGCAATGCGTATTGTTTGCAGTGGGTTGAGTTGATCATGGACAATTCAGCTTTCCGAATGATTCCCGGTTATACAATTAATAGCGGGTTTCATATATTTGTGTTATGACTTAAATGTCTTTATAACGTGGTCATGCACATGTATACTATCCATGACATATACAGTCTGTCCAATATTTTATTTCCATCAGACTTTGACCTTGCATCACGAAGCAATTTCTATCCACGTCTTGTTGACTGAGTATGACGTATAAACCTAGCAAGAATTCTGTTGAACATATCCTTTGTTCATCACACCAATTCATAAATACTCTCGCGGTATCGTCTACACTCATCATCGTGGGGTCTGCTTCACTCATTGCAGGACCCGAAGTTAACCAATCAACATGATCTTCTACAATTTAATAAATTAATCCGAGGAGATGATGCATTCGTTACAGTACAGAATACAGAAGGATACGTGCTACAGAAAACACCAATAATATTGGCATGTACTCAACTACCATGGTCTAGTATGGTTGCCAATCACGACAAACTACATGGACATATGAAAGGCTATTTTCAGTTACACAGAACCAACGTCCTTCCATTTAATCTGAAGCCTAATCCAGAATTTTTCAGATGGATATTCGAACTACTAAAGGATTATACAGAGGCAACGCACGATATCCAACAGACAAGCGAAAGAGAAGGATTCGCCTACGATACGGAACTGATGTATCACCTAACAACGGAAATAGATAAAAGACTCATATTTAGAGGAGGAATACTGAACACAATCACTCAGTTATCAAAAGAAGCGGGATCAATAGGTCCTTACTACAACGCTTGCGTACAGCACGAACGGTCCATGTTACACAATAATACGGACATGCTTATGGTACAAGATAACAACGAGTTGTTGTTACGTATAATAGCGTGGGTATGCTACATAAGTAGACGTTCATTAAATGAAGACTATTATTGGAGATTCACAGACCTGAAACACGTAAGACTACTACATTCCAACACCAAGAAGCAAGTACGAGGATTTAATTGCAGCGTGTCTGATATAAATTATTTCTCACACATCTATCACGTTCTAAGAACTCTATGCGACAGCAGATTAAGAAGATGGCCAGCATCATGGTCTCACAAACAGAGCAACATAGTCAATGCTAAAGCAATAGTAAGCAATCTATTGTTAGCGATGTAGTCAGCTTTATTCGAAATAGTAGAGGGTAGTCTTCACGAGAGAAATCCAGCATGGTGGCACACAACAATGCCCCAAGGTATATTAAGTGCAAACGCTTACATGCAGACACACCAAGAAAAGAAATTCCAGTCGCAGGTACCTTCATGTTCGACACCGATGCATGCTGCAGAAATAGACTTTAACCAACACGTAGCAGTTACGTCAACACCAAAAATGAAGATAGATGAAGAGATTGATGATGTACAAGAAGAACACGACAAAGCGTTTAATGATGGTCCCCCGCGTACACCAGAAAATACTGTAGACAGATTCGGTAAGAAAGTAACACCGAAAAGACAGAAGAGAACAAAAAAGATAAGCACACCCGACAAAGAACTCTGTAAAATATATTTGGAAAAAATGTGGGATGAAGTCATGACAAAAGATTACAGTCTAGAGTTACAACAATCACGAGAAGAAGCATGTGAATGTGGACCGACAGCAGAATGGCAAGAAACGCCACAACCATCTATAATAACACGAGCAGGAGTATGGGATAATGCCAATAGTAAAGGTGATAATGATGGACCAAGACTATGGAATACACCCAACAGATTAGATTACATGAGAGAGGCCATTGAGATCAGAGGACCTGGAGAAGGAATGCGTATACGACAATTGGATTTAAATCCAGATCAATCAGCTGAGAGATTCAGAGACCAGTTGAGAAATATAGTCAGACAAGCTCAAGATGAAATCGTAGACGATATACTAGACTTAGAAGATATAGATTATCCAGAACCAAACCATGATATGCCATTCAGGATAGATCAAGATATATCATACGAAGTTGCTGATGATAACGTGGACCTTATAGCTGCAGAAATACACGTGCATTTGGAAATAGAAGAAGAAGATCCGATAATAGAAGATGAAGATCATATAAGTATAAATTCATCATTAGCTGAAGCTTATAACGCTTCAACTGACGGAGATGAAGGAAATGAAATAGTAGCGAATAACGTGGAATTAGTCAGGAGAACAGTAAGATTCCGTTCCGTCTTAGATGAGATAGACCACATCGATATGGATGAGTGGGTGGAGATCGTAGAAAACATGCAAGACGCCAGCCAGGTGTAGGTCCTGGAGTAAGTGGGAGTGGCGGTATAGCACAACAATGGACTAGGAGTGAAGACTCTGGTTAAAGTCACAAACATACTTTCTCTAGAACTTATATACATTTCTTAGGACCAGGCACAGAGTCGCAAGGTTGTACAATTGAGACTAACGAGTTAGATAATCCCGTATTCAGTTATGATTGGGGAGCTAGTATAGTACCGTATAATATTATGAAAGCGGCAGTTAGACCGACCCAGTTACAAAGGTTTTTACCCAAATGTAATTCTTATAGGATATTGAATCATAAATGTATATTGACTGATTTGATCACAAGTAGAGACGAGACACAAGCTGACGGACGTATAGTAACGACCCCTCAAATGGATGATATTGAAATATTCTCTGATAGTAACGGCAAATTTAGACCAGTTAATATAGTACCCATAACAGAGGAGATATATATAGTTTAAACTCTGATTTTAAAGTAGTCGAACCACTTAATAGAGCTGACGGCACACTACCAAGAGTAAAGGTACAATTCCCAAAAGAAATGTATAACTCCACAAGAAACGAGGGTCTGAAGGATTACGCTCTAAATGCATTTGATCCATATAACGGGTTATTCACAGTAAATCACTGGCGTACAGGGGAAACCTTTATTCAAGAACATTTTGATTCAGGTAGAATTCCAGTAGGTAGTTTCGCTGGTATAGATGAGGTACCATGTAACATAGGTGGTAGAAAAACAGCTAATTATATATTAGATACAGTTTACGGCATTCAAGCTAATATGGCAACTCAAACAAATAGATCACCTATTCAGCCTCCTAAATTTAATTTCTTAAGATTTGCTCCTTATTATACAGCTACGGGTAAAGCCCAACGTTCAGCACAATTTAAAGCTACATATACGTGCGAGTTAGAATTTTATTATTCACCTCATTGTGGTATTGAAATGTTTATGCAAGGAGACCAATATCAAAGAATGGGTTATATGCACGATGATACCTATCAGAATGCAGCTGCAGATCCAAAGAGATTTAACTTCGGATGTAAACCAGAGAATTTTGTTATACCATTGACTGGTTATGCTATGAAACATGATGCTCAAATAAGTAGACTGCCACAACGTGATGTAGCAATGGGTAACGAATCATTAATAGAAGGTTCGGTTGATGACCCAACAACTAAAAAGGGTATTGCTGGGATAAAACGTAAAGTAACTGGTAATGAATATTTAAGGCGAGTTAAAATGAGTACTCAAGAAAGAGCTCAAAATGACATGAGATCAAGAGGTTACAACCTAGTTGATGATTACATTAAAATGGGTGGGGATATTGACCCAGAATTTCAATTATTCGTAGCTAAAAAGGTAGTAGGTGGTCTTCATAACTCTGATTTAACAGTACCAGCTGGAATACAAAATACTGTATTAGCTAGTCAAGGTTATAATGAAGATGAAGCGAAGGTACTAAGAGAAATGGTAGGCGAAGAAATAGATCATATTGATACACAAGAAGATCAGTTAGTGATAGACGCTGCTGATAAATTATTAGAATTAAAGACAAATATTAATGATGATCAAGGTAATATGGTTATAGAAAAAGGTACTCCATTACTACCAGCAACAACAGTAGTTAATCCAGTAACTAGTTTAGACGAAGTTTTTGTACCAAGGAAAACAACGTATACAGTAAATATGCAACCCATGACATTAGGTCAAACTTGGAAACAATTAGGTGCCGAATCAACACCAGTAAGAACTAGAAAGAAGGGATGTGGGTTTTATACCCCATGGCCAAGGTTACGTGATGAAAAAGGAGTAAGAACTGGACAGTTAGTGTCCGGAGCTGGTAATGATAGAACATATGTAGAAATATGGAATTGGGAAGCAGCTAGAAGAATGAATCAAAAAATGATTAGACAAAGAATAGTAGGTAACGAACGAGTTAATACATCGAAACGTAGTTTACTAGATCATAAGAAAGTAGTAGATGATGAAGGTAACCCCAAAGCAGAATTCTTAAGTGTATCCCAAACGTTACCATTACAGATAGACGGTCAATTGTCAAGTTCATACAGACCAGCCACTACAGCTTGGCATAGCCCAGATCAAGATCTTATAGATAGTCAAGAGGATTTATTTGAAACTCCTACACCAGGGGGGCGTTTTATCAAGATGTCGTAGCTACGACATGTCTTATCTTAACTCCAGAACTTACGACAAATAAATAAGACATCGTCAGACCGTTTTATCAACGGTGTCGTAACTCGAGTGTCGTAGCTGCGACAAAATGTTGTCGTAAGACGGTAAAAATCGGGACGCGGTCTAGAATACGTAACTTCCGGTGCGTCATTCTCCCACGCACCTGTCAAATTCGCGTCGTCAATGTAAATAGTTAACATGAAACGGACTTTTTAAACGCTTATATTTGCGATTATCGGAGAAACTTAGGTAGATAAATTTATAAAGTTATCAGAATACATACAACATGGAACAAAAATATGTTAATGACGACAGATAGACGAATAAAACATGAAAATAAAAATGTAATTAACATGACTAAGAATACTGGTGGTTGTAATCATTTATCAATGTAAATAAGAGGAGCATATTGTGTCTAGAAGGTGTATATATATGCATCAAGGTAGTTAAGGTACAAGTAGATAAAGGTATATTCATGTCACTAGAGTTCATTCTGTGAATATTATACAGATGCACACATGTGTTGTTGACATTAACAATGTATTTCAGCCCTTGTGATTATGTTACTTTATCCTGATGAGCCTCATATGGGTCATATATAGTAATGGTCACAACTTAACTCCACCTTAATTAAAATGTATGTGTACAATATTAATTTCTGCAATTAAATATATATACATCTAAATGATTAAATCTTTGTTTTATGTATATGACTACACTACACTGTGTATTCAATAGAGTACCTATCTTTCAGCTTGGTAGTATTTACTTGCATTTAGTTCAACCAATTGTATTGCACAGTATCAAAGCTACAAATATGGTTATTTAGAATAGCACGGACATATATATATGTATGGTTTATATTTCCGTGAAATAGGAAGATTTCCAACAAAATAAAGTAGCTTTCATATGTGTAGGAAGTAAATTCAGACCTGATTATACAGTGTTTACTACATGGTATGGATGTACAGAAGTTCAGCTTGCATGCCTGTGTCTCTGCATTAAGCAAAAACCATGCTTTATATACATAATAAGCTTCAAATCTCAATTGTTTGGTTGGCAGTTGGAACTTTGTGTACAATACTTTCCATAAAACAGTAATTGGCTTGTGTAATTATGTATTATATGACAATTCCTGAACTCATTTCCTTTTCTACAATATATGTATGACCATAGCAGTCTGTGTATTCATTTTCATATTCTTCCAACTGATTTAAAAAATCTGAAAATTGATCCAAAAGTTGTCTGCTGGTCTAGAGATAAAATTCAATGTTGATGTGTTCCAAGTAGCTAATTGTCTGTTTTATTTGTTGATAGAGACTTTAATTCTGATCTAAACCCAGTCCATGACAATTAAATGTTACTAGGTGCAAATGTTGAGGACAATATGTAAGATGTTTGGACAATGTTTGAGAATATACATAGAAATGATACAAGAAACACAAATGCTGGTTCATCCTTTTTTTATTAAATATTCACAGGTCTTCATTTCATCACTAAATTATATATCATGTACACTTTGTTATCAGTTACCTTCAATAAAAAGATAGTGGAGAGAATTTCAATAAGCTTTAGCTTCCAATTCTATCCACTTGTCTATTACATGCACTTTATTATCCTGTATTTAGTGCATATTACATGACAATTTAGACAAATAAATATGTTTAAACTAATAAAAAGATAATTGTAGGGGTTGAATGTTTATTTTAAAAAATGTGATTGTCATTTTACTACATGATTTCATATTTTCTTTTTTATCTAGAACTCACAATAACACAGAGTCCCTGATTTTATCTAAATGATTCCATTTACAAGCACAAAACTAGCATAAATAATCTCTATAATATTTAATGATACTGTTTAAACTTAACATTACATGTAATTGTAATAGAGCGTTAATATGCATATATCCAAGAAATGCAAATCCATTTATTTTCAGTACAATTTCAAAACATTCTAGGCCATATAAGTGTGTTATCAAATAAGTCGAGATAAAAATTTGTTCAGACCACCGAGTAGATATGGGAAGAATCACAAATAAATCCCTGTGAGATGGCTGTAGAAAGTACCACCTTGCTACATGTATATTTGTGTACAAGAGGACACATTTATAACCATTATCTGTACTGAGCAATAAACACTAAAATATTTGTACAGCTTATCATATGGAATATAAAGACAATAGAAATGCTAAACCATCCAATAAACACTAATCACACAAAATGTAAAGTTTCCATTAAAATGTTAATGTAAGTTGAATCACCTTAAACAGCAATTTAAATTTGAATGTCACAAATTCAATAACTGACACTATAGTCATATTTACTCATGTGTTGGTATGATGACAGATTTGCTGATTATTTCCTATTGATTTGTCTCTATTTTCCTTGTGTGATATAAGCTCCTTTATTTTATATCATATGTGTTCCTGTGTCCATTGCAATTAACCAACAGGTCATATATGTACATACCTGAAAATAATTAATATACACAAATTTAATATTTATTTTTATTACTTACATTCAATTAATTAAATTCATTAATTCATATCAAGCAGTACATTATTCAATAGAAATATCAACTTTTACCATAATCTGGCTAAATGAATATAGTTTAAGTAATTTATCTATGTTTAGTTATAAAGTGAACTGTCATCCAAGAATTTTATTTCATATAATCAATGCTAAATTTTATTTATAAGAACTATTGCATTCAAGCATAATATTTACCATATATCCTGTTTAGACAAACATCTAATTGAGTGTTTGATCCTATTTCATGGTATGACATTGCACCATTATATATTATGCATACAAGTATGCTCTGTCTGGATGTAAATCTGCAATGAAGAAGTGTGTTGTAAATTAATTTCATCATTTTAATGACACAATGAACATTGCAATAATGTAATACACATATAAACATCATGTGAGTGCTGGTGCACCTCATTGATGATTGAAATCTAAAACCAAAATACAACTTGTTTATATATTGTGCATTAATTCCAGTATATCTGAGTATCATGATAGTAGGTGTTGTTGTAACATAAAATGAGTAATAGTAGGCATGTCTAAATTAGAGCCTCCAACACAGATCACTTGAGTACATATAATAGAATAATGGCAAGAGGAGGATCTAAAACACAAAGTTCTAAACATTAGGGCTGGGACCAAATACCTAAATATAAGTATTTTATATAAGTCTTTGCTGGGACCAATATCCCTGTATATATTGGTAACATATTATGGGTATGGGACCGTCAAGGGAAAATAGCAATAGAACAAATATGCCATTCAGTGACTTCATACTATTAATAAATAATTGAAAATAAGTCTTCTTTTCAGCAACAGTAACGGATAAGTCAGATACAAGTGGGTGGGGTAATGTTTACTTTTTACTAACTATAAGTAACACGTTACAGATATTCCTCACACAACTCATAAAATGAAATCAATAGATGCATTTATTTTATGACTGACGTAAGTGCTTTATAAACGAACAAGTTAATGAAATAATACGTAAATTTGGCGCTTTCTCGGCATGTCAATGAAGTCAATGAAGGAGTATTCTCCCTTGAAATAATGACAGCTATTGAATGTAAAATGCATAAATTCAATATGTCATGACAAAGTGTGGGACGTGATATTGATCTATCTATGAAAAGAGAGAAAAAACAAAGCGATTACCTGGCATGGATCCAGCGAAGGCATTTCAGTTGTTTTTCTTAAATTGTGTTTACATTTAGCACATTTAAGCGATTCCCTCTCGTTAATTTTCGTACCCGTCATTAACACTTCGTCCCAAAAGTATTCGAATTATGCTTTATTTGTTGAAAATGCTTAAAATGTCTTTGAAGCGGACTCACATGGCGGCCATTTTTGTTTGAGTTACGACACGCTAAGACAGCCTCGGACCTGTCTTAAAAGTTACGACAAAAATAGGCAAAGTTACGACATCTTAGCTACGACAAACGTTGATAAAACGCCCTTGTCGTAGATTCGGCGTCTTACGACAGACTTACGACAAAAAACGTCGTAAGACACGTTGATAAAACGCCCCCCTGTACCATATAAAAAAAGGAAACAACCAATACCAAACTAATCAATGAATAGATTCAGTAATAAGAGATACGCTTCTGATGAGTAAGTACTCATTTTCTAACTTTTCTAAGGCGTGGGACTATAACACCATTGCCGCAGATGCTATGGTATTTGATTATAGTATATATTCATTTTTATTCGTATGTTTAGGAGAAACTGATTATGATAATGCAGAACAACCGTTATCAGCTAAATATCCCGGTACAAATGACCCATTAGCAATAATTAGTTCAAATGGTGATCAACAAGAATCAACCTTAGTATATAGTAAAGATTTTAAAGAAAAATTCGAACCTGCTCACGCAAATAAAGCGGTATTACCTAAAACATGGATATGGTTAAATCTAACTATAGACGAAATCAAAGAAAGTAGAAACTTAAAAACAAAAGAAGAACAATTAAGTAACTTCATTACAAGCTATATAAATATATTCAGAGGAAGTACATATAATGCAGGAGGTACCGAAAATAGTAAATGGCCACAAGCCGAACAATGGCGTAACATGTTAGATCATATAGGAAGAGTATCCTATCAATTTCAAACAAGGGAAGGTGCTCCCGGACAAGCTTTAGAATTTGTAGTCAGTGACCTACCGTATAAAACAAATATTAATACACTAAAAACCATCAAAACAAACATAGAACTTAATGTGGGAGCTTTATACGAAATAACTGTAGTTATAGCATTAAATCAAACAAAAGACGGATTTTTATCAACATTATTTATAAATAAACAAGAAGAACTTCACATAGCAGGATGTGTAGTGTTTCTATACGCGTCACATATTGGTTGGAATTTAAAGTATTTATGGTATGACGAATATCGATCTATAGGAAATATCATAGAATTATTACAAAAACCAACAGACGGCGACGAAGCTTTCGAGAAAAAAATAAATGATAAAATCACTGTATTAAGCACTAATATTATAACATTAAATGAAGAAATAGTGAAACTCAAAGCTTCTACAGTATTAGGACAATCAACTGGTACAAAAACAACTGATGATTTACAGGCCATTGAAGATAAAATAAATGGACGTTTATTAAAGATAGAAGCTAATCTAGGAAAAAATAATTTAGATATAGACAAAAATAAAACAGGTATAATAACACCAACTGACGTTAATAAAGAATTATTTGGAATAAAACCATTCATAGAAACAACCAAAGGCATTACATAACATAATGCAATTAATTTAATTATAGCTGGAGAGGTCAATAATAATAAAGGACTAGCATATATATTACAATGGTTAGGAGCATTACAATATAAAGTAGCAGATTTAGTTACTGCATCTCATATATACGAAATAGACTATGATAAAAGAGATAAAACTGGTAGAGGTAAACGAGCAATACCAATTGATGACAATTTAACACTACCTGTAATTAAGAGACATAAATCATTAGTATCAGAATATCAATTAACAAATAATTTAGAATTATTAAAATCAGAACTAACAGCGACACCAGGAACGGTCACTGAAAAACCAGTAGAAGAAACATTAACCAGTCAAATTAATCATTTGGATGTAACTCAGGAAGTATTAGAAGGCAAAATGGATGGACAATATAATTTATTTAATCAAGCAATAATAGATATAAAAACCAAAATTAGAGCAATAAATCAACAACTGAGTTCTTACCTGTCCAAGATACAACTAGACCAGTTAGTAACGCTATAATAGCATTAAGACAACGTGTTGATAAAATTGAAGATAAAACAGAGTATATGACATGTATTCCTTATATTATTTAGAGTAATCAAGTCCGAAGATATATTAAATGAGATATGGACAAAGGATGATTTATACAGTGTAGTAATCACTAAGTTACACCGGTCCATTACCACCTAGAGTATTGAAGCCTTCATTTATCAGACAGACGAAAGCGGCGAATATATCCGTTCCGAACGAGGAACAATCCATGGACGATATTTAGAGCCAGACGAATTAGATCAAATGCCACAATTCCCTGTTCAAAAATTCAAAACGAGACAGGACGTATACTCTGACATACCAAACTGGGGAGTCGAAAGAGACGAAAATCAAGATCAAAGATACTTAAATGAACAAACAACTAGTACATATCCGTTAGATTCCTTGAAGAGATTCATTAACAGTAAACCTTGTGTATTCTACTGGCATAACGGTGATGCTGACACTACATGTTCTTTCAACGGCATGCATATACATCTGATAGTGGCGTGTAAAAATTTGGCACAACACAGAAGATTTGTCTCAATGCGACAGGCATTAAGAAACGTGGATACAACCGTTAGATCACAAAAAGTACAACATTTCGATAAATTGGCTACATATATGGCAAGAGCACCGAGAGTAATGCTCGGATGCAACTATAATCAAATGATTGATGATTCGACTACTTTCAAAACAAAAGCGTACTCTCAAGACTTACAGGATCTAGGTAATTTCGATATGCATATGGACAATAATGACTCAGTCTGTGAAACAAGTCTGACAGCCAGCCGGATGGATAGCATGCTACGTGGAAATAAAACGCAAGAAGAACTAGACGAATCCCAGGCATTATGTAGACCAGAACCTAGTGGCAGTAATTATGAGGACTGTTTCCGCAGAAACACGGATATGAGACAAAAAAGGTTACAGCCAAACAAAACAGCAGACAAGGTAGAACTTTACAAAAAATTCATTGATAAATACGCAACTACCAGTAACGAAACCATTCAGCAACAAG
The DNA here is from genome assembly GCA_032209605.1 of Mactromeris polynyma. NCBI lineage: Eukaryota > Metazoa > Mollusca > Bivalvia > Venerida > Mactridae > Mactromeris > Mactromeris polynyma. The sequence goes on from JASFXZ010000003.1 coordinate 36,373,280, forward strand.
TAATTGCAAGAAGAGAACACGCAGAAATGATGGAATGGAGAACACCCAATACTTGTCCACAGATAGCATCCATTAGACAACAAGCATTAGCCGAAATAGCTGCTGAAAAGAAAATCAATAATGAAACGTATGTTGATATCATAATCAAAAACAAAGATGTACTAGATCAAATAATGGAAAGTGATCCTGATATGATGAGTGTAAAGGCCACAGCTAGAGTATTCTTGACATGGTGCGACCAACAGAATATAAAAGCAACCGAATTCTTAACACATCTATACCAGATCCTGAATAAATCAGACCCAAAAAAGAATACATTCATAATGCAAGGACAAAGCAACGCCGGTAAAACTTATTGGCAGAAATGTATATGCCCATTGACTGATATCGTAGGACAGACAATACCGTCAGCAGATTTTCATTATCAGGAATGTACTGATAAAGAAATCATCGTAATACCAGAGTTATCATTAGCCAAATGGGAAGAGGTAGAAGAGTTCAAAAAAGTAGCGGAAGGAATGGAGTTGATGATCAATGTCAAATCAAAAAGAGGAAGGATCCTACCAAGAACTCCAATCATTTTGACATGTAACATGTTACCATGGCAAAACTTTAGTGGAGAAAGCAATACCATCAGAAATAGAGTATTCTTTATTTTGCATTAAGGCCACCGGCCCATATACACAATATATATACAATAGTAAACATATATAAAGTACATGTCATGGTGGAATCACCTGTATAACAAGTTAACAATTACAATTATAAAGCTATTCATAAAACATGTATATGAAGTTCTGTTATTTTAAACCAACAATTCTGATCTTAATTCCAGGGCATAGTAAATAAACATAGCTAAATTTCGTAAAATCATTTTTTCATTGCATGACATTAAAAGAATAAATTTATGGTAATTTGCACTTTCTCTATATATTTCAGGTATATACTTATTACGTAGGGTGTCATAAAGAGGACATTTTAACAAAAAGTGATACTCACATTCTATAATATTTTCACAATGTATACATAGTCGATTTTCTCTGGTTATACCAATATGCCTACCCTTTTCTATCATTAATGGATGTGATGAAGTTCTAAAAGCGACTAAACTACGTCGAAATTTTACAATGTCTACAAAATCAAGATATTTCTCAAAACAAAAATTTGTCTTATAATCAATATATAATGTTAATTTTTTATTTTCTAAACATTCACTGTGCCAGATTTGTATGTATTGGTCTTTAAGTCTGTTGAGATATGAATTTATAAAATGTTTACGATCTTGTACATTTTGTTCTTCCCATACATAACCAAATCCATTTCTATAAAGATTTAATCTAAGTGAAGTCACCCAATTTTTATAACCCAATTCATCAAGCCGTTTCAGCATGTAATAACATTTTTTAACATATCTGCTATTTTCCATATTTAGAATTTTTAACCAATATGTAATGCTCCTTTTTGATGCATAAATATGTATAGGGTATCTAGAACAATCACCTACAATTACAGCATTACATGATTTTGATGATGCATTCATGAATCTCTTACAAGCATAAATATGTACACGTTCAATACAATCTCTGTATTCTAAACCCCATATTTCTGATCCATACAACAATATTGGACAGATTTTAGAATCAAAGATTTTAAAAAATATTTTGTGTGACATCGGTAATAAATTATACATATTTCTCAAAAGTGCAACAAAAACCTTCTTTGCCTTAATAGCAGAATGATTTGACATACTAAACAATGACATTTTCTTCGTAAAATTTAATCCAACATATGTAAAGACATTTGTCGTTTCAACTGGCTGATTATCATAAAACCATTTCTCTTTTTTAGAAAGTTGCCCTCCATTTTTGAAAACAACAATTTTAGTCTTAGCCACATTTACATTTAATTTCCATTCTATACAATAATGATGTAAAGAATTCAATTGATGCTGCAAACCAACAACTGTGTCAGAAACTAATGCTACATCATCAGCAAACATAAGAAGAAAAATTTCAACATCCTCTGGTGATAATTGCACTCCATGTAAAGTGTTTTCTCTAATATAATTTTCTAACTCATTTATGAAAAAACAAAACAAAATTGGGCTTAGTTTACATCCTTGGCGTAATCCACCAGGGCAAGAGAAAATAGAATAAAGGGCTACTTTGGTTTACGGAAAACGGCTATATTGGAAACAAGTAAAACTCCAAACCCAGACTTCTTCAGATGGGTATATAGCGCCATACGAGAATTCCTAGCGGAGGAACCAGACCGAAAGATAACCAATGACAAAAAGGGAGAATTATATGAAAAGGAATTAATGTACCATATCGAAGGAGAACTGAACAAAATGAGCACATTAACAGACTTATCAAGAAATGCAGGAGACGTAGACCAATATTATAAAGAGTATACAGACAATATGTACTCAATGGTAGAAAAGTGAACAGAATTGGAAATGGCATCAGATCAAACAGAAATGCTACTGAGGATAGTAGGATGGTTATGTTACATATGCCGCAGACAGAATAACTATGACTTCTACTGGCATATCAATGATATACAAAATATCAAACTAATCCACTCAAACGACAGAGCAACAGTAACAGCCAAAAACATCACAGAGAGTGATATAAGTTACTTAAAGGACGTATATCAAATGATGACAGTAATCAATGATTCCCAACTCAGAAGATGGCCAGCAAAATGGACATACAAACAAACAGACTTACAAAATGTAAGAGCTATAGTAAGCAAAATACTACTGAATATGAGGTCATTCCTATTCGAAGTTATCCAAGCAAATGGAACAGATAACAACAAGTTGTGGTGGGTAGAATCACCAGAAAAATGTATTAACAAAATTGATCATTTATTATCAAAGAGAAAAAGAACTGATGACGAGGAAACAGAGGATAAAGCTGATAATGCAACTGATACTACAGATGATGAACAATGCGGTGATGAGATTTCTGACGAAGATACTACCAGGGTCGTAAAAAGTAGAAAACTACATGTGATTGAATCAGATACGGATGAAGAAGGAGGAGAAAGTGTAATTCTAGAAGAAGCAGAAGAAACATTCTCAGACATTAATGAGGAAGACTATAAATCACAGTTTGATCAGATGGAGAAAGAACATTTCGATGCGAAATTCTTGTAGATAGTATATAATAAAAATAAAATTATTATCAAAAGTTTATATATGTTGTTGTATTATATATAAGAAAAAAAGAGATAGTGGTAAATGGATGCTTATAAAAAAGTGTTTATTTGCCGCTATCTTTTTTTTTTGGCTCTTTTTTTTATTTTCCCGCCATTTATATATTGTGGCTATTATCATCTCTTATATCAACAGACAGGACACCAATCCGGAACCAGTCAGCGTAGAAACGCACAGCCGCTACGCGGTTTCCCCGAAGGGTACCCCGTAGGGCATGACTGGTTCCGGCTAGGGCCGGATTGGTGTCCTGTCTGTTGATATGAGATGATAATAGCCACAATATTTTTTCTATTATAAATGGCGGGAAAATAATTCTACAGAAGTTTTGAATAAATTTCAATCATTACATTATAGAGCAACACGTATCTCTACCTATGATTTCTCCACTCTTTATACTTCACTTCCTCATGATTTAATTAAAACAAAACTTACACATTTAATTGAAAAAACATTTGGTAGAAATCAACATGTATATTTGGCCAGCAATGATGAAAGGACTTTTTTTACTTCTACTAATTACAAAAACTTTACCATCTGGACATGTGAGGATGTCTGTGAAGCGCTTAATTTTCTACTGAATAATATATTTATTCAATTTGATAACTCAATGTACCAACAAGAAGTTGGTATTCCTATGGGAACTAACTGTGCTCCACTTATAACAGACTTATTCTTATTCTGTTATGAAAGAGACTTTATGTTATCCTTACCCAAAGAAAATCAGATGGATGTAATTGAAGCTTTCAACAATACCTCCCGTTATTTAGACGATATTTTAAATATTGATAATGAGTTTTTCCCAACCATGATATATAATATATATCCAACAGAACTACACCTATCGAAAGCTAACATCTTGGATACACATGCCTCGTTTCTTGACTTGGACATTTCTATAGAAACTGGTATTATTACTACTAAAATATATGATAAACGAGATGATTATGACTTTGAGATTATAAATTTTCCATGGCTTATTAGTGATATACCGAGAAATACGACATACGGCGTATACCTATCTCAATTAATTAGATTTTTTCGGGCGAATACTTATCTAGAGGACTTTAATAAGCGAAACCTTCTACTGACAGGTAAACTGCTAAAGCAATGCTATTGTTATCATAAATTATGTAAGACGTTTCGTAAGTTTTGCTATAAATATACCGACATAACTTAAAATATGGCACTAGTGTAAAATCTATGTTAGAGACAGGAATTACTAAACCTAAATTTTATGGAGATTTATTATATAAAATTCGCAAAATTCATAACAGTTGTTACTTTGATCAGTTAATTGTGAAATTAATTAACAAGTTCAAAAGGAAGGGTTATAATCCTGACATAATGAGAACAACTGCAGATAAATTTTTAAGTAAATCCATACTTGATAGATTTGCACACCTATTTTTACTGCACGCCGGACACTAATGTTTTGAGACTAAATGAAGTTATATTTGTAAACCGTACTTGGTACGGCAGGATATTACTGATCACAATGTCTTAGGGGATTATGTTCGGGACTTTGTAGGCATTGTCTCTATATTTTACTAATGGTCATACATAGTACCAACAATGCTAATGCCATAGTCGACCAACGTCGCTGACTGGACAAAAGAGCTTATTACTTTTTTTAATGCTCGGTGGAAATTAGTACAACGAAAGCCAACCGTTAATATATCGATCTATACACATGAAACAGAGAGAATACGTAACTACGGGGAACGCCACATACACAAGACAATACCTCCCCACGCAGACCTCAGGAAAAACAACAATCCATAAAACATAACGCTTCTAAGGAGGTCAAACTGTACACATATTAAGGAACAGAGGCACAAGGAACGGCCCAACAGACCATAAGGAATAATTAAGAGAATCAAAGTGGGCAGTAAAAGGGGGGGGGAGGGGGGAATTAATGGATGGAAAAGCTCACAGGACAATTCAAGACAACTGGCCACAATAGGCCAAAATTGGACAGGAAACACTCTGAACACTGTATAAAGTGTCAGAATTGCATAGGGGAAAGGGAAACATAAAACATTCATAACACAAACAGAAACAACAATCATATAGCGAATTACAGCCTTGGAACTGTCAGTAAAAAATACTGGGGGTTTAAATCGATTTAACAGCTAGCTTACCTCACACCTTATCGCTACATGGTCATTGATTTCCAACATACATACATAAATTGACTAAGTAGGCAGTAACTAATCATTAAAATAAACCAACCATCACGTACATATCAACAGACTTACAGTAACTAATCGAGCACGGAGGAACAAGCAGCCTTATACTGACCTTGTTCCCCGTAACTAAAATAGTAACATCAGAATAGAATAGAAGTAACCTTAAAATGTCAAATTAAAGTGCAATTTAAAATAAAGTCAACTTGTTAATGTGTTTACTAATAAAAATTCTTAGATATTATTGATAGGGAAATGGAATTTATAACTAAAAGAAATATGTTTAATAAGAAAATAAAACACAAAAACACGACTGCACCCAACGAATATTAAGAAAAGTTTACTTGGTATTGTCAAATGACGTCATAAAATGTAAATCGCATTGTAGATAGAAAAGTTTTCTTGGTATGGTGACGTCATACAATTTTAATGACGTTATAAAAGATAGAGTATACGCTGCGTAAGGAGACGTTATTTAAACAAGACTGTGCCATATAAACTGATAATATACAAGAGAAAAACAATTAAGTAAGTGGTTACAGAGAACATCACAAAACAACAAGAAACAAGGACAACACTAACGTAAATTCAAAAAAATATATGTATAATACGACACAAAACATTCACAAATGGGCTGGTCGATAGTTTTAAGATACTCCATGGAACACTTCATGTTAATTCCAGAGCAAAAGTCAATGCCTACAAAGTCCCGAACATAATCCCCTAAGACATTGTGATCAGTAATATCCTGTTTAATAAAAGTTTTGAAATAAAGGCACAAGACGTTACATTCCTTTGCCACGTAATTAAACGGAAAAAAATAGTTTTTACGGAACTTGTACGGAGCTGTCTTATTGGTCGATAAACAGTATACACTTACTCAGTCAATTTTAATTATAATTAGCGAAGGTGACCGGCATTTCTCTGTTCAATCGATGGGTTCAACCTTATTGGCGATATTATGAAATGCCACGTAGTTTTAAAATCACGAACAGGTTCAGGTCGAGATAAATTAAGACGGAAACTGACTTCTCTTTTTACGGAAACAATATTTAGAGACAATTGAAAAAGGCGAAACAAATGCTCAAATTTGACGAACAATTCTACATAGATAAACATAAATAAGGGAATGAGAGTGGTAATCTGAAATCGTTGGGAGAAGGTAATTTGAAATCGTTGTCAGAATTCGCTACACCGTTGCCAAACTCGGTGCATGGTGGCCGTCGGTGTACCGCATACAAACATTATATTGTGGATATTGAACAATGACACCACAAGACAAACATTGGAGCATCAAACATCAAGGACACCGCCATATTGTTTCTATTATTTAGCATGGTCATCTGGTTTCTGTTACGATGTGACTCGATTCATAACTCGTTCGATGTTTCATAGTTATCAATAATATAATATTGCTCGACTATTATGCATGAATGTGAAATACATGTATGTACATAACCATTGACAATTAACAATTTGAAAAGGAGATATAATATATGTGTTAGATATATTTACTCTATTGTAACATGTAATTCATGATCAATAATTAATATCTAATAAATAAATTATAAACACTAATTTTGAGTATCAGTGTATGAAAATATTTTCATTGTGATTCATCGAAACTATTCATTCATTGTAAACTATTCAAAGCATCTTGTTCATGTCTCAACAACTCAGTGTATTGCAAATACAGCCTCTTTGCTGCGTCGAATATCACATTCACACATCCGCAATAGGGAATATCTGCATCCCAAAACAATCAACCCAGTAGTATTTGTAATCTGTGAATGGTTAAATAAATATTATGCCAGTAGTAGATGTAAAGTCGTCTGTCTCAGCACCTTTAGATATTCAATTTTAAATCTGAGGAAATAGTATCTTGTCGTTCGACTGTAAAAAATTCTGAAATAAACGATCCAACATTTGTTTATGTCGAGAGAATCTGAAAATATCATGACAGTAGCAGACACTAGAACTACTTTGAACTAATAGTTTTGCGTCTTCGTCAGTTCTTTTTCAACTTTGCAGATCAAGATCCGCGGATTTCTGAAATAACTTGATTAAAAGTGTGGAATTTGATTTTATCGGTATATTCACAGATGAATGGTGACACATACTCGAATCAACACCTTAAAACGGAGTGTTCGGTATACATTGTTCATATTAACATTTTGTCAGGAATCTGCGAATGCTTTTGAAAATATAAAACAGAACCACTACACTGAATCTTACCGAATATTCCGTGGTTTCGTTCATGCTTCGGCTCGTTGAAGTCTGAAATATAAAACACATGAACTGTATCATCATCACCATCATCATCACCACCATCCTCATCATCACCACTATCATCATCATCATCACCATCAGCATCACCATCATCATCATCATCACCATCATCATCACCATCATCATCATCACCGTCATCATCATCACCATCATCATCACCATCATCATCATCACCATCAGCATCACCATCATCATCATCATCACCATCATCATCACCATCATCATCATCACCGTCATCATCATCACCATCATCATCATCACCGTCATCACTATCATCATCATCATCATCACCGAGTATGATGAAAAACATCAACATAAGCATTATCAAAATCAGCAGTATTATTTGCATCATCATTATTACCATCGATTTCTTCATCATCATCGTCGACATCATCATCATCATCAACAACAACAACAACATCATAAATATCATTAATATCTTCAGCATTGATGAAGTTATCATAATCATGAAAAACATAGTCACAGTCATCAATTCAAGTTGGACTTTCAATTCAAGCAGGTTTGGTTGAAGTGAAATACATTTTAATGACAACATAACTTATCACGGATAAACCGGCACAATTTGACAAACTTCAGACTTTTGTTCAATCACGATACAATTTCCATAACCAGTACAACTTTAATTCTGAAATTGGTGTTAATGTTGTAGGTGCTGGGTCTTTGCAATATATTTTTAACATACTTGTTCATATATTATTATTCTTTTAAGCGATCGGAGAAACACGTGAATACTTGGACGGACGATGGAAAGACAGACCAAATGGGAATCTACAAACCAAGCAATCGTTATTATAGCGCCAACGTTTATAAAGCAGCATCTGAAAGGTTAAAAGCATACAATCTTAAAAGCACACTATGCAATGTACGTTTTCTGCAAAACTGCGAACATCTGTGAAAAATTGCCACGAATTGATTGGTGGACGACTAGAGAAAGTCTCTCCGAAAGCTTTTTTTTTTGTCTTCTATTGAAAAAAATGCGACGAATTGATTGGAGGACGACTAGAGAAAGTCTCTCCGAAAGCTTTTTTTTGTCTTCTAAAAACTGCAATCCGTATTAGGCAATCGCTGTTTCTGTAATACGTTTATTTTAATTGCGGATGCCGCAGTTAAGGTGCCAAAATGTAGGATAAATGCCAGACCAACCCCAATCTCTGTAGATTCCTTAATTTACAAATAGAATATTGATTGATAAATAACATAGTTTTATTAGCATAATTAAATTGATGTCAGGCTGTTTTTGTGTCGGGAACTTTAAATAGCTCTGAATGCTATATCTACATCAGTACAAAGTGTAATTACGTGAATAAAAGCTACTTCTTGCTCTTTCTAAAATATTTTAACGATGAATATTCATACATAAACCAACTGCAATAAAACCAACTGTGCCTATTTCATCTAAGTCATCTGTACTTTTGACGCTAACAACAGGCAAATATACCGACTTACAATATTAGAAGAAGAAAATTTCTGTGTCAGACAACTAATCTTCCATTCCCACGCCTCCCATTTGCATTTAATATTAATAACTCATTTTAATTGTTTCCAGAAAATACTATGTTTTATCGTTTAATTATTATTATTAGTTTGGGTATGTATATCTGGGAAGTAATATTTCCTATATTATTGCGGTTCATTGTTCAGAAAGTATTTCCTAGTATTACTGATTAATCTTCTTGATTCCATTGTGATGTCTTCCATGTCCCATTACTATAATCACATCCTAGCATGATAGCAGTACTCTTATAATGCAGAGTCTGCGCAAAGGATCTACTAGTTATATCTGCAACGACATCGGTATGCCTCGCCCAAAATTGTAACCGCTACCTCCAGCATTCGAGGTAATTGCTCTACCCAAAGGTCACCGGGCCGGTTTATAACGTTTTGAGATAATTAACATTGCCAAAATGTCAAGAACAACATAGCTAAACAAGACAATATGCTGTCTATAACGTTGCTTAACAAGACAATATGCTGTCTATAACGTTGCTTAACAAGACAATATGCTGTCTATAACGTTGCTTAACAAGACAATATGCTGCCTATAACGTTGATTAACAAGACAATATGCTGCCTATAACGTTGCTTAACAAGACAATATGCTGTCTATAACGTTGCTTAACAAGACAATATGCTGCCTATAACGTTGATTAACAAGACAATATGCTGCCTATAACGTTGATTAACAAGACAATATGCTGCCTATAACGTTGCTTAACAAGACAATATGCTGTCTATAACGATGCTTAACAAGACAATGTACTGTATATAACGTTGCATAACAAGACAATATGCTGTATATAACGTTGCATAAAAGACAAGATACTGTCTGTAACGTTGCATAACATGACAATATACTGTCTATATCGTTGCATAACAAGAGAATATGCTGTCTATAACGTTGCATAACAAGAGAATATGCTGTCTATAACGTTGCATAACAAGACAATGTTCTGCCTATAACGTTGCATAACAAGACAATGTGCTACCTATAACGTTGTTTAACACGAGAATATGCTGTCTATAACGTTGCATAACAAGACAATGTTCTGTCTATAACGTTTCTCTAACACGAGAATATGCTGTCTATAACGTTGCTTAACACGAGAATATGCTGCCTATAACGTTGCATAACAAGACAATGTACTGCCTATAACGTTGCATAGCAAGACAATGTTCTGCCTATAACGTTGCTTAACCAGACATTATTCTGCCTATAACGTTGACAGCAAAAGTATGTCCATAAATGTCATTGCTGTAAAAGCTCGTATTTGAAAAATAGTTTTACTAATAAACTCTGAAATGAATACACTCTATAAAATGCATAATTGGTCACTGTTAATCATTATACTTTTTTAAAATGAGCGATAAACTCAAGCATATTTGTTCCAACACACACAGGCCAACAACACAATCTTTAAAGCGTAAATTGTTCTTATGAACGACTGCATAAAAAGCAACTTCTTTCACATTTTGTACATTGGGTGGCCAATTTGGAAAGCGTTTCAGTGTGGATGGGCACATACATTGATAAAGAGGATATGTCTAATATAAGACAACTGAAACAAGAAATGATCGGCACGAACTGAAAATGGTGTAGTTTTATTGGTTAAGATCTTTTGAGTTTCAGCACATGTTAATAGAATCAATGAATACACAACCAATTATATATATTCTGCATCCATTCATTTAATAGAACATATGAATATATTCAACAATAATAGCATGAGTTGTTCAAATTGTGTGATACATGTTCAATACAATTTGATAAAGCGCGTAAATAAATGTACATCAAAACGCAATTACAGGATATTAGTGGCATTGTACATTGACCGTTCAGAGATTCCCTTTAAATACTACGTAGGTATTTATTTTATAAAACATGTACCAGTACATTAATTCGATATTTACGCATTTGGCTCGGGTCTAAATTAAAAATAAGATACTAGGTAAAATAAATAATACATGTAACTTGACCTGTCTGCTTTTAACTATATCAAACTATTAAAACTTTCTAGTCGATGAAAGCGTGAAAAGCTTGGACAATATTTATCCCGTAGTCCTCTTGATTTGGTCATGTACGTTCTTATTCATTTTAAAGCAAACACGCTTTCTTCGAACATTTCAACGAAGTAGTAGTATCTTTATTTTCATCTCATCATTGCACATACACAATATCACATACTATATAAAAATAACATCTAAAACAGCACAATGCCATTCCATACGGAATTATAAGAGATGAACAATAACGTATTTATAAAAGAACATTTAACATAATCTCAGCACAATGCTCCAGTATCATGGAAGTAAATTTATACTTACTATACAAGCTAAGAGGTATGAATGCTAAAACAAGTAACTTGTTTAAAAAATAAAAATAATAATATCATGTACATACTTGTTAAAAGACTTTATCTACAAAGTAAAAAACGACTTCTATCTAAAATATTACGACAAGTTTTGGCACAATATCTAATCAACGTACGTTGAATTCCGTTTGATTATATATTAGTCACTGAGTAAGTGTACTTAAATTAAAAATTATTTAAGTTTTAGAAATAATAAATTATATATAATAATAATAATTACGAGAAAGTGGTAAATAATTAATCCAAATATATAGTATCATTAACTTTTGAAGACAAATTGAAAACTCACCGTATATCAACAAAGCACCCAACTCCAATCATACCACAAAAGCTACGAAATAAGTCCGGCAGCATTCTTGATTATTTCCTTTTATTGGCATACGGTCTGAAATCACGACTCCACCTATAATTCTCTGAAGTCAAAAGCATTCCGTGTGTATTGAGCGCTTTATATGCTTTGGTTTCGTCTTCATTACCGTTAATTAAAATTTAACGCGTCACGACATTTTATCCCAAAGTCTGCAAATGTTAAGAGGAAAGCAAAGTTCGTCCGCAAAGTTGCGTATCAATATGAGCCAATTTGATCAAATAGTTGGTGATTCAGGTCGTGAATACGAGTGTTATATTAACAGTACAAGACAAAAGTTCTCATAAAATTGTGTGGAATATATTCGTTCAGGATATTGTGCAACCACAGGAGATTGTCACAACTTATCTCCCTTTATACCTTCTAGTGTTTTCTCTTGTTATCCATTCTCTAGTATACAAGAACCCTAACGCTTTTCACACCTAACCTCTTTCTACTGCCAAAATCACTCTTCGAACAACACATTATATCCAGGATATGCACCACATTCTACACATGTATAATATAGCTTTCAGTCTGTCCGGTATTGGCAAAGTTTTCCCCAGAAATCCAGAAATGCATCAAAAACCACGTTTGACAAAATCCTCCTCGATTTGCTTTAACACCCATAGACAAGAAAAAACAGCTGTTTTCGAAGGATTACTTATGGTTTCGCCTCGTGAACATCAATATCAGTCAGTTCCATATTAATATTTTGACGTGCGTAAATAACGACAGCATGAAATTCCCGCTGCGTATGACAGTTTTAAGATTGCTTCAATGAAAAATGTAATTTTTAATCGTCTATCTAGCAGAGATGATCGAAAAGTCGAACTTAACCTAGCTGTTTTTTACCGTCTTCAGGTCAGTCGACAAGGTTTTTGGCATATGCGCTTTTTGATGCATTTCTGAAGAAAACTTCGCCAGTTCTTGACGGATTTTTATCGTTTGATAGGTGTCGCTTGAAATATAAATTAATGTTTGAAGCGCAAACCGAAGTGTTAGACTCCTTGTATTATATATACACTTACACTATAGAAGAGCCGAAGGGGGGGGGGGGGGGACTGTAGAACGGATGAAGGGTGAGAACAGGTGAAATCTCCTGCATGAACAACTTTGTCAGGTTTGTATAGCACTAGTTGTCTCCCTTTAACAGCAAACTTGTTTAGGCCATACCAATATGCATTTCCGTTAAGCCTCCTCTGGCCGGTAGGTTTTTTGAAGCAAAAAAAGAAAACAAAAACTTTTTGAATGTCAAAACCCCCCAATAATGATGTTAAAACATATCGACATGACGATAACAAAGTGTCAGATGGTCAATGACCATGATCAAGAGCTTGAGAAAAAAGCATTACATATAGTCATTAACTTGGTACTGTGTGTTGTTTGAGTTAAATAGTAGTGTCTAGTTATGTCTTCATATATGATGCCCTTGTTTGTGGAAAGATGGTGTCGTTACAAACGATACATTTTGCTTTTATCGACACTTTGTTTGTTTTTTCGTGCCTAGTATAGCGCTGTCTATTTAACCGAGAACGCTTGAATATATTACATGGTCCAATTCATTCCAAAAGGCAGGCTTTGAAAAATGAATCTGACGCTTAACATATATATAATTTGGTATGGCCTTAACAATATACCGAATCTACGACATCAGTTTCAATAAGAGACAACGTCACAAATTTAACTATATACTTTATAACTCACAACGTAAATTATGCATCGGTGCATGCACAGTCGAATCTCGTTTATTCGACAACCTTCTATCCAAATACTCGGTATCATCCGAGATAAACATCAGACTCCAGTGTATCTTCTTATGCACGTCGAATTAAAACCAAGTATCATTCGAAATAACATTTCGGACCCGATGAATTCGAATGAACGAGTGCCGACTGTATTAGTAATATAATTAGGTACTCAATATTATACGACATTTGGTATCTACTTCATTCATCATTTCATATCATATTACATTATAACATAACATACGGTGTAGAGTGGTAATAACACCATTGTGCTATTTGCGATAATTCACTAGTGAAATAACAACTCGCGTGAGTTAAAGTTGTTAAAGATCTATATGTTACAATCACTTCGAATATTATTTGAGATAACTGATCTGAAAGTTGCCTGTAATAGATATTAAAAGCCAGCATTATCATCCCATAACGAGCAACACATCGCATGCACTTCGAGATAATGTATCTGAAAATGTTGTAGCATTAATTGCCTCGTAAATCTGTTCAAAATCTTCGACACTTTTCGCCTAAAATATCTACTTTATTTGGTAAAGTGTTAGATATCTATTCTTCTTCACATACACACATGTATATGTAGGTAACTGTTTGACATTAATGCGTTATTGTGTAGATTTTCAACTGAAGTTTTTTTAAATTCTAAACCTTAATATTTTTTTCAGTTATACAATTATGAAGGTCCGATGACCTGACCAGTTTCCTGGAAATAATTAATAATCAGTATTAACTTGCCCTTCCACAGCTAACTACTTCCCGGCGTGAATCAATGATGGACATATAACCGTAGCCAAATATCATAGGACACAACTTGTCATTTCCTAGAACAGCGACCGGGCCTCCTTGGTGACAGCTCTGTCAACTAAGCTAACCAGACGGGTGAATTATAACATTATGTTGAACGAGTAAGTCAACAGAATACTGCGTGATTTTTGTAATAAAACGGATTCAGGCTTACACAGCACGAAAATAACGTATCTATTATATCGTTTTACCCTCGAAACGCCCGTGTTTTGTGTTGAACAGTAACACGTGTTTCATTAACTGTCACATATAGTTGTTCTTGCTCGATTACTCTGCGTTCAGCTGTGTATTCGCTAACACATATCTGAACTGACGACTATCATCTGGCTGTACATTCGAGAACGCATAAACAACTAACAGCTGAGAATTCGATACGGCACAGCTGAAATATCAATTAACAGCTTTGCATTCGATAAGGCATAGTAAAACTACCAACAAACCGGTGTGAACTTTGATAAGACACGGCTGATATACCAACTGCCAGTTGTGCATTCGATAAGTCACAGAAGAAAAAATTCTAACTCACTTTTGTGAACTTGGTAAGGCACAGATGAAATACCAGCTAACAGCTTTGCATTCGATTAGGCACAGCTGAAATACCAAGTAACAGCTTTGCATTCGATAAGGCACAGCAGAAACACCAACTAACAACACTTTGCATTCGATAAGGCACAGTAGAAACACCAACTAACAACACTTTGCATTCGATAAGGCACAGCAGAAACACCAACTAACATTTGTGCATTCGATAAGGCACAGCAGAAACACCAACTAACAGCTTTGCATTCGATAAGGCACAGCAGAAACACCAATTAACAGCTTTGCATTCGATAAGGCACAGCAGAAACACAAACTAACAGTTGTGCATTCGATAAGGCACAGCAGAAACACCAACTAACAGCTTTGCATTCGATAAGGCACAGCAGAAACACCAACTAACAGCTTTGCATTCGATAAGGCACAGCAGAAACACCAACTAACAGTTGTGCATTCGATAAGACACAGCGTAAATACCAACTACCCGCTTTGCATTCGATAAGGAACAGTAGAAATATCAACAAAAAGCTGTGCATTTGATAAGGCACAACCAAAATGAAAACTAACAGTTGAGAACTTTGACGAGACAGAGCCGAACTACCAATTATAACAGCTGTTCATTCGCTAATCCATATCTGAAATTCACATCTGATATCTGGCTGTGAATTCTCGAATTAACATCTGAACTATTCACTAACAGCTGTGATTTCGATAAGGCACGTCCGAACTACCAACTTACAGCTAAGAGCCAACTTCTCAGACCAACACTTTTAAATTTGACGATTTCTGTCATGAAAACATGTATGAAAAACGTTTCTGATATATTGAAACCTTATGTCATTTCATGTTCGTTATCAAAACGACGATTCGTAAAATCCTTTTTAAAATTCTTTGATTGCGTTTTCCTCTGACTATAATCAGCAACTTTCGGTTTAGAAACCTTTCAGGATCAAAGTAACATTTCAGATAATCGTAAAATGAAATGCTATATTGGTAGTTTGAAACCTTTACATAGCATTATGAGAAGAGAGAGACAATAATGTAAGGCCACTTTAATACAAAAATAAAAAAAACTCGCTTATTATTGCCAATTCGCAGACTTAAATTTTATCAAAAGACATATGACGCTTATAATATTTACGTGAAAATATTATTTTATGCAGTGTACAATGATTCTTTTTCTAGAAATCGATGAATTTTCGAATATGTGTAATGATTTTAACATTATTTAAACGTGCCTAGATCAATTAATACAAATCATGATCTACTGAGTACAATTTTTCTCCGCTCTGTACTTCATCAGATGTGGATCTATTTGACTACACATGAATTGTGACTGAGAGCAAATTATTGTTTTTAGAATTGGCGCTTTTGCATATATATTAACACACTGGTGCAAAGGCCGTCCATTAGCTCCTAAATTTTTGGAAATTGGCAATTTTAGAGAATTTTGCTGTATGTTCTATGTGATTGAAGATGAAACCTTCAAACCTAAATCGGAAGCAAGAAGACGTTTAGTTAGAATTAATATTTTACACTAAATAAAAGAGGCAACTGCAGAATACTGGCATGACTGTTAAAATACCGTCTAGTAATAAAAGAAAGCATTTATATTTAAGTTAGGAAATATTTTCCCTATATAATCCATTGATCCAAACTTGTGGAGCCAGATACTAGTTATTGAAAGCTAGGTATGATATATTTGTTTGCAAACCCTAACCACAATGTTTGGGGTACATCGTAGGGGAAATTAGTTTAGATCTATTTATGGATTTTTTCTTATATAGTTTAAAGCGGTGTGACATTTTTTCGCTTCCCAGATTCTTAGAAGCTTATGTTCCTTACACACCACCAAATTTGATTTCGTCGTATAACAGTTGTTAATTGATGACTGTTTAAACCGATAGTAACCAAATTTAGCTATAAAAAGAAGAGTAATGAATTTCTGTGACCTCTGATAAACCGTAGCTCATTTTCTAATTTGTCGATTACGAACCAAGGTTAAAATTAGGTGTCATGACCTTAAAACGTTTTTCATACGTGTTTTATACTTCAGAAAGCGTTACATTCAACAGTTATACTGTACGCAAAGAGTGAAATGTCTTCTTTATTGAATATTAAGTTAAATTCAACAATATTAAATACGTGTGTCGGTAAGAATGCCATCATTTACCAAATATATTGAAACAGATTTTCACATTGATTAATGTACATAAAATGATATCCCGCTTTAATGTCTTAGGCACGAAAACAAGGTCAGAACGGGAAACCCAAAATAGGGAATCCGGTCCCATATCGGTTGGTCAGTCGGCAACGATTTCTTTCAGGATACTTCAGTACGTATCTTAACATGTGCAACGGAATATCAAATCATGGGTTTATCGAAACATTATTTTTTCTGTAAATGTCAAGAGACCTCGGAGAAACATACAATTTGTCCTATCTGTCTGGGATCAATACGCTGATCTGTTCATGTGACAAATCCATTTAAATCAATACTCCATTACTCAGCATTAACTAATACTTTTCGATAAATGCATTTGTACGACATCTATCGAAACCTTTGAAATAACTTCTCAATTTCCGAGTACAAACCATATACTTAGCTGCCTCTTACAGATTTATACCGTGTCCAATGTCGAGGTCAGGCAACCAAATGTACGCATACATGTATCTACGTATATAGAAATTATTGACATTTAGCCGAGTGGCTAAGGCATCCGCCTTGGGAGCGGGAGGTCGAAAGTAATTCCGGTAGGGGTCGGTTCTGATATGGCCGGTTGGTGAGCCGACAGCTAGTTAAATAATGGTTACCGTGTGCCTTCATGCCTGATGTCTGACATTTATGGATAGGAATCGGGAAGTAAAGCGCTCAGAAAGTAGGTATTTCATAAAAGAGAGAGAATACGTAACTACAGGGACACGTAAGAAGTCAGAAATGGCTGGCCCTTAAGATATGGGTGACACTATAATGAATAAACACTTTACACTTTTTATAGCTGGCTAATTGTGATTTTAACTGTCACCCCGAAAGTGTGCTATCCGCGACATCAATGCATCTATCTGGCCGATTTTCTCTTCTAGAAATATAAACAATACAATAAGACTATAACTTTATTTTTACCCCGATTGAAGATACATTACTAATTAACATAATTACATACACAAAACATGTTTGAAAAAGTATATGAAATAATATCACTTTTAACTAAATTAGCAATGCATGCTCTGATAACTTATTGAACTAAAATATAATTATTCGGTTTATTTTAATGATCAAAGTTTTTGGGTTGTTTAGCATGAAACAATTACAGTGAAAACTCAATAATAAGGCCACCCTTGGACCCTTGAAAACTGGTCTTCTTAAATAGGTGGTCTTAATATTGAGATTGAACAGTGAAAATGGACTTGAAAAGTGTGTTCTTAATTTTGAGGTGGTCTTATTATTAATATGTTCTTTAAGTGAGGTGTAACTGTATGTTATTAACGAGAGTATCATTGAATTGATAGTGCATGATACTAATATTATTACCATCCATTAAATAGTTAATGTCGTCATTGTATGAACATGCAATCAAGCACTAAGCAAGTGCATAAGAATCAGCAGCAAAAATGTTAAAACATAAAGTGGAATAGAGGAGACACGTGACGTGTGTAATTTGTGGCTATGACATTAACTCTTGGACAGGACTAAATTGGCCAATCATATTATCAAATGTGATTGATCCATTATGTTTTGGTAACGACGCAATTTCCTCCTTAACATATCACTTCTATGATACCATAACATAAAAATATTAATCACCTGTGCGCTTATAATATGTTTAAATCCGAAAACGGTGCCGTTATGGTTTCACTGGGGAGTAAAATGTTATTATCTGGAAAATAAATTGTGAGACATCTATATTAGTCTGGGAACCGAGGCCATGAAATGACATTAATTATATCCAACATATCAAGGAGTGAAGGCGATGTAAAAATAAATAAGGAACATATATACTTCTTTCGTTTGTAGCCTTCGCTTTGGACAAGTCAGACAATATTTGTCAATCCAACTAATAATGAAAGTTGACTTCGATATAATTATCCGTGATCACCGTCTCATATGTTTGGGAGTTGTCAAGCATGGACGTTTTATTTACGTTAATCGTTTAATTAATGTGATAATAGGTATAAATGTGAGGTAGTTTGCACCCTTACATCAGGTTTAAACCTCACCGTTCAAATGTGGTACTCATAATGGTAACTGGTCAACTCGTACCTAATTCCTCGGTCACATATCCGTACGATGTCCGTACGTACGATTTATAAAATCGTACGATTCCACCTACTTTTAAAGTCCGTACGGTCTCCGTATAATAGAAAGCTTCTGGTCACACGCCTACGGGCCCCGTACGATCTTTTGGAGGATGCAATCGTAGGATATCCGTGCGGACATCGCAGACATGTCGTCCGGAGCTCGTAAGGAGCTCGGACGTACCTCGTACGATGCACGTGTGTTCGTACGGCGCTCGTACGGTGTCCACATTGTGTCCGCACTGTGTCCGCACGATAAGAATACACCAGTTCGGCGATATCTGAAAATTTATCATTTTTAGCTAGTCAGCTGAAGTGAATACACCTAGTAATAATAAATAAAGACACATTAAATCAAGATGCCTCCAAAACGACAGAGCGGTACTAATTGAAGAGGAAAGGGGAAGGCTCCCAAGAATTTCGTTTAGCCAATATTTCATGACGGTGGTTATCTGTATACGAAAATAAACTTGGACGCGCTTAGTACGTTAGAGCTTGGTACGTTCCGTTTTGGTCACCGATCTACTACAACCTTGCGTAAGATGTACGCGAGCTTTACTTCAGTAAATTTGTCATCAAATACAAATATCTATTACTGTTTTTTGATCTGGAAATATAGTGGACCTAAGTAGATGCTGCAAAAGCTTTGAATAAAGCAAGCATACACATACACATGTATATTAGATCTACCTTAGCTTATATACTGTATTTATGAAAACAATTTAATAAACACACGAATTCATTCAACATGAAAGTTTCTATATGTTGGTACAAAACATGTACATCACTGTTATGGAAGGACATTAGGATAAAAACTATCATACGTTCTGAAAGTGCCTAGCTGTTATCAATTATACCATCAGGGGCGTAGCTAGGCCTTTTTAAGTGTACGCACAATTGGGGTTCAAAGGGAGAGTTGACGTTTCCATAGGTGAGAAACCTATTTGTTTAGCAAAATTGATTATTCATGTGTCAGTATGTATCTCATATCTTCACCATAATTATAAGCCTGGAATATATAAATCGTCAAATCATTGCAGCATCAATTCTGAAACGAATTCGTACGAAATTCAAAGTGCACATTAACAAAGATTGAATGCAAGAACAACGCAAATGCATATGAACATTTGTTTTACTTTAATCGTGAACATTTACAACATGAAACAAACTTCTTGTACTTGACTTCTTTAATTGTCTGAAAAGCAAAACGAACACTAAAATAACGAAAAAGCCTCATCGTGTAAGCAAAGGTCAACGTTTTCTGTACAAGCTATATAACCACACCCTGAATAGTAACGCAAGGCGGCGGTCCTTCTGTTGTGCGAATATGTCTATTACCCATTTTATGTCGATTTGCCTTTCGCGGTAAACGTTAAGTAATCCAAGGCCGGACAGCCGGTCGATTGTCATTGTTGAGCGAATATATGTTTTTAACCTCCTCATTTTTTAAAATAAACGCTCCGCCGTAACAGCGGTCGACACCGGCATAACCAGTAGCACTAACATACACATTCGTAAGTTTGGGAATGGATTTGGATGCTATTGATAATTAAGCTCTTATCAAGAGAATCGTATTCTGCGGATCCAGCTACCACTAAGTCGTGTGCCGCCACCGTTGGCATTCGCGGGAAAATTCAGCTGCAGCACATGTTGTGTCTTCCTGGTTTTCACGGAAAATGTCGGCGACTATCGAGACAGTTTATTTCACTACTTTGTAATACATATTTAGGTAAGGTTAGGATAATTTGATATACATGTACATAGGGCCTACGTGCTAAAATATTAGATGAGAGTGTACATTATTTTAAAACGTAAATTACCGATTTACCATTTTGTCGGAAAATAGCTCATGGAGCTAATGTTATTTGCTAATGTATACCCGATTTTAATTAAAGATTCCTGCGCGCACTCCACGTTTAAACCAGGCTAAATAAGATTAAACTATTGACACATAGGCCTACTGACTTAAAACTGTTTGATTGTAATTTATCTCACGAGCTCGCATTTCGACGTAATACATGTAATAATGGTTTAGAACAACTCATCATTCGATTCAACGTATTATCATGAAGAAGACTCATTATATTATATTGTATACCTGCAGAAGGAATTCATAGACACTTTCCTATCTTGCTGTTCAAATGCTTACTTTATTTGCATCATTTAGCGTTTATATATTCTCTTTGTTGGACTATATATCAAGATACGGATATTCAATATTGTCATTTGACATTTTGAAACTTCCGGCTATCTAAATATCATTCGGATATATTCGGTATCTATTAGCCTGGGGTCCTGGCTCACTGATTGCTAACGCTGTCAGTATAGCTAGGCGGAATACAATCACTTCGATTATCTGATTGGCAAGATAGTGACATGCGCGCGCATTTTCTTTATCCAGTATCTTGATCACGTGATAAACTTCAGTCCTCATCAGCGCTGAAACATAGTCACGTGGATTCTATTTCGCCTGGCCTTACCGACGCGGAGCAATATGAGGTTTGGCCAGCCGTGCGTTCGGTTAAGGCTAACACTCGCACGAGTGAAGAAACTGTGCACGCATTTTGCAACCGAACGCTCTGTTTGCCAAAAAGTACGCGCCCACTGTGCACCCACTCGCTCGAGCATCTCCGAGGTAGCTAGCGAAGGGCGCGTACTTTTTGGCAATGCGTGCACAGTTTCTTAACTCGTGCGAGTGTTAGCCTTAACCGAACGCACGGCAGGATTCAAGGCTAGGTATCTATCAACATTGCACTCATAAATAAGGGAAACAACTCACCAGGCTTGTATAACTCACTTTGTATACTGCAGCGAATAAAACGCGTCCGTAAAGGTAAACGAGGCATTTTGGGCCTTTTCGTCTCACCAATTCAAAATACGGCCAACAACGCTTCATCCCCATTACCCTTAGTCTTTATTTAAATTTTAGTCTTATATACTTTTATTCAGATGACGAAATGTACGCATGGGCGTGTATTGTGCGTAACGGCAGCTTCGCTACTGACTATATAGTATGATGTATTGCGCAACCTGAAATTGTTTTAAACATCCTTCGGTATTTTACATTTAAATCTCTATTAACTGTCATGATAACCAATACAAAAGCGAACACATTGTAAACTATCGAACTAGAAGAGATTTATTACAATTTTAAAATGCAAATAAGAAAGCCTGGTGGTGAAATTCGCAAATTCAACTTCATAAATTCAAAAATTCGCAAATTAAACTAATCGAAACCACGATTATAAATTCATGGATTCACGATTTCAACCTCTTGAATTCATTATTTCAATTTCATGAATTCTTGAAGTTAAAATCGAAATCGTGAATTCATGTAGTTTAACTGGGTAATAATCATGACAGAAAATAGAAAGCATGGCAAGACCGGTAAGAGACTAGTAGAGAATCTACATGCTATCCAATTTATGACGTTATATGCGAGTGGTTAATTTTGTACGCACTTTCTCTGTGGAGACTTGTTTGCCACAGTCCTGTGTCCCACATATAGTAAATATATTCCCTAGTCACGATGTTTGTGCGACACGTGAAAAAATTTACGAAGAGAATCGTGGATGCCATCACAGACGTTGGAAAGCTCGAAGTTACAAAACAGATACAGACACATCTGTATTAGCACATGCTGAACGAGAATTGCATTTGTTCCTACTCAATGAAGACTAAGGAAACAATACAGTCAAAACGCTGCCCATCGTACCAACAATCATGCACTACGCATTTGCTTTCGCACAAAATGTTACACTACCACTTCTCTTTCGTCAGATGGGCTCTCTCTACTTACTGACACTCAAAACGTTAAGCGGGAGAACCTTGCTTACATAACACAGTGTTAGGGATTGAATCTTCTCTTTAATACATTTACTCGGGAGAGACAGACATACAGGTTTAATCAGTGCGACCATACGTGCGTTGATATGCGCAATATGAGACCTGCCCATGCCCCCAGATGAAGTTTGATAGGATAGTTTGAAAACGTCGTAACGTCAAAGTCACGACGTCGCGTAAATAAATTGTTACTAGCGTACTGGTTTAGTTCTTATTCATATTTAACCAATTTATACTCGTCAGAAATTCATGAAATTGGTTTTAATAAATTTCTAAAATATTGAATTTTATTAAAAGATAATAATCTAAAAATGTTAAATTTGACCACTAGGAGAATTTCAAATCCGTTGTATGTCATTCATTAATGACATTTGCGTCTTTTCTTTGATATACCTATATCAAGTTAGCAACCCTTAAACTGTTTGTTTGCAAGGCTTATGCCGTTGGTGTATGGTAGTAATGTTCATGTATGTGGAATCGTTTGCATACACCCTGAAGCTTCATCAGCCGAATCGTGGAAATGACACCAAAACAATACTGCGCCTATGTCCCAGAACACATTTTGGCCGTGCTCTATTTCTTTGGATCAATAAGGGTAAGCCAAGCATACTTCACAATCAAGAATATTTTAAATGTGAAACGAGAATAATAAGTAGAGGACTTAGTCTGAGAAAGTGTATGGGATATGTGTTAACAGCCCACTGCGGTATCATGAGCCTTTTGCAAATCTTTTGTGAGCTGGCAAGGAATCGTTAGCTTATTCATATTTATTGCATACACATGTATACAGACGATCTATCTTATAAAACCATTTTGAAAACATATACATTCGACGACTTCCACTTTCGTAAACTGCGGAGGTTTACTATCAACCATTTTGACATTAATGTGAAAATGCATACTTTAAGTGTACCATGTTCCATGACTTGTGGTGTCAATTGCTTGTTTAGAAGCGTCGATTTGATTGTATATTACGTATCCGTGGAATTGGATTTTGTTTCTTTATACATTTTGTTTCATATTCTTTTATATATCGTCATATATGAAGCGTAATGCGAAATAGATTAGAGCAACACATATATAGTATTTGGCCGTTTTTATTTGCCCTAGTCATTTGCTTTGTAAAACTGTAATATAATACAACAATTCGTTGAATGAATTATCAGTAGATCACTGAACAATTCTGATATATTTAATATTTCCAGCTCCAACTAAGACTTTCTCATATTGAACAGCTCCAGGTGGAATATATTGTACGTAGATCACAGGTACCAAGGGATACATGCTCTTGTCATCTCTCATCCTGGTATGGTACTCTGAAATTAAAATTATTTTTTTTTTCAAAAAATTACTACATACTTTTTTTTATAATTCAACAATAATGGCATGAAATTTAATATAAACTTTGTGACGTAGTAATTATTTTTTACGTGAATGGAGATTTGTTAACTCTTATCCATGTTATCACAGAATTGGGCGAACATTTCATTCGACGTTGTTTTTTTTGCGAAACGGGCCCGAAATTTAACCAAGTAATCAAAACCACTTATGACTGGATATTTAGTTCACTGAGTATAGAGATTGGAGCATGTACGAAGTGGATAACAAATGAAGAGGGCTTAATATGCTTTGTGTGCCCTTTTCTATCAGTTTTGATTTTAAATATAAGATTTTAGGGTTACATTACGAGTGCTGATTGCGGCGTAACCGTGATAATACTGGGCGTTTCTGTTAATAAAAGTGCAGATACGAGAACAAGCATTTGCTGACACTGGCAAATTCGACTTTTTAATATTCTACGGACTTAACTTCTTCATGGACGCATCTTGATGTATTGTAAACCGAACAGTAGTAACTAACTCATTGAAATAAGTTCAATGAATTATCTTAAACTTCCATAAAACATGAAGTTATTTGTATAAGGTTGTTTTATCGAGATTTCTATCATGAACATATGCAATAGTTAAAGATCCGTAGAGGTAACGTATCAGAAATGCGTGCTATATCATTCCACCAGAATATAAAAAAGTTCCGATCATTAAAATCAAAGACCATCTAGTATAGTTCGGTTTTATTAACCACGAACGTATGTACATACTACCTGAACCATTACATTTCAAAACAGGTGTATTACAATGTTCCAGTTTGTCCGCAAGCTTGACGGAGAAAAACCCGAAGTTCTGTTTTGATAGAAAAGTTATCAAAACAGAATTTTACGCACGAGAGCATTTCATTACTTACATTGGCATGAATCGGTCCTGAAAGTTCATACACCTGTTTGCGGTCACTCTTATAGCACTATAACACCTGGACACAGAGCAAATTAGTGATGAAATACATTCAATATATTATTAGTTATACAGGTTGTTGACAGGGTATATGGGGGATTATAATACTGCAAAGATAAATCCAGTAATTTCATTGGTTAAAGGCTCGCGTATAGGATTCTATATACACGGCGCTGACAGGGTATATGACGTTTTTCCCTTCATGCGCCTCGTGACAATTTTCGTTGACGTCTCGACTCGAAAACTTTTATCTCTTGATGTCTGCAAGTTACTAGAAATTGACAATTGATCTTCACACATGATTCAATAAATACTGAACAGATTTCATGTGTGCTAGTATTAATATTCAAAACGATATATTTGTTAAGGTTTGAGCAAAATTCAGTTCGATAAAGTCCATGAGATCAGACGCTTGAAAATAAAAATTAGAGTGCAAGCGCGCGCTTAACCATGTGCATTGAGGTACCTCACGGGGTAATGCAATTAATTTTCAGGCAATATAACGTGTGAGTGAAATACAAATATTTTGATCTACAACAAGTAATTCCCGATATATTTTTAAAGGAATACGTTTTAATAACTGATATTTTACAAAACTAAAACAATCTAAACAATTTTATGAACCAAAAACACCAAAAATACACAGATCTAATTATTAGATCTAGAGAGCTAGGTATCGAAACATTGCTTGTTTAACTAAATTCGTATGAAAACACGGAATTGCAGTATTATAAATTCGTTATACAGGTTGTTGACAGGGTATATGGGGGAATATAACCAGTCTGCGATTCATATAACCCTCGGCTAACGCCTCGGGTTATATGGCGCACAAACTGGTTATATTCCCCCATATACCCTGTCAACAACCTGTATAACTAATAATATAACCAGTTTGTGTGCCATATAACCCGAGGCGTTAGCCGAGGGTTATATGAATCGCAGACTGGTTATATTCACCCATATACCCTGTCAACAACCTGTATAACGAATTTATAATACTGCAATTCCGTGTTTTCATACGAATTTAGGTAAACAAGCAATGTTTCGATACCTAGCTCTCTAAATCTAATAATTAGATCTGTGTATTTTTGGTGTTTTTGGTTCATAAAATTGTTTAGAGTGTTTTAGTTTTGTAAAATATCAGTTATTAAAACGTATTCCTTTAAAAATATATCGGGAATTACTTGTTGTAGATCAAAATATTTTTATTTCACTCACACGTTATATTGCCTGAAAATTAATTGCATTACCCCGTAAGGTACCTCAATACACATGGTTAAGCGCGCGCTTGCACTCTAATTTTTATTTTCAAGCGTCTGATCTCATGGACTTTATCGAACTGAATTTTGCTCAAACCTTAACAAATCTATCGTTTTGAATATTAATACTAGCACACATGTAATCTGTTCAATATTTATTGAATCATGTGTGAAGATCAATTGTCAATTTCTAGTAACTTGCAGACATCAAGAGATAAAAGTTTTCGAGTCGAGGCGTCAACGAAAATTGTCACGAGGCGCATGAAGGGAAAAACGTCATATACCCTGTCAGCGCCGTGTATATAGAATCCTATACGCGAGCCTTTAACCAATGAAATTACTGGATTTTTCTTTGCAGTATTATAAACATGTATATATAAAATGGACATATTTAATCATTGGACCGTTGCCAACTGTAGTAGCTGCAGTTTATACCTGTTGCAGACGACACTTCGTCTCCGGACTCCACATTTTGTAACATCAACATTTCTTCATAACCATCCCATAATTCAGCTGAAGAATAACATGAATATTATCAATAATATCAATATTAAACGTCGAGATAGAGCATAGACATTTCGAATGAAAGTTTAGTCGGATTCGAAATTTACGATGCCATAGAATACAATTGGAATTGATAGTTCAATAAAATGTCTTCTTTCTCGTTCTTAATTCAATCTGGGGATATAGTTTAAACTTATTTATTTTACATCGATTGTGAAACAAGTTCTTACAACTTATACTAATCACTCTCGATGACTGCTTCCTGGCTACCAACCAGTACTCGCGCCAAATTTAGGGATTGTGAAGTTCGTGATCAAACCACGCTCATCGCGGGGCTCGAACTCATGACCTTCGTATAATGAGTCAGGCGCTCTACCCGTCGACCTCTGTGCCTCCCTTGTGATATACATCGTAGTATCATTGTGAAAAACATCTAAAAACTAGACCTATCTACTCTTCAAATATCGTGTTTATGAATATCTCAAACCAACATTATCATAAGGATGACTTTCTCATCTACTACCCTGTGATTGTCAAGTCTTTTCTTGAGTAAGTTGATCATTCAAATACACTTTTCGGATTGTACAATGAAATGTTATTGTTTCGAACATCGAACACGGGAAGGTGTTAACAAAACAAATCTACTTACTGACATTATCATTGTTCGTGCCTCCAGCATTATAATTACTGTCAGACTTCTGTGTGTCCAAATTCTGTCTTTTAAATGTTTCTATTATTTTTGAAAACTGAAACAATTTAAGTGTAGATATATTACTTTTAGTAAGGATGAACCAATGCACGGATATTGTTGTTAACATGTACAAATGTTTATGAATTATCTACACGACACAGACTCAATGGCATTTATATAAACTATCTACATGACACAGACTCAATGACATTGTATATGAACTCTCTACATGACACAGACTCAATGACATTTATATGAATTATGTACATGACACCGGCTCAATGGCATTTATATGAACTATCTACATGACACAGGTTAAATGACATTTATATGAACTATCTACATGGCACAGGTTAAATGACATTTGTTTATGAACTCTCTACATGACACAGACTCAATGACATTTTATATGAACTCTCTACATGACACAGACATAATGTCAATTATATGAACTCTCTACATGACACAGACTCAATGACATTGTATATGAACTCTCTACATGACACAGATTCAATGACATGTATATGATCTCTCTACATGACAAAGGCTCAATGACATTTTATATGAACTCTCTACATGACACATACCCAATGCCATTTATATGATCTCTCTACATGACACAGGTTAAATGACATTTTTTATGAACTCTCCATATGACACAGAATCAATGACATTTAAAATAAACTCTCTACAATGACACAGGTTAAATGACATTTTTTTATGAACTCTCTACTTGACACATTATAATACTGCAAAGAAAAATCCAGTAATTTCATTGGTTAAAGGCTCGCGTATAGGATTCTATATACACGGCGCTGACAGGGTATATGACGTTTTTCCCTTCATGCGCCTCGCGACAATTTTCGCTGACAGCTCGACTCGAAAACTTTCATCTCTTGATATCCGCAAGTAACTAGAAATTGACAATTGATTTTCACACATGATTCAATAAAGATTGAACAGAGTACATGTGTGCTAGTATTATTATTCAAAACGATAGATTTTTTAAGGTTTGAGCCAAATTCAGTTCGATAAAGTCCATGAGATCAGACGCTTGAAAAATAAAAATTAGAGTGCAAGCGCGCGCTTAACCATGTGTATTGAGGTACCTTACGGGGTAATGCAATTAATTTTCTGGCATTAAAACTTGTGAGTGAAATAAAAGAAATTTGATCTACAACAAGTAATTTCCGATATATTTTTAAAGGAATACGTTTTAATAACTGATATTTTACAAAACTAATTTACTCTAAACAATTTTATGAACCAAAAACACCAAAAATACACAGATCTAATTATTAGATATACAGAGCTAGGCATCGAAACATTTCTTGTTTAACTAAATTCGTATGAAAACATGGAATTGCAGTATTATAAATTCGTTATACAGGTTGTTGACAGGGTATATGGGTGAATATAACCAGTCTGCGATTCATATAACCCTCGGCTAACGCCTCGGGTTATATGGCACACAAACTGGTTATATTCCCCCATATACCCTGTCAACAACCTGTATAACTAATATTATAATACTGCAAAGAAAAATCCAGTAATTTCATTGGTTAAAGGCTCGCGTATAGGATTCTATATACACGGCGCTGACAGGGTATATGACGTTTTTCCCTTCATGCGCCTCGTGACAATTTTGGCTGACGGCTCGACTCGAAAACTTTTATCTCTTGATGTCTGCAAGTAACTAGAAATTGACAATTGATCTTCACACATGATTCAATAAATATTGAACAGATTACATGTGTGCTATTATTAATATTCAAAACGATAGATTTTTTAAGTTTTTGCAAAATTCAGTTCGATAAAGTTCATGAGATCAGACGCTTGAAAATAAACACTAGAGTGCAAGCGCGCGCCTAACCATGTGTATTGAGGTACCTTACGGGGTAATGCAACTAATTTTCAGGCAATATAACGTGTGAGTGAAATAAATATATTTTGATCTACAACAAGTAATTCCCGATATATTTTTAAAGGAATACGTTTTAATAACTGATATTTTATAAAATTAAACACTCTAAACAATTTTATGAACCAAAAACACCAAAAATACACAAATCTAATTATTAGATCTAGAGAGCTAGGCATCGAAACATTGCTTGTTTAACTAAATTCGTATGAAAAGATGGAATTGCAGTATTATAAATTCGTTATACAGGTTGTTGACAGGGTATATGAGGGAATCTTATAACCCTCGGCTAACGCCTCGGGTTATATGGCACACAAACTGGTTATATTCTCCCATATACTCTGTCAACAACCTGTATAACTAATAGAATCAATGATATTTAAAATAAACTCTCTACAATGACACAGACTCAATGACATTTGATATGAACTCTCTACATGACACAGGCTCAATGACATTTTATATGAACTCTCTACATGACACAGGCTCAATGACATGTATATGATCTCCCTACATGACACAGGTTAAATGACATTTTATATCAACTCTCTTCATGACACAGACTAAATGACATTTTATATGAACTCTCTACATGACACAGACTCAATGACATGTATATGATCTCTCTACATGACACAGACTCAATGACATTTTATATGAACTCTCTATACATGACACAGACTAAATGTAATTTTATATGAACTCTCTACATGACACAGACTAAATGTAATTTTATATGAACTCTCTACATGACACAAACTCAATGACGTTTTATATGAACTCTATACATGACACAGACTCAATGACATTGTATATGAACTCTATACATGGCACATACTCAATGACATTGTATATGAACTATCTACATGACACAGACTCAATGACATTGTATATGAACTCTCTACATGACACAGACTCAATGACATTGTATATGAACTCTCTACATGACACAGACTCAATGACATTTATATGAATTATGTACATGACACCGGCTCAATGACATTAATATGAACTTTTTACATGACACAAACTCAATGACATTTTTATGAACTCACTACATGACACAGACTCAATGACATGTATATGAACTCTCAACATGACACAGACTCAATGACATGTATATAAACTCTCAACATAACACAGACTAAATGACATTTATATGAACTCTCCTCTCAACATGACACATACTCAATGACATGTATATGAACTCTCAACATAACACAGACTAAATGACATGTATATGAACTCTCAACATGACACAGACTAAATGACATTTATATGAACTCTCAACATGACATATACTCAATGACATGTATATGAACTCTCAACATGACACATACTCAATGACATTGTATATGAACTCTATACATGGCACATACTCAATGACATTGTATATGAACTATCTACATGACACAGACTCAATGACATTGTATATGAACTCTCTACATGACACAGACTCAATGACATTGTATATGAACTCTCTACATGACACAGACTCAATGACATTTATATGAATTATGTACATGACACCGGCTCAATGACATTAATATGAACTTTTTACATGACACAAACTCAATGACATTTTTATGAACTCACTACATGACACAGACTCAATGACATGTATATGAACTCTCAACATGACACAGACTCAATGACATGTATATAAACTCTCAACATAACACAGACTAAATGACATTTATATGAACTCTCCTCTCAACATGACACATACTCAATGACATGTATATGAACTCTCAACATAACACAGACTAAATGACATGTATATGAACTCTCAACATGACACAGACTCAATGACATTTATCTGAACTCTCAACATGACACATACTTAATGACATTTATATGAACTCTCATCATGACACAGACTTAATGGCATTAGCCTTAAGATCAGACTCTATATGCAATACATATTTTCAATATGATTTTGTTTTGTTCGAATAAAAACTTTTCGGTGGAATTTTGGTAAATATTCAGTGTCTAATATCGCATACAGGGTCTGTCTGATCCATTTTACAGTGTTGCCAAAATTAACTTGAGAATTTTTAACATAATTTCAGATTAAAACTTTGAGATTTGAGATATATATCAACTTTTGTATCCTCATAACGCAGGTGCAAAATACTGCAAAGAAAGGTTTGTATTGCGGTTTTATACTCTGAAGCAAAGAAGAAAAAAAAATTACCTAAACGTTTGAATACACAAATGATATGACTTTAACTAGTCGCAAATATCCAGAGTATGTATTCAGATGTATTAAAACACTTCAATATGTTAAATTTTTTATTTTGGACCACATGGCTTTGGTCGGTAACCAAACATAAACGGACACAAATTATAAAAATATGCACATTTCAAATTTTCCTTACATATCTTACCTTACCTTGACTTTCAAATTCGAGCGCAACTGTTGCAAAGCGTTGATGCATTTTTGAACTTTTGAAAGGTCTGATTGCATGCTGTTTCTACGCATTTTCTTTCGGATTTGTGCGGCTTCCTAGATACGACGTTGTGTAAATGACGTCATGACGTCGTGCATTTGTGACGTAGATCATAATTTAAACCCCCTATATGTTTCCTTCGAGTTCCAAATTGAAGTTAAATAGGTGTTATAATTTACGTAAATATGTCACAAATTACGAATAAACTGCGTAAAACAATTCCATTATTTAAATATTCAAGTTGTCAAATAAACAGAATGTTACTTCTGAAATAACTCTTGAAATCGGACGTCGTAAAGAGTGACGTCCCTTTTGGCTATAAATAGAATAAAACAGCGATGCTGTCCAGTCGGAAAAATATCGTGCTAGCTAATTAGTGCTGTTGTATGCTATCGCAAAAACGCTTGGTTTAATTGTGGAAGACAAAGATGAATTAAGTTAATGTACAATGCTTCATGTAATACACCAAATGCGTAAAATAATACTCATAGGCATGCAACTGCAAATGCATAGGCAAATGAAAATTGAACTTAATTAAAATATCAGTTAGAGTGTTATCAAATGCAGTGTCACTTCGTCTCACGTGTTCTGTGTGAAGTTCCTCACGTAGCCCAAGACGAGATATTAATTAGTTGCTACGAAGCAATACAATATTAAGGCGAGATTGGTCATTAATTCGTTATAGTGATTGATTACTTCCTGTTTTAACAAAATTTGGTTATATAGAAATACAACTAATTGAGCTGGTCACACGTGTTTCACCTTAATTTACCTTTTACATTTTACGAAGCGTTTACCACTGCTTTTATGCGAAGCTTGTCAAATAGATTTTTGGAGCAACATTTAAGAATACAGTAATTATCTAATTTTTAATCATCTGCAAGAATAAAACAGCCCTTATTGTTAACTTAGTGTTGCTCTGTGTGAGAGGCAAATGTACTATGACAATATTATTCCACTAACAATGCCGCGGGAGAATCACACAATTGTCGATTAATGGATTTATAAACAATGGCACGTAATTTATTTATAAATGGATTTTTAGAAAGTTAAAATCAATTTCAGACAACACTTTCCAATTCAATTTCAGCAATGCGTTGGTCTTCATAACGCTCCCTGTATTCGCTAATTTTATCATCAGACACTTTTGAAGACGGATACAATTTTCAAGCCACTGATGATCTCTCTTACACTCTAATGTACCTGTCTCACATACGGCGCGGATAGTTTCAGTAAGGACTAACGGATAAAAAACGTAGTTCAACGTAGTACGCCGTACCTATCCGTACTTCTCCGCGTCCTGTAGTCTTTTGTTCCCCGTTTCTCACCATTTTTTTGCCGTACTAAGAAGTGCCTTATGTTTTATGTATTGTTGTTTTCCCGGAGGTCTGTGTGGGGAGGTACTGTCTTTTGTATATGGCGTTCCCTATAGCAACTTATTCTCTCTCTTTTGATACTTCGAGCACTCAACTTTATCATCTCTATACCGCGACTTTAGTATCTGTTCTCTCATATCTCAGCTTTGCTTTGCTTTCTGTTGAAATAAGTTGAGCGCACAATTTTCTATGTATTCCGACACTGTTTATTTAAAGATAATGTATTTGAAGATGTCCGTTCACTACTACTGTAGCTTGAGGTGGTTGTCAGACACTTGTTAAAATGTGGAACATTACTGGTTGGAGTCCTGCAGAACTATTCTCGTTTATGGACAAACGGTTAAAACTGAAACATATTGCCGATACACGCCTTTAATTTCTATTAACCGTAAGTTAGGTAAATTTGGTCAAGCAGTTCGCACCTATACTGCACTGACTTCGAATTAATCACAATATTATTTTTATTATCATATTGTGTCTGATTAAAATGTTACTTGGTTGATTGATCTTAAACATAAATTCTTAATTAACAGTTTTACAGATGGTATCACGAAGGTTTTATCTTTTACTTACGATGTAAATTTCTGTAATCGGATTGCCTCGGATCTGTTTCTTATCTTTATAATTCCTTTCAAAGCATATATAACAAAAGAGAATTAGATATCAAGCGTCCGAAAATAGTTTCGTGTATGTCGATAGTCTTGTAATGACACGTGGCCAAAGTGCAACAACATGTAACAAACAATATATGAACGTCAACATTGGAAAAACTTGTCCCAGGTGTCGTTAAGTTAAGGTGTTCACTTGTAAGAGAGATTAAGCTGTTACAGGAAACACATAATTAAGACACATCCTCCCCAAACAGAAACATTATGGTCTGAAGTGATGCAAAGATAAAACTGTATGGGCATAGGAGTGTAAGGAATGGTCTGGTCGACCATCAATCATCAATTACATCTCTGGAGAATTTAGGGCGACAACAAAGGGATGGAATAATGGATGGAATACATCGCTGAAGAAACCAGGAAAGTCAGAAATCATAGACAGAAGGGAGTGGGGGGAAAAGCGTGAATATTATATCAAGTGAAGGACCAGCACGTGGGGGAAAAGGGAAAATAACATACATCTAAACATACATAAATATACAAATAAAAACACCCAGCGATCTACAGCCTTGGGACTGCATGTAACCGCTATATGGTCATTGATTTCCAAAATATGCACATGCATTGACCAAGTAGGCAGTAACTAATCATTAACTTTTCAATTTATCATTACGAATACTATAACATAGATTGTACACACGTTAAACTTGTTTATATGGTATAACAAAGGCCAAACAGAATTAATGATTTTGCCTATTAGGTTTTCGCATGCATAATTAGAGTTCTCTCCTCTTATCCCTATGCACATACGCTATAGACGGGATAAAGATAGAGAACTCTAGAAGAGATAAAGGGAACGAACTCGTGACAATCGCCTGTGTACCCGACACTATCGCATTAAACGCCTACTTCCAGATGACATATAACAACCAAATGCGTTGATATGGATGCGTTTTATTACGTGCAGTCATGTTTTAAAGGTATTTAATATGACACGAATACGCAGTTTTTGTGGAATTGTAAATATAACATGATTTTGAAGATCCAAGCTATTGTAAAACTTTACAATAAACGATGAACAAAAAGTTATCCGGTGACGGGCCATGGACGTTATTGTAGTTGCAATAAAATGTACTTAGTTAGACTACCGTACTATATATTTTTGTAAATTATTGAATAATATATAGACCACTGTCTCGATTAAATTCAAGCCGTATAGACACCATATATATTTTTAAACATCGCTCGTTTTTGGTTCATCGGAACGTAAACTATTTGAACGGGCTTAAACCAGTGTTGTTGCTACATTGGCTAAGACATCTTTAAATCGAACAATTGCAATATTAATATTGTTTCAGATAATCTTATTTCATCATGTTACGCACGGACAACACTTAAATATTTTTTTAAA
Source organism: Mactromeris polynyma (assembly GCA_032209605.1). Lineage (NCBI taxonomy): Eukaryota > Metazoa > Mollusca > Bivalvia > Venerida > Mactridae > Mactromeris > Mactromeris polynyma. The sequence goes on from JASFXZ010000003.1 coordinate 36,408,959, forward strand.
TATTACAAGCTTCTTCTTTCGAAATATACTGAGGAATGCAATTGTTTGTATTCTTTCATAATGCATATTTATTGATGTTAAAACTGTATGTAATGTTTTTTTTTCGTTTTTGTTTAGGTAAAAAACGAACACAAAAATGAGCACAGTATTACTTTTATTAAAATATCGTATGACTTTTATTTTAAACTAAGCATTACATAATACCACGCTATGTTTAGCAACTTCAGTCATTATATAACGGTATGTATATACAGTAAAACCTCGAAGCTAAGACCACCTCATTTATAATACCATAGTTTATGGACCTGTTTTCAATTTTATTACATGTGTGAACTCGATAATCTGCCCACCTCAAAACTCCGACCGGTTTTCTCCAGAAGTAACGGTGGTCTTAATGTTAGCTGTACTTGATTCGTGTCAACAAAATGATTTTTATCTAAATTAAGCATGGGGGATTGGGTGGTTGGAAATGCTGTGTTTATCATGGACTGTAATTAATTGTGGGTGGCAGACGGAAGGAGTGGGTGATAACATGTGTACACAAATACTCAAACACTCAACAAACGTGACCGTTTGTTGTCCATCCGTATCTTCAGTGTCTGATCTTTCTTCTGTTTTGATTTCAAAGTGTAAAATATTACCACAGTAAAGGATTAAACAAATACCTATAACTGAATTTAAAATAAAACACCAAAACATTGTTTTCAATGGAAAGGTTTGGTCGATATTTATAGCAATCAAGTTGTGACATTTAAGTTAATAAAGAAAAACTTTAAGATTTTTAATTATGTGGAGTGTCGTTTGTAAATACATGTATAGCGATATAATATTTACTTTCCTCTAAACTATATGCCAATATTTTTCCATTTTTCTTCACCATGAAACAACTGAAAATAAATCTAATGCAAATTGCCTTTTAAGATAAATAAATATTTGCCATCATCAATAAATAATGATAATAATAATTTAAAAAAAAAAAAAAATAATGATAGTGTTGCTATCATCATTATCATTGCTATACTACTCAGCGCAGATAAATCAAACCGGTAAGTTCAGTCGGTAAAGCACTGGGGGTGCAACCCGGGGACTCTGTGTTTGACATACGGACGAGGGAGGTCATATAATTCGGCAACTGTCATCTTGCTATATAGGATAAACAACTAAAACAAAAGAATGAAACGAAACAAACACTCAGAGCGGACCCATCTAGGTATTAGGAAATGTAAACACATAACCAGTGAAACAATATTTGAAGAAACTATTTATCAAAATATCGTACATTGTCTAATACAGTACAACCTGTCTAGAGGAGCCATAACCTCTCTTTAACAACACAACCAATGTCCATGTAGAAATAATTTAACCTCTTCTACAGCGACAACCTCTTTACAACATCATGAATGTGTGAACCTCAAAAGGTGTTCCTTTGGAGAGATTGAGCTATACACGAATCCAATTCGATGAGAAAAAAATCTGCCTTAATCATCATAGCAACGGTTTTTAATTTGTCTTGCTGCAAAATGCTCAACTGTATGAAATAAAGTCATAAACTAAATGCACATATTTATTGGTTACTTGGTGTCAATAGTGTAATCAGTCGTCAGTTTCAAATCCTATCAAATCTCATTAACATATTTCAGCGTATTGAACATTTTGACTGGTTCTCAGATTGTCATGTGTAATTGCCAAATTAAAATGATAACTGTTAAGTACCGGACAAACGTGTCTCGTTATGGTACACATATAGGCAATGCGTCAACAATGAAGATAAAAGAGTGTCAACAATCAGTGAAAACTGAATCATAGAGTATTATAAGTTAATTATACTCATATCATTCTATAGATAAACGTCGACGTCACTAACGTTGATAACTCTACAAGATTTGACCACAGTGGGTGTTTACTGTTCCTTTGTCAGTTAAATAATTAACCACAAGTTACGCAGTAACCGCGATAGTCGAAAACTTGGGTTAGATAAACGGAAATGATATTTACGATGACTACAAAATCAAATTCCTTACATTTCTTTTTCGTGTTTTCCTACAAATGTTTGTACCCTCCCTGCTGTAATTAATCAAACTCTTCCCGATTGGTATAGCTGCACGCTCCAGGAGCGGTTGTTTGTTTTGTTTGCGTTCAAAAATGTCAAGGGGTTATGACCTCTAGCTGTGTTCTAATTGGTCAATTCGCTTTTGTGATAGATGCGAGCAACTCCTTTAAATGTCCACTGAAATCAAATGAAAACTCTCTTATTTTGTAGTATTGGTTGAATGAGTAAAAAGAGAAATGTATATTGTTGTGAAATTAACATGTTTATTAATTGCATTATTATTGATGGACCTAGATATTGCATTCGGGCGGAATCTGTCTAAAGAAGGTATATTAATTATATTCTTCACAATTTTATTTCATCATTTAGTAAATACATCGTTAGAGAGAAAAATATGACGTTTGTGATAATTTTTGTTGTTTGATGTTTAAAACGATCTTTAATGGCTTGCCAAGTTAGTTTCAAGACTATAAAATGGACACATATTGGTATAATATCGTCGTATTCGCTGATGTATCAAGGTTATTTGGATGGGGTGGCTCATGAGTACCATAGCACACTTTAAAAACACTAACATTTGCTTTCTTTGGCGTATACACAAACATGCTTTATCATAAAGGTAATCTTTCTAAGCTATGTAGTAGTCAAATTAAAACAATTGATAGCTTTTATAGAAGGAAAATGTTTCTTTAGTGTGGGGTGGGAGCTCATGAATACGCGATCTAGTGATAGCCGATGCCATCCGTAACACGAATCTTCTAAGTTATATAATAGTCAAAATTTAAAATTGTGATATAGCAGGAAACTATTTCGTTATTGGGAGAGTTCATGCAGACGCGATCTAGTGATAATATTAGCTCACAGAACGGATCTTGAGTTTATTGAATGATAATAGTCTGCCATCTCAACAAAATCAGCACAATTGTTTTTGGTAATTCTGTGCACTTTGAATGATTAAATACGAACAAAAATCTGAATAACTTATATCCAAAAAATATACCGATCATTAAATTGGAATAAAGTGATAGTCGGTTCTTTATGTACATGTGCACGAAATATTATAATAATTGTGTTTACATCGCGGACAATATCGATCGTTGGCGTGTTAATTTACGAGGCAATTTGTGTACAAGTTTTGAAAAAGTTTTTAAAGTCAAAATACTTTTCTTTGGATAATTCGTCCACTAACTATGGTTTCAACATGTATATTTTCTACTTCAATGCACTTTTTTTATTTAACAGTATAGATCAAATGCATGTATACTATTTTTAAGATCTCAACTGACATCTGTCTCAAACTTTTATGACCTTATTTGTGTAGCCATATAACATATAGCCATTCAAAATGATCTGACTTGTGAACTGTGAACAATGTGACATATTGGCACCATTTTCTACGGAAATACTTTTTGTTGTGCTTTTAGAATGTCAGACTAAAAGTTGAAGTCTGCCTTCGGTACTTATATGTCAGGTATTCTTTATAAATACATTGGCGTAATTCTGAAAATGTATAATGGTACAACATGAGACCAACTAATGCTATGTTTCTTTTTGTTTTTAGTGTGGGATGACATTCGCTTGATGAATGGTACCCACCCCTGGGCAGGTCGTGTAGAGGTCAAGGTCAATGGTACATGGGGGACAGTCTGTGTTGATAAATGGTCCATATCTGATGGCTATGTTGTTTGCAGACAGTTAGGATATGACAACGTGCAGAGAATTTACTCTCAGGTGAGTGTTGTTGTAAAACAACAACAACAACAACACAATGCAGTTGACAGATGACAGTAAAACCTCGTTATATCGGGGAGTCCGGCGCCAGGAAAATACTTGAGTTAACAATGTGCTCATCATACCGAAGTGTTTTTTTTCTTGCCGGTTATATGATCAAGTTTTATGTCAAATATTGTATACAAGTAAAAATTGAACAATCCGTAAAGTCGTAATTCGTTAAATTACATAAATCTCAGTGAAGTCAACAATTTATTGCAATTACACATTTCAATAATTGATATCCCCATACTATGTTCGTTGATAATTAATAGAGTTTATTTACTTTATTATAAAGGGGTGCATAAATATTGAAATTCATGTTGATTTATTACCAATTTAAAGTTGTGTAGCCTAAACTTTAGTTCACATGATACCATTGTTTACGTTTAGAAATGTGGCTTGTACGAAATTCAGCAGATTTTAGCATCGGCAATAATCGTCTTTGAACCTTTTAAAAGTAAGGCAATTCTTAGGTTTTTTTTTCTTTTACATTTTAAAGCCCGGAAATAGTAGAGAAATGTAGTCGGATCTGAATTAAATAGGTCGGCCAGGGTGATAATGACGTAACACTAGTGTATACCCTAACATTATATATACATGTACATGTATTTAAATATGTAACATGATTCCTGTTCTGGCTAAACCCCATCTCTCCGGATTTTATATGCAATGTTTTTTTTTCGCTCATCACAAGACTTTTTATTATCTGGAAGTTTTTTTAAAACAAAAGCTTTTGACATTTTCCAGGTTAAATTTGGTTCAGGCACGGGTCCGACAATACACGACGAACTTGGATGCACGGGTCAGGAACTGAGTTTGAGCGAATGTCCAGGAATACATGGTATATATATGAACTATATCTGTACTACATGTATTAAACAATTGCGTGACAATATGGGAGTTACCTAATTAGAAAACGATTTGGCAACACCTAAATGATTGCGTATCAGATAGAAAAAAATCCGTGATTAATTTCTTGTCGAACCGTGACTCGCAAATTACACAAAACCGTTTAACGATGATTTTCAATCAAGATCAATTTTACTTACTATGGAGCGTTGACACAAACAGTAAATCGAAAATGAAACTGGGTCTAATTAATGTACTGATACAGTACACAGTCACTTTCCAGCAGAAGTCATCTGGAGGTAATTTTATCTCAGTATTCCAAAAGTTCGATGACTCAATTGTTCGTTTCCTAACATTTGATATGGTGAACCGTGGAATTGTGAAGTACAATATGGCTACGATTCATTGTTTCAAGTTTAAAGAAACAAATAATGAAAAATAAGTCACCATCCCTCTTTCGTCACATATCGTTGGAATATTCAGTTACTTAAGTTCATTACTTTAAGACTGTGTAGTTTTAATTCCGAAACACACATCTGAAAATGTAAAAAAATCCCCAACAATGACGTTTCAAACAATCTCGTGATTGGTCCCTTTAGCCGGTAACAATAAGTCATGTTCAAAAGCTGAAAAATAATTAAATATTGTCAGTTTGTACTTTGTGTTGTTTTCGTTAACTGATAGTTTATATTTTATGTATTGATGTATATTGTCTATGCTTTTGGGAAGAAAGATGGTGTAGGTACAACATATATATTTTTATCAACACTTCGTTGGTTTCTTCCTGAATTTCGAAAATGAATCTGAAGCTAAATATAGATAGAATTTGATATGGCCTAATAAATATGACAGCTAACCGCAACAAAAATCAACATCCTTTTTAGAAGCTACGTGAAAATATTACTGGCCGGTAAGCACAGTATATATTCTAATATCATGGATGAATATATAAATGATGACTTATATTTCAGACCCAGCGCATGTCGACTGTAAATCCTCAGAGGATGCCGGAGTTAGTTGCTTACGTCCACATACCCAACCCATTAATGGTTAGCATGAACTTTCTCTTATAAACACATGCAATGTGTGATCAAACTGAAATGAATACTTTTTACAGATTTTAGATACTATATGATATCCGAAATGCCTCCTCCGACGAGCGTATATAATCAAATGTTGTTGCTTTCAAATTTGTAACTGTTATATCATATTACTACAATTGTCAAACTACACACAGTCCCATATAAAACTTTGCGAACACCCAAAATACGATGCTCCCTCTAAAGACATGTAGCCGTATGTGCGTGACATTATGTTTTTAATTTCTTTCATTCTTCTATGATGCAGTGACAGTTACCTGTTCGGAAACACAGTTTAAATGTTTTAATGAGGCCAAGTGTATACCACGGCGCTGGGTATGTGACAATCACTCTGACTGTAGCGATAGGTCGGACGAAAATCCAATGTTTTGTGACAGTAAGTATAAATATATTCCGTATTCCCTCCGTAAAATACCTTTATTCACACAGCATGTTACATTTTTGTGTGTCATTTCGCAAGTTTAACATGTTAATTGCGAAGAAAAATATTCAAATGTCTATCATATAACTATCGATAAAGGTGACGTAGTTGTCGAGGAGTATAGCGCCCGAGTTCCGATCCGAGGGTCGTACGTTTGAGCCAAGCTATGATCACAATACCTGAATTTGGCGTGAGAATCGGCTAGCCAATCAGGAAACTGTCAACGAGAGGGATAAGTATTTGTTGTAAGAATAAGTTTCATAACCTATTTGAAAATTAGTTAAACTTATAACCAATAATATTCATTTCTTCAGGTTATGTATCGCATATCGGGTGAGAATTTTTCATTGCTATGACATTTTTATATTACAATGTTCATAATTATTGAAAATTAATGCACATGTGTAATCACAGGATATGTGATTGTTATTGATGCCATATAGATCGATATGTCAAAGTGTGTACTTTGTTTTGGATTTACAGAAAATTGTGGCATACAGAGAACACCACCGTCGATGCGAAGGATTGTGGGTGGCACGAACGCTAGACTTGGTTCCTGGCCATGGATGACGTCACTCAAAATAGACTTTCACAGTGGCGTATCATCCAGTAATTTTTGTGGCGGAACTTTGATTGCTAAACATTGGGTTTTAACAGCCGCCCATTGTTTTGACAAGTTAATAACTATGTACTTTCTTAAGATTAAATAATATTACATAGCACTGTTGTAATAACAGGCTTAGTGAATGAATTCATTAAGTTCGCTGCAAATTATTAAGCCATTTTATTTGAAAAAGAAACATTTGTCGAATCTGGTATGAAAGATCATTATTTATCAGCCACTGTCTATATGTGCTTCTATTCAGTTAATTACAACACGCATATACATATACCATTATAATGATGTTAATAATAACGCCAATACACCAGCCATGTCTGAAATGTTGTACTATTTGTAGCAATGCGGATGCAATGTTTTACAAATTAAATTAATTTTTAAAAAGAAAAACATCGGCCTAGTTCGTGAAATAAAGTACTTTGTCATGGGAGCTGGCCTGATCAGTGTCTTTTGAAATATTAATTTCCTTGCTCTGATGGTTTCTTGCTTCACCTACTAATGTTTTACACCAGGTTTACTTTCTTGGTCCTTTCTATGAGTGGAGAACTGGGTTAGATGACCTTATTACGTAAAAATGTATAGAGGATCTTATATGAGTGGCCAGTTTTTATTAAATTTATTAAACGAGTCTTCCATAAACGTAAAAAACGAGGCTTCGTTGAGTTTTTATCGGATTTAGTTGAACGCGAATGTAAGAATCTAGTTATGACATAACAGTAGAAACAGTTGATTTTCGTCAAAACATTACCTTGACCTCCTATATGCAATCGAAGTATTGCGTGTGTAATTCGGTCTTTAGTTAACAAAAAAAATGATGCATCGAAAAAACTAGTTCCGACAATTGTCTGTTTTATTTTGCAACTACAAGATACGAGTTCAATTAATCATATCACTTTCAAATTAACCAGATGATATTTTTCAGTGATATAGAATGACATAGGCTACTTAGTACAAAACAAGCATTTACATAGAAATATCAACATCGTCTACGTCATGCTTGTATTGTTGTGACGTCACGCACGTGAGTTGTTGTTTCACTAGTGAATTGTCGAAAATAATGTATGTCATTACCACTCTACATCAAATGTTATAAACTATATTTAACCATCTTTTCTTAACAGCTACGTACCAACCGCTTCGTCTCTACGAGTGGTTGTCGGGGACATACATGCTAATACTCAAGACGTCACAGAGAAGGTTCTACGAGTCCGACAAGTCATCAAACACGAAGGTTACTCACCGGCTACATATGACAATGATATTGCCTTGGTGCACTTGGCGAATTCGGTTGATATCAGTCATCCCTATATCAAACCAGCTTGTATCCCTATACCAGGAGATAAACCGTTTGATATGACTTCCAATTGTTTTGTTACTGGCTATGGGGATACGATGGTAGGTATGTATATCGTTTTGAGTGTATTAGTTTGCTACTTTTGGTTTAACAACTACATTGTTCAATACTACAGCAGAACCTCTAATGGTCACTATTTAACAGGGATAATTCCTTTGTTGATATTAGTCATAACCTACTTCTGAAACAACTGATACATCCTTATGAATAAATTAAAGCAGAATTCCAATATAGATTCCTTTTGAACAGAATTATAAAACCTAGTAATTATATTGTATGCTTGGTAATGCATACTAACATCAAAACGTCAGCCAGCCCAAGGGAACAACCTCAATCAAACGCCATACAATTATGACCGGTGTCTAGTGGTCCCATTGCACTCCTTGATATGACACGATCGAATGAACTCACCCAACATCCCATGGTGATCAGCAAGTAAAAACACAAGGAGAATGTCACAAGTTCTCTCCCTTTGTAGTATATGTTATATATAAGAGATAAAGGGAAAAAACTCGTGACAATCTCCGGTGTTAAAACATGTTCGTAACAAATTCCAGCTAGTTTACGGAATATTAAGTAATAAACCGATGCCTTTTTCGTCTGGATGGGAATATATTGCACTGTGAAAAACTCTTCTCCGTCATTACACACTAATTCCAACACCACTCTTGTAAATGACATCTGACTATTGAATTGCATTGTTAAACTTAACTTAAAACAAATTTACAGTAAAACCTCAATAATAAGACCACCATAAGAAAACTGGTATTATTATGGATGTGGTCTAAAAGTGAGGTTTTACTTTATGTTCACTGCACCAAGTCTCTGTTGAACCATTTCAGCACTCAGGCGTGTTCTGTCCTCAAAATTTGGGAATTATAGACACTTTGGACTTAAATCTTTACTTTTTCAGGTCAGAGTCGGTTAGGAACATTGCAAGAAGCAATGGTACCAATCATAAACAATACAATATGCTCTAACTGGTACCAACAGCGAATTAAAAATAACACCATTTGTGCCGGGTACAAGTTTGGTGGTATAGACGCTTGCAAGGTAAGTGTAAACCTCATGTTTCTGAAGATGACCAAATGACCGTTTGTCAGAAACATTTTATACCTATTTTATACTTTTGTCAGAGGGCATATTACATGAAATGGTAAATAATATTTTTTAATTCTATTTACAAATCAAACAAAATATCATCCTTTTATATTTATATCATCAGCAAAAATCGAACATACATATTAATCGAAATTATATATCGCCGAGAGCCCATTTTCAGGGCAGAACATTATCTCGATAAGCCAGCGAGTCATTTGGATCGTGGACTTACTTTAAGTGTACATAGCCTCATTTTTTACTAAAACAGACTTTATCATCAATATCAGAAAATCCTTGGTAATTGCCTTCATACTGATCTACTTTACAACACTGCATTGTCACTTTGCTTACAGGTTTTCCTGTCTGATTACGGCATTTTCTATCCGAATCTCCTCGCAGAGTTAGCAACAGCGTAGGAAATACCCGTATCGGACTCCTGTTTAGCAGTTCCATGAAAACTTTAAGAGAAGTTGTAATACAATGTTTTACAGTACGTCCGTATGAAGGCATTTACAAGCAATTTTCTCAGAAATACGTATCTTGATAGAAAATAACACTACCTTTAATCTGCCTTAAATTTACTGCAAATAGAAATTTATTTTTAGGGCGATTCTGGGGGTCCACTGTCCTGCAAGAGAGGAGAGCGTTGGTATGTTGCCGGGGTTGTGTCCTGGGGTGAGGGCTGTGCAAGGGCACACCATCCGGGTATTTACACAAATGTTGCTTACTTCGCAACATGGATTGCCGACGTCATACGCAGAAACAATGTTTCAGCAGCAGATATTATTTTTGGATGAAATAAAAGTGATACACAACAGATAAAGATTGTTAATAATATATTGAAAAAATCATTTTATAGAATACAATTAAGTTGTCGTATTAAATAGATCATATTTTAGAATGCAAAAGTCATGATGTTATATACAAGGCACATATACATATAAACATTTATTTACGTTTCTGGTTTTTCTTTTACTTTGAAAGAAGTCTTTATAAACAGACATTTTTGAACTCTCATGTGTAAATTCTCCCGTGTGTGAATGCAGACGGTATATTTTCGTATAATACATGGTTTCGAATAGCCAATTTCAATTCGTGTCTAAGAAAATACATCGGGACGTGATATTTATTTCGGATGATTAAAAGTCTTCGGATAAAAGGTTGTCTAATAAACGAGGAACGACTGTATTTAGAATAAAAAATTGAGGTGTAGGTAATAGTGACATAAACAATTTTAGTTAATTTATATTTCACCACATATAAGAAGTGACCAAATAGAAACACGTACATTTGAGTGTACTGTAATTAATTAATCAAGTATTAATTAAATAAAAGTTAGTTGACGCCGCATCCAAACGTGCCAAGATGAACTTGTCAAAAAGTCAGTTTGAAACCATTTAAACTCTTGTACAAAGACTGGTTACATCGAATATATATACACAACATGCATAATCTTAATATAATTTAGAAAAGGTTAAATGTTTCATATTTGTGTTTAATGCTTACACACGAACTAGTATCGACAAATTAAAAATATGCCGACAGTCTACGATATCAGGATACGCTCGACGTGTATCGCAAGCTTATAGAAGCATATATTCAGTATCGTTTAAATTTCCATTTTCAAACGTATAACTCACTAATAAATAGATTATATCCTTAACAAATTCATGAAATCAGAATATTTCACTAATGTCTTCAATCCTGGTTGGTACTCTTATATAAGACATAAACACTTACACATTTAGTTAAAATAGTAAGTCATTCAGAAGCTAAACTACGATTTGGTAAAACCTCACAATGTGTTTCATTTATCAAACTTCTGTTGTTAAGTATGATTGCATAAGTAAAATACTGCACCACCTCTCCTGAACAGTCCACTTGAGCAACACTCTCTCTCCAACAACAATAAAAAAGTGCCTGTATATAAATGTAACTATTCAATCAACGTCCTTATAAGAACAAACTCTCAACAAATGCTAAATTCGCATCTCTGGATAGGTCGCACTGTAATCATTACCATTCAACTTCTATCATCAATCTAATTTTTAGAATAGTGTGTGTGTATCTACATGTAACATATATACATTTAGTCTCTGTTCTATAAAAGTAATAAGTAAAGTAAACTAGCTGGTGGCTCACCAATTGGCCATATCAGAACGGACTTCTACAGACATTCGAACCTTCGACCACCTGCTCCCAAGGCGGATGCCTTAACCACTCGGCCTAGGGAGATCGATAAATTCGGTACAAAATATGTCGGTGTTCAATGAATATAAACTGATCAGTTCTCTGACATCGTTGAAAATACTAATATAACGGTACACAATCTGTTCAATAAAAATGGATCTTGGATATACATGTGATAAACTGTTCGACTAACATTAACATACTGTATATATGCTGTGATGACGGGGATGTGAACATATTGGATAAATCCATGGACGACATGTTTATCTCAACACAATAACTATCCATTCTTCTATAAATTAAGGTTTCATTGGTTTTCTTGACTTAATATATTATGCGCGCAACTTTGCAAATATAGTTTCACACGTCACAGCCGGTCCAGAGAACAGTACCTAGTTGTTTGGCTGAATTGCTGTCACATGCGTCTTTTGTTTCTGTGAACACCTATTTCTAGCGTACAAAATTATCTCCAAGATAAGTTGTGCGACTTCCACCATACTGAGTACAGATGCACCCAGAAACAGTCCCATTGCGCCGCCGATGTCCGACAGAAATCTTACACCCTGGAAGAAAAAGACCTCTCAGAGAATTATTGTACTAAGCAACTATGTGACTTTGCTTTTTTCTATTTAAGCTCAGACAAAATGTCTTCATCGCAAACTACAATAATACACCATAGTAGTAAAAATGCAGTTCACAATCGCATCAAACCACTGTTCAAACGCTACATTTACGCAGATATGAATTTGGAATACTGGACCAGAAGTGCATTTTTCAAATCAAATTTGACAACCATTGCAGGTCATTCTAATATTCGTATTTTTGTTCATCGTTGCCGCTTTTGCCAAACAAAATCCAAAACAAGGAAAGACAACATTCATAAAACAGGGACTCCTCAAACAGCTCCTCAAGATACACAATTGAAACAAAAAAGGTAACATAGAGGTATATACAAGAGACGGTAAACCAAATAAACATGTCATGAAACAATAAGAGTGACCTGGAAATGCAACGAAATCGGAATTGTCCGTATAAATACTGATGGTTTAAACGCGTTTGAAGGCCGCCCATACTTTGAAGTAAATGTAGGCTGAATTTCAGTTCGCGGAAACTAACTTGTAAAGCCGTCACCCCATATCTAAAGATACCAAGAAATTGGTAATTTAATCATTGGTTACATGTATATATAATTTCATAATTTATTATGTCAATCGTTTAATTTGATTTCATATTAATTTTTACGAAAAGAATGAATGTAACAAACTAAAATAAACAAAACATGAAACAAAAGACACATATATCCTTAGGTGACACAATTTAGTAGAAATCAAGGTGGAGTAAATGTTAGTCATGGAATCAGTTGCTTCAAAGTAAGTGTTCAAACTAAGTAGATGTAAATTAATGTTTCATAATGAAATACTATGAACTCTTGCGAATTTTGCGAATTACATTTTATTAATATTAGCAGAAGAGTTCCATTCAAATACTGAAATAATCATTACTATAAAGTCTACAAGACGCATTATCTTCATACATATATATAAAACTGACAGTAAATCTGTCACTGTTTGCTGTGACCACTTGCTACTCAAGTTAGGTTTTATATAGGGTTTACCTGTGTTTGCATTTTTACCAATATATCTGGAGTCATTTGGGATTAAAACATTTGACCACTCGACAATCCGTTTCCTGGATCTCGTGCCTTGTGAGGTTCTGCGAGGTTCGAATTCACAACATTTAGATAGAGCGGCAAACATCATGTATCAGGAACGAGATTACATGTATCATTATTTTGCTTACAAACCTCGTATAACGGTTCCTCTGTAATTTTTTCATAATTCAAATCTTCGAAATATATCAACACACGGACGAAATTGTTCCTGTATCTGAAAGAAGGATAAATTAAATAATAAATTATAATGCAGCATAACTTCATGTCGCATATGATCAACAAGCGACATGAGCTACAAAGCTCTTATGTGACCTATAATGGGTCCACTTACAGATACTTACCTGGACTTATTCATATCCTGGTGCTACCCTTTACATATCGAGTGTCTAGCAAGGGAGCTACCAGAACCGTTTGTTCTCGTCATTGGTATGAGGCAGCCAGGATTTGAACCCAGGGGCACTTTACAAATTGAGCTACTGAAGGGGTAATAACATCTTAGATCTCAAAATACCCTAAGTCATTATTATGGGTTGGTGTCAATCTACATTCTGAAAAATTATCACTGGACTGTACCTACATGGTATGGTTAAGGGACCTCGCTACCCGAACCATGAATAACTTCTTATCAGCTCTTTTTAGATACTTCTTCCGAGTGACTGTGTGTGTTGCTTGCTCCCGAGTACTCGAACACAATTCGACATACCGTACTTGGACTACTGAATCAATGTTTGATTCGAAATATTAATGTGATATCGTGATGCAGGGTTTTTATCCCTCAAACATCTCGTAGAATAACTGCTTGCTCGTGTTCAGTCGGTGGAAAGAATTGGAAAGTTACCACCCCGGTAATTTGAAATCGATTTCATAGTATGCCCAGTTGCACCCTGAACCAGATTTAATAATATCCATGCATAAGTTAGATTACACCCTCACTTAACTAATTATATGAATGTGTAAAATACGCAAAAAAAGGCCTTATCACGAAATATTAAGATAGAATTTGTATCAATCGCCATGTTTTTATGAACGTTGATTTTAAATATGACAATAGTACGGTCTATGTCGCCGATTTGTTTATGATAATTTAAACCGTAGCTATAAATACTACAAGGAAAAGTCGAGAATGAATCGGAGATAACCGCGAAAGCTATTTGGTTGAAACGCAAACAACCAGATTTATAACCATTGTAAACACATTTCTTTGGTCTTGTGACCTTTTTCATCCCTTAATCCCCCCCCCTTACTGTTTGATATCTTTGATTCTCCTAGTTATTCCTTATGGTCTGCCAGGCCATTCATTGAGCCTCTGTTCCCTAACGTTTGTACCCTTTAACCATCTCAAGTGCCTTATGCTTTATGGATTGCAGTTTTCTCGGAGGTCTGTGTGGGGAGTCACTGTCATATATATGTGGCGTTCCCTGTAGCAACTTATTCTCTCTCTTTTTACCTATTCTCTCTATTTTATAGAAAAAAACAGAAACTGTTGCGGGAGACACAATAAGTATATACGAGACAATACAATTAGTATTCAACAAAATAACATGTTCATTAAACATGATTTCAAGAACGGATAAGCTAACAGTTCGGTTTACTTTTCTAAGTCTTCGTAAGACAAATTATCAACGTTTTCACAGAGTGTCTTCCATTGTTCTGTCTGATTTTTTTCACTACACACCTCATCCAGCAGTATTCCCTTAAATGAAAATAAAACGATATAATACAATATAATTCAAAGTTAAAGACAACACAGTATTGCTGTCTTCTCTTTTAACTTAAAATGTAAGAACGAGCACATCTTTACTGCGTGGGTATGCCGCGAGAAAACCAGCTTAAGCGACACAGTGTTGGTATGCTGTGTGATAAATAATTCGTGACGTAGTGGGGTAGATGTCAGGGATAATAAGGTGCCAAACTCATCCGAAGGTCGAGAGTTCAAATCATATTTGGCAAGGTTGAACAACGAACTGAAACATTGGTTAGTGCACTAAACCACTTGCTTGTTCACTCAACAACTCGCGTATACACTCACAGAAACAATCACGTGTACGCTAAACCACTTGTTTATGTACTCAATTATTCGCATATACACTAGATCACTTGCTTTTACACTAAATCTCGCTAAAACCTCTCACTGAAACCACTCATTAAAGTCTCTAAGAAATGATAAATAACAAACCTTTAGTGACACAACCAATTACTCATTACCTACAAAATGTAGGTTTCGGTCCCTAAATAAATAATTATATAATTATGATTACATACCAAATAGTCATAAGTTGGCCAATATGTCGAGGACATTGTCTTCGTATATACAAACTCTCTGAAATCGGAATAAACGATCATAAATTTAACGGATGAATTAACAAATAACACAGTGTTTTGCACTGGAAATTGTCACGAGTTATATCTCTTTAATCCTTCTAGAGTTCTCCCCTTTATTCATTCTATTCGTATAATTATGACACATATCGGATGGTAAATTCTTAAATACTGAATGTTTCGTAACTTATTGGCAGATGTCTAGTTAAACGTTCCTGACGTAACAAAAGGAGATATGGAATTCACATAAATTAATGCTTACCTGCAAGGTTCACGACAGTCACATACGTAAGTACCCTCGTTGAATAGTGTGTTCACTTCAAAGACACACCGGTGATCTAAACATGAACATATATATCATTATTATTGCATGCTAAAACCGTGCACATTCATATAATCAAATTCATATTATCCTACAGTTTCCTTTCGAAAATGGACAGTTTACTTTCGTACGCAACCATAAATTAAGCTTAAAGACTCGATGAAAGCAAACTATGTACAAATGCCAAGCACGGTCTAGCACTAACTAAAACTAACTAACATATATAGATCGTTAAGGAAAGGTGCAAGGGTAGCTGAGACAGAAGTATGGTACACACTAGGAAAGATAAGAAAACATGAATGTTGGTAATAGAAGTATGGTTTATATCCTTCTTGATAGAGTTTATATTTGAAACATCTTGCAACAACATAGTAGTTATCATTTAACGTATGCGTTTAACAGATAACCAATACACCACCTAATACTAACTAAGCTAGCAGGGCAAGCCGGACACGGAAAAACCATTATCTTGGTAGTACACTCAATATCAACGGAAACGTAGATGCGGAGATCAACATTTGTATACGGAGAAAGGTTGACATTAATACTATGAAACTTAACATCACTAACAGCAAGACAGCTCACGAAAGTCCAATGCTATAATGTAGGCAAAGTGATAATTATTGTGTCATTTGAAGTAGAAATGAAATTAAGAGCACAAACTAAATATCTGAATAAATGTGAAAATACAATGGACCTAGTACATGTATAAGGTATACCAATTCTGAACAACCGGAAACAACAGAACTGAGAAAAATCATAAGAGAGATAGAAAATGTATGGTTATGTTATCTGAAATAATAACACCATTAATGTAAAAAAAACAAATTGGTTGTCCGCACCGGTGGACGGGGAGCAAGGAAGACATGGATGATAACGTAGAGAAAGTAACGAAAGAATATGGCTAAAACTTGAATCAACCAAATAATGGCGAAATGGCGAAAGACATGACTGGTTAAATGACTGCTTTAGATGCCTTGTGTTCAAGATCACGACATTAACTTATAAGGTACATATCAAAGGTATTTACTCTCGGATTCAGTAGAGCTGTTGCATACTGGAATAAAGGTCGTGTTCAATGATACTTCATCCGGTACATCTGGGGGTAAGCAGGAACATTCATCAACAGTGGCTTTCATTCGACAGAATTCATAGCATGCCTGAAAAGCAAGCACGTTCATACAATTACACTGCACTGTAGGGTGTTGGAATGTTTTCGCAACAATACTTTTCCGCAACAAAACATTATGTCAATTTAACAGTTTTGTTTTCATAACTGATTTTCAAGACAACATACAAAAGTACACGGAATTGTTATGGCTTCTCGAATGTACAAAAATATTTATTTTTAACTTGCTTACTTGATTCAAAGAAACTGAGCTATCAGTGTATCCATAGTTGATTTATCCAAAGCGTCCGTCTGTGGCTTGACGCTTGCTTTATGTCCTAATAGGAGTTTAAGTAACTTTAAATCAAACCAATAAAGATCTAGCAATATGAGCTAGGTTATGCTGTACATGTTATTGAAATAATGCCATTGGATCAGTATTAAACATTTGTGAAACCTTAGGGAAATAAAACAAAGCGGTTCATATTTAGGATCTGTTTTACAAGTAGGTCTATTAATACAACAAACAACGATTGGTAAACAATGTCGTGTACATGCAAAACTATTTTGTTATGGTGTTGCGAGTTACGATTGAATGTATTTACCGTCAGACTATATTTCAAACGGAATTCTTCTGCGAAGTCCTTACCAGTGTCGCATTGGCCATGTGGAGGTCCTAGTCGTGAAATTTTTACCTAAAATGTAAAACGAAAGCAAGAATGACAACATTGTCAGTAGATGAAAATTAATCAAGCTTTCAAAATTTGGAATATTCACTGCTCTAAGGTCAGAGTCCAATTTCTCCAAGCTGTTTACAAGTTAGGCTATGCGTGTGCTATGACGTGTTTTAACTCCACGATATAATTATAGGAGAACCTAGCAACCAAACCAAAATTTGTTAAATATATAAAGAATTGTAAAACATTTTATATCACATGCACGTTACATCATTTGAAATAGATAGTATACAAATGACGTCTAAAGAATTACGCTTGATTGAAGTAATGGTATGCGCATGAGAAATGGTCTTAAACAGACATTTAAATAAGCATGTACTAAGTCTTATTTTTTCTAGTTTTAAGAAACGGAAGATACTATTAGCTGCTTATGAAAGAAAATAAAGATACCGTTTTCAATCCAATATTTGTCTCCGTCCCCGGACTAAGGGTGATACCGTCCTTTGACGGTAACGGCTGCGTGTATGGTTCATGAAATACCACTCTGGCACCATACCCAGTGGTAAAGTTCGCAATGTATTCGTCTACCTCTAAATTCAGTGTGAGTTTAAATCCTAGGTAAAATGGAAGAATTGTTATGGGTGCTTTTCAAGGCAAAATCGTTCATAATCAAATCAAATACGTGTGTTAGTAATCGCCAGTAATATGACATGTAGACATTTGTTTTTGATTCGTGAAATTGTAAATCGTTGAGAAAGTTATAAAAACAGTCGAAATTCTATCATTTATTTGAAGCCTCGCGTTATTACAGCGACTAAGTCGAGTATATGCAGAGTGCTTGTACTAATACACTTTGTATTTTTAACTACTGTTTATTCAAAATTAATTGAGAACATTGTATTCATACGATAATTGATTATCGGATATAGTCGTTTATTTACGGATGTGACAGGTTATTGCATTTATCACAATTAGAACAAGGAGGAATGACATAATATAATTGAGAAATAGAAGTTTCAAACGATTTGTTTCCACATTGAGATCAACTTTAAAATTTACATTAAAATAATGATTGTTAAAAATTGTTCTGTATACCATATGAGGGTCCGCTACGCCAAGCTATATACTTTGGGGCAGCGAGTGTGTAACAATTGCCATAGTCATTAGAAGAAAAATTTCTCATTCGTCTGAAATAAAACAGAACATAAACATTTTGCAAATAAACATTAACAGCAAATTTGGTGAATATATGGATATTAGAACTTTTTCAGTTGGAGAACGGACTAGACGAATTTCTTCAAATTTTGGAAAATCAAAGGCTATAATTTATGAGTGACAACGGCGATCTCACTGGTTATTAAAGTTAGCCGAACAATTATGCCAATACACATCTTACCAAATTTAGTGAATATTGAATAGACAGCAAATAGTTTATTGGTTACCAAAGGGTCATACCTCTAGAGTGATTAGGACTATTTGGGTGGTCATCGAATTTGGTCGAAGTATTTTACCTATAAATATTCACAGCAAGTTTAATCAAGATTGTATGAAACCTGCGTAGGTTATAGAGCGAACAAACAAGTGGACGTCCCCGCCCCTTTGCCGCAGGTGATATTACTTTCATAATACTTCCCGTCTTTGATGGGCGTATAAAACATAACATGCCTCATACGTGGAAATTACTCAGGATGAAGTAATTTCAGTAAAACATCTATGACAATCTCGTCCGATTGTGGATCACATGGCCAAACTACATTTCGTTTGATCGTATTTAGCGCCATATTCGCATAGTTTCGGATATTAAGTTGACCTAACCACGTTTGTGGAAAGTTATGTTATTGTTTAAATCTAAGTACTCACTGGTCGGTTTGTGTTTGTCCAGCGAAAGTTGCAGTCAAGAATAAATCATCTTTCTGATGCCCAATCTCTTGTCGAAGGGATCTGAAATATGAAAATGTTTATAACATGCTTTGTCACCAAACTTGCATATTTCTGGCATTATATTTACTTGCTTCGATTTACAATCGGTTTGCAATTCAAATACATTTCGCTCAAATACTTACTATTTGAGATAGCATTGCCCAAGTTATTTCAAAACACGTGTTTTCATTATGCCGAATGGAAACATTGAGTAGTTATTAAATTTTAGAATGTATTTTGCAGACATCAAACAAAATGGCATTGTTCTAGACGAGTTGCAATTATTTTAAAACGAAGAAATAACTATTGAGAAAGGTACATCGCTTGTCAAACTGATAGTAGACAGTTATTTCAGGGTTATTTGGGTAACAGTCAAAACTGTTGTCCCGAGGTGGAGGAGATGATATCTGAACTGTTGAACCGATAGGCCGAGGGCAACAGTTCAGAATGTCTTCCCGACACTAAGGGACAACAGTTTTGATTGTTACCCCAAAAACCATGAAATAAATGTTTTATTACCTGATTAATCTTTTATTTTAACAAATGTTAAAAACATTTTGTATGGAATACAGAGAAACTATATTTCAACGGACGTCCAATAAAAGCGCGGGAATGATATTGACGTTAAAATGACGTTGACGTCATTTCCTCCGATTGTAAAGATGGTGGATGTTACCAAACAAAGACAATGTAGACGCTGTAGTATGTGTTTGTTTTCCATTTTGTGGTAACATTTCATCAGAAAATGTTTAGAAACAAAACCTTTTAAATTCAACACAATATAGGCCTACCGAACGTTAATGATATGCCGTCTAAAAATAAAATTTGGAAATTCCAATGACTTCATAGCGCCAGAGTGAAACAGTTCATACTGTTGACCGGGGAATAGTTGAATCCAAGACAACTTGATAGCTTTTATGTAAAACAGCAAAACATAACAGATTTGTATTTATTTAAGGAATCAGGTAATAATATCATTTATCAGACATGAAGAGTAGTGTAATCGGTAAAATGGAAGGTTACCAACAGAAGTGAAGACGAAAATACAGACAAAGCACGAAATATGGTCATACTTACAACGTCGTATTGCGAAAAATTGACTTCACATCTTCAACCCTTTGTTCCCATTTGTCTTTCTTTGAGCTGGAAATCTTATAATAGTTCTCCCAGTAATCATAACCGCTATAATCATTATAATTCCAATAATCGTAGTAGTAGTACGATGAACCATAATAGTACGAACTACTGCTGGAACTAGAGTATGAGCTGCTCGATGACATTGAACTGCTAACATTCACTGACGAATCAACGACGGATGAATTTCCTGCTGCTCTTTCACGTCTACGCAATTCGAGAATGTTATTTCCATGCCTGAAAAGTTCGTCATCTTTAACAGCACGCGTTGGTCTTATAAATTCACTTCCTTCCACCCCTGATTCAGCATCGGCATCGTCGGATACTTCATAATCTTCCCCATAGTTGCCTAATTCAGAATGTATACCTTGTAATTCACGTTTGAAATTCTCAGGTTCAGCAAATTTCAGTTCCTTGTTAGAATCCTTGTTGTAATGTTGTTTTTCCAATTCGGTGATACTACTTGCAGTAGGCTCTTTTCTGTTCTCATGTTCCGATTTTTCCGAGTATTGATTAAGTGCAGGATTTTCCAATGCTGCTCTGCGCATTCTTCTAACTTCTCTGCGTTTTCGTCTTAATTCTTCACCCTGGGTATTGTTTATAAATACATGCAATACATAAATTGTTTTAAATCACATTTCAGAACATTTTAGTATTTGTTTTATATTTCTTTAAACATCTGAAAGTGAACATACAAAATTATACTTTAACGTTGCGTTTATAATAATTGTGTGTTTAAAACCTTAAACGTTTTACCGATGTTATGAAAACGGGGCCAATTGTGATCCGGGAATACTTTTAGGCATTTTCGAAAAAATGGAAATGAAATTAATGAAATATTCAATGTTTAAGATGTTTCCACAATATGATCATGGCATATAAGTACAGAAATATCGACGCCTTGAATAAATATTCCTACCGGCATTCCATTCAGCAATTCAGCTAATGACGCAGACTGGTTCAACTTGGATTTCCGGACCGGATTCATGTTGCATATTGAAATCGCTGGGAAAGGAATAGAACTGAACTGCAGAGATACGGAGGTCTGAATGGGATAAGAGTAGTATGTCCTGAAAAGAAAATGGACAAAATTAGAAATTTCGAGGTATTCGGAACTTATGGGAGAATAATTTGCATTAGCGTATTTAAACAAGACATATTTTACGATGTGTTCCGAATAACTGTTGATAGTTAACTATTATCCGATGATTTTAATAGTCTACTTTCATTGGCATATCGACCTAAGTTATGCCTTTGACTATTTACTTTACAAAACAAAATACTTTAATGAATAAACTGAAAAGCAAATCATAGCAGACTGATGCATTTAAGTTTCCATTTTAACTCGTATATGAAATACCAGTAAATGTCTTTACTCTGTTTATAAACTTCAGTCAAATGTTTTTCGTGCAGAAATCACAAACAATAGATGTAGCAAATATTTATTAAAACTTTCATCAATTATCGAAAAACAATATAATCACAATAAACCTAAACCAACATTGATAAAAATATACAAACGTAAATAAATTGAAGAGTTGATACGCTAGAACAGAGAAGGTTGCACAGAAAAGGAGACACCACAACACTTTGATGGCGACCTGACGAGATGACACAATCTTAGGTATTCCGTGAAGAGAACTTGATTCAGCCAGATCCTGAAATAAGTTTTGAAGAACATATTAACACCATATTAATATTTATATCCTATCGATTTTATGATGGATATAAAACATTATAATAAGCTTACCGTTTGGATATACACTGTATGAAGAAGTACACATAACTTGAGAAAATTGCACATGGACAGCTATACCCAGAACACTACTTTCCCAAAGGAGATACATACGGTAAGAAATAAATTAGTACATGTCGAGGATATAAGGTAATATTGTAATAGGATTGCGCAATAAATAACCTGGAGAGAAACTTTACAACGCTTATTTGCTATGCACGAGTACATGTACGACTGTCAACTAGTGTTGTATGTGTTTCAGTCGGTGAGTATTTGACTGCCAAATATCAGGGCCCGGGATTTTAATGGATCCTGACACTCAAATCTCAAATCATAAAAATCTACTCATATGAGACCGATAGTGAATTATAATGATTGTGGTAACGTATAATAATTTGAATGAGGCCTGAACATTTTGTGCGGCCCACTCTTTGTCTGAGTATGCAGTGTGTCACAAAAATACTGTATTTATTCCCATATCTCATAATCACACTTAATCATCAAAGAAAATGGAACAAAAAGAATAGTCAGCACTCATTTATGAATTTGATGCTTTTTCAACATTTCAAATAATATGTTGAGTATGTGTTATCCTAGACTAAAGTGCTTGGTGTAAATACCCATTTTAATCATAGCCTCATGCCCAATGTTCACAAACAAATACTTTTCAGGATCAGTATTAAGATCAAAATTTTAATATAGTTTCAAACTTTGAAAAAATTGCTATGGACAGATGAATCTTTTGCAAAAATGTGACAGATATGAACATTTTGCACAACTTTTTAGACTTTTAATTCAGACTTCATGTTTACTAAGAAAAAAACAATTACATTAATAATTTTAGAATGATTCTGGAAAATTGATCCCTATTTGATCAAAATCAGTTTCAGTCATGAGTATAATAAATAACCGTTGTTTTGTATGTTATTTGAAGACTATAAGGTATGTTATGAGTAAATGTATGAAAGTACTGGAAAATGGCAAATATTTTTATGGATCAACTTGATCCAGATGAGTTGATCCTTTGTGAGAGGCGTATGTTTTCAGTGACAATTTGACTGAAGATAAACTACCAAATCTAAATATCTTCCACGTCTCATTCATGTAGGAAGTTATCAGTGGAACAATTAAGTACTTTACTCAGGAAGACTAATTAGGTGAACTGACTGTTTGTACTAGCTGAAATACTGCTAAAATACGGAGTAAAAATTTCAAACCATCGTGTGTCATAAAGTGGCTTACACGGCTCATAAGAATCTATTGTTTCACTGTTGTTTATTTTTCGGTGCAGCCGTACTAACATGGTTTTTCTATAAGCATATCAGTGTTTTGTTAACCAATCAAATCATATATTTATCCACCAAGGCAATTTTTCTTCAACCGAAAAGTATTTGTAACCTTGGCGCAGATTGGTAAACATTGTGTTTAGTGTATTTCAAGATTTGTCCAGTAAGTAGTGTTGTTAGTCATCACCACGGGGAATTGTCCGGTGTTATAATTAAGAAGACTTTCTTGGTTTTAGGTACCAGTCGCGAACATTTATATTGTTTTAATCTGTTAAATGGCTATGTAACAAGTTTATTAACATGAATGTGTGAGTTAACGACTTTCTATTGAAACAGACTATACTGTGTCTATGACTAATCACACTACGGAGTTATTTTATCCAGTCTCCTACGGAGTTATCTCCACTTACAGGTCTCGGAATTTCTGTGGTTTAGCGTGATTGAATGACCGGCAGTCATAACATTTAGGCTTTTTTATGTTTTACCACAAATTTTTACCTTCAGATTGCAACACATTTGTATACTCTAAGTTGCGCCGACCATCTTTTTTAAAGATATTTCTTGTTTATGCTTTTTTGGAATATTATTTCGTAACGAAATTAGAACAGAACAGAAATTTTCCTTTTTGGAGATGAGCAAAGCTCCTCATCAATACAAAATATGTACAACATATTGGCACAGTACAAACAACATAGCAAATTAGTAAAGTTAAGTAATGATAAAATAGAAAAAGATGACTAAACATTTATGAAAACACAATAATTTGTATGTGTGAGAGTGATATAATAAATTGAACATATCTATCACACTTAAAGATGGGTCAAATTATTATGAGTGCATTCTTTGTCAATGCATGCTTATTGATATTTTAACTCTAGGAAACAAATTGTTCATGTTTGTTTAGGTAAACAAATGGAAAAAAATCAGCATAATATTATTTTAAACTAATGATAATTATATATAATAATTGCTCTATTGCAGTACATTTTTTCTACTTGTCATTGCACCATTTATGAAACAGGCTAAATTATTAAGAATAACCTCATCTTTTGAAGAAAGTTATTGAAATAATTAAACATACTTTGTCTTATATAAAAGCATGAGTATATGTATCTTTTTCTAACAAGCCTATATTTGTTACAGATTAAAATAAAATGAAATTCGCCTTCAATGTCCAGGTTAAAACACACTACACAAACGCGTAAGTTTCTTTCGAGTCTATTTTGTTCATATCTGCCGCTTTCAATTCTTAAGTTATGGGTACATTTTCTAAATTTTGTCAATAATTGTCTTTATCACATAACATACGGCGCGGGAGTGATTATAACCTATGCAATATTTCTCGTATTACACTAGTGTATTATTTATGTAAATTAGGGCCGCATCACATATTCATACGCGCTGTCAGAAATCCAAACAAACATGGCCGACTTTCGCGTATCGGTCTACGACACATTTGTAGCATTTCGCGATCGTCTAAATGCCAAATAGCTTCATAAACGAAAGTTTATCAGAATTCTAACCATTGCGAGCTGAACGCGAACTTCAAATCCGATGCGAGTGCACATTTCAGCTTGTCAGGAGGTATCAGCACATGGTTCGCTGTCCATCATCCGGATCACGGTGGTTTTTTTTATGTGAACATAAACAGAATAGACCACACGCTGATGCAATCCATCCTCCGAGAAAACGAGTACGAATGATTGACAGCGACTCACAGTGACAAATTTTCATCTGTGTCAACGTAGATCTGTTGATTTACGTCCAGTCAATGATTTTACTTTAGAATGGACTCGGTGACGTCACGGCTTCATGTCGTCACAGCAGCGCGTGTGCACTAAATTTTGAACTTCTTCAATGTTTTCCTTAAATCTGCAGTAAATTATCGATCATGTTGTTAATTATTTGTTTTGTGTTAAGTTTCAACATTCGACATTATATTGGTTTAATTATCGGTATTAATCGTCGTTTTTATTCTGTGAAAATCTTTAGAACTATTTTTTCTCGACTGAACACTATAGTAGAGACAAAATGCAGGGGCGGCTAGAGAAACGAGTCTGTGCGATTTTTTTTTGTTTTAAGCCCGTTTACAAGTTATGTGATAAATAGAATCTAGCATTCGTGTTCATATTTTATTGAATTTATTATACGAGTCGGTCAAAATGATATATGCAAGGCTTTGCCGAGCATTATAACTTTTTGGCCGACGAGTTTAATACATTCAATAAAACATGAACACTCATGTAAGATCCTCTATATACAGCTAATTTTCAAAGATGTTAAGGTATGGCTCATATTCTAAATCGACTTTCATTAGATGTTAATTAGATGTCAACTGAAACCTCAAGTGTTTACTATGGTTCAATATTAACAATTCTTTACAAGATTATAGGCGCAACTTGAAGCAAATTTGTAGCAATCTGAAGGTTAAAATTTGTTGAACAACATAAAACTTGCCTATTTGATTGCCGGTCATTCAAAAACTCCGATACCTGTACTCCGTAGTGTGATCAGTCATAGACACAGTATAGTCTGTTTCAATATAGTTCATCATTACTTATTGTATAACTCGTTAACTCACACATTCATGTTAATAAACATGATAGATAGCGATTTTCTGATTAAAACAATATAAATGTTCGCGACTGGTACATACAACAAAGAAAGTCTTCTTAAAATTCCAACACCGGGGATGACTAACAACACTACTTAGTGGATAAATCTTGAAATACACTATACGATTAATTGTTAGACGCAGTTGTTCAGGCACACAATATTATGTTCTGGTTTTCATAAAACAATGTCATGTTTACGATATTAAGAAAAACGCCTCTATTGCAAACAAGATTGTTTTGGCAAACATAACACCATTTACGCAACAATTGTGCTCTTACTTGGCTTCAAAAGAAAAAATACATAACAAAAAACAAGAAAATATGTTTAGGTTTAGTAAACAAATGTAATAGCATAACGAAATGTTTACCAATCTGCGTCAAGGTTACAAACTCCTTTTTGTTAAAGAGTAATTGTCTTGGTGGTTTACGTGATATTTGATTGGTTTACAAAACAGTGATATGCAGGTAGCAAAACCATGTTAGTACGGCTGCCCCGAAAGACAAATCTTGCAGGTGCTAATCTACGATAATGTTATAATAATGGCTGTTACATTATCTTCAAAGATATGCCTACAAGCCCCAAAACAAAACATCACGAAATCGCTGACAAAATTTAACATTTCAAGGACAAAATTTGCGCATTTCATGACGAAAGACTCGTCACCAAATTGTAATGGTAACATATCCAAATCAGTTATGGTCATGTACCGTCTGTGATGATTTATTATTTATACAAATAATAATTTTAAATATA
This sequence comes from Mactromeris polynyma, assembly GCA_032209605.1. Lineage (NCBI taxonomy): Eukaryota > Metazoa > Mollusca > Bivalvia > Venerida > Mactridae > Mactromeris > Mactromeris polynyma. The sequence continues at coordinate 36,435,958 of JASFXZ010000003.1, forward strand.
TTATTTATTTCTGATAATAATAATTTGTCCTTAAAATTACTTTACAAGGATATTGCCTGAGTAATTTATGAACCATAATGGCAGGAGTGGACTTGAAGTCTGTTGATGAGAATAGTCGATGATTAGACACAATTCCCATGCGTCAAATTTTCATACTTGACTGCCTTGTTCAGAAATTAAACTAAATAAATAATTATGGATTAGGTTTGATATTGAACATCACTCAAGTCAGTGATATCAGCGTATTCATAAATTATTTAGGCGACATATTGAGGATTACATTCCGGTCAATAAAATTGTAAGGTGTTGACAGATCACAGCTTTATTTTATTAAATTATCACAGCTTTATGGTATTAAATTATTTGCGTTAAGAATTTAATGAATTTAAAAATAGTGTGACAACTGTGAATATCCCAGGCGGAAGCAAGTACATAAATCTTCATATCTATTAAAGAACTTGTGGCACACATTATCAATGTTCGCCCGTCCGTCCATACATCATCTGCCGCACATGAGATAGTGTTGCTCATATAATTGAAAGCAGTTGATAAACACGAGCGAAACTTCATAACAATGTTAGTGTTCATTTTAAAAGTATCGCAGTCAATCTGTAGCAGTCGAGTAATTTCCTTTGACTTAGTTAGACTATTTTATTCAAAGGAGTATGGCAGGGAGCAACGAACCTTATATAAATGCTAGTCATCGCATTAAATTATGTATTAATTTTGTGTTTTTCAAGTTAAAAACATTAAGTATTAACCGATTCATGTCCCTCGACACTGTTAAATGTTTCCTTATTTGTGATTGCGTGACAAAAAGATCAAATCTTAATATTAATGAAAAAAAATTTGCGACTACGCCGTTATCAATTTATAGTTGATATTCATTGAATTTAATACATCAACAAATGCTTTCAAAAATGGTATCAAGTTGGCACAACACAAAATTTGTAAAGCCCGACACTAGATTTGATACCTTTTCTGAACCTATATCTGACGTGGGCCTCTGTTGCCCTGTGGATAACGCCGACATCATATATCTTGTCACTCACCGCTGCGGGTTCAAATCCCACGAAGACTGTAATACTTGTATGATTGATTGACTGAATAATTTTATTTCAGGTAAAATACTCATATGTAATTGAAATACAGATAATTTTTATAAACTTGCACATAACTATCACAGTAGGTTTACATTAACATATATATAAGTCAGCTGTTGTAGATCTATTGAGCAAATATTTTCATCATATCACAGATTCAGTACAAATAATAATGAGTATGCATCGTGACTTTTTTATTTAACAACAATTCATATGAACATAATGAGGAGTTATTGGTAATTGTTCATAAACTCAAACATTAGTAAAATATTACATGTAGAAACTTGAAATGAGTGTGTATACAACCTAGGATGACCCATTAAAAGCCCTGTAGCTTATTCCCAATGGGGTCTGGATATGTATACGAGGAAGCTGTTCAGTGACTACCCTCATGAAAAAATTCTGTCTGAATTTACTCTGAATTAAGCTGAATTTTTGCTGAATATTTATCTGATTATTATCTGGAGTGTATGCTGATTTTCTGATATTGTGACAGCTGAATCTAGTCTGATATATTAATTCAGGTCAAGTTCGGACCTGTTATATATTGCTAAATCATGTCTGATACAACTGTTCAGTTAGGTTTCACACGTTTATTCAGACTTTTATTTCTGAAAAATGGCTTTAAATGGAACAATTCAGCCCTAATTCAGACAGTTCAGACATTGTTCAGATGATGATTCAGACAACGTATTCAGACAATATTAAGGTAATAATTCAGACATTCTTCAGAAAACTGACTCAGACAATATTCAGATAATAATTCAGACATTCTTCAGACTTTTTGCTCAGACTTTTTGTTCTGAATAATTGTTGACATGCTAAAAGATGGCTTAAAATGGAACAATTCAGTCATGATTCAGACAGTTCAGACATTGTTCAGATGACTGTTCAGACAATTTACTTTTTATTAATTCAGACATTAATCATAGAAATTGGTCAGACAATATTCAGCTATGTTTAAGACATATATGTGTCTGAGTAATGTATGGATTATTCCATGAATACAGTCCGAGTCAGCTGTCTGACATTACTATGGACACTTGAAAGTTGATAGTTTACCACCGATAGTCCACTGAAAATCCCATTGGTAATTATGAATATACAATATTCCACAAAACTCTTTCATTGACACACCACAATTAAACTGAAATTGAATGTAACATTAATGTTTCCTTGGTGGTTAGACTATCACCTTTCTTGAACTGATTACATACATACTTCTAGAATAAAATTATCAGATTTATGAACAGAGGTTCCTGAACTTTACAAGAATACAAGGTATGAAAGATCGACAAACAATTCCAAGAATAAGGTAAAAATATTTATATGTTAAAGCTTACTCAATTTATCATACACATGTATCAGCAGTTTCAAAATAAAACAAATAATAAGACAATACATTGATTTGTAACTATTGTTTAACTGTGTTACCTAAAAATAATTAATTTTACATAATATACTTCCATATGATTAGAGCTTTTACAACACCAGCTGTTAACTGTGAATATTTGTTTGTATTCTGAGTTCTAAAGACGTATCAGGCACGTCTGAACATAAATAATATTTTTTTTTTATGTTACACACGGGTAAAAATTGTATAAACCGCGATTGTAAAAAAACTTGAATATTACTGTATATACTTTTAAATTATAGATATTACGAATCTCTTTTTTTGACAAACGTAGAGGAATGCATCATCGGTGTATTTGTATTGATGTTTTAACAATAAGAAGTAAATATTTCATGCCAAATCTGGTAAAAGTGAATAAATAATGCACACAATATTATATTACTCATAGCATATGACAAAAATCTAGTAGATATTTAACTGAATCAAAAATATTTTTTTTATCTGCGATATCTAAGTTTAGTGTAGTTCTCACTGAAATTTCGATTTAATTATGATATACTTACATAAATTATGTATTAGGGCAATACATGTAATAACAGACTTTGAGATGCATCAAATAAGAATGAAAATTAAACATACGCCATTTTTGAATTGCTGTGTAATAATATGTACAATACATAAAATAACGTGGCGCTTAGAAACAAAAGTAAACTATAATAAAAATAGGAATATGCGCTATAAGCTATAATAAACATTTTGTTTCACTGTTTTACATTCTGTATCAAGCTCCTTATTTAAACATATGATGTGTTTGCTACTTTGTAACTAATGATAGTTTATGGTTCCATAGTATTTAAATTATTTTAATGCTTTTCTAAATAGCGAGCTAAATACTATTAATTTATATTAAAAGTTCAAAATTATATGGACATACCTTTAAAGTATCCCGAAACGATTTCGACCGGGGTTCATCACTAATTCCTTTAAAAAACCCAGCTAATGACATTTTGCGATTTGGATCTGCCATTTTTAGTATTATTAAATATAAGAAGGTTACAATTGTTTAATCGACATCATCAATCGACTTCGACTCTCTGAAACCCTAAGTATGATATGGAAGTGCTTCAATGACTTTTATCGATTTCAAAACACCATAGCTTAAGGTAGCGAAGGAAAATACGGGTAGATGGAAATGTTGCTGTTAGCTCTCACGTGTGGAAGAAAAAGTCACGGGTGAATACAGTGGTCAGCGATACAGTTGCGGTTTCACGTAAACCTTATAATATTTAATTTGTTGTTCACGACGATATTTATACTGATAAAACTTGATGTCTGCAAAACATGACAATGGGGATTTGGATTCCTCAAAATATTCTTCTCTGAACGCAATGCCAGAAATAAAAATAAGTGTGTTATATACAATTGTTACCCTCTACAAAAAAAACAAAGTGTAAGCCCACAAGCAATGGGGTGAGTTTTTGCTATAAACCCTCACATCTGAAATCAAAGGTCATATTTCGAAGTTGGTTGGTGATAATCTACTATACCAGCTGATTAATGTGAACAACTAATTGCGATAGTAACTATCCATGCTAGTTTCCAACTACTAAATTGCATCTAAGAGAAGAGAACTTTGGAGTTTGTCCTTCAGTAACATTTTTTCTCATTACATAATGTGTGGGTTTCTTCAGTTTCGAATAATTATTTTCCGAACACCTACCTTAATGTCATATCATAATATCGTAAAGCACGTCTTCGTGTGCTCCGCTGAATGTTTAACGACGTAGAAGCTACAATCATCAATGGCTGGGCAATTAATAGACTCAATTTCACATCAATATTTAGATCTTCATTATGAGAATGATGAATAATTTATATTGAACTGTGTCGCTCAAAGCTGAAGATTGTACAAACACTCCACTTGATGCATTATAAACAGAGCTTTCATACTCGGCACAATTATAAAAAAAAATTGTCCGCAATTGATCACTGTTGTCTGCAGACTGGATTTGCTCTGCAAAAAACTGACGTATTCCAATATTTACGAAAAATATGATCACGTTGATGATGTTGTAAAAAATGATTGACAAAGTCGAATGGGAAATGTCAAATATAAAGTAAACTGACACCTAGGGATCACCAACTTACATAAATATATATATGCATGTATTACAAATTCAAAAGGGACAAGTAACAAACAGAACTATTGATGAGCATAGGAGTATAACCATGTAACAATCAGTGGAAAAAATCGCCACCGGTGATTTAAGCCATGTTTAAGGTGCTCCTAACCTCAAACTTATTTTACAACAACCCAAATAAAAACGAACGGTGTTAATACGTGAATCCGACCGCTGGGCAAATTCACAACATAATAGACAAACAGAAAATAATTTCTCCTTGCACTCTTTTTGCGTTGACTCAATGTGTCCCTCGGCTGATAATTTGAAAACATTACCCTTGCAAAATTCTGACAACTCCACAGCCCCCTTTCAACAACAACGCTAAATTGATATACTCGCCTCGGCAAATTTGTTGTTTAAGGGCAAGCCGAACCAGCGGAGAGGTTTGTATTAAGTTTGAGTCTCTAAGCAACGCATTGTTTCTTGTTTGACTAGCAAGTAAATCTCCACCTTGGTAATTTACCCCCTGACTAACACCACACCCCATATTCTCTTGTGAACCAATAACATTATTACTGCAAGACGGGTTATTACCCGTGTCAAAAAGAAGCTGCTCAATATAAATGATATTAGAATTTGACCCACCGGTATTATCCTGTATGAGCCTGTTTCAATTTTATCCGCCTGAGCAGTCCGTTCCTCCATTTCCAGTTGTTCTACGTTCCGTTTCCGACCTCGTGTGTGTTGGGTCTGTTCGCCGCTACATTGCGGTTTGGTTGCAAGTTCGCCTCTCGCTCATTATTCCTATTCCTTATAGGAACTCTTCTAGCACCTCTCCTAACTGGTCGACCTCGTGGCATGATTATGTAACGCAACGCACAATTCAATAATCTTTCCGCACTAGTTACAAGTCAAAAGAACATGCTGCATTTTTTCGCCTTAAATACTGATTTTGCCGGAGTGTTTTCCGGGTCAGTACTTCGCAGTAAGAACGCTACCGTGTAGAAACGGGTACCAGTTTATTTTTCTACGGTAATGACAGAGATTTAACGAATCTCAGGAACCAAACAGCTTGATTGATTTCTCGAACAAATAAACTCAATTATTTTAATCGAAGTAATTTTTCAATTAGTTTGATAGCATAATATTAGGTGTATTATATGTTGCTGTTGCAATTGTGTCACATCCCTGATTTATGTTGGAACTGGCAGGTTTTTAGAAGTGTTTTAATCATTCACCGGGTTTAAATGCAATTTCAAATATGTCATACTGATTACAATGTAATATTCCAGTTGCTCAAAACCACTAACTATGTTGTCTGAAGTAATTGATGATGCACATGCCCTCCCAAACACTTTTAAAAACTGTGAGTGGCATAGAGACACACAAGTTTCCTTAACAAAATTAAGTACCTTTTTACCTAAAATCTGGTCATCCAAAATCCAGTTGTATCGATGCCAATATCGACTCATAGATCTCTGTAGATTTGCCGGAATACGTGCCAAAAAAAACCCGGAGAACATTTCGCCTCGCCTATATTTTGTGGCACGCATTCCGGCGGATTTTTTATGACCATATTTTAGCCTATAAAAAAACAAAACCTGACATAATACGTACCGTTTTGTGCCGCGTAGTAAACACAAATCACATGTTCACCCACCCTGATTAAGTTCGCTGCGAATTATAAGCCATTGTATTTGAAAAAGAACATTTGTCGAATAAGGTCTTACTCTTGTTTTGGTATAATAGATCATTATTCATCTGTCTTTTTGTGAATATATTCAGTTAATTACAACGCGCATATACATTTGTCATTAACATGATGTTAATGATAACGCCAATACACCAGCCATGTCTGAAATGTTGTACTATTTGTAGCAATGCGAATTAAAGCTTTTGCAAATTAAATTAATTTTAAAAAGGTAAACATGCCCTATTTCGCGAAATAAAGTACTTGCAAACAGTATTATTTGTCATAGGAGGTCTGATCAATGTCTTTTGAATTATTAATTTCCTTGGTCTACTGGTTCCTTGCTGCACCTACTAATGCTTACCTCAGGTTCACTTTCTTGGTCCTTTCTATGAGTGGAGGATATTGATGTGTGAATAAATGGGTTAAATTACATAATCAAGTTAATATGTATAGAGGATATTGCATGAGTGGCCATTTTTTATTGAATTTATTAAACGAGTCTCACAGAAACTTCAAAACGATTCTTTGTCGAGTTTTTTAATCGGTTTTAGATTGACACGAATGTAAAATTCTAGTCATGACATAACAGTAGAGAACGCTGATTTTCGTCAAAACATTACCTTGACCTCCTATACGCAATCGAAATATGGCGTGTGTAATTCGGCATTTAGTAAACAAAAAAATGATGCAACCATAAAAACTAGTTTCGACAAGTGTCGGTTTGATTTGAAACTACAAGATACGAGTACAAATAAGTATATAACCTATCAAATAAACCAGACAATCAGTGATGTCATGTCTTACCTAGTACTCAACAAACATTTATATAACACTTTCAACATCATTTGAGCCCATCTACGTTACGCTTGTTTTGTTGTTACGTCACGCACGTGAGTTGTTATTTCATTAGTGAATTATCGACGATAATACATCATTCTACACCAAATGTTATGTTATAAACTATATTTGAATATATTTTCTTAACAGCTACGTTCCAACCGCGTCGTTTCTACGAGTGGTTGTCGGGGACATACATGCGAATATTCAAGACGCCACAGAGAAATTTCTACGAGTCCGACACTTGGCGCATTCGGTTGATATCAGTCATCCCTATATCAAGCAAGCATGTATCCCTATACCAGGAGATAAACCGTTTGATATGACTTCCATTTGTTATGTGACTTACTATGGGGATACGATGGATTTGAGTGTATTAGTTTGCTACATGTGTTTAATTACATTTTTTTTTAATACAACAGTGAACCTCTACTTATGGTCACCTTATACAGGGATAATCTTAAAATTCCTTTGTTGATATTAGTCATAACCTACTTCTGAAACAACAAACACATCCTTATGAATACAGTTAAGCAGAATTCCAATATCGATTCCTTTTGAACAGAATCATATAACCTAGTAACTATATTGAATGCTTGGTTTTAAGTCTAACCTTAAAACGTCAGCCAGCCCAAGGGAACAACCTCAATCAGACGCCACACAATGATGTCCGTTGTATAGCGGTCCCTTTGCATTCCTTGAAATGACACGATCGAATGAACTCGCCAAACATCCCATGGTGTTCAGTAAGTAAAAACACACAGGAGAATATCACAAGTTCTCTCCCTTTGTAGTATATATTATATATAAGAGATAAAGGGAGAGAACTGGTGATAATCTCCAGTGTTAAAACAGGATCGTAACAAATACCAGCTAGTGTACGGAATATTATTGATGTTTATGATTAAATAATAAACCGATGCCTTTTTCGCTTGGATGAGAATAGATTGCACTGTGCAAAACTCATCTCCGTCATTACAAAGAATTCCAACCCACTCTAGTAAATGATACCTGACTATTTAATTGCATGGTTAAACTTAACTTAAAACAAATGTTCAGTAAACCCCAATAATAAGACCACCCTTTGGACCCTTGAAAACTGTTCTTATTATTGATATGGTCTTAAAGTGAGGTAATACTATATGTTCACTGCACCAAGTCTTTTATTTTGAACCATTTCAGCACACAGGCGTGTTCTGCCCCCAAAATATGGGATTTATAGACACTTTGGGCTAAATCTTTACTATTTCAGGTCCGAGTCGGTTAGGAACATTGCAAAAATCAATGGTACCAATCATAAACAATACAATATGCTCTTACTGGTACCAACAGCGAATTAAAAATAACACCATTTGGGCCGGGTACAAGTTTGGTGGTAAAGACGCTTGCAAGGTAAGTGTAAGCCTCATGTTTCTGAAGATGACATAAAGAAACATTTCATATCTATTTTATACTTTTATCAGAGGGCATATTGCATGAAATGGTAAATAATATTTTTAATTCTATTTACAAATCAAATAAAACATCATCCTGTTTTATTTCTATTATCAGCGAAAATCGAACATACAGAATAATCGAAATTATATATCGCCGAGAGCCCATTTTCAGGGCAGAACATTATCTCGATAAGCCAGCGATTTGTCAAAATAAGTTCTGGATATGAATCTTAGTGTACATAGCCTCATTTTTGACTTAAATATACTTAATCATCAATATCAGAAAATCCTTGGTAATTGCCTTCATACTGATTTACTTTACAACACTCCATTGTCGCTTTGCTTACAGGCACCAGATTCAAAATACAAGAGTCTGATTACGGCATTTTCTATCCTGCCTACTCGCAGAGTTAGCAACAGTGTAGGAAATACCCGAATCGGACTCCTGTTGAGCAGTTCCATGAACATTCCAAGGAAAGTTCTAATAGAATGTTTTACTGTATGTCCGTATGAAGAAAAAATGCATATCTTGATAGAAAATAACACCACCTTTAATCTATCTTTAATTTACTTCAAATAGAAAATTATTTTTAGGGTGACTCTGGGGGACCACTGTCCTGCAAGAGAGGAGAGCGCCGGAATGTGACCGGGGTTGTGTCCTGGGATGAGTCCTGGAATGAGGGCTGCGCAAGGACACACCATCCGGGTATTTACACAAATGTTGCTTACTTCAGCAGCAGATATTTTTATGGGATGAAATGAAAATGGTACAGAAAAGATGAAGAGTGATATCAATTTATTGAAAATATCATTTTATAGAATACAATTAAGGTGTCGGATTAAAAAGATCATATTTTAGAATGCCAAAGGCATGATGTTATATACAAGGCACATATACATTGAGACATTTTTCTAATTGGTCACTACGTTTCTGGTTGTTATTTATTTTGAAAGAAGTCTTTATAAACCGATATTTTGAACACGCATGTGTAAATACTCCCACATGTGTGAATACAGACGGACCTCGTTCATTCGAATTTATCGGGTCCGAATGTTTTTATTTCGAATGATACATGGTTTCGAATAGCCGATTTTAGATCAACGTGCCTAAGAAAACACATCAGAACCTGGTATTTATTTCGGATGATTCCAAGCCTTCGGATAAAAGTTTGTCGAATAAACGATGACCGACTGTATTTGAGGTGTAGGTAAGAGTGACGTAAACAAATTTAGTTAATTTATATATCACCACATATAAGAAGTGACCAATTAGAAACACAAACATTTAAGTGTAATTTTATTAAAAAATCAAATCTAAATTACATAAAAGTTCATTGACACCGCACCAGAAACGTGCGAAGATGAACTTGTCACAAAGCCAGTTTAAAACCATTTAAACTCTGGTACAAAGACTTTAAAATAAAATAAACTTGGGTTACATCGGATATATATATACACACAATGCATAATCTTAATATGAGTCAGAGAGGAGTGAATGTTATATGTATTCTTTTAATGGTTACACTCGATCTAGTATCGACAAATTAAAAATATACCGACAGTCTTCAATATCAGGATATGCTCGACATGTATCGCCAACTTATACATGATCCAAAATATGCTGTCCATGAACATGTGTTACAATTCTAAAAAACACTTTTATTTTACACGTTGTGCATTATTCTGATACCATGAGAGTTATGCTAATAATTCAAATATCTGAACAGGTTTTAGCATGAAATTGCTCTTTAAAACTCAAACAGAATAGAGCTAGCCAAAAGAAGAAGGTTTGCCTTTGAAAACTTAAGGTTAACTTTTCGTGTCCTTTTTACATCTTCAATTTTTCAAAACGCTTTTTCCATTCCAGATCTGGTTATTTTTGTACTTTTTTATCTTGCCTTCATTGAAACAAATACATTTTATGATACTATCAATGTTGTACGGAGGCATTTAAAGAACATAAAAGCCTTGGACACCAAATTTTCTAGATGTAACCAAAATTCCTGGACATCATATTTTGATTCACATGCAGACATTCTGTATCGTTTAAATCCATTTCAAACATATAACTCACTAATAAATAGATTCTATCCATAACAAATTCTTGAAATAAGAATATTCCACTAATGTCTTGATTCCTGGTTGGAACGTTAAATATTAGACATAAACACTTATACAGTCGCACTGTTATCATAGACATTAAACCTGTATCATCAATCTAATTCTTAGAATATTGTGAGTGTATCTACATGTAACATATACATTTAGTACCTGATCTATAAAAGTAAAAAGAAATGTAGACTAGCTGGTGTAACAACTGGCCATATCAGAACGGACTTCTACCGGGATTCGAAACTTCGACCTCCCGCTCCCAGGCGGATGCCTTAACCTCTCGACCCAGGTAGATCTATAAATGTAATACGAATTATGTCTGTGTTCAACGAATATAAACTGATGAGTTCTCTGTCATCGTTGAAAATACTAATATAACGGTACACAATCTGTTCAATAAAAATGGATTTTGGATATACATGTACATATGACAAACTGTTCGACCATCGTTAACATAAATATGCTGAAAATGATGGGGATGTGACTTGAAAATATTGGATAATTGCATGGACGACATTTTATCTCGACACAATAACTAACTATTCATCTCTAGACACCTTCATTTAGGTTTAATTGGTTTTCTTGACTTTGCAAATATAGTTTCACACGTCACAGCCGGTCCAGAGAATAGTGCCTAGTTGCTTGGCTTAATTGCTGCCACATGCGTCTTTTGTTTCTGTGAATGTCTTTTTCTAGCGTACAAAATTATCTCCAAGATAAGTTGTGCGACTTCCACCATACTGAGTACAGATGCACCCATAAACAGTCCCATTGCGCCGCCGATGTCCGACAGAAACCTTACACCCTGGAAAGAAAAAAATACGTTTCTGAGAATTCTTGTACTAAGCATCTATGTGACTTTCCTTTTTTCTATTGATGCTCAGACAACGTGTAAAATGTCTTTATTACAAACTACAAAAAATACACCCTTGTAGTAGAAATGCAGAAATCGCCACAAAACACTGTTCAAACCTTAATGTTGCCATACTACATTTACGCAGACATTAATTTGGAATACTGGACCAGTAGTGCATTTTTCAAATCAAAACTGACAACTGTTGGGGCAAATAAAGATGCCATGAAACAATAAGAGTGACCTAGAAATGCAACGAAGTCGAAACTGTCCGTATAAATACTGATGGTTTAAACGAGTTTGAAGGCAGCCAATGAAGTAAATGTAGACTGAATTCCAGTTCGTGGAAACTAAAATGTACCGCAGACATCTGATATTTAAACATACCAAGAAATGACGAATATTTTAGTCATTGGTTATATATAATTTCATTGTTTATTATGTCAACTATTTAATTTAATTTTAAATTATTTTTTACGTAAATAATGAAGATAACAAAATAAAAGAAACGAAACATGAAACAAAAGACAAACATATCATTGGGTGATACAATTTAATAGAAAGCATGGACACATTGGAGTACATGTTATTTACGGAATCAGTTGCTTCCAAGTAAGTATTCAAACTAAGTTTTTGTTAATTAATGTTTCGTTATGAAATATACATTTGTATTTCGAACTCTTTGAAAATGTTAAGAGCTCATATTTTGCGAATTACATTTTATCAATATAATTAGAAGAGTTCCCAAGGTTCCACTCAAATACTGAAATAATCATTACTGTCAAGCCTACAACACTTTGCCAATATAAATACATAAAAACCTGTTTTAAACGGCCAATGCATTATCTTCATATATATAATATAAACTGACCGTAAATCGGTCACTGTTTGCAGTGACCACATGTTACTTACTTTTGTTTTATATATGGTCTCTAAAACAAGTTTACCTGAATTTGCATTTTTACCAAATTATCTTAAGTCTGTCAGCGTGATTAAAATATTTGACCACTGATCAGTCCGTTTCCAAGTTCTTGTGCTTTGTTATGTTCTGCGAGGTTCTAATTCACAACATTTAGATAGAGAGGCTAACACCATGCATTAGGAACGAGATACTCATTATTTTGCCTACGAACCTCGTATTGCGGTTCCTCTGTAATTTGTTCATAATTCAAATCTTCGAAATATATCAACACACGGACAAAATTGTTCCTGTATCTGAAAGAAGGATAATAATGAAGTATAATGCAGCTGAATTTAATGCCGCATATGGTCAACACGCAACATGAGCTACAAAGCTCTAATGCGACTATAATGGGTCCACTTACAGATACTTATCTAGGCTTATTCATCTCCTGGTACTTCCCTTTACATATCGAGTGTCTAGCAAGGGACCTTCCAGAATCATTTGTCCACGTCCTTGGTATGAGGCAGCCAGGATTTGAACCCAGGGACAATCTATACATTGAACTTTTGAAGGGGTAATAAGATCGTAGATTTCAATATATCCTAAGTCATTATTATTGATTGGTGTCACTCTACATTCTGAATAATTATCACTGGACATACAGACATCTACAGTAACTACATGGTCTATTTAAGGCCCTTCGCTAACCGAACCATGGATAACTTTAGCTCTTTTTAGATATCTCTTCCGAGTAACTGAGTGTGTTGCTCCCGAGTACACAATTCGACACGTTTGGACAACTTAATCATTTCCTGTTTCGAAATATTAATGTGATATTTTGATGTAAGTTGTTTTGTCCTTCAAAAATATCGTACAATAACTGCTAGCTCGTGTTCAGTCACTCGGTGGAAAGTATTCAAGTTACCTCCCAGTAATATGAAATCGAGTTCATATTATCCCTCGATGCACTATGAACCAGATTTAGTGATATCCCTGTGCAGGTTAGATTACCCCCTCACTGACTGAGCTTGAGTGACGACAAATTAAATGATTTGAAATCATGGCAAGGTAATTAACTAAATTTATGAATGTGTATAAAGGAAACAAAAAGGCCATATCACGAAATATTAAGATGAAATTTTGTATCAATCGCAATGTTTTCATGACCGTTGACTGTCGTCATTATTTCCAACATCACAACAGAACGGTCTATGTCGCTGATTTGTTTATGGTAATTTAATCCGTTGCTATAAATGCAAGGAGGAGTCGATTATGAATCGTAGACAACCTCGATGGGGCCAGTTGGTGAAACGCAAACAACCAGATTTATAACCGTTGTAAACACATTTGTTTGGTTATGACAAAACAGAAAATATTGCGGGAGACACAATAAGTATATATGAGACAATACAATTAGTATAGAACAAAATGACAGGTTCATTAAACATGATTGCAAGAACGGATGAGCTACTGTTTTAATAGTTCGGCTTACTTGTCTAAGTCTTCGTAAGACAGCTCATCAACGTTATCACAGACTGTCTTCCATTGTTCTGTCTGATTTTTTTCACTACACACCTCATCCAACAATATTCCCTTAAAACAAAACGAAAACAATATAATACAATATAATTCAAAGTTTTAGACAACACCGTATTGTTGTCTTCGTTTTTAACCTAAAATGTAAGTACGAGCACATTTGTACGAAACCAGCTGAAGCGATACAGTGTTTACTTGGTTTTCCTATTTGGTGTTGGTATAATGTGTGATAAATAATTTGAGACGTAGTGGGGAAGATGTCGTGTTAGTAGAGCGCCAAACTCCTGATCCGAAGGTCGTGAGTTCGAATCATGTTTGGCAAGGTTGAACAACGAACATTGGCTTGTGCACTTAACCACTTGCTTGTACACTAATCCATTCGCTTATGTACTAAACCACTTTCTTGTTCACTAAACCACTTGCTTATGCACTAAACCGCTCGCCAAATCCTCTCACTGAAACATTGGCTTGTTCACTAAACCACTCGTTTATGCACTAAACCACTCGCATATACGCTAGATTACTTGCTTTTACACTAAATTACTAGCTAAAACCTCTCACTGAAACAACTCACTAAAGATGTTTCACAATCAATTACTCATCAATTTAATGAAAACTGTTTTCGGTCCCTAAATAAATATTAATTATGTAATTATGATTACATACCAAATAGTCAGAAGTTGGCCAATATGTCGAGGACATTGTCTTCGTATATACAAACTCTCTGAAATCGGAATAAACGATCATTAACTTAACAGGTGAATTAACGAATAACACAGTGTTTTGCACTGAAAATTGTCACGAGTTCTCTCCCTTTAATCCTTCTAGAGTGCTCCCTTTTTACGCCTTCTATTCGTTTAATTATGACACATATCTGATGTTAAATTCTAAATTACTAAATGTTTCGTAAATTATTGGCAGAGGTTTTGTTAAAAGTTCCTGACTAAGCAAAAGGAGATATGGAATTCACTGAAATTAATGCTTACTTGCAAGGTTTACGACAGTCACAGACGAACGTACCATCGTTGGATTGTGAGTTCACGTCAAAGACACACCGGTGATCTAACATATGAACATATATCATTATTATTGCATGCCAAAACCATGCAAATTCATATGATCAAATTCATATTTTCCTTCAGTTTCCTTTCGAAAATGGACAGTCAACTTTCGTACATAACCATAAACTAAGCTTAAAGACTTGATGAAGGCAAACTATGAACAAATGCCACGCACAGTCTAGCGCTCTACAAGCAGAGCTAGCAAGGCGTGCCGGAGAGGGAAATACCCTTATCTTGCAAGTACACTCAATATCAACGGAAACACAGATGCGGAGAACAACATCTGCATACGGAGAAAGTTTGACAAATATATTATAAAACTGAACATCAGTAACAGCACGACAGTTCAAGGTTGCCCAAGTTTATAATGTGGGCAAAGAGGTAATTATTTTGTTTTTTGATGTAAATGCATGACAGGGCAAATGAAATGAATGGTACAAACTAAATATTTGAATAATTGTAAAAACTGAAATTGGCCTACAAGGTATACCAATCTCTGAACAACCGGAAAGAACAGAGCTGAGAAATATCATCACAGAAAAAATATGTAATGGTTATGTTATGTTAATAACACCAGTTATGTGAAAAACAAATCCGTTGTTTCCACTACTAGACGGGGAGCAAGGAAGACATTGAATGATAACGTAGAGAAAGGAACAAAAGAACATGGCTCAAACTTAATTCGACCAAACAATGGCGAAATGGCGAAAGACAGGACTGGTCAAATGACTGCTATAGATGCCTTATGTTTTCTAGAACACGACATTAACTAATGAGGTAAATATCAAACGTATTTACCCACGGATTCGGTGGAGCTATTGCATACTGGAATAACGGTCGTGTTCAATGATATTGCATCCGGTACATCTGGAGGTAAGCAGGAACATTCATCAATAGTGGCTTTCATTCGACAGAATTCATAGCATGCCTGAAAAAGCAAGCACGTTCTCATAATTACTCTGTACAGTAAGGTTTTGGAATGTTTTCGCAATGAGCCTTTTCCGCAATTTTATTTGTATAAAACATATTGTCAAGAAAACAGTTTTGTTTTCATAACTGATTGTCAAGGCAACATACAAAATTATACGGAATTGTTATGGCTTCTCGAATGTAAAAAAATATTGATTTTAAAACTGCTTACTAGATTCAAGGAAACTGAGATATCAGTATATCCATGGTTGATTTATCCAAAGCGTCCATCAGTGATTGAGACTTGCTATATGTCCAAATAGGAGTCCAGGTAACTTTAAATCACAACAATAATGATCCAACAATCTGAGATGTGTTATTGTGTACATGTTATTGAAATCATACCATTGTATCGGTATTAATCATTTGTGAACAATGCCAATGTTAGGATTTTGGCCAAAATTGTCGTTCACAGTTTCAGAAGGATTGTTCAGTTTGATAAACCTTTGGGAAATAAAACAAAGCGGTCCATATTTAAGATCTGTTTTACATGTAGTTCTATCAAAACAGCAAATAACGATTAATAAACGATGTTGTATTCATGCAAAACATATTTTCTTATACAGTTGCGAGTTATGATTGAATGTATTTACCGTCAGACTGTATTTCAAATGGAATTCTTTTGCGAAGTCCTTGCCAGTGTCGCATTGGCCATGTGGAGGTCCTAGGCGGGAAATTTGTACCTAAAATATAAAACGAAAACAAGAATGGCAACTTTGTCAGTAGAGAAAAATTAATCAAGCATTCAAACTGAAATATATTCTTTGCTCAAGAGTCAGTGTCCAGTTTCTCGAAGCTGTGTAAAAGTTAACATTGAGTTCGCCTTATTAGATATGACGTGTTTTAACTCCACGATAGAATTAATAGAGAACCTGGCAACCAAACCAAGATTTGTTAAATATATAAAGAATTGTAAAATATTTTATATCACATGCACCTTACATCATTTCAAATGTACAGACAATGACGTCTTAAGAATTACGTTTAATTGTATTTATGGTATGCGCATGAGAAATGTTCTTAAACAGGAATTCATATAAGCCTATCAGATGTTTATGAAAGATAATAAAGATACCGTTTTCAATCCAATATGTGTCTCCGTCCCCGGACTAAGGGTGATACCGTCCTTTGACGGTAATGGTTGCGTGTTTGGTTCATGAAATACCACTCTGGCACCATACCCAGTGGTAAAGTTTGCAATATATTCGTCTACCTCTAAATTCAGTGTGAGTTTAAATCCTAGGTAAAATGGAAGTATTGTTATGAGTGCTTTTGAATGCACAATCGTTCCTAATCTAATACAATCTGTGCGTGAGTAATCACCAGTGTATACACTAGGTTTTGATTCGTGAAGTTGTAAAATCAATAAGTTATAAAAAATAGTCAACATTCCATCACTTATCGGAAGCCTCGCGTTATTACAGCGACTAAGTCGAGTATAAGTAATATGCTTGCATGTATATCTACCGTTTATTCAAATTATTTGAGGATATTGTACCCATACGGTAATTGATTATCATATATTGTGGATTATTTACGGATGTGACAGGGTAAAACCCAATATCGTATGTGTCTACTACCAAACAATACTCAATCCTATTGAAAGTCCAGTTGAAACGATTAATCTCGACCCAGTATAATTATACATTTGTTCTTAAGTTATATAACTTCATCGTAAGGATAACATATAGGTTAATATTTTCCAAAACATGTCTTCATTAGGTGACAACCTCACATTTTGTTACATCCACGCTCAAGCAAATTGAACATAAACTTTACAATATTTTCTGATCATAGCTTACATGAAATGAATTGCATTTATCACAATTAGAACAAGGAGAAATAGAAGTTTGATTTTAACTGACTTAAAGAAAACATATCAGTATAATATAAATAAGAACAAGGAAAACATTATTCCCCCAGTGACCTTTGTGACCTTGACCTTTGACGCCGTGACGCCAAATTCAATAGGGTTCCTCTGCTACCCAAGATGAATGTTTGGACCAAGTTTGAGGATGATGGGTCAAGGGGTTCTTGAGTTATTGATCGGAAACGAAAAGGTTACGGACCGACAGACATACCGACCGACCGACATATGCAAACAAATATGCCCTCTCTTCTTCGAAGGGGGCATAAATAGAAGTTTCAAAAAGATTTGTTTTACCTAACAATATTACATTAAAATAATGATGATTAAAAATTGTTCTGTATACCATATGAGGGTCCGCTACGCCAAGCTATATACTTTTGGGCATCGAGTGTGTAACAATTACCATAGTCACTAGAAGAGAAATTTCTCATGCGTCTGAAATAAAACAGAACATACATATTGTGCCAACAAACATTAACAGCAATTTTTGTGAATATTGGGTTAGAACTTTCTCAGTTGGAGAATCAAAGGCTTTTACGAATGAGTGACAACGGCGTTCTCACTGGTTATATGAGTTAGCCTATATACTATGCCAATTCACATGCTTATCAAGTTTAGTGAAGATTGGATTAGAACTGTCTAAATTAGACAACATTCAGTGTTAGTTTTGTCATTTATTTGGCAACCAAAGGACCATAACTCGAGAGTCTATTTGGCTGGTTATCGAATTTGGTCGAGGTATTGTGTGAAGTTATGCTATTGTTTAAATCTATGTACTCACTGGCCGGTTTGTGTTTGTCCAGCGAAAGTTGCAGACAAGAATAAATCCTCTTTCTGATGCCCAATCCCTTGTCGAAGGGATCTGAAATATGAAAATGTTTATAACAAGCTTTGTCACTAAACTTACATATACATATTTCTGGCTTTTCATTTACTTGCTTCGATTAACAATCGGTTTGCAATTCAAATTTATTTCGCTCAAATACTTACTATTTGAGATAGCATTGTCCAAATTATTTCAAAACATCTATTTTCATTATGCCGAATGAAAACATAGAGTTGTTAATACATTTTAGAATGTATTTTTCAAACATCTACCGAAATGGCATAGTTATAGACGAGTTACAATTATTTTTAAAGGAAGGCATAACTGATTGAGAAAGGTATATCGTTTGTCAAACTGACATTATCATTTGTCTGACATGAAGAGTATTGTAATCGGTAAAATCGAAAGCGTAAACAAATAATAATACATGTCAATTTACGACTTCCACACAATGAATAAGATGGAAAGGTTACCAACATAAGTGAATGTCAAAATACAGACAAAAGCACGAAATATGGTCATACTTACAACGGCGTGTTGCGAAAAATTGACTTCACATCTTCAACCCTTTGTTCCCATTTGTCTTTATTTGAGCTGGGATTCTTATAATAGTTCTCCCAGTACTCATAACCGCTATAATAATCGTAGTAGTACGATGAACCATAATCAACGACGGATGAATTTCCTGCTGCTCGTTCACGTCTACGCAATTTGAAAATGTTCTTTCCATGCCTGAAAAGTTCATCATCTTTAACAACACGCGTTGGTCTTATAAATTCATTTTCTTCCAACCCTGATTTTCCAACAGCATCGTCGGATACTTCATAATCTTCCCCATAGTTGCCTAATTCAGAATGTATATCTTGTAATTCACGTTGGAAATTCTCAGCTTCAGCAAATTTCAGTTCCTTGTTAAACTCCTTATTGTAATGTTGTTTTTCCAATTCGGTGATACCACTTGCAGTGGGCTCTTTTCTGGTGTCAGGTTCCGAATTGTCCGAGTATGCATTATGTGAAGGATTTTCCAATGCTGCTCTGCGCATTCTTCTAACTTCTCTGCGTTTTCGTCTTGATTCTTCACCCTAGGTATTGTTAATAAATAAATACTTTACATACGTATATTGTTTTGAATCAAACATTTTAGTATCTGTTTTATTTTTCTTTAAACATCTAAAAGTGTTCATACAAATGTATACGTTAAATGTTGCGTTTATAATAATTGCGTATTTTAAGTTTTAGCCGATATTATGAAATCACAATATGACAGTTTAATCGATCATGGCTATAAGTACAGAAATATCGACGCCTTGAATAAATAGTCCTACCGGCACGGTATTCAGCAATTCAGCTAACGTCTCAGACTGGTTCATCTTGGATTTCCGGACCGGATTCATGTTGCATATTGAAATCGCTGGGAAAGGAATAGAACTGAACTGCAGAGACACTGAGGTCTGAATGGGATATGAGTAGTATGTCCTGAAAAGTAAATGGACAAACTTAGACGTTTCGAGATATTCGCAACTTTTGGGAGAATATTTTGCATTAGTGTATTTAAACAATACTTATTTTCAGATATGTTCCGAATAAATGTTGATAGTTAACCATTAACCCATGATTTTAACAGTCTACTTTCATTGGCATATCGACATAAGTATTGCCTTTGACTATTTACTTTACAAAACAAATGAGTTTAATAAATAAACTGACAAGCAAATTATAGCAGACTGATGCATTTAAGTTTCCATTTTAACTCGTTTATAAAATACCAGTAAAAGTCTTTATTCTGTATAATACACTTCAGTCAAATGTTCGTGCAGAAATAACACACAATAGATGTAGCAAATATTTATTAAAACTTTCATCAATTATCAAAAAACAATATAATCAAAATAAACATAAACCAACATTGATGAAAATATACCAACTTAAATAAATTCACAAGTTGATACGCTAGAACAGAGAAGGTTGCAACGAAAAGGAGACACCACAACACTTTGATGGCGACCTGACGAGATGACACAATCTTAGGTATTCCGTGAAGAGAACTTGATTCAGCCAGATCCTGAAATTAGTTTTGAAGAACATGTTAACACCATATTCATATTCATTACTCCACATTCATCGCTTATCGATTCTATGATGGATACAAGAGATTATAATAAGCTTACCGTTTGGATATACATTGTATAAAGAAGTACAAAAACATGAGAATATTGCACATGGCAGCTATATCCAGAACAGTTAAGTCTCCCAAAGTTGATACATATGGTTCGAAATAAATTAAAACCTGAGGAGGATATAAGGTCAAATTTTAATAGGATTGTGCAACAAGTAACATGGAGAGAAACATTAAAACTCTTATTTGCTATGTACGAGTAAATGTGCGAATGTCAAATAGTTTTGTATGTGTTCAGTCGGTTCAGTTTTTGACTGCCAAACATCTGGGCCTGCGATTATAATGGATACTGACACTCAAATCACAAAATCTACTCATATGAGTCCGATAGTGTCTCATCTTGTCTGTGAAAATGTATAATTATTTTAATGAGTGCATAGTATTCTGTGTGACCCACTGAATGTGGAGTGTCCCTAAAATCTAATAATTACTCCCATATATCATAAGCATACTAAATTATCAAAGAAAATGGACCAAACAGAATATCAGCACTGATTTATCAATTCAATGCATTTTAACACGCCAAATGCACTATCCGACCAATAAGAGTAATTTTTATTTGGGATATGAGTGCTAGGTGTAAATATCCATTTTAATCCTAGTCTCAAGCCCCACGTTCAGAAAGCATTACTTTTCAAGATCAGGATTAAGATCAAATATTGTTTCATTCAAATTTTGAAAAGAATCTATGCAAAGATACATCTTTGCCAAAATGTGACAGATATGAACATTTAGCACTAGAGCTTCAACGATTCGATGCGATGCATCGGAATTCGACAACGGAGCTCACGGTTCGATTCACGATTCATACCCTGGTATTTTCGATTCGATTCGCTATTTTTAGTTCCAGTTCGCCAAACTGTTATTTGGTACAGTAATACGGGTTTTAGTCACGCTTAGTCACGTCATGAGTATAATAAATAAGTATATCTCAACAAAATCGTTGTTTTGTATGTTTTCACAATGTTAATTTGAAGATTTTTAGGTATAAATATGTGTAAGATTATGAGAAGTTCTGGAAAAAGTGTTCAATTGATTCAAGGAATTGGCAAATATATTTATGGATCAACTTGATCCAGATTAGTTGATCCTTTGAGAACACGGGGCATTGAGAGGTGACAATTTGACTGAAGATAAACATAAAAAGTTAATTATCTTCCACGTCTCATTCATGTTGGAAGTTGTCAGTGAAACAATTAAGTACTGGTTGATAGGCAGGAATACTAATTAGGTGAACTGACTGCTAGTAATAGCTGAAATACTGCTAAAATACGGGGTAAACACTTCAAACCATCGTGTGTCATAAAGTGACATACACTGCTCATAAGAATCTAATGTTTCACTAGTGATAATTTATTTATGTTTGTTTCGAATATTACTTCGTAACGAAATTAGATGTCTTCCGAAGTGTTTATGGTTCAAGATTAAAAATAAATCTTGCAGGTGCGAATACATGATAAGGTTATAAAATGTATGTTATATTATCATCAAAGACATGCCGACAAGCGCCAAAACAGAACCTCGTGCAATCGCTGATAAAATTTAACATTTCAAGGGCCAAACTTTGCGCATTTCATGAAGACAGTCTTGTCACCGAATAGTAATGGCAACATATCAAAATTTGTTACGGTCATGTGTCGTCTGTAAAGATTTTATAAATATACAAATACATCATTTAGTTTTATGTGTGATTTTTACCAATAATTTGTCTTTAAAGTTACTTTACAAGGATATGACACGAGTAAATATTGGAGTAATTTATGAAACATAATGGCAGGAGTGGAATTGATGTCTGTAGATGACAGAAGTCGATAATTAGACACAATTCCCAAGCGTGCCATTTTCAAACTTGACTCCCTTGTTCAGAAATATAATTAAATACATCATTATTGATTAGGTTTGATATTGCAATCACTCAAGCCAGTAATGTCAGTGTATTCATAAAATATTTAGGTGACATATTGAGTAATGCCTTTTTGTCAATAAAATTGTAATATTTTGACAGATCACTGCTTTATGTGCATTACAATCTTTTTATATTAACATACGAATATTAAATTATTTGCGTTAATAATGCAATGAATTTGATCTATATTAAAGAACTTGTGGCACACCAGTATCAATGTTCGTTCGTCCATACATCATCTGCCGCACATGAGATAGGATTGCTCACATAATTGAAAGCAGTTGATAAGCACGAGCGAAACTTCAAGAAAATGTAAGTGTTCATATTAAAAATTTCGCAGTTAAGCTGTTGCAGCCGAGTTATTTCCACTGACATTAGCATTGACAATTTAAATCTCTAAACTGGTTACCAGTGATTAAACGAGTTGTGCAAATTAACTTTTGTCAGGTTTGACATGGAGCAACGAAACTTCATAGAAATGCTAGTCATCACATGAAAGTTGTTGTTTTCAAGTATTAACCGACTTATGTCCCAAGACACTGTAAAATGTTTCCTTATTAGTGATTGCGTGAAAAAAGATAAAAACATATGATCAATGAAATATAATTTCGCGTTTATGCCATTACCCATTATTTAACCCATTTTCATTGAATTTAGTCCACTTCTTTCTATCTCCAGTACTAGGCTATACGCACACTCAATGACCCGATGCGTGCGCAGTTTTTCTGTTCGATCGTATCACCTGGATCAATTATCCGGCTTGTTTTATAGCAGATTATTATGCATTTTTAAATTGTTATTATTGTGCCACGAAGTAAAGTTCAACAGTTAAATTCATGTTATGCGACGGCAATATTATATTAGGTAACGATAGTATTGATCGATATCATAAATGAACATATTTTATGACAAAACTGCATGAACCAAATTGAACATTATATACGCATGTAAAAAGGAAATGATATACTATATACAAGAAGATCGGACAGGAATTCGCAAATATCCAGCTGTATATTTTGAGGACACTCTCCTTATATGATACAATGAAACCTTACACAATATGGTACCTTCGTAGCTTATGAGTTCATGTACACGAAGCTTGAGGATAGCCGCAGTAAATTATAACAATAACATCTCTGTATATAATGTATTGAGTATATATGTAGAGTAGGAATAGCCTCAGTAAATTATAACATAATTGTTTTTGATATGAAAGGTATTGCGTACATGTGTAGTTTGGGGATAGCTACAGTAAATCAAGACAACAATTTCTCTGATAAATAAGGTATTGAGTGCATATGTAGATTGGGGATAGCCGCAGTAAATTACAACATAAATATTTTTGATATGTAAGGTACTGAGTTTATATATTATAACAAGAACTTCTCTAAAATATATGGTATTGAGTATATGGGCAGCTTGGAGATAGCCACAGCAAATTATAATGAAAGCTTCGCCGATGTATAAGGTATTGAGAATATACGTAGCTTGGGGATAGCCACAGTAAATTACAACAAAAACATCTCTGAAATATCATGTATTGAGTACATATGTAACTTGGGGATAGCCATAGTAATTTCCACCAAAAACATCTCTGATATATAAGGTATTGAGAATATATGTAGCTTGGGGATAGCCACAATAACTTACAACAAAACCTTCTCTTATATATATGGTATAGAGTATATATGTAGCTTGGGGATAGCTACAGTAAATTATAAAAGCACTCCTTTGGAATATACTGTATATTAGAAATTAGTATTTTATTATAAAAGTCAAAATGTCATCAAGTATTAATTTAAAATTAAACAACACTCTTGACTCGTTTTTTTCGGACTTTTTGAATTATAATCAAAGGAAACAGCGCAAACATAAGAAAATACCTCAAAATAAGGAAATTACGACTGATTTTCAATTTGACCGTTTTGGTGATGTAGGAATTGCAATCCGTGTACCATGCGATGTTAAGTTTAGAACAACTGTTAGCAGAAGACTCCTGTGGACAGACTCTTCAAGGAAGTGATGTCTGAAAATTTCATAGTGAGGAAAACTCATTTAAAAGTGGAATTCAATTGAGACAAGCTATCACAGTTTTCCTGACAAAGTTGTGAATTTGTTACAATCTTTAAATTCAAACATTTTCACCTTGACTTCACAACATGCAACACTCATCCAAATTCTTCATGACAAAGAAACTGAAATTTATAAGCTCCGTCATGAATGTAAAGAGTTCAAAGAGAGTGAGCAAATACTACAAACTCAAACTTCCAGACTACCTAGTGAGCTCGAACTTCCAACCCAAACAATTAAATGCCTTCACGATGAGTTTGTAATTCTAGCAAAACAATCAACTAATGTCACCAAATGTGAAAATTCTACTGTTACAGTGCAAACTCCAAAACAAAAATAAAAATCTATGAACCGCCCAAGCTTTAACAGTGGAATTCTGTCATCATCGACTCCTAATGGTGAGCAAAAGTCCATCACAGCAGCAAAAGAGCAGATAGGCGGGACCAAAACTTCAATTAGACAAAAACAAAAGCTTAAAATACGCAGCAACCGAACAAGCATATCTGTTGACAACATTCTTATTTTGGGGAGTTCAATCACAAAAGGAATTAAAACATCAACTTTGAAGGAAAATGTATGCGTCAACACAAATCGGGGTGCTACCGTTTCCGATTTTGAGAAAAAGATAGAGGAGATCGACTTGTCACCTTTTTCAACAATTGTACTACAGTTTGGCGGAAATGATGCAAAATTGAGTGACAAGTGTTCAAAAGCAAATATAAAAATATTATTCAAAGCGCTCGTTTGAATGGAATAAGAACCACCATTATTGGAGGCTGCTTATCCAGGTCAAAAACAACTCTAAACCATATAAATATAGCATTAATGGAAATTAGTATAGAAGAAAACACCAATTTATCAGACATATGGATTATTTTGTTTTGAGAAATGGGGAAATTGTGCCAGGATTGATAAGTACAGATGGTGTTCATCTCACACAAGCTGGGACAGAGAAACGAATTGACAATATCAATGGAGTATTACAAATTACAGGTTCTAGTGCCAATCTTTCAATAAGGTCTTATCAGACAAATGATGTAAATACATGGGACCCTACTGTTATAACTGTGGTGAGAAGAACCACACATTATCAAACTGCAAATTTGACAAAAGGATCAAATGTTTCTGGTGTAATAGTCTAGGACATAAAGAACGTAACTGCTGGAATAAAACTTGGCAAAGTAGCCAATGATATATTTGTACAAAATAGCTTCGATTTCCTCAATTCTATGTTATGCGATATCTGTCAAAATGATTATTTTTGATTGTATTTGTACTTGGGCCTTCTACAAATGATAGTAAATCTTGTACACATGTTGATAACAAGCAAAGTAAATTATCTGTTATCAAGAATGGTCAAAATACTTCAGATTAAGGCTGTACAAATAATGTATATGGTCATTCAAAAAAGGGGATAAAATTAGCATGCCATTATATACAACATAGTTTACCTAAGATCGACCAAACTCAAATACCAGATATCATTGGCATGTGTCAAAAAAAATTAAATACTAAAAAATGTAAGCAGGGTTCTAATGAGATTAATATCCCAGGGTACAGCATTGTAAGAAAAAATAGGGAAAATCAACAAGGTGGGGATGGATAGTTTACTTTGATAATGCTATCAAATGTGAAAGGATGGCATTATTAGAGATGGAAAACATCAAAACTGTCTGGTTTAAGATTTTTCCAAAACACAAGGAATCATTTCTATTATGTTTTGTATACAGACCACCCAATATCCAAACCTCTTGGTATGTTAATTTTGACAATGAGGTTGTGAATGGCTTATCTATAAATGATGATATCTTATTGATGGGTGACTTTAATATTGATTTCATGAAGCCTCTTCCTTCTAGATGGTCAACTTTTATTACAACATAAGGTCTTTATCAAATGGTAGTTGACCCTACTAGAGTTAGTCACGTTAATTTATCATGTTAACAGCACTAATCCAACTAGTATTATCAATGTAACCGTACCATCCTAAATCAGATTCACATTTTGAGATCAAAAAATAAAATACAGAAACTTCAAAACATTTAATGAAGAAATATTCTTACAAGATTTTTCCAGTCAACCATTTGATATAATACATGAAATCAGTGATCCAAATGAAGCGATGGACATGTGGTATTACTTACTGGTAAATGTTTCAGATAAACATGCCTTGTTTTTACGAAACGTGTGAAAAATCAACAAGAATGGTATACTGATAAAAATCCCAATGACATTATTTTCACAAAAAGAATGACACTGAAAATTATAAAAAATACAGGAATAAAACAAGTAAATTAATTCGTTCATCAAAAGCAAAATATTTTACGGATGCCATAAATAATGATAAAAACTGTAAAATTCTATGGAGGCATTTGAAGGTTATGAATTCCACAACAAAACTGGAAATTGACATATTAGCACATCAAGGACAAGTCCTTACAAACAAAGATGATATTGCAAACTGCCTAAATGATCATTTTAGCACAGTAGGTGAGAAGCTAACACCAAATCCCCACACAGGTTTTGAATCTGAGAAAGTCAAGAACTGTGTCAAATCTAAAATAAATGATGATGTTAATTTTTCACTTTATACTGTCACAATTGATGAAGTCTTACAAGGTCTAAAAAATCTAGACATAAATAAAGCAACTGGAACTGATGAAGTTGGACCTAGAATTTTAAAATTATCAAGATCAATTGTTGCAGGCCCCCTTACTCACATTATAAATCTTAGTTTATGTACAGGCATATTTCCTAATATATTAAAATTTTGCTAAAGTTGCTCCAGTATTTAAAGGAGGGGATAAAACAGATCCAAACAATTTTCGGCCCATTTCAATTTTACCTACTGTCTATTTCTAGATTTTAAGAAGGCATTTGATACTGTTAATCACAATATCCTATTGTCAAAACTAAAATTATACAAATGTGATGACCACTCTGTAAAATGGTTTTCATCCTACCTCTCTCACAGAATGCAAAAAGTTAATCTAGGTACCACTGAATCTGATTATAAGCCACAAGGTTCTATACTTGGACCTTTATTATTCATTGTCTATATCAATGACTTACCATTAACTTTAGAACATACAGAGTCTGATCTATATACTGATGATACAACTTTGCATTTGTCATCTAAATCTATTGTAAAGTTAAACATATGTTTAAATAATGACTTCGAAAATGTTATTAAATGGTGTAAAGAAAATGATATGATGATAAATAACAAGACATCAAAATGTATGTTTGTGGGATCATAGTGAAAACTGAAAAACTGCAATGAATGTTTATGTGCTTTATCACAAGTCAATATCTCTTTAGATAATGTTGAAGTTGAAAAACTTCTTGGAATTTATATTGATAAAAATCTATCATGGTCACATCAAAATGATGAAATATGTGAAATTGTTTCAAGCAGAATATACCAATAATTGACTACTGTTGTACAGTATGGGGCCTTACAACAAACCGTAATCTGGAAAAGATTCATAAGCTCCAAAATCGTGCTGCACGATGTTTCTATTGATTTTCCATCAACTTCAATGTTTAAAGAGCTAGAATGGATGACCATTTTTAAGAGGGTAAACTATTTTCAAGCTGTCATAATGTTTAAATGCATGAATGGTCTAGCACCTGATTATCTATCTAATAATTTCACTGCACGTACTGATCTTTATAATTATTCGCTCAGGTCGACAACATCAGAACATTTCCATGTACCAACCTTCTTTAAAAGAACATTTAAATATTCTGGTCTTATTACCTGGAATAATTTGCCAAATGATATTATGGAAACAAATAATTTAGACACATTTAAGATCAAATGTTCAAACTATTTCTTTACTTTACAGAATGAAGATACCAGAATCAAATGTATTTAATTCCCATTGAATGCATAGTTGCTTATTCAATATATCTATAGTTTTCTGTTTTCTGTATTTTGTTTGTTCGTATTATTCTCTTTGTGTGAATTGTTTTTGAAGCTCAGGGAAGATTAACATGTCATTGTTAAATGAGTTACCTTCGTTGAATAAAAAATTATTATATTAGCGCAATACATTCATATAGTAGTATTAAAGGGCGAACGCAGAGTCCAACAAGCAAGAGATGTAACAACTGGTGGTATTTTATGGTAACACCGGCAAACGTGAGGATAGCTTTCGGTAAAGCATGCGTATAGAAAAAAGGGCGATCAATAAGTGCTTTCAAAACTTGTCTCAGCAGACAAGTTGGCACAACACAAAATTTGTAAAGCCCGACACTAGTTTTGATACTTTATCTGAACCTATATCTGATATGTGGGCCTTCGTTGCCCAGTGGATAACCGTCGCCGACTTCATATATCTTGCCACTCACCGCTGCGGGTTCAAATCCCACAAAGACTGTAATATATGTATGATTGATTGATTGATTTTATTTCACGTAAAATACACATATACAATTAAAATACAGACATTATAATATACTTACACATAACTATAAAATTAGGTTTACATTATAATCATAATCAGTTGTTGTAGAACTATCAAGCACATATTTTACATTATATCACAGATTCAGTACAAATAATAATTACAATGCATGGTGACTTTTTCTATTACAACAATTTACATAAACACGATGAGGAGTTATTGGTAATTGTTCATAAACTTAAATCATAGAAACATTAGTAAAATATAACTTGTAGAAACTTGAAATTAGCAATTAGCCAAATTTCAAGTGTGTATTTAACATATGATGGCCCATTAAAGCTGACTAGTGACAGGTCGGTGTTTTTACCCATGTGCCTTCATAAAACCCGTAATAATGCTAGAAGGGGCAACTGCATCTTCCTCAACCCTAATAACTTGAAAAGGCACTTCATGACACTGATAATTTAATAGTATGTAAATGAAAGCCCATTACATAAAATATCATACAATTATCAGAAGTGAACCATTTATATGTCATCGGCAATGAACATTAGTCTGGTACCAGGTATTTAGAGGCTTTTGTAGACGTTTTGTAGAATTTCATCACTTGATATAAAAAGACAAGAGAAATATATGGGACTTCGAAAATCGTCCAGTTTTCCGATTTTTTGAGAGTCCTGTTTCAGTATTTTACTGCATAAAGAGATAACTTACGACAGGAGAAAGCAAATAGGAGCCGCTAGTATCAAGTGATTACCTGTCACAATTACAGAGCGCATGTAGTATAGGATTGCCTTTTGGGCCGAGGGTTATTTTCGCAGCTATTAAAATGGATAATTTCCCGCTCACTAACAGAAGATAATATGATGAACCTTGGTGTGTACGTATGCTTACGAGGATAAAACTGTTGCGACTGCATTTGGATCCGATTTCATTGTTAAAAACATTAAGTCGCGGCCAATGTATCGGAAATAGTTAATGCTCAATAACTGATGTCAAAAATATAACATTTCTATAAAACATTGATGAAATGTCAGTAGCTTACTAGAAAAAAAATGTCGGGTTTGTGTTAAGTAACGCTTTTGTAATGAGAGTTGTTACTAACATTTTTGCCTAATAACTCGATTTCGGAATAACTTGGTATAGTACAGGCGTTTGCGGAGGTATAGTTTTGGATAGCAGTAGTCAATGTCACAGAAACGAAAAAAAAACTGATACATTGAGTCAGGAATGATATTTTGCGACACATATTTGAGCGTATGTAGCATACAATGAGGAGAAGATTGATATTTCATATATATCATATGGGACTAACGGCCATCTCTAAACAGAAACATGTATACCGAATATAAAACTATTTTTCATTTACTGTATACAAACTGTTTGATATGTTGTGACCTGAAAGTGGGGACAGCTATGTCATATTGATACCAGCATATACTTCACAAGGCCCCAAACATATCATATACGTGCTATTTCATGTAATATAGTTATTTTAATCAAAAACAGAAATATACCCATTTTCTGGTTACCGTGAATATGTTTTTCGACACAGCCGTATCAACAAGGCTTTGCTATTTGCATATCAGTGTTGTGTAAACCAATCAAATCTTACGTTAACCACTAAACCAACTTCTCTTCAACCGATCAACGTTTGTTACTTTGGCGCAGATTGGTTAACCTTTCGATAAGGGATAGGTTACTTCACAGAAATCCATTTTGGATATGAAGTGACCAGCAATCGTAACATCTCGGCAATTGTTTATGTTGCACAACAAATCTTAACCTTCAAATTGCGCGACCATCTTTTTTAAAGATATTTCTTGTTGTATTCCAAGTTCTAAAGATATATCTGGCACATATGTACATAACACATTTTAACAGGCTTCATCAAGTTGTTTGCTACATTAGCTAAGACATCAGAACAATGTATTACCGATTAAAAAAACGTTTTCTTTATTGTTAAACTCGGACAAAACTTGTAAAAACCGCGAACAAATGCAGAGGAATACATTATTGGTGTATTTTTAAAATGTATTTGTATTGATGGTTTAACGATATGAAGTATATATTTCATGTATAATCTGAACAAAATGAATAAATAATGCGCACAATATTACATTATTCATAGCATATGACAAAATCTAGTAAATATTTCTCGGAAAATGTACGATATCTATTAGTGAGGGACAGTGTAGATCTCACTTTATTTCGATTTAATAATGATATACTTACACAAATTATGTATTCGGGCAATAAATGACATAAAAACTGTGAGGGGCATAAAATAAAAAAGAATCACAAGCCATTATTTGAAATGCTGCGTATAATAATAAATAAAATAACGAAGGGCTTAGAAACAAAGGTTAAATATAATTAAAACAGGAATATACGCTTTAAGCTATAATAAACATTTTTGTTTCACTGTTTTAAATTCTGTATCAAGCTCCTTTTTTAAACATCAAATGTTTTTGCTTCATTATAACTAATGACAATTTATGGTTCAACAGTATTTAAATAATGTTAATGCTTTTCTACATAGCGGGCTAAATAATATTGATTTATATTAAAAGTTCCAAATAATACGACCATACCTTTAAAGTATCCCGAAACGATTCCGACCGGGGTTCATCTCTTATTCCTTTTAAGAAATTAGCTAATGACTTTTTTCGATTTGGATCTGCCATTTTTGCGTTTTATTTAATAGAATAATGTTATAATTGTTTAATTTACATTATCAATCGACTTCGGCTCTCTGAAACCTCAAGTATGATATGGAAGTGCTTCAATGGATTTTATCGATTTGAAAAAAACACCGTAGTGGTTGCGAAGGCCAATACGGGTAGATGGAAATGTTGCTGTTAGCTCGCGTGTGGAAAAGTAACGGGTGAATATAGTGATCAGCGATGGTCAGTCATCTGTTTTTCCTGAACAATTTCTCAAGCGACATCTCCTCATGAACCACAGTAGCAGTTTCATGTAAACCTTATCAATATTTAATTTGTAGTTCACCACGATATTTAAACCGATACAACTTGATGTCTGCAGAACCCTGACAGCCATAACAAGATTCTTTTCTGAAATAAAGTAATGTGTTGTATACAATTGTTACCCTTTAAAAAAATACAAAAATGTGAGCTCACGTTGGTCGGTGTTAATCTACTATACAGCTGATTAATGTGAAGAACTGATTTCGATAGTAACTATCCATGCTAGTTTCCACCTATTAAACTGCATCTAAGAGAAGAGACCTAGCGATTTTGTCCTTCAGTAACATTTTTTTCTCATAACATAATGTGTTGGTTATTTCAATGTATTTTCTTCAGTTTCGAATAATCATTTTCCGAACACCTACCTTAATGTAAAATCATAATATAGTAAACGCACGTCTTCATGAGCTCCGCTGAATGTTCAACGACGTAGTAGATACAATCATCAAGACTCACAACAATATTTAGATCTTCATTATGAGAAAGAGGGATACTTTATACTGTCAGTGTCGCTCGAGTGTGAAGATCGAATGTTTTTAATTATCCAGACATAATTCTTCTTCTCGGTTTAACAATACTGTATAATTTATACTTCTATACTGTTTCAATTTGGTGTCTTGTGCAATATGATTGTTTTACAAACTTTCCACTTGATGCATTATCAACAGAGTTTTCACACTCGGCTCAGAAATATCTTTAAAAAAGATGGTCGGCGCAACTTGAAATTTGCAAATTTGTTGCAATCTGAAGGTTAAAATTTGTTGTTCAACATAAAAAATGCTTAATATTACGACTGCCGGTCATTCAATTACGCTATACTACAGAAATCCCGAGATCACTGCGTAGTACGCTCACACACAGCGCTTTGATTCCACTACCGTTACATTCACACGCTGCTGTATTACCCAGTATATTTTGATATTTCACCTTTTTAACCTTTCTGGTATAACCAATGATTTAGCGGCAGTGAACGAAATCACCGTTCGTTCCTGATACTAAAATTCATTCGTCGGCACGATCACGTGACAACCGAGTTTATAATAGATGGGTATTTTCAAGCGTTAAATCAAATCAAATGTGTACACAATGTACAGCCTTTCGTGTCGTAGGAAATTTTGACTATCTAGCTAATCGGTTTTATATCATGTCATTAAAATTTTAGCATTAACAGAAGGCAGTATTTCGTTCTTACATCGAGGATTGTACAGATACGTATTACAAATAGCGTGGCGAATTCGAGTCACAAGATGCAGAGTAACGATATGACGTATTTTAGAATATACGCAGTTTCAGCATCGACAGCTGTTTAAATGACCTTAAATCACTACACATTTACAGGCATCGGAATAATTTTGGCATGCCAACGAAACGATAGTCACTTCCTTTCGATATATTTAGTTTTTCTAGCAATTTCCATAGTCACAGCGGCATTTCTATGACAGTGAAAAGTGTCTATTCAAGGCACACTCGCATAAGCTTTATGTACGCATGTTTACTGTCCTACATTTGGGACATTAGTGAGTCGCTGAATGTCTGTGGACGCATGTCGTCTCGCCAATCTAAATATAGAAATATCAGTTGTACGGGAGTTATAAAGCAGAGGGTGAATATGAAGATATCGGAATAAGCGCTCGATGCTAGAGGAGAATAACTGCGTAGGATACTGGACACAAATAACTCCGTAGTGTGATTAGTCATAGACACAGTATAGTCTGTTTCAATATACGTAGTTCATCATTACTTATTGCATAAGTCGTGAACTCACACATCCATGTTAATAAACTTGTTACATAGCGATTTATCTGATTAAAACAATATAAATGTTCGCGACTGGTTCATAAAACAAAGAAAGTCTTCTTAATTCCAACACCGGACAATTCCATGTGGTGATGAAAAATAACACAACTTACTGGATAAATATTGAAACACACTATACACACTGTTAACCAATCTGCTTCAAGGTTACACATATTTTATAGTTGAAGAGAAATGACGCGAAATTGCCTTGGTGATTAATGTAAGATTGTATTGGTTTACAAAACACTGAATATGCAAATAGAAAAACCATGCTGCGCCGAAAAAAGATTTGCCTGCATCATATGGACATTTTATTATTTCATTCATTACGCATTAGGTAAATTTAGTAGTCCAGCGTGAATTTTGTATTATTATTATTATAATCTGTATTTCATTTGTCATTATTACGAGATTTGCTCTGCAAGAAATTGACGTATTCCAATATTTACGAACAATACGGCCACGTTGATGATGATAGTTCATCTTTGAAACATACAAAACGCAATACTGTAAAAATGATTGACAACGTCGTATGGCAATCGCACATACAAAGAACACTGCCACCCAGAAACCACCAACAGATATGAATATATATACATGTATTACAAATAATGTAAATGCAAAAGGGATATGATACAAACAGACAAATTAGTGAGCATATAAGTATAACCGTGTAACAATCAGTGAAAAAATCGCCATCGGTGATTTAAGCCATGTTTAAGGTGCTCCGAACCTCAAACTCATTTTACAACAACCCAAATAAAAACGAGGGTGTTAACACGTAAATCCCAGCGGTGGACAAAAACACAACATAATTGACAACGACATACAAGATAATGAATACGATAATATAAAACAATAGTCTATTGAATCCAGCTGAATCGTATTTGGACTTATCGAAAGCCAGGACATTTTAAGAAAGGTCAAGATAGACAAACCACAAACATCAGATGCTTTCCGTACGTTTTGGTTTTTTAGGGAGATAGTCATTATCAAGTATCGAATCCATAATGTCGTTGCGCAAGCAAATATGTAATGGTGGTGGCCAACTGTAAAAGGGTCGACCACTAAACATGCAGTACGTTGCAGCAGTATGGATTGATCATGTCTCTGAACAAAATGTTTGGTGTTTTAACAGACAAGACTGGACACACGAATGTCAAAGGATCTTGCGATGTCTATTCCACATCACCACTTTACTACGGATACGAAATACCCCAACCGTTTCGCACATGTGCCCTTAACTATTGCAATCACTAATAAGAGGCAGATTTCTATGACATAATTTCAAAGTTTATCATCTATGTAGTCTTGTTTTAGGAACTATTCATTTCGACAAAAATTGCGAAAATTGAAATCATCAATAGACTTACATGCTCTAGCAAATGTTGCGAAGTGTAAAACCCGTAAACTGTTGCACGAGCCGCTTGTCCATTCAAATAAAGATACACGTACTAGTGATTCACAAAGTGAAAAATAACCCTATATAACAGATTTGGTAAGTAACTTTATGGTTCAAACGTCTGAGCTATTGACTTTATTTAAGTGAATGTCTTTAGGGTAGATGGATAACAACGTCATGTTTCATTAAAGGCACTTATGACATTTGTCTGTGTATATTGTGAACTACTCAACATGAAATCCCCTCGTGGCAATTAAAAACCAGTCTGCGACAAGTTGTACACAGTACGTACCAATACAAATAACAATACATTGTCAATAAACCAAACTCCAATATCGCATTAGAAAGGCGATATACTCATAAACAACAGAATGGGTTCACATGGTAATGGCATGGTAATCTAAGACGGCAACCTTCAAGCACGAATGGTCGGTGGTGACAGTCCCACTTCATTATTTCTCACTACGAAAGTCACGATTTCAAGATTTCCGTTTAACAATTGAATGTATTCTCGATTTTAATTATACGAATTCATACTTTTAAATTCGTTATTTACGTTGAAATCTTGGAATAAACGAATTCATAATCTTGTAATCCTGATGAATGTGTGAAGTTGAAATATTGAGATATTGACTTTCCTAGGAGAGAAATGATGAAGTGTTAATGTCAACACCGGTCTTTCGCAGCGAATGATACATGTTCAGGATTACATGCCGGGAAAGCTGTTTTCTAATTAACATTTTGTACAAGAGTGTAAAGTTTTGCATTTGTAAGATTAAATGGTAATCTGTTACAGTGCACTAGTAACAAAATAAGAAAGCTGTATGTTAACATAAACAAATAAATACACTCGGTTATCAGAAACATTATTCTCATGAAGAAGTACATTGTTTTAATATTATACAAGAATTATCTTGAAAGAAGATGATCGGCCTAATTAGAAGGTTAATGCCCCCCTTTACATACACAAATTTTTCTTACGAGTCCTTACGGATCGCCAACTCGTAGTCAATCGCAATCATCCGTAAATTACTCGCTGGTATCCGTAAATAACTCGTCATAACTCGCAACAACACGCAGACACTCGTGAAAGGAGAGGCAAATTTGTTGACATGTCAAAAATCTTCTTACGATTGTCCACGGATTGATTTTTCCGTAAATAACTCGTAACAATCCGTAAGTATCGTAAACCGCTCGCAACAACACGTAACCATCCGTAAACTGCTCGCAAGAATCCGTAAATGACCGGTTAGTTTACGATTTGTTTACGGATTATTTACGGATAATTACGAGTGCTTACGTGTTGTTTACGATTTCATTCGGGTCATGTTACGATGGCTTTATGGATTGTTACGAGTTATTACGAGCAATTTACCTGTAGTTACGAGTACTTTACGAATAGATACGTATACTATACGTATTCTTGCGTATTGTTTACGATTTGGGGAAAGGTATAAAAGCTGCAAAATCAAACACTTCATTTTCAGTTGTTATTAAGAAGTCATAGAATTCACATCTCTTCATATCACCTCTACAATATCTACAAGCATGGCTTCAAAGAAGAAGGCAGTAAACAAGAAGTATCATGCTCTTCGAAAATGTCCGCGGAAGAAGAGGACACGCACGCCTTCCTCTGAACCACCACCGCAGCTAGACCCTGTTGATGTATAAGACACTGAAGACACTGAACTTAAAGTTGATATAGTAGCCAGTGAATATATGGTAGCTGCTGGGTCTCGTCCTCTTCCCTCTGGGCTTGTTGAAAGAGCAGTTGTATAAATTGTTGATATAACTGCAATCTGTTTCTCTCATATGCCATGTTGTCTCTCTGGATGTCAGTTGTCGAATGATGATACATTGAGATTTGCAGGATTAATATATTTTTTGGCAAAAAATCGTAAGGACTCGTAAATACTCGTAACTAACTCGTAACTATTCGTAACAACACGTAAACAGGTCGTAACTAACACGTAAACGCTTCGATGAATAGTAACATTCCGTAAGATACTCGTAACAATCCGTAAAAAGCTCGTAAAATGCCCGTAAGCTGCTCTGAATTATCCGTAACAACTCGTTACAAATCGTGGAATTTTGCCGGGAATACATCGTAATAACTCGTAATAATCCGTAAATAGCTCGTAATAACTCCTAACAACTCTTAAATCGGTCGTAAAAGTGGCCAAATCGTAAGGATCCGTTAGGATCCGTGAATTTATGCGATCCGTAAGGACTCGTAAGAAACATTCGTGTATGTGAAGGGGGTAATAGACTTGTTGTGCCAAGATCTTCGATGGCTGGTCACTACAGATTCAAAAAGAATTTCGGTAATTCAGTGGATTTCTGTAAGGAACCAATCCACGTCAATGTTTTAAACGCTGTTCGGTTGAAGAGAAGTTGGTTTGGTGGTTACACAACACTGATATGCAAATAGCATATATATATAGCCCCGAAAAAGACAAAAGAAAACATAAACAAGAATACAACAACAATTACCTCCGTGAAGTTCAAATTTGTTTTTTGCTATACATATATTTTTGACAAATCTATTTTAGTTGTGGTACTGAAACGCACACAAAAGCCAGATATAAGAAACATCCAGTCAAAATTATTTCCGTAGTATATAGCCAGATGAGTAAACTAGACTCAATATCTATATGATATATGTATACTTCGAACACCTTTAGTTACTTTTCTTCTTGATATATCAATTTGCAATATAATAGCAATTGGATCATTATAATTGCAATTATATACAATTTACTGTTCATATATAGTTATCTAGAATCATTTAACAAGTGTCTAGGAGTAGCAGCTTTCGTCAACTTATTTTGCCATCTGTCTTTTCCTGTTTTCTTTTTTCACATAATTTTCTCTACTTTTAATGGCCTTTACCTTCTCATTGTATATTTTATCTCCTGATGTAAGTAAGTAGTTTATAAAATTCGATTACGTTTTATGTTTTCATTTTTACATGTTTAACTCACAATGGAAATGTATCATTCATCAGGCTCATTGCAGTTACTTGTTCTGGACTAGTATCGGTTTACTCAGACTTGTA
The DNA here is from genome assembly GCA_032209605.1 of Mactromeris polynyma. Lineage (NCBI taxonomy): Eukaryota > Metazoa > Mollusca > Bivalvia > Venerida > Mactridae > Mactromeris > Mactromeris polynyma. The sequence continues at coordinate 36,474,446 of JASFXZ010000003.1, forward strand.
CATTTTCCAGATCTGAAATGACTTCAGATACGAACCACTCAAGTGTGTCTGGCGGCAAAGCAGACTCAATCAGTTCAAAAGCTTCCTATTTAGCGAATCAATAGACATATCGGTGTCTAACTTATTACAAACAGGACTGTACGATTTTACCGTCAATGGCAGAACCACAGGTTTTATGTTACTACTGAAATATTAAAATGTTTAGACCATATACAACAGGATAAAAATGCTCACAGCTATTGTCAGTATTGTTGTTACCTGAAAAGTGTGTGTTGCATAATTTAGACTTTAGTTTGATAACATCAATTTAGGTGTATTATATGTTGCTGTTGTAATTGTGTCACATCCGTGATTCATGACAGGGTTTAAAAGCAAATATAAATATGCAATAAGGATTAAAATGTAAAATTCCAGTTGCTCAAAATCCACTTACTATGTTGTCTATAGTTATTGATGATTCACATGCCCCCCCCCCAAACACTTTTAGAAACTGTGAGTGGCATAGAGACACACCAGTTTCCTTAACAAAATAAAAAACTTCGATGTCCAAGGCGGACTTCAAAGACTTAAACATTAATCGATCAAAAGGATGGGTCCAGTTGCATTTGTAACTCTTCTAGAATACTATTTTCTTCTCTGGCTAATGTTGTAAACTCAATACCGCCACGAGAGTCATAACTATGAAATATAAGACGTTCTGTCACAATTAAAGAAACTTTCCTCATACCACAATTTACCTTTGTCAATTCGTGTCTAGTCAGAATCACTTACTCATAAGCTGACTCCGTATAATGGGGATTTTTTTTAGCTTTCTATGCTTCTTTGATGTCGGTCTCGATCGTCCTACTGCATTGCTACGATGTATCACTGCTATAGTATATCTAGAGAAATTACATTTGCCATGAACCGATTTAGTCCCATGGATGCAATTACTTTACTAAATGTATGAGACAGATTTATCCCCGTCGCATCCCATGTTCCAGATGCGGCCAGTAAATGTGTGTAGATCTGTTTGGTCACACACCTGTCTAAGGTCAGCGAAGTAGCGTGCGATCCTCTAACAGGTCAAGGAATTGTGTCGACTAGCAGCGGTTACTTCCCGTGACCGCAAGGACAAGTCAGGAAGACGTTCGTTAAGTCGTCGCCACTACTTTTAGGAAGGTAAATTTCTTTTGAATGGCTTCCCAGTTTTCGCAAACATCCCTAAAATTCTCATTAAATTACTCTTGCTCAACCCTATTCCCTTTTCAGCCCATTTCACTAAAACCTTATTCATTTCATTCTATTTTTGAAGGTTCAAACGTGACGATGAACCCCATTGGCTTCCTTTTTCTCCCTACCATGTTTACGGTTAAAGAAAGTGGATCTGGATATTATGTGGTAAAGAAGTATCCGGGATTGAAACATCATACGAGTGTAAAAGCAGGATACTGTTTATGATGTAATTTTACCAAAACTTATTAAAAACTTGTTAAAATACCAATACAGATTAAGCCCCGAACCTAGAAACCATTTCGTGTTAATCAAGTCAGCGGTTCTATCTAATCATTTCAATCTGTTTAAAGATGTGTTTGACTTATCTGAATGTAAACTGTTTGAATAGGTTTGATCCAGTATCGTTATTACAAAGCCTAAAGCATCTTTAATAAGAACTATTGCAATGTATGACCAATTGCAAATATATCGTTTTATCACATTACTTATCGGCAAAACAAGAAAAATACCCCGCTTGTTAACAAATTGGATTTTATTTTTAAATTTGTGATAATATAATTCTTTGTTCAACAAAACAGATGATTAGATAATGAGTTCATTCTGTGATTATGCATGTCGATTGATATTTTAACTGTATGAAATACATTTTCCTGTCTGTGTAGGTTAACAAATACTCGAAAAATGAGTATAATATAACTTGTACAAAGATCGCCAGTCCCCACCTCATTCGTCACATAAGTACTGTAAACTCTCAAATCAATATGACGGGTCCAGTGTGTTGTTGTTGTTCTGTGGTCGAAACTCGTGTTAGTTCATTGTGCCTGGGCAATACGGACGCATTTGAACGTGCCCATCCACGCATTGAACCTATGACTTAAGCATGTCATTGAAGTATCGATAAATATTCATTTTTCTTCATTCGTTTTGTGAATAATTAATACAGTATTGCAGCGGAGCAGAAAATTAAGACAATTCAGAATAACCAAGTTTGGATATGAACAGAATTTTAGTTACTATGTTTTTTAATTTCAATTGGTGCTGAAACGTAATTATCAGATAATGAATGCAATTAGCGATTGACATCGATGCTGGTATACAATAAAACCGTTAGGATTGTGTTGAAATATTCATTAAGAATCACTGAAATGATACATAGAAATGATGCGTGATATGAATGATAGACATTTACATCTGATAAACAAACAAGGCATTTGCATGCATACGCGCTCATTGCAAACCTGACTCATCATACGTTTACTAAACATAAAGATTAGTCGAAGCGTCAATAGCGGACAAGCGCTTGTTGAGAAACATCCTTCAAAAATCAAAGCACTGAGAGTGCAGTTTGGAGCAGTTGTTACATATTCGTTGAAGTAAAGTATGGTTTTACCTCAAAATAGAAATATCACAGTATACTTCTCATATTTCCCAAAAGTAGTTTTCTCTGCACTTGTGTTTTCGATATCCCAGGAAACAGGGGATAGCATTCTCCACTTGTTGAAATACATGTATATTAACTAACCTCTAAATTATCTAATTATACTGTCGTTAGTCTATAAATAATGAGAAATGAAGAATTTACATTAGTTTACTTGTCTATATATATAATCACGTCTCCTTGTGCTGTTTTAGTGTCTGTGTACATTGTATGTTGTATTTTATTTTCGACTTTTCAAATATTTTAAACATTTAATGCAAGAGTAATATTCTCATGAGCAGAATATGACGTTTTGAATTTTTAGAGTTAATGTTTTAGCAACATAATGGACTCAATGTCTGTGGCAGATGAAAAAGAGGATGATTCAATATATACAATAATACATTTTTTTAAAACGTGCGTTCCAAAAAAGTAATAGCCTTTAAAAATAAGCCGATAAATGGAAAGTTTCATTAAATTTCTTATTCCTTCATATTTCCATTATCACGAAATAATATGTGTACTGAAAGACTTGCAAATTCGTGTAAAGTTAGAAATATTTGGAAAACAATCAAATTAAAATGTTCTTTTGGGGCATTTGTGTCATAAATCATTTAGAAATGGGCAATTTTCATTTGGACAAACAAATATTTACTATTTTCGAAGACTATATAGTATCATAAGGACGTCCAATTATCTTCGATGAAAAATTATTTGTATCATTTAACATGAACTATATCTACATGTCAAAAATATAGACTGTCCAGTTGTAAACAAAACTCATTTTGAACAGAATGCTGTCTATTTGTTCCAAGGCATGATGAAATGGCGATTTGCTGTTTTGTTATATCATTCATCAGTAAAACATAAGAAAATTGTGTATAGTGTTGCCAATTCACGTTACTTATAAAGCTTAAACTAATATATTTTTCATATTTTCAAATATAAATAAGTGAATAATCTCCCTTTATCGAGAAGTTTTTTTTCTCGATCAAAGATCTCCCTCATACAACCCTTACATGTACGATTGAATCGATACATTGACATCAGAAGCATTTTTAACGTCACTCAGATGCATGACTGTGTGCTTACATACCTGAATCGGCAGAATTATGTTTTCCTTGGCTATTTTTATGACGACAGGCTGATGAACTTGATTAGACTTAGATCAACAGTAAGGTGCGCAGCAAATGCATTGCCGACCTGACAATGTGTAGTCCATTGCTGACCATGCATGTACTTTGCAATATTTAGTCTTCAGATAACATCAAATATTTGCATCAGAGAAAGTCGGTCGATAAATCATTGCCTCTTTCAGAGAATTGGATTATGGCATGTCAACACTGCAGACTCGTTCATAATCAAATTAAATTTAAATTTAAAGGTAGATCCCACATGCGAAATGCGTCATATTATCATAAGGACTCAGTGTGTTATTTAATAGCGAATGTTTATTTCTAGCAGTTATGACATTAATGCAGTAACAAGAACATTTTAATTCTTAACACAGTGATAATTGTTTCTCTGAACTTTAAAAATTGCTGTAGGTTTAGTGTTTTTTTTCAGTCGGGTGTTTTACTTTTCGTTTACGTCGGGTTCTTTTTCGTTTAGGTGTGCTGATGTATTGTGACATGTCCTATTATAATTTCGTTTATTTGCATATAAATTTGTATTTCCATACTGTACATTTCATTGAATAGTTTTAGACAGATTTTGATGTGGTCTTGTCATTATAACGCGACTGAAGCGCCTGATGGAATAATGTCTGAGGCAAATGAAATAGTTGCTGATTGAACTGTACAATAATGCGGCTACAATTCATTTGTCTATAAATTTTCACTTTTCAAATGAAAGCAATGGACATTTTTCAACGTCAGCCTTTCAACATAAACGTATAAATGGAAAGTTACATTTATTAACTGATTGCATCATTTTTCATGTAGTGAAACCACCGAAATATTTAATAGACTTGCAAATTTAAAAAAAGAAAGACACAAATAAAAAGCATAAAAAGAATATGTTCTTTTATATTACAATATATTTAGAGCAAATTGTAGCAAATTTTATTCGACATATAAACATTCATTAACTAAAGTTAGTAACCCTACATTATCAGTTATCAACATTCTTCAATGCATTTGTAGTGTAACATATTGACTTGTCATTTCGAACCCCTTAACGACGGTTAGGCAAATATGTCTTAAGGGTCGTAATATTTACCTTAAACACTAAAAAATAGTATCTGGCCTTTCGTAACAGTTTTAAACAACAACAATGTCGACAAATGGATAAAATACACCAATAAGAAGACACCCGTCTCGACATGTACTCGCTCTGAATCATGAACAAGTTTGTTTTTGTCAATTCGATCCTCGTATTGGTTACTTACATAATTTCAAAGCCATTTAAACACAATGTCTTAATCTAGTCAATTTTATATCCACTGTCCAGTCCCTCTCATAAGCACGCCACAATTAGCCAAAAAAAGCACTCCCATATGCATGCAGTTGCAGACCTTCATCTACGCTCCCATACAGCGCATTGATTCCACTACCATTACATTCACACGCTGCTGTATTACCCAGTATATTTTAATATTTGACCTTACGAAATCACCGTTCGTTCCTGATACAAAATGCCATTGGTCGGCACGATCACGTGACTACTGAGTTTATAATAGATGGGTAAGTTCCAGTGTTAAAACAATGAAATGTGTACACAATGTATAGCCTTTCGTGTCGAAGGAAATTTTGACTATCTACCTTATCGGTTTGATTTCATGTCATTAAAAGTTAATCATTAGAGAAAGCAGTGTTTCGTTCTTTCATCAAGAAGTGTACGTATTACAAATAGCGTGGCGAATTACAGTTACGAGATGCCAAGTAACGATATGACGCATTTTAAAATATACGCGGATTCCGCATCGACAGTTGTTTAAATGACCTTAAATCACTACACATCTACAGGCATCATAATAATTTTGGCATGCCGACGAAACGATAGTCACTTACGTTCGATTTATTTAGTTTTTCTAGCAATTTCTATAGTCACAGCGGCATTTGTATGACAGTGAAAAGTGTCTATTCAATACACACTCGCAGAAGCTTTATTTACACATGTTTACTGTCCTACATTTGGGACATTAGCGAGTCGTTGTAACCGGCTCGCTGAATGGCTGTGGACGCATGTCGACTCTCCTGTCTAAATATAGAAAATATCAGTTGTGCGGGAGTAATAAAGCAGAGGGTGATTATGAAGGTATCGGAATAAGTGCCCGATGCTAAAGGAGAGTAATCTCCATCATTCCAAGTTCTATTTGGAACTTACGATGGTCGTAAAACAACAACAAATATTGAAAATGAGATGACACACAGACGAATTACCATAATTCTATTATTTTATCGAATTAAACCAATGGTTGTATAATTCCATTCACTAACTATGCTTGATTTTGAAAACTAGCCAGGATCGAAACGACGAGAACAATCGAATTGACACGACATAAGGATACAACATAAACTGTATACATATTTCAGAGTCATTTACGTTCTGTTTTTGCAAAAGTTCATGTTTACAGAATGCCGATTATTCAATTCCCGATGTATAATGTAACTGCAATTTTGTGTTTTGCTTATTGCCTTTAAAATATGATTTATAAAGCTCATATTTAAATTATTAAATGAAAATAACGTGATATCCAAATACTTTAAAATTACTGTTAAGTGGTTAGAGCGATAAATATCTAGTTAACAAGATAAATTTGAACATAAAAGCATAGGTAGCTATTAAGTATCTGGTTAACATGATAATTAACTAGACAATTAGGTGGTTACCACGTTACTTAAATAGTAAACCACATCACCGTGCGTAGTCAACTATATGTGTCACGTGTTAACCACCTAATGTTCTAGTTAATTATCAGACTTCGACTTTAAAATGTAAAATGTTCTTTTTGCTCTAACGTTGTTATTACAGTATATATTTTAATAATGTTGAAATAAGTGTAGAGTAGGTAATAACAACTATTCAGACAAAAGTTCGTTCGTTTAGTTTTAATGAAAAGGACAGGCTGATAAATATACATTTTGTAAGTTTTAAGTCTTAGTCTGAGTTTCAGTCGTAATTTTTTTGTGAATAAGGTCCCAGTTTCTTTAACCGCATACTTTTCAATTTAGTTATGAAGTAGGTAAAAGTATGTCACCATATGTGAATAATAGTTGGACCTGTCTTTAACTACATCAAATATATTAAAACCGTTTCGAATCGATGAAGGCTTAAAAAGCTTAGACACTATTTATCTCGTAGTTCTCCTGATTTATCCCAACTATGGAATCGTGTTTATTACTGTTGACTTTGTCTAATTAACATACGTATGTCTACATTAAAGCTATAATTTAGTAAACGTCCATTTTAATTGATGAATACCAGATCAACGTTTACATCGTGCATTTAAGCGTTTACAAACGCAGTTCGGCTGTCCAAAATTTGCTTTGACATTTAACTTAATTGACTTACAATCCGTTGTCATGCAAACGCGCAAGCGAGCTTAATATGACTACGCCGAAAAGTAAGATACAATTATTGTATTATACCGAACTAAAATATATAATATATGACTTAAGCGGCCGAGAACTCTATAGAGATTAAATGGTATTGTTTTACTATATATTGCTTACTCCTTTGTTGCGTGCGATTATTAAATGTGTTCCCTGGTCATGTATATACATGTATAAGTGATTTGCAGTATCAGTCTTTCACAACTGATCAATAATTTCTAATCTATGGCTACTAGGTATAGCTTGACTCATTGTTTCTGCTAATAGCACTTCAGTACATTGCCTTGAGTTCATAACTCATGGATGACTTGACAGTTGAATTAACAAATATGGACAGCATAATATTGTGTACCGTGCGCCGTCTGAATAATTTAATGTCAGATTCTACCATGCGAACAATTTATAAATTTCAACGCACTTTGCTCTGATGTACTATTCAGTCACATTGAAATTAATAAAAAAACATTTTAGCGATAGAATTACATTCATCCTCCATCGGCTTTGTATTTCTTAATATATTCCATTAATTTGAATCAATTAAATAGGGATAGTTTACATTTATAATGATCCTATCAAAATCATCTAATATTTAAATTGCATCTCGCATATATTACAGGCATGCTTTAAATTATTCTCGAATTGTCTCCAGCGCTTTTTGTAGAAACAATTTAATGGAAGAAATGAAATCATCCAGTATACTACTACAAATATTGCTACTACTTATCGCGCTCTTCCACATCGATGGGATAACGTCATATTACGAGGGGCATTTCAAAAGTAATGCAACTGATTATCGTGCGGCCTTGTCTTGCACGGGATTTTCGTGAAAATCATACCGATGTAGCGATACATCAATTCTCTACACATATATACCAAATTAACAGGTGTACACGCAGTATTATCGCTAATACAGTGATAAAAGCAACATATAGTCATTGACACTATAGTAAAATGGTCGGCAAGAGAAGTGTAAAGGCAGCTGAAATTCGAGGTTATGTAAAGACTCGATGCCAGCTTGGCGTATCAGCGAAGGAGATTTTTGACGAATTGTGTGTTGTTCATAGACAGACATGTCGTATGCCACCGTCACGAGGTGGTTAAGAAGTTTAAAAGCGGTTGCGTCTCCACTAATGATGCACCAAAATCGGGACGTCCTTGTAGTGCTACTTCTAACACTATGGTTAAAAAAGTATGTGATGTGGTTAAGTCTGACGCCAGACTAACTGTTCATCAGATAGCTAGTATAGTTGGTATTTCAGCCGCAAGCGTATTCCGCATTGTAAAACGTCATTTAGAAATGAGACGTATTACAGCTAGGTGGATCCCTCATTTGTTGTCAGACAAGCAAAAGCGTGTCCGACTTGAAACTGCCAGAAAACTGCTTAAAATGTTTCCAAAATATCAAAGAAAGCAGTTTTCTGACATTATTACTGGAGATGAGACATGGGTACATTTTTTCGAGCCTTCCAGAAAAATTAACATCAAAATATGGGCTACCAAAAACTGTCGCCGCCCCTCACTTGCCAAAAGATTGATCAGTGCTAAGAAAGCAATGTTTGTTATTTTCTTTGATATCCGTGGTCCTATTATGCAATTGGTTGTACCAAATAGAAAATCTGTGACTGGTATATTTTATAAAGAAAAAGTGTTGAAGAAACTTAAAAAACAATGTTTCAAACGTCGCCCACACGCTGGCTTTAAGCACCTATCCCTGTTGCATGACAACGCCCCTGCACATAAGTCTGCTATTGTGACCTCGTTTTTGAACAAGGAAAGGGTTCGAGTTCTTCCACATGCACCATATTCCCCCGACCTAGCCCCGTGTGACTATTTCTTGTTCCCTAAACTGAAAGAAACATTTAGCTGGTAGACGGTATAGGTCCCGACAGGCCCTGGGGTCCGCTGTTTATCAGTGTATGCTGGGTATACCTGAAAATGAGTATGAAGATGCCTTTAAGAACTGGATTAAACGTTTGAAACTTTGTGTACGTAACAAGGGGGATTACTTTGAGGGTATGACGCGTAAATAATTTAAAATCTATCAAACGCGCGCTTTATATTATTCAAGTTGCATTACTTTTGAAACGCCCCTCGTAACTTAATACTGTGCATCGCGGCGGCAAGTGTTATTTTACATGTTACATTATTTTCGGCACAGCCGAATAACAAGGTTTTGCTATTTGCGTATCAGTGTTGTGTAAACCAATCAAATCTTACGTTAACCACCAAGGCAATTTCTCTTCAACGGAACAACGTTTGTAATCTTGACGCGGATTGGTTAACATTTCGATAAAGGGTACGACTGAATTTCGATGAATTTACCGCAATCCATTTTGGATCTGGAGTGAGAAGCAATCGTAACATTTCAGCATTGTTTTATGTTGCACAACAAATCTTAACCTTCAAATAACACCGTCCGTCTTTTTTTTCAAGATTATTCTTGTTTAAAATTCGTTTTAAAGAACATTTAAATCATTTATTTAATCAGGATGATTGTTGATACATGTCTACCTTTCATAAATTGAGCTCTACCACTCCAACACCTGTATTAGTAACCAAAAAGTCCCGTTGCAGGTTTTTACATATTCTAACAGATATATGTTTTAACTTTCATTTAATACCAACATTATTAAAACTGAGCGTCTTCTTTTTTTCAGCAATTCCAATATTAGGAACAAGTTGCAAAAGTAAGCTACAAAATGATTACATCGCGTCAGAATGTACATACATGTATTTCTTTAAAAAATCTAAGTCTACTCTTCCAATGCAAAAAAACAAGTTATGCAAAACTAAAAATATTTCGTCTTTTGATTAACTCCTTAAATCACAATTAAGCTTCAAAATCAAAACATCTCGACGTCATAACCAATGTCACCAATGCAGGTTTTGTCATGGCGCAGCTCAGTTTGTATGATTTATCATCACAGTACTAAGAATTTACCTATTTACGTGAATAGTGTCCTAGATATATTTTTTTCAGTACGCCTGTCTAGAAGGACTGGTGCACTGCGAATGTGTCCGAGCCCCGGCACAGATTCGACTTCAGCCATCATCCTGTAGGGCGACTAGTGTACATGAACGACTCAATCTGTTCAGTCAGTCTGTGATATTCGCGGCAGTAGTTGTTACACACACTATATGCATAGTGTATCTTGCTGTGTGCACGCTATTTTCGCTTTGGACCCTTCAGTCGCGACATCCGTACACGTCTACAACTTATTACATGGTCAAGAGCCCATACTTCCGGTTCGTAGGGCATCGTATGTATACAGGGCTCAGTTATTTTCGCACATTGTGTCACGTTGAAAACACCGGTTCTCCTCCGACCATCGAAGTTAATCAACGTCGGGCCCGGTTAGTACTTGGTTGGGTGACCGCCTGGAAATACGGGGTACTGTAGACATTTACGTTTTCGTATTTCCTTTCTATTTCACTTACTTGACATTTTCTTTTCGCCATTTCTCGGGTCAAACAAGCCGTGTGCGACTTTATTTCATGCACAAATTGTCTTTTAAAAGCATTTTAGCAGTGGAATTCAATGCACTTGACTAACGGCATTTGCGCTGTGCGCGACGTAAAACACTGGCCGCTTTTTACTCCCAGAAACTCTAAATTTATGTGTGTCGCGCCTGTGACCAACCACGCACAAATGGATTTCCATATTACTTGGCACAAGCATTTATCATGCCAAGTTGAATCCATGGATGGAAAACCGTGCACGTTTTATCTTTGGATTGATACAACGACGCTGTTTGTGCCTAGGAAAAATGTCGTTGTATTGAATGTGTCAGTATATTGAATTTGACTTACAATTGTAGTTATTGATATTTGTATGTATGTATATTTTGTGTTATGTAGATACTGACTGTGCAGCTGATTACTTTGATATTTTGAATTAATAAAACATATTATATTGTACGAGTATCCATAGCATGGTTACATAATTCACATGCGACAGTTGCTTCGTCAATGTATTGATTTAAACAAATTTATTTCACAAATATATATGAATATTTATTGAAATCAAAACATATATAATTATATATTATTGATACAATATCTTAATTTTATTAAGTGAGTAGAATTTCGAACATAATGTAACATAATCATTTTAAGCTTTGAAAACATTAATTTTATTCATCTTTTAGAGAATTGGTATTAACGCAAAAGTGATTGAATTAGTTTATGTATACATAGCCTCGCATACGTGTCTCAGCACTCCGACTATTACACGCTTCATCGTAACAGAGCCACGCTCAATCCTACAGAAAAAACGTTGGATTTTGCCGCACTATTTTAACGGCACTCTTCTGGCGTCTTTTTTATCGACCGAACATACTTATGAGGGTACGAATAAACTGTTATAATATTTCACGAGTAGAAGCAAACAAAAAGTTTAGCACAACTGAATGCCTCACAATCACTTCGACAAGAAGACAGGGTCAGATGTTTATTATTGCATTCAAAGCATAAATATGTTAACGAAAATAAGAGTAAATGCAGTGGAAAGACCGATGGTGTCTAACTTCTAGCAGGATGTGTACAGCGACAGTATAGAAATGTGACGTCCGTGGTAGGACAAATGTATACAATACATTTCTGTACATTCAACAATTCAGCTGGGAACAACTTGTATTTACTTAACCAAATGGGAGACACAAAAGTCATTCATGGAATGATTTTGCGGTGTCGTATCTGAGGCAAATCAAACAAACTTTATAAATGAAATATGTAAACTGGGTATTCAACCTATTGATCAAATAAACCATTATATTTGATGCATGAGTAATAACAATACGCATAAGCATTGACGTATATGAATACGCAAAGACAATGAAGTGTAAAATTATGGTTTAATAATGACTGGCTCACCAGTTGCACATCGTAGATCAAACATTGACTAACGATCGCGGTTGAATACTGAGCCTACATTGATATCGTTATTTATGATACAAATGTTCTATGTAATTGCTGACTGGAATAAAATAACGAGCTAGCCAGTATATTTTTTTCGACTTGTCTTCATGTTTGAATAGAGGTCTAATTGCGAAGGCAGGGATTATAACGGATACTTACACTCAGCACTAAAATCTCAAAACATACAATTTCTCTTATTAGTTTGATATTGTGAGTGCGGAAATGGCTGAACATGTAAAATGAATGCTGACTATTCTTTTTGGACTTTGATCAATATTCTTTAAGAGTTTAGTGTGCTTATGAGATATGAAAGTAATTATTGGGCTTTACTGCGACACTCCACACTAAAACTTAAAACTTACTCCCAGTCAAATACACACTTAATTCTCAAAGGAAATGGGCCACAAAGAATGTACAGCTCTCGTTTAACATGATCATGATTTTTTTCACTATCAATAACAATCACTATCAGCCTATCCACTAGTCGGAGTTTACTTTGTGATTTGAAATTTGAGTTCTGAGTGTAAGTGTCCGTTATAATTACTAGCGAAGACCAGTGGTATTCTACCTCTGCACTGAGCTGTAATTTTGCCGAACCGTTCGCTTGTAAGCAATATTTGACTGCGATTGGAATGCCTACCGTGCCTACGACAATCACCCAATATAACACTGTGAAAAGGAATGCTCTATTGTGAGACCAATCAAATAGAACAAAGTAAACCATTTCACATAGATCAATCGGGAGATTTCAAATAAATGAACGCATTTACATAATGTATGATAGTAAATCCGATATTCTCCACATAATTCGCTTGTAAAGTGTGTAAAAATAAGTAAATTAATGCATTGTCAGAAATCCCAAGCAAATCGCTGGCTTATTGATGAAAGTGTCTCCCTTGAAAATACGCTCTCGATTACTGTTCTTTTATATCGATTTAATTTTGTTCCAATTGCAATGATATGATGAGCGAAAAATGCTAAAACAGCAAGTAAAAATCAAACAATGGCTAACACACTGACGACGCTAAAGGTATTCTAGTATTCTAATGCACCAGATAAGCTTCTATCGATGGATTGAGCACTGTAACGATAACATTTTCTGTCTCATCATAGAATATTAGCAAAATATCATTTGTCTTGTTACTACAAGCTAAAATGTTTAGCCAGTGTAACCACCTTTGAAGCAATTAAACGATTCACTCACAGGAAATTGTCACGTCGTCTTTCATTGGCTTTCCCTTTATCCCGTCTCGAGTTCTTTCCCTTAATTACAAGTAGGCGTCGTTTGAAAGATAAATTATTTATGCTTAACATTCGTTGTAGTTCGTGGATTTATTTTGATATTTGACGCGCGATTTCGGTCACGGAATCTCCACGGTTTCAATCCTGTTATATAGTTCAATACAAAATTAATGACGACGACTTTCACCATGTCGCTCGTATACCCGGTAGAGAACTAGTGTCTACTTGTTCACTTTTATAGTTGCCACACGCGTCTTGTGTTTCTTCGCTGAGCACCTATCTCTAAAATACAAAATTATCTCCAAGATAAGTTGGGCGACTTCCACCATACTGAGTACAGATGCACCCAGAAACAGTCCCATTGCGCCGCCGATGTCCGAAAGAAATCTTACACCCTGGAAGAGAAAGAGGAACAACTGATATCTGACCAAAAAGTAAAAGCTGCACAAATAGCGGGAAAAGGGAATCATATGGAACGCCGGCACTGTCTTATGTAGTCATGAAAATCTATTAGCATGTTTGTTTTTATTACATTATGTACTAAGTTCTTTACGTATTGCGCAAACATATTAATGTTATGTCCGTTTTCATTTTGTTCTGCCTTTGAACTAAAACGCCATATCACAAATATATGTCATACATATCTCAAAAACGTATGGAGTGTGAAACTCTTCATACTTATGTTTACTAGTTCGTTGATGACTTTGTGCACCTTAGACTTTAGTGTGAATACAGCTTGTACGATTGTTTCAGCTAGCGTTTTGCATTGGAACCGGACCAACCGATGTCTTGAGTACAAACCTCGTATAACGGCTCCTGTGTAATTTGTTCATAATTTAAATCTTTGAAATATATTAGCACACGTAGGAAATTGTTCCTGTATCTGAAAGAAAGATAATGTAATACTGTTCAATTTATCCAAATTTATTATTTTATGCTCACAGACCAACCTCACGTAAAGACCACATCAATAATAAGACCACGTCAAAATTAAGAACACAAAGTCCATTTTCACTGTTTTGATCTTTATTCAACCTCAATATTAAGAACAACTCAATAAGAAGACCGGTTTTCAAGGATCCCAAAGGTAGGTATTACTGAGGTTTTACCGTACTTCTATCAATATTCGGATTAATACACACAATCACAGGTTTGCACCAAACATGAATATAAGTGTTACTGATTTAAGTTTGTACTTTGCTCTAGCAAATTGACACACGATGTATAAAAGGCCATTCAAGATTGTGTGAAGACGAACACCCACGTCATACTTTTTTGAAATGACCTCGGAAGATACATGGGGGGAGTAGTTTCAAGATGGCTGCAGAAAGTGAATGTTCGTAGTCTCTGTGGAAAGTATGACCGAGATCTATTCAATATTAGGAATACGAGGCACACAAAACATTCAGATAATATTGAACAGTGTTTACTTGGTCAGATGCATTATAGTTAACAGTGTAAGGCAAATTGCATCCCGTAGTAGATATCTTAGGTATATCCATATACGTACCTAGGATGTCTATTTCTGAACTGTATTGAAATTGCCGAGATGTTGCGAATAGTATTTGTATGGAAACTTCATAATACATGCAATATTGTACAAATCAAAATATGATGCTGGAATTATATATTAAGCGTATCATTTTGTGCAATGAATCCGTATTGCTAGCAGAAACTAACCTGACCCTGCTGACCACCTTTTAGCATAATTCGGTAGCTGCTTAGTATGTTGTATATATTTCCGGCTTTCATCGTATTGGTTAAAGTAGAATACCGACAATGAACGATATGCTAACGGTACTTAATATATTCTGTATATTCGCGAGTATAACAAACAATTATATCCATGAATAAAAGTCTGGTTTAGGTTAATATGTTCGGACTATACAAAAAACTTTAAGCGTTTTAAAATGAATTAAGCGATACCCCATGCAATTTATACCTACGGAGGACCTTAAGCATGTTAAGAAGAATACTGCAAGAAAAATAAACAAATTCTAAAGTTAGCTTGACTTCATTAAATTAATTTTTTTACATCACGTGCCTCCAAAAAAGTCTTATATTTGCATTTTCTTAGATGTAAATTTAATTTTTTTATTAACGATATGTGTAAAGAAAAAAAAATCTTTCAGTATACTGCATAGTATTTTTCTGTGAGTAAAAGATACTAAAGAGTAATAAACATGTAGTCACCTTTCTAAGTTATCATTTTCGAAATAGTTATCCAGTAGGTTGAGACATATATCCTTCCACAGCATCGTGTTATTCTTCTTACTACAAACCCTTTTCAACAACATACGCTATATAGCAAGGTACAAAAATGTTAGTTGTTGACCCAATATGTGCGTGAAGCGTTATAGTGTTCGATTTTGAGCTTTGGGCTTCAACTTCGGGCCCCGTGTTCACAAAGAGTTAGTTTTCAGGATCGGGATCAAAATCATAATTTCTTTTTATGCTGAGTCATGACTTTTTATATAGCGTGACATATATGGACATTTTGCAAAAGTTTGTAGACATTAAATTCAGAGTTCATATTTATTAGGAAATGATGGAAATCAAGTTTTGACCGATTCTGGAAAATTAATCATGATTGAATCGAGGTCAGTGTCAATCATAAGTAAAGTAAATTAATGTCTCGACAAAACGGTGAAGTATTGCAGCTTTTTTCATAATGTTAATTAGAAGATATTTTGATATTTTTTGTACACAAGTTTATGGGAAGTACTGGAAAAAGTGTTCAATTGCTTCAACAAATTGGCAATTAATTTTCTTGATCAACTTGATCCTTAGTGAACATGGGACCACACTATCAATGCATTCATTCTGTGCGTTTGGAAAGTCTTGCAAATTATAAATAGTGGCTCATGATCGTATACTGTTACCAGGGGTCAACAAAAATGCCTATAAGTTCCAGCGTGAACAAGGTGAGTGATGATATTATAAACAAAAATAACGAACAATAACACTGTTACCTAACTCGTCCTACATGTGCTCAGCGGGGTAACTGTGTGGTATTGTGCTACGCCACGTGTACTAAAACTGGTCAACCAACGCAAGTGCATACTACAGATATGTCAATCACCCATTCACTACTAGTACTTTCATTTACTTAAATAACTCGTTTATCACTCACTAAAATCATTTACGAAAAAATAAATCCACAATCGCCCAGTTTAAAAAACACCATTACCTGCACATAAATTCATTTAAACTAATGAATAACTGTACAAACGCTATGTTTAATACATTTCTTAATATACAGTTTTGACAGGAAACCCGAGTGTACATACCAGATACTCATCAGTAGGCCAGTATGTTGAAGACATCGTTTCAATATATATATTCTCCCTAAAACAGGAATTTACATGTATTACCATGACTTTTATATTTAACTATCTTTACGGATATCTTTACTCAAAAGTGTCCTTATTTGTTTCATTTCACCTAGCTAGCCTGCTTGGTACAGCGCTTGACAGCCAAGCTTGACATCATAGGATCGAACCCGACGAGATGTATGTTCTCTGTAAACAATTGACAATCATACATTCAAGGTCAACTAAATTTGTAATGTAAATTATACCGCAAGGGGAGGGGGCGCTGTGAGAAGAACCATCTTTGATTGATAGGGATGTCATTACCAATAATGATCAGAGCGCCATATGTATGAATCTATACATGTTGATGAATTCAATGATTTGTGATAATTGAGATTCAAAACAGTTGGATAATGACTGCTTAACCATCATAACTGAATTACACCAACCTTTGCTGCAACCAATATATGGTATGGAAGTAATTGGAATAAAAAAACAAGTTCCGATCGCGCAATATTTCATTTTTTGTATGATATAACTAAAGTTATTTACATTCTGTTTCACTGCTTTATATTTACCGGAATACAACATAGAGTGTATGATTAACTTACTTGCAAGGCTCACGGCAATCGCAGGCGTAACCTCTCTCGCTGAACAGCTTACTCAGGTTATAAACACATTTGAAATCTGAAAAATATACGCATGTCAAAATGGCTTAATTATAGTTAAATTTCATTATCATTTGTTAGCGTCTAGTATGAAAGGATTGAATGGCACAGGCAGTGTAATTATGACGACAAATGTATACTAACTTAGCACTTGGTAGAAATGATTTCCACGCTTCACAATGAAAGGGCAACCACTCTGTTCGTATTTTGTCTATATCGGTTTACGGGAGTTAGTTACCTTAGTCAAAGTCTCGGTGTATGCTTTAATCCAACATTACCACAGGTGATGTATTTATCTCATTTATCGTCATAATGTTTGCTACAGTTTTTTCAGTTATGTATGGTGGTCAGTTGACTGAACCCGTCCTGCTTGGTTACCATCGAGAAGTAGCCTATTCTCCCGCAAGCAATTGACAATTTCCAAAAGAATCAGAGGTGATATGCAATGACTTTGGAAGCATTATCTTCGGTCAAACTGTATCGCAGAACATAATACTGTTCCACCTTTGACTGAAGGTGGAGTTTTCTACAGACTGAGTTAAAACGGCCGAATTTTTGCTATGTTATAATAAATAATTAATGGATTCCTGCAATTTCATTTCACAGACTCCCATCCAAGATCCCATTGATATTCAGCATGAACACCGTTAGGTCATGCCAAATTGGAATTTTGTTAAGCGTCAACCTTAGTTCGCGAAACCTAGCTACCTATTATAAAAAACACAAACTCATAACGAAAAAACAAATATCCTCAGATAATAAGTGATGCATAATTTTAGATATGTTAGTGTGACTTTAAGTTTGAGATATATCTTTGGGCTTTATATGATTTGTGCTAGATATTGAAAATGTTTGTGCTAAGTTTGTATTTGAATATCAGTCAATACATTAACAACCATCATACATGAAAAGAAAATTAAATTGCATGTATTTGATCTCTTCCTGTGACCTTGACTTTTGCAATTATCGTATTATCAGACTAGAAATCGACATTCGGCAAAGACCTCAAATTCCGTTGTTTTTGATTAACCTACTCCCGTTCTAAAAAAACGACAAAATATGTTAATATTCTAGCCCACCCTATTGGCTCTTTCTGTTCGTGTTATCAACAGCAAATTTAGAATCCGCATGTCAAGCAAGACGTATACCCACATTGTCGGGAAATCATCTCTTGCTTGCAGAAAACAGGTTGTCTAGTTGTTAACAACCGACGATAAAAAAACAACATAAAAATGTATTCACTGTTGGATTCTACTGAGCTGTTGCACAGTGGAACGTATGTGGTGTTAAATGACATGCCATCCGGTGCATCCGGAGGTAAACATGAACATCTATCAACAGTGGCTTGGATTTGGCAGAATTCATGGCAAGCCTGAAAAAATGTGTACTTGATAAAATCACCAAATATAATTATAGTCAAGTAATATACAATAAATTGTGTATAAGAGAGTTACTGGACTAATTGTCTCAGAAGATTTTTATTAAAACATAATCTTCGTCAAGTGCCAATATAGTATGCTCAAGTTTGTTTTTTTAATTCAGAATGTCATAGAAAAACACGATACATTTAAGATTCATATTGATGCAAGTGAAATATAAAATTGAAACACAAATATCTCAGATCATTAAAGAAACCCCTCACATATGGATGACTCCACAACAAATAAGGATACAATAGTACTTATTTGGTAATAAACATGTATCATTGTACCTTTAATCTTCGTATAAAATATGTATTACTAAAGAAATACAAGGTCCTCCACTATTCGAGGGCCAATGTAAAAGTGAAAACAACCACTCTTGGGATTTGTATAAATATGGGTATTCCCTCTAAATCCTGCGGTACAAACAACAGTATACCATTCAAATATATATCGTGCTCGATTCACAATGGAAATAAAGACAGGATTTAACGTCTGACTGAACTTCAATGGATCTAAAATTAAATTTTGTTTTGTATCGCGAGTAAAAACCCATTATAGCGTATTCCGGGTTTCATCGATTGGTTGATTCAATTTGAATTGTTTTCATATATTGAATCTCTGTAATAGCATGGTTGTTTGAATCAATGTTAGAAATAACATTTTAAATACTTTATTTGTTTGATAAAGAATGCGAGCAATGATCTTTGCAAACCACATACTGGATTCAGTCTCATGCAAAACAGTTTTACTAAAATAGAATTACTGACAATATATTTACCGACATACTGTATTTCATTTTGTATTGGTTTGCAAACTTGGACCCAGTTTCACAATGTCCATGCGGCTCACTTAAACGTGATATTTCTACCTAAATATACAAATAATACGGTAGGTCATTACAAAAATAAAACACTTACAAACAAGACAATTATAAAGATTAAAATGAAAATCCCAAGTAGACAAACCTTAACGTTACACACTATCTGAAATACTCATTACTTAAATGTCAGACGTCTAGAACAGCCGCAATGTAAAATAGTTTATGATGTGAGCATGCCATTATCAGACAAAACGCCGACTTAACTTTGAGAATGGCGTTTTAGGAATAACCATTGATTAAGAATGTCATGTGCATGAAACAAATGCTCTGACAAGTTTAAATTCACAAATGGGATTTGTCTTTTATTAGAAAATAACAGATTATAACAAACCATCAAGAAATCAGACTACTTTTATCTCACTTTATTTAATGTTTAGATTCCAGTAGCGCCTGAAGTATGACGTTCGTTTTCAAATTTTAAAATGACATTCAGTCGACAAAATAGAAATTAAAAAGCGAATACCCAAGCAAGCATGAGCAGCCTGTCAAACCCATCTGGCGAATAAAACACCAACATAAATAAAGACAATACAAAACAAGAAATACAAATAAATGTAATTCACACAGAGTTACCACCTTGGATTGATATGTACAAAAAGCTACGTGGGATTAATCGAAATGGTTGGAATAGTTAAAGGTCAGGCTCGAACCTTTTTCAGTCCAATGTTTGTCTCTGTTCCTGGGCTAAGCGAGATTCCGTCCTGTGAAGGTAATGGATATGTATCTGGTTCATGGAATACCAGGCGGAGACCATAACCCGTGGTCAAGTCAGAAATGTAATCGTCAATCTCTAAATTCATAGTCAGTTTAAATCCTTGAAAAAGATAAAGATACTATTATGAGTGTGTGTGGCGGCACAATTGTTCGTAATCAAATAAACCAGAGGAGAAAAACCATTAAAATACCACGAATAGGAAAAACAACAACTGTCTAATAATAAATGAAATAATTTCCAATAGTAATATAAGCAGTATCTTACATCCCATTATCGTTAACTTTAATGGCGTTTTCTACATATTATAATAATGTTATAGTATTCTGTATGATAATCGCAATAATTACACAGACATATGACCTTACAACAGTTGGCAGAGCGCTGAACACGCAAGTTGAAAATGAGATGTGAACATGGGCTCTGGTTTTATATCTTCAGACCTATATTTGTTTTTACAGTAGGTAATCATAAGTTTAAATATGGTATCATGCTTTAAATATCAAATTAAAATTACAGTTACCTTAAACTTATGTTCACCTATACAGTGAAACCTCAATTTTAAGTCCACTGTTGGTTGTGAAGTAATCTGTTGATCGTGTTTAAAGATGGAAGAAAACAATATAAAGTGGGCAATGAAAATACGCAACTGTGGACTAAAATGAGATAAAGTACCGTCTGAGGGTCCGCTGCGCAGGGCCATATATTTAGGACTTGATAGTAAGTAACAATTGCCATAATCTTTCGAGGAAAATGTCCTCAATCGTCTGAAATAAAAGATAAAATGATACTTTTTTGTGTGTAAACATGGTTGTAATTTTGACGGTTGTTATTAATTGATGCTACATGTATTTGCTCTATGAATAGTTAAAGTCATTGTACTGTTCGGTAAAAGACCTATTAATTGTCTAAATCTGCGTTCCTTTGTTACAATCTGTATATAATTATGGGACAGGAAATGCCATACTCAACAAGGTAGGGCCTCCCATAGCTCCCTGGAATGAGTTTTTAGCGGCCCAATTTGGTGCCTTCAGTCAAAGCATCATGGAGCACATACGACTTGTCATTTTTATCGCATACTTAGTACATTTAAAAGCGCAAAATGTAAGATTTCTCAAATTTCATGAACAAGGGATGCAAATTATCGTAATATTATTTCATTTTACGCAGTGATGAACGCTAAATTTTCTTTAAATCAACGATTTCAATTTTCATATAAATTAATTTTAAAACACAATAAAATGACATTTAAAAGACATATCACAGATACAAAAAAATATGCATTTTTAAATGAACTGAGTATATATTCATTGTACACATAATACATACGTTTGCTACAACAAATTGTATTCAATAAAGTAACAGACACAAAGTTGTGAACATACCGTCTTAATCTGAAAATTGCTTTAACAAATTGGCACCAGAAATCAAAACTGATTAGTTCGTCTGTATTCATTACGTAAACATTAAGCTACTATGTATAATGATTTTGCAAAAAAGGTAAAACACCAAATAATTATATAGATTGAACTGGTTGATATATTAAAAGTAACCAGAATGCATTTATATCATTTGGATATGCATAATATTACTTTTTAGCATGCTTAATAAGAATTAAAACCAACCAAAACAACTTTGTGTGCAATTGTAGCCTTACTCGGTTCTTTGTGTTAGCGCTGAAATCAAAAAACTTACGATACGTTTTGGTCTTGCCCAGCAAAAGTAGCAGTCAAAAACAAATCTTCTTGCTGATGTCCTATCTTTTGTCGAATGGGTCTGAAATATGAAATGCTTAACATGCTTCATCTCATTTTACAAAACTGAATTGTTCGGGCTTTTTAATTGGTCGCTTTGAATGATAATTACTTTCAAAACATCAGATACAACGTTTTTAGTATTTATTGTTTCGGTGTTGTATTATTATACTCATCTTCACAATACGAAAGGGACAAAAAGGGGGAGAAGAGGGGAATGTAGAGACATTACAGAACAAAGGTTGTACGAAGGTTGTTAAAGATCCCCGGAATGGTGTTTTGAAACCCGTATTTTATCTCGAATCGTTGATTCACTGAACATTGGAATTGTTTGAAGGTCTACAAAATGTTTGCAGATCAAGGAGAAAATGTTAACGTACATTTGACCCAATCGATGGAATAATCATTTTCCTGAGAGGTCGTGAATCCAATTACATGCATCATGGTTGCAAACTGAATCAATTAAAGAATGTACAAGTAGGAAAAACTATGTTACTTTGCCCTAAAGAGAAGAAATTAAAGCAAGTATCGGTGTTCAACTTAATTGATGATGAAAACACAGAAAAATACTAAACAGTATGTACTCACAACGGTGTTTTGCGGAGGGCAGTTTTCATGTCTTCAACCCATTGATCCCAATAATTCCTCGTTATCTGCCGATTGTCATAAACATTATCCCAATAATCCCAATAATTGAAGCCATTTTCATAATACTGGTACCCGTAGTAATCTTCATTATACCAATTGGACCAATCATACAAATAATCGTCGTAGGGTGATGAACTATAGATGTTGGAATTATCAATAGAAATACTTCTGGAACTGTAATATTCCGAACTACTCAGTGGCATTGAAACGTATTCATCGCTGTTGTAATAGTCCGAACTGCCACTGGTGTTGTAATACTCCGAACTACTCAGTGGCATTGAAACGTATTCATCGCTGTTGTAATAGTCCGAACTGCCACTGGTATTGTAATATTCCGAACTACTCAGTGGCATTGAAACGTATTCATCGCTGTTGTAATAGTCCGAACTGCCACTGGTATTGTAATACTCCGAACTACTCAGTGGCATTGAAACGTATTCATCGCTGTTGTAATAGTCCGAACTGCCACTGGTATTGTAATATTCCGAACTACTCAGTGGCATTGAAACATATTCATCGCTGTTGTAATAGTCCGAACTGCCACTGGTATTGTAATACTCCGAACTACTCAGTGGCATTGAAACGTATTCATCGCTGTTGTAATAGTCCGAACTGCCACTCGTATTGTAATATTCCGAACTACTCAGTGGCATTGAACCGTATCCATCGCTGCTACTACTCACGGACGGTTCGACGATTGTTGAAAACGATGAATCTACAGCTGCCCTTCCACGTCTGTGTACTGCTTTGGGACTGTTCTTTCCTTGCATGAAAGGTCTGTCATCATCTTTAATAACACGTGTTGGTCTTATGAATTTACTTTCTACTGTTCCTGGTTTAACATCAGCAACTTCTAATATTTGATTAGCTTTCCGGATGTTGTCGAATTCAGGCTTTGTGTCTTGTATTTCACTTCGGGAGTTCTCTATATCAATGAATTCCTTTTCCGTGTTTATTTTTGTGTAAGAAGTTTGTTGATTTAATTTTCTTTTTCTTGTAATGACTTGTTCGTTTCTGTTGTTATATTCTAAGGGTGTAACTTCTCCATCTGGTATAGACGTGTCGCTTGCTTCCCTACGCTTTCGCCTTAGGCTTAGTTTAACATTCTGGTTATCAATAATAAAAAAATATTCTAGAAATGTTGTTCTGAAATAAACTGTGCAATATTTATTCGTATTTTGTAATTATCAGCATGAAACACATTGTTTAAGTTCATTGAAGATATTTATCAGTATCGGCTCTTCGAAAGTGTTTTACCAACATGGTGATATATATCAGCATCGGCTCTTCGGAAGTGTTTTTACCAACATGCATAATAAATGTCGCATTTCGAAATTTAGATAAAAAAAGATTTAAAATAATAATTAGTTATTAACCAAATGTTGCGTTCTACATGTTAAAAGCAACGGGGTTTAAATGGCGTATAGTGTTTATTCTGAAGAATTAAAGATGTATCTGCCTCATCTGAACATAAAATGTTTGGATTGGCTTCATCCAGTATTGTTCTTACATTGGCGAAAACATCTCTTATAAGAACCATTGCAATGTATAACCGATTGAAACTATCTTGTTTACCATATTACTCACAGACAAATTTGCCTAATTGTTACAAAAAACTGGAAGTTTTTGTTTAAATTTTATGATCTACAAACATCTTTCTTCAATAATGTCTTCAATGTTTGTTTAGGTAAACAAATGAACAGACAAAAAATGAGCATAATGTAACTATAAAATGATAGTAAAAACCGTCCAATGCAATCCTGAAACTGAAATTCGCGGATGCTAGTAAATACAAATACACGAGTCATATCTATGAATAAACATGTTACCGGTGCTTGACTGAACAGTTCTTTTAGAGCCTCTGACTCGTCCAGCATGGATTTCCGGACCGGATTCATGTTGCATATGGATATCGCTGGGAATCGAATGGAGCTAAACTGTAGAGATACTGACGTTTGAATGGGGTATGAGTAGTAGGTACTGAAAAGTAAGAATACACAAACTGGAATTCTAAAATATCCAGAACTGCTTGTAAAAGTACTTAAGATGCGCAAGAAATGTTCCTCTCAGCTGTAAATGATAACTTTTATACCGAGTCATTTCGTTTCAAGACTTATTTTATGACAACACCGTTTATGCACTTAGGGAGGGTATAATACACCAGAACGACTATAAGCGTTTTGGTTAACCGGCTTAAACAATTGTGATTTGACAAAGACTTCAAATATTTCCGTTAGAGAGTTTTTCACCGTTTCTTAACTAAGAGTCATTCTATGTAAGCTCTTCGTATTCACTCCCTTCCCAAATAAGTGAGCAAACCCAGTTTTAAACTGGGTTTAAACCGAGTTAAATACGGTGGTATTGGCACTGGGTTAAAGGTGGGTTTTTTCTTGTCAAAATGTGGGTTTTCCAGAGGAAAATAAACCTACAAAAAACACAGTTTTAACCAACTAAGTGGGGGTTTTCTGAGTCAATGTGTTTTTTTAATACACTTCTCCAGAAATTGTTTTTTGTTGGCTTAAAGTGAGCAAAAGCGAGTTTTTAGGTAAAAAAAACAACTTTTTCCAGAGAGTCGAGTTAAAAAACCCGCCTAAAACCCACTTCCTGATAAGCTGGTTTAAGCGGGTTTTAAAACCCACTTTAAACTCACTTATTTCCAAAGAGACTCGCTTAAAACCCGCATTGTTGTCCAAAAAAAAACAGAAAAAAATACAATTTAGTAAAAAGCCCAGAAAAAAATCGGTTTTAAGCGAGTTTTGATAAAAAAAAACCTTTTCATTTGGGAAGGGCTAGTTGTACTTAATCTATTTGAAAAAAATGTCAGCATGTTTTTTCAAAAGTTATTTTAGTACCAAATGAAAATAGCCATATTGATATAAATTCCCACCTGAATAAATTGACAAGTTGATACGCTAGAGCAGAGGACGTAGCTAGGAAAAGCAGGCACCACAACACTTTAACGGCGATTTGACGAGATGACATAATTTTTGTAATTCCATGTAAAGAGCTAGATTCAGCCAGTTCCTGAAAAAAACATACTAAGATTTATACAAAGAGGATATTATCTTTTTATTATAAAATACTGTATAGAGCTCTTAACACACCCATCAGTTATTCATTACCATTTGTTATAGCAACGACCTTGACACCAATATAATCCAAAGCTGGATCTCCATATAAACGTGCTATACACTACAGGAAAATCATAAAATCTGTGAAATAATTAGCTAGTAACAAAATAAATAGATCGAGCATTTCACATACGTGTAACCTTTGTAATGTTCATGTTTTTCTATATATGTGTTGCTAACCTTAGTAAGTAACCATATTTAGTTGCAGTGTGCTCCACTGCCGTCTATTCGTTTATCTCCCACCCTATCCCATGTCCTGTTTCGAACTGTGTCTAGTTGTCATTTATTTCAGTAATTTTACCGACAGTTCCAATGGTGTAAATCGCTATATGCTTTCACTTTATTTGTTATTTTTTTTTATAAATATTACTTTCCCCAGTCTCCTTGTCTAATTATTTAGCCTGATATTATATTATTGTTTCCCCATTTTTATCAGTGGCTAAATCCTTTCTTGACTTGTCCTGTGATGTATTCTCTACATTCTATCCCCTTTTTTCCCTTTTTGTCCCCTCAAATTATCCATGGTTGTTTTGATGATCAATTCAATTCAATTATAATGTTTCGTATGCTGATGATTCCCTTAGATCTGTGTGGGCATGCATTGTATTGTGAATGTGGCGTTCCCTCTAACATCTTAAGCCGTCCTTTATTTTGTCCCCTTCCAATTATCTATGAATGAACAGAACACAAGTCAATAGATGAAGAGATCGGCCTCACTGAAGCTGAAACTGGAACTTGGAGGCTTAAAAAAATAAGTCGCTATGCCACCAACACATTTTACTTGTAAATACTTTGCCAAAACATCCGAACAAGACGTGAAAGTAATACAGATTAATTAATTTTCGAGGTCTTAAATTAAATTATAAATAACATGTACGAGGGGTGATCCAGAATTAACCGGACTGTGTCTATAACTTCCGTACTTAATGAACGAAATTAATTACCAACACACCACATGTTCACAGACCTTTAATACACAATACCTGAAAATGTCACGACGTTTGCGCGAATAATAATGAAAATGCATACATTTACAACCTGTCTGTATCGGACATGCGGAGAGCGTTGCCAGAAACAGAACGACGTTGTGCGACGTTGTGTTTCTAGTGCGTAACAGTCATTTCTCTATTTAGTCTCCTTTGCACGCTATACATTTCTTATGCCTGTCGAACCACTTATCGAACATATCAGAATATCAGTCTGTGTCAAGAGTAGATACTATACGGTGAACAGCATAATACAGTTCCTGAATGTTATCGAACCTGTGCCCCTTCCAAGCATACTTTACCACAGGAAAACACAAACATCCATCGGGGCCAAATCCGTTGAGTATTTTGTTTTGTTTGTTTATTTCAATATTGATAGCATGGTAACAATAACAACATAACAATACAGTATTAAAATTTAACAGCAAGGTTAAAAGATAATAAGTGTCATGAAGTATGCATAAGTAATGAACCATGTCAGTTACATCAATATCAGGGATAACACAAAAAAGGGAAGAAATCCCTTATTTCCATTGTGGTCCCCGGTAGTGATGTTCTGACATAGAGAGGCATGAAACATGAGTTTAGTAAAAAATAAATATTTAAATTAAGATACTAGTCATTATACAAAGCTTGTTATTTACCATGAAATCATGAAAGACATAAGAAAAAACCTTTCAGTGCAATGTTTGACACTAAAGGTAGATTTCAACATGTGTAAATTAATGTTTTAAAAAAAGATCCTTCACAGCACTTTTAAAAACACTAAGGCTGGACAGATTCCTTATTTGAGATGGTAGTATATTCCATAGCTTGCAACCTAAAAAGGAAAATGACTTCAGACCAAAGCCTTTGACCCTAGGCAGCATAAAAGACCCACTGTCACTAGACCTTGTTCTATATGAATGAACAGCATTTTGGGTCACAAAATATTGACTCATATAGTCAGGAGATTGGCCATTCTTAATTTTAAAAACATGACATAATATTATTTGTTCCACCCTTTTACAGACCGGTAACCAGTTCAATGAGATAAAATGTTCATTGTCAATATGGGACCTATTTTCCAAATTAAGTACAAACCTAATTAATTTATTTTGGATAACCTGTAGCTTGTTTTTCCAAAACTGATATAAGCCATGAAACCAGAAAGAACAAGCATAGTCAAAATGACACTGAATCAAAGCTAAAACCAAAAGTCTTTTAGTATGATCAGTAAGAAATTTTTGTTTCCTATACAGAAATTTCAACCTGGCATTTGCCTTTTTTATAATAGAGCTAGCCATGTATTCACCAGTTAGACTCTGATCTAAAGTTGCACCTAGGTACTTGACAGATGAAGTGGAATTTATAATTTGACCATTGCAACTTATATGAAGGTTATTATTTGACTTTAACCTCGGCTTAGAGCCAAATAAAATTGACTCTGTTTTTACTAAATGCAGGGACAGCTTGTTATCAATTAACCACTGACTAACCGATTCAAGATCCTCTGTTAACTCTTTCTCAATGGCTGATCTATTCTTACCAGAAACCAAAATAACAGAGTCATCCGCATAAAGTAACAATTTATTTTTGACCACTGCAGACATATCATTTACGTAAATTAAAAATAAAAGAGGTCCTAGAATTGACCCTTGTGGAACACAACATGTAATTTTACAAGGCTTGGAACACGTACCAGAAACATCAACAAGCTGTTGTCTCTCAGATAAATATGACCTGAACTATCGAACAATATCTTCCGCAAGACCGAGCCCTTCTAGTTTCATCAGAAGGATAGAATGATCAACAGTATCAAACGCCTTCTGGAGATCAAGTAAAATCATACCAATAAGATGACCTTTATCCATTTCAAACTTGATATAATCAGAAAGATGTACAAGACAAGTCTCAGTTGAAAATCTTCTTCTGAAACCAGACTGAAACTTATACAGTAACATATTATCATTTAAATATGATTCCACTTGATCATACACTATCCGTTCAAAGATCTTGGAAATAATACTAAGTATGGAAACTGGGCGGTAATTGCCAACATCAGTTTTATCATTTTTCTTAAAAAGGGGGACAACCCTGGCTGATTTCAAATCATCAGGGAAAACTCCTTGAATCAATGACAAATTGATTATATGAGTGAGAGGACAAGCTTTAACTGAAGCAGCATCTCTAACAAATTTAGAGGGAATACCATCCAGCCCAGTTGACCTACTTACACTAAGCTTGTTTAAGTACTTTAAAACATTATTTTCAGATAAAATTGAGAATGAAAAATTATTCAAAACTACACCCTTTTCTGAGTAAAAACTAAAGACAAACTTCCTTCCATATTTATAAAGAGACTGTGGTAACTTATCAACTAGTTTTGATGCAACTGTTGTGTAAAAAACATTAAATTTCTCTGACACTTTCTGCTTATCGAAACAAATCTCAGTGCTATCATCCATTTTTAGACCTATATTTGAACAAGATGAAGATTTTGACTTTTTTGAGGGCAGACCAAGGTCTTTTAGAGCAGTCCATAGTGCCTTAGAATCGGACTTGTTTTCTTCAACTTTAACTTTAAAAAAGTTTCGCTTAGCCGTATGTATTAGGTACTGAGTTTGATTCCTTAAGTGCTTGAACTGTTCTAAACTTTCATCAGACCTTTCTTTTTTATACA
Source organism: Mactromeris polynyma (assembly GCA_032209605.1). NCBI lineage: Eukaryota > Metazoa > Mollusca > Bivalvia > Venerida > Mactridae > Mactromeris > Mactromeris polynyma. The sequence continues at coordinate 36,503,972 of JASFXZ010000003.1, forward strand.
CATGAAATAGCTTGTCACGTTCATTTATACACTGGAGAATTTCAGGTGTTATCCAAGGCTCAGTACGTTGTTTGATCCTAACCTGTTTAACAGGAGCTGCACTATTTATAGCAAACAAAAATATAGATTTAAAAGAATTCCATGCATTAGAAACATTATCACATAACAAAACAGAACTCCAGTCAACATTTAACAAAGTTCTCTGAAAGTTGTCCTTATTGTAATTTTTCATGGAGCGAATGTTGACATTATTGTGCTTTCCAATAAAATTTTTACTTATTTTTCTAGTGCAATATATCATAAAATGATCACTTATACATGTATTTATAATACCAGACTGTAAAATTTTGTCATTGTCAGACACTAATATAAGATCAATAATAGTAGATGACACTTTCCCAATTCTAGTAAAGTCAGCAATCAATTGCTTAAAATTAAACATGTCCATAAAAGTTCTCAGGCTAGTAAACAATGTACACTTTTTGTTGCTTTTACAAACGTCCGTGTTAAGATCCCCTAAAATGTATGTTTCCATAGAAATAAAATCCGACGTGTTTGAACAGACAGTTTCTAAAATATTGTAGAAGTTTGACTGTTTCGGGGGTCTATAAATAACACCACACACGATAGGTTTCGTCTTAGGTAGTAACAACTCGCACCAGACTGCTTCCAATTCCCCATGTAACAAATCCGCCCGGGTGTTATAGGCTATATCACTTCGTATGTAAAGGCAAACACCACCACCGTTCCTATTTCTGTCGTTCCGTAAAATGTTATAATTTTCTATTTGTATCTCGGAATCAAAGACTGAGTCGTCAAGCCAACTTTCTGAGATCCCAATGCACACTGCTCTAGTTTTACGAGCAATCAAACGAATTTCATCCAGTTTTGGTAACAGGCTTCTGACATTAAGATGTATAAAATGACGTCCACAGGGTAGGCAGGGTGGTCGACTAATTCGAACCCAGGCAGTACGATATCTCGCACTGACTTTTTCATGTGTAACTGTTCTTTTAGAATTCGCTGAACAGTGCCTAAACTGTAGCCTGTTATATCACACACATCACGCACCGTCACTCGCCTGTTACTGTCGGAAACGACCGCAACTGCTGTCACTAACGTCATGTCCATAGACGATTTACAGACTCTCCCCTTCTCGTCTTCTAGTGAACTTCTTCCATCTCGAAACCTACGTAGATGCTTGCTGTATCATATCATATGTTTTAGTTTGTGAATATCCCATATTACAACAAAATTTAATAATAGCGCGAGTTTCTTGTGACTCAGATGACGCCATAGTGCGAAACCGGTAGTAACGTTTAATGCTTTGTTATTTGCTAACGGAAACAACGATGACGTAGAAATCTTGTGACATGACGTTGTTGACGTCGATTAATAATCAGACGTGTTGACGCCAAATACTTTATTTTGAAATTGTTCGTATGTTACCAAAAATAAAAACAAGTCAATTCCGAAAGAAATTCAATGAGTAAAAATGTCGAATCCGTCCTTTTGAACAATTTAAAACACAAATATATTATTATAGTCAATACAATTATATATAAATAATTATATAATTATAATTTTAGCAATTAATATCTTTGTTTTACTGTTTACAATTAAGTCGCTAAGGAGCCCGCTATGATATATAAATTTTAACTTTTCAGACTTCGACAAATCGTGTTTCATTGCTAAATATGAGCTATGTATCTTAAGTACCAAATGTACGTTTTGTCTTTTTTTAATTCGAAATAATTTCTACTTACCTTTAAAATATCCCTAAATGACGATGGTCGTGGTCTCTCTTTAATCCCTTTCGAGAACGCTGCCATTGACTTTCGAACCTTTGTATCTGCCATTTTTGCATATAATCATGACATTACTTGAACAATAATTCACTGGTATGATATCTACCAACAATTCGAATGCCACTCTCAACGTGAATCTGATAAAATTTAACTTGAAATACATCGATGGATTTATCGATTTCAAATGCTTTAGCTTAAGGTAGTGACGTCGACGAATGAAATAATTGTTGGTTTTTCATAACTTTTGAAGATGGTTATGATGGTCATGTCGCTGTCTTTGATGATACTTTCATAAATGAAGATGATGTTTGTGTAATTGTGGAGTGGGTAAAGCTACAATCGACGTGATCGAACGATGTTGTTCCTGCTACTACTGTCAACTGTTCATATATTAAGAGAGACCACGCACAACTTCACGAGATGTGACAATTGGCACTATCTGAAAGCAGCATTTCTAAGTATGTACGCAAACTAATCACTATTAAAATATTACTACAATCGAATTGCAATTTCTCTAAACTCAGAAAGAATCATTTAAATTTGTGTCACATACACTAAATATAACAACATTTGCCTCTAATAGCACACATCATCCACGTCCAATTCAAGTACAAAAGTTGTCTTTTTGGTGCAAACTGACTTGTTAGCAACGCTAGTTAATCTTTGAACTCTGCTTATTAGTACAACTTGTTAACATATGAAGCCTGTGCGAGTCTATAGATACTTGGTTTACTATTCAACATTGTGTTTCAGTAAAAGAAATGTTGACAAATATTGGTGTATTTGTGACTGAATGAAACCAATTGTAATTGTATGAATGCTGGAAATATTTCAAATCACTTTATGATAACTTTTATTTTTACACAATATTTAAACCTATTGCAGAAACTCTTCTTTAGTTTGAATAGCTTTACGTTCTCCCGATTTATTAAAGCTACGGTCACAAGCGGGAAATGGCCGCCAAACGGCGGGTTTGAGGGATTTGTGTCCATACGACCGTACGGACCAGTGGTTACCGTAACATCCGCATACGTTTTGCCCGCGGTCTCCAAATCCGTGCGGTGCGCAGAGGTTCGTGACAGTGATTAAAAATACATGTACTACCATAAACACGGGATATGCTCAACGATTCTTATCAACATATTTACGATATGTATCGAATTTCCCTTGTTCTCACTGCCCACAACTGCAAGAAGCTCATCTGTGTGTGTTATTTTATTGAAATTGGTTAGTAATGTATTTTACATGTTTAGGATTAATAATACAAACAAGTTGGTGTCACAACATAACACTAAGTATGTAGTGAACTATTGCTGCATGCGGTACACTTTCTTTAACCACTTTTTAGACAGAGATACATTTTGCCCCTATCTATTTTTTCCATTTGTTTTTTTGTTCTGATCATTTTGGTTGCTTTTCCCTTCACGGTGTGTGCCCCTGATCTATTTGGCATTGTTTTGTGACCCTCCCTTTGTGTGACCCTCTGTTTTTTGTCTAGCTCTGTCTAATTCTGATCAGTCACTTTAGCCTTTCCCGGTCTGCGTTTTTTCCACGTTAATACTCTTTCAACTGACGGAACGAAATTGGCAAACAGTATGGTCATTAGTGTAATTATTAAATTAGAACAACCTTAAATTAGAAACGCACTATTTAATCATGAATTTATAATACGCTTTGTCTTTGAGAAACGTAGAATAATCTAACCTTTGATGTTTTCTTTACAATTCTGGGCCGTTACTTATGTAATACAGAGACTTTATCAAATATTAATTAATTTCGATTTTATTTTCAAGCTCTATCTCATACCATGTAATTCTTCCAAAGTGAGGTCTCGTTATTCTGAGATCAAAAATTGTAATGAGCCATTTTCCCTTTTAGGCACTGAGTGGCTTAATAGTTTCAGCACTTAAAATCAAGACTCGAATTAATCACGGCTAACATCAATCAAAAATCGGCTCGTTGCTATATTTATATCAATAATTCACGAAACGAAAAAGCTCTAACTATTTAAGAATACATCTAAACATTCGGATCAACGAAGATAAGCGATGAACGCAGTATTACTAAGTGTTGACGCTTCAGTTGTCGCTTTAGATCAAAAGAATTAGCACTTACATCAATATTATTAATGTCCAATAACGTTAGAATTGTACAGCATAAACTGTTCTATTAATGGTTAAAGAAATGTATCTAAAATTGGTAAAACAAACTGAGAAAAAGAGTTACAAGGAAGGCAACATAGCGGAGGCCTCACAAGTCCCTGGTGGTAAGAAATAAATCCCCATTCGGGTGAAATGTAAGATAAAGTCAATCAGAAAATTCCACAAACAAAGGACACAGCCAACCCAAAACACACATTTGCATAAACAATTTAAAAAGTAAAAGGTTCACAACAGAGACATAAATGATGTATGGAGATGGCAGTATCGCCTTGGAACAAACAGTGGCAAAAATGACACCGGGGGCTTATTCCTTGATTAAGTGTACAACCAACTAACACCTATCCTACCATCACCCAGATAAAACGAAGACTGTAAATTGAAATATCCCTTCTGGACAACTCCCAAATATATGAAGTAAAACAATAAAGGTATTACGCGAATTGGGAGTGTGTAAAATATAACCATAAAAAAAGGTGTTGACGGGTGCCATTGAACGAATAATTGGTAGATTAAAAAACTACATTGCAGAATGTTAGGTAAATATTACAATTCAAACTTGAGGGGTATTTAATAAAACTAAAAAGGGATGATAACTGGGAACAACACACGACTTAACGACATGAAAACGTAAGGGAAACTTAGCTACTAAACGGCTTGGGATCAACCATAAAAATGCTGGAAAGTAAGTTCAATTTGACGGCATGTCAACCTCATTGTAATTCATGTTTCCAAAAAGTTTAATACGGAGGGATTTTTTCCAGTAGAAACTAAAATATAATGCAAACACCAGAATAACAAAATTTTAGATCTTCTTTTGTCTGTTTCGTCGTTTATAGTCGTTTTCATAACCATGTTTACAGAAATATTCGATATTACAAATTCATTGTGAAAAAGCAATCATCACATTGTTGTTTAGTTTTTGTTCTAACATTTGTTCTCAACTTAACCATGTGGTACCCTGCAAAGGAACACCATATAGACGTATAGCCGATACTTTCTGCGCTCTAAAGCGTCATAAGTCATAGATGCATATATGGGAAATAGCTCGAAATGAAAAATAGATAACGATCCTCGCGGTTTACCTCCCTTGTCAAATAGTCCAGTATGCACGAGATACTTGTCAAGGTTTAACAAGTGTGATTACAAACGTAAGAGCAAATGATTCGATTTTTTCGACCCTCCAGTTTTAATGTAAGATTGTAGGATTCCATTATTTAGAAGCAGATGATCGTTGATATTGGTTGAACTTCGAATAGTGTCAGATATCCAATAAACCACACCACGTGGTGTATGAATGATTTTGATAAGTTGTTTGTTTTAATCGGGTTTAAGCCGGTTTCCACTATTTTTCAGTAATTTACGGCGTCCAGTTAACCTTACCATTTTTAATCGAATTATTTATCTTTCAGTATAGCGTGCACTTCCACCAGGAACTCTCCATATGTGTTGCAGCCAATATCCCGGAAGAACATAACCGAGAGTCGAATCTGGGTCTGCTGAGTGACAATCTAGGGCCACCACCAAATGAGCTAGCCGGGATGGCTTTATAGAGGATAATATCGTAAAGCCGATGTAGTGAAATGGATTCCAAGCGGAAGTTCCAAGCAGAAATTTTAAGTATTCAATATTACACACATATTACAAGCGCTTCAATATACAGTAGTGATTGGCCGACGATCGGCGGTAATCGAATAATCGCCGGTGTGAGTTTCGGCGACTTCATGTTTTGCAAGTCAAATAAATCGTTTTCTTCTAAAGTTAGCATAATATTGAAAATGAAATTTAATTGAAACCGCTGTGATAAGTTTCTTACCATATAAACCGTATATGACTGATGCAACGAGATGCATGTTGTCTTGAAACCGTGAAGTAGAGCATGGTATTTGATTTATATAACGCATTGTATGCTGCTCTCACATTTTAAGAGGGTTATTTGTTTATTTTCATTTATTTAATGACAGTACTTCCTTTTTGTTGTCGATCACTTTACTCATTGTCATACTTTCTTTGATTTGAAAACTTGGTCATTATGTAGTGTCTTGTATGTATGTATGTACTATGTAGGTTGGATTCACCTACTATTTGCAGAATAAGAAGTGAAAGTTTTGGCATGTTACATGCATACTGACTTGGTTTAAATCCCTCGTTTTTTATACAGGTTGATGAAGGTGTTATGTTGTAAAGTTTCTCATCTTGTTTTTGGCTGTGCAGTTGTTCCCCCATTGCTATTCATATTAGTTTTTTTAACACATATCATATTCACAATTTTAGTTTAGTGTTCCAATACTCCTCTGTTTTATCTTAAGTATACGCCGAATCATATTCTGCTATTAGAATATTCTACCCACCTTCCTTGTTTTGTTCTCTGCTACAAATGATTCAGTTCTATTTGTATCCCTCTCTGTACCAGGTTTTATTTAGAGCACTGTTAATATGTATGGGGAAATCCGGTTTTGTAAATATGTTTATTTCTTGTATTACAGTCTTTGAACAGATTTAGGTTTTAAGCCAATTTTGTTAAGTCAGATCACGATTTTCTTATTAAGTCTGGATTATAGATGGGAATTATTATTGAGACAGCGTTCTTCATTTTCTCATTTAATACACGAGTCATGGTTTTCTACAGAAACGGGGATGTCTTAAGTAATTATATCAATGGTACGTCAGGTATAAATATCAGAGTCAGTTCTACTTCATAATTAACGGCGTTTGTGAACTCGACTGATGTTGTCAATGACGCGACATTGAAATATGCTTTAGGAGCAGGTGTTTAAAATAGCTCAAACCCTATTGATATTTTTACCAGTAAGTTCATATTCATGACTGTATTCTCGAATGTTTCGTGATAAAACAGAGACCGGGAGGATGTAAGTGTGCTAAAAAAAGACTTTTAATATACTTCTGAGTTGTCGATGGAACACATTTTCGCCACATACCTGGAACGTTCATCAGCTTTTGAAGATTATGACTAACCTCTATACTTATACATATATTGTGTTGTTATTTTTTTAAACCTTGTACAAAAACGTATTGCCGCTGCTGTTGCTATTGTTTATTTTGTTGTTGTTTCTGTTTACTGCTGTTGTTGCTTCTGTCTTTGGTGTTGGCATTACATATAATTAAAACAGAATAAATGTACCGATTTACCCTTACATTTGTTTATATTATCGACTTCCTTCCTCTTATAAACCAACACTTGTGTCATTATTTGTATATGAGAATTTTACTGCGCTTACTTTTATACAATCTAGTTACTTACACAATTACGGTACGATGAAATAAGTTAAAACTGTTAAGTTCGAACTTAATGGTTAAAAGAAGGATAAAGTAGTATTTTATGAATTTTATTCGATTGAGGCAAATCAAACAAACTTTATAAATGAAATATGTAAACTCCGTATTCAACCCAATTGATCAAAGAAACCATTATATTTGATACATTAGTAGTTACAATACGCATACGCATTGACAACACTTTAACTTACTCCCAGTCAAATACACACTAAAGTCTCAAAGAAAATGGGCCACAAAGAATGTACAGCTCTCGTTTATCATGATCATGTATTTTTTCACAATAACAGTCACTATCACCCTAATCGGAGTATACTTTGTGATTTGAAATTTGAGTGCTGAGTGTAAGTATCCGTAATAATCACTGGCCCAGAGAATCTTTCGCTTGTAAACAATATTGGACTGCGCTTGGAATGCCTACTCTACGACAATCACCCAATATAACACTGTGCAAAGGAATGCTCTATAGTGAGACCATTCAAATATAACCAAGTAAACCATATAACATAGATCAATCGGGAGATTTCAAAAAACTGAACTCATGTATGATAGTAAATGCAATTTTCTCAACATAATTCGCTTGTAAAGTGTGTACAAATCAGTCAATTATTGATATGTAATGTTCTTGTATAACGATTTAATTTTGTTCCAATTTCGATGATATGATGAGCAAAACATGCTGAAGTTCAGTTTGTTGCTAATGTATTGTTAACAACAGCAAGTAGTAATCAAATAATGTCTAAAACAATGACGTCGCTAAAGGTATTCTAATGCACTAGATTAGCTTCTATCGATGAATTGAGCACTATAATGCATAACCTTTCCTGTCTCATCATAGAGTATTAGCAAAAAGAAACTTGTCTTGTTCCTACAAGCTAAATTGTTAAAAGAGAATACAGCAATACTGTGTTGTCTTTAACTTTGAATAATATTTAATTCGGTCACGGAATCTCCACGGTATCAATCCAGTTATATAGTTCAATACAAAATTAATGACGACGACTTTCACCATGTCGCTCGTATACACGGTAGAGAACTAGTGTCTACGTGTTCACGTTTATAGTTGCAACACGCGTCATGTGTTTCTTCGCTGTGCACCTATCTCTAAAATACAAAATTATCTCCAAGATAAGTTGTGCGACATCTACCATACTGAGTACAGATGCACCCAGAAACAGTCCCATTGCGCCGCCGATGTCCGACAAAAATCTTACACCCTGGAATAGAAGGATGTCTCTGAAAATTATTCTACTAAGCAACTATGTGACTTTGCTTTTTTCAATTAAAGCTCAGACGAAATGTCTTCATTAATAACTACAAAAATACACCATAGTAGTAGAAATGCAGTTCACAATCGCATCAAACCACTGTTTAAACCTTAATGTTGCCATCCTACATTTACGCAGATATGAATTTGAAATACTGGCCCAGCAGTGCATTTTTCAAATCAAAACTGATAACTAATGCAGGTCATTCTAAAACATTTTTTGTTCATCGTTGCCGCTTTTGCCAAACAAAAGTCAAAGCAAGGAAAGACAACATTCATAAAACAGGGTCTCCTCAAACAGCTCCTGAAGATACACAATTGAAACAAAAAAAGGTAGCATAGAGGTATATACAAGAGACGGTAAACCAAATAAACATGCCATGAAACAACCTGGAAATGCAACGAAATCGGAATTGTCCGGATAAATACTGATGGTTTAAACGCGTTTGAAAGACCGCCAATACTTTGAAGTAAATGTAGGCTGAATTTCAGTTTGCGGAAACTAACTTGTAACGCCGTCACCCCATATTTAAAGATACCAAGAAATGAGTTAATTAATCATTGGATACATGTATATATAATTTAATAATTTATTATGTCAATCGTTTAATTTTATTTCATATTCATTTTTACGAAAAGAATGAATATAACAAAATAAAAGAAACAAAATATGAAACAAAAGACACATATATCCTTAGGTGACACAATTTAATAGAAATCAAGGTGGAGTAAACGTTATTCATGGAATCAGTTGCTTCAAAATAAGTATTCAAACTAAGTAGATGTAAATTGATGTTTCATAATGAAACATACATTTGTGCTATGAACTCTTGCGAATTTTGCGAATAACATTTTATCAATATTAGTAGAAGAGTTACATTCAAATACTGAAATAACCATTATTTTCAAGTCCAGAAGACTTTACCAAAATAAAAACCTGCTTTAAACGGTCAACGCATTATCTTCAGACATATATATACACTGAAAGTAACTCGGTCAATGTTTGCTGTGACCACTTGCTACTTACGTTAGGTTTTATATATGGTTTACCTGTGTTTGCATTTTTACCAATATATCTGGAGTCATTTGTGTTTGACCACTCGTCAGTCTGGTTCCTGGATCTCGTGCCTTGTGAGGTTCTGCGAGGTTCGAATTCACAACATTTAGATAGAGCGGCTAACATCATGTATCAGGAACGAGATTACATGAATCATTATTTTGCTTACCAACCTCGTATAACGGTTCCTTTGTAATTTGTTCATAATTCAAATTTGTTTCTGTATCTGAAAGGAGGATAAATTAAATAATAAATTATAATGCAGCTACACAGCTCTTAAGCTCTTAAGTGACCTATAATGGGTCCAATTACAGATACTTACTGGGGCTTATTCGTATCATGGTGCAACCCTTTACAAAGCTAGTGTCTAGCAAGGGAGCTACCAGAACAATTCGTTTTGTCATTGGTATGAGGCAGCCAGGATTTGAACCCGGGGGCACTCTTCAAATGTGGCTACTGAAGGGGTAATAACATCTTAGATTTCAAAATAACCTTAGTCATTATTATGGGTTGGTGTAAATCTACATTCTGAATAATCATCACTGGACTGTAGTTACATGGTATATTTAAGGGACCTCGCTACCCGAACCATGAATAACTTCAGCTCTTTTTAGACATCTCTTCCGAGTGACTGTGTGTGTTGCTTGCTCCCGAGTACTCGAACACAATTCGACATACTTGGAATACTTAAGCAATTCTTGATTCGAAATATTAATGTGATATCGTGATGCATCCCCCGAACATCTCGTAGAATAACTGCTTGGTCGTGTTCAGTCGGTGGAAAGAATTGGAAAGTGACCCCCCCCCCCCCCGGTAATTTGAAATCGATTTCACAGTATGCCCGGGTGCACCCTGAACCAGATTTTTAAATATCCACGCACATGTTAGATTACCCCCTCACAGACTGAGTTTAAGTGACGACAATTCAAATGATTAACTAAATTTATGAATGTGTAAAATACGCAAGAAAAAGGCCTTATCACGGAATATTAAGGTAGAATTTGTATCAATCGCCATGTTTTTATGAACGTTGATTTTAAATATGACAATAGTACGGTCGATGTCGCCGATTTGTTTATGATAATTTAATCCGTAGCTATAAATACTACAAGGAAGAGTCGAGAATGAATCGGAGATAACCTCGAAAGTCATTTGGTTGAAACGCAAATACCAGATTTATAGCCATTGTAAACACATTTCTTTGGTATTGTGATCTTTTTCATCCATTAATTCCCCCACCACTTTACTGTTTGATATCTTTGATTCTCCTAGTTATTCCTTATGGTCTGCCAGGCCATTCCTTGAGCCTCTGTTCCCTAACGTATGTACCCTTTAAGCATCTCAAGTGCCTTATGTGTTATGGATTGCAGTTTTCCCGGAGGACTGTGTGGGAAGTCACTGTCATATGTATATGGCGTTCCCTGTGGCAACTTATTCTCACTCTTTTGACTTATTCTCTCTATTTTATGGAAACAAAACAGAAGCTATGGCGGGAGACACAATAAGTTTATACGAGACAATACAATAAGTATTCAACAAAATAACATTGTTCATTAAACATGATTCCAGAAACAGATGAGCTAAAAGTTCGGCTAACTTTCTAAGTCTTCGTAAGACAGATTATCAACGTTTTCACAGAGTGTCTTCCATTGTTCTGTCTGATTTGTTTCACTACACACCTCATCCAGCAGTATACCCTTAAATGAAAATCAAACGAGATTATACAATATAATTCAAAGTTAAAGACAACGCAGTATTGTTGTCTTCTCTTTAACTCAAAATGTAAGAACGAGCACATTTGTACCGCGCGGGAACGCCGCGAGAAAACCAGCTTAAGCGACACAGTGTTGGTTATGCTGTGTGTGTGATAATTCGTGACGTACTGGGGTAGATGTCGGAGACAGCAGGGTGCCAAACTCATCCGAGGGTCGAGAGTTCAAATCATATTTGGCAAGATTGAACAACGAACTGAAACATTGGTTAGTGCACTAAACCACTTGCTTGTTCACTCAACAACTCGCGTATACACTCACAGAAACATTGACGTGTACACTAAACCACTCATATATGCTCTCCACTATTCGCATATACACTAGATCACTTGCTTTTACACTAAATCTCACAAAGACCTCTCACTGAAACCACTCATTAAAGTCTCTAAGAAATGATAACTAACAAATCTTTAGTGAAACAACCAATTACTTATTACTTTAAAAAAGTAGGTTTTGGTCCCTAAATAAATAATTATGTATCTATGATTACATACCAAATAGTCATAAGTTGACCAATATGTCGAGGACATTAAAACAATGGCGACTTTTCAACTTCGGGACTATTTATAATCTGTCATTGCGTGGCTTTTCGTGTATGTCTCTTTTTCAGCCATGAAACTTTACTAATACTTTTTTATGTAAGATTGTACATGTGTTATATGCACGACTGAGCCAGTCATATGAAGTCTTGTGAAACATTGTTTATATTATTGCACTACTTTTAATGAGTGTATCCCTACACATTTGTCCGTATTGTTGCGCCCGGTCAATTTTGTAGTGGTTTAAATTTGTTATGTAGATCTACAGTACTATTTTTATTATGTACTTTTGTCGTGGTTTTTTGTGTTATAATGTGACGCCATGTGCAAGCCACACTTATAGTACGATGTTATCTAATCTAAGCTAGATTTTGTGTTGAATGATCGCAGTACCCACTTGAGAGCCAGCTTTCTGATTGGTTCATACGATCATGTAACCGTCTTGCGTAGTGTATATAAACAGCGACGTCATAATCGTCTGATCATCCACTTCGTCATCATAGACGTAACCTGTCATGAGCTTACCTTAAGCGAGAAATACTTATAGTATAGACTCTTCACAGAGAATTATATATACAGGGTACAAATACATTTAATTAGAAGGCTTGAGATCCATTGCACCAGCATTACTTCTATATAGATCTACAACTAGACGACGTCGATAATACTAATACTATCTACATGGAATTTCTTTTGTAAACATAGCCTACATTTAAACCAGGTCATGATTCCAAATATGGCAATCCTGTGCTACCACGTGATCGCAGATCCCACCAATCGTTTAGTTTATGGTGTATCCAGTTATCTTGTATTGACGATTTATATTTATGTATTCACCTGTCGCTGTGAATACATTATGTAGTTCAGTCGAACGAAGTGGGTCCTTTTATACAGTCTACGTCCCTCGTTGTAGATGTGTTATATACATGACGCATGTCACTGATCAGATGTCCTTTATTATCAGTCCGTTTTTATCTCGATGTATACACATGTATAGTACATTATACATAACCAGTAAATGGATCAAATGACTGCAACACCGCCGAGATTAAATATGATGCAGCCGATACACGTTGTTGTTGTTGTTCTGCAACAATGATGAGTACCATAGTGAAAGAAGTACCTGATCTTACTCTCTTGGGTGGGAATTCACAGGTGTTCATATACACCCAAGCAAGTTATCATCGAAATAGTAATCAACCAGCATCCTTGACTAATAGGGAACCTCAAAAGTATGTTCATGTGCGTAGCGAGGTACCTTACACTGTCTTAAATTTACTGCAAATTGAAATTTATCTTAAGATTGATTCTGGGGGTGAGGGATGCACAAGGGCTCACCATCCATTTACACAAATGTTGCTTACTTCGCAACATGGATTGCCGACGTCATACGCAGAAACAATGTTTCAGCAGCAGATAATATTATAGTATGAAATAAAAGTGATACAGATGAAGAGTGTTAATAATATATTGAAAATATCATTTTATAGAATGCAATTAAGGTGTCGATCATATTTTAGAATGAAAACATCATGATGTTATATACAAGTCACATATACATTTAGACATTATTCTAATTGATCACTACGTTTCTATTTGTTCTTTTTTTTAAAGAAGTCTTTATAAACAGATATTTTTGATTTATCATGTGTAAATACTCCAGTGAGTGAATACAGCCGGTTTATTTCGAATAAGACGTGGTTTCTTATAATCCATTTCAATTCGCCGTGTCTAAAAAAATACATCAGGACCCGATATTTTTTTCGGATGATTCTAAGATTTCGGATAAAACTTTTTAGTATCATCATATTGAGGTGTAAGTAAGAGCCACATGAACAAATTGTGTTAATTTATATTTCACCACATATAAGAAGTGATCAATTAGAAACACATACATTTGAGCGTAGTATTATTAAATAATCAAGTAAATAAGTTCGTTGACACAGCATCAAAATTGTGCGAAATGAACTTGTCACAAATTCAGTTTGAAACCATTTAAACTCGTGTACAAATACTTTAAAGATAAAAAGTGGTTACATCGAATATATACATACAACAGGCATAATCTTAGTAATATTTAGAAATGGGTAAATGTTTCATGTTTGTTTTAATGGTAACACACGAACTAGTATCGACACATTACAAATATGCCGACATTCATCGGTATCAGGATACGCTCGACGTGTATCGCAAGCTTATACACGCATACATTCAGTATCGTTTAAATCAGCTGTTTTCATTTTCAAAAGTATAACTATCTAATATATATATTCTATCCTTAACAAATTCATGAAATCAGAATAGTTCACTAATGTCTTGAATCCTGGTTTGTAATCTTATACAAGACATAAACACTTACACATTTAGTTAAAACAGTAAGTCATTCAGACGCTTTGTGATATTGTATTCCATCCGTTTGGTAAAATCACATAATGTGCTTCATTTATCAAACTTCTGTTGTTAAGTATGCGTGCATAAGTAAAATACAGCACCACCTCTCCACAGCAGTCCACTTGTGCAACAATCTTTCTCCAACAACAATATCAAATTTAGATAAACGTAACTTGTAAATTAAATCAATCTCTCTAGAACAACAACATCTAAACAACAGCCAATGCCACATACTTCAACGAGTGTTACTCTGGATTGGTCGCACTGTAATGATAGACATTCAATTTCTATTATCAATCTTATTTTAGAGTGTCATGTATATATGTGAGCCATCTGCATGTAACAGTTACATTAAGTCTCTGTTCTATAAAAGTGTTTATTGATTATAGTGTCACCCAAACTTAAATGGCCAGTCATTTCTGACATATGAGACTTCTACGTTTTGAGCACATTGACTTCCCGATTCCTATCCTTTAATGCCAGACAGAATTCAGGTAGGCACACGGAAACCGGCCATATCAGTGTGTTTGTTTGTTTGTTTCATCGGGTTTAACGCCGTTTCTCAACGATATTTCAGTTATATACGGCGGCCGGTTCACCTTACCAGTTTTTCCTGGACTGAATTCTTACCAGTACTAACTTACCCTTCCACAAGGAGCCGGCAACTTCTCCACATGTGGAGGAAAATCGACATTTTAGTCAAATTTTCATGGAAGGGTATGACCTGCCGCGACCGGGAATCGAACCCGGATCGCCGGGTTCCAAGTCCAGCGCACTAACCACTGGACTACGGCCCCGGCTTGGCCATATCAGAATGAACCAATACCGGGTTTCGAACCTTCTTCTTCCCGCTCCTAAGGCGGATGTCTTAACCACTCGGCCCAGTGAGATCTGCAGTACAAAATATGTCTGTGTTCATTGAATATAAAGTGCTCTGACATCGTTGAAAATACAAATATAACGGTATAAACTCATTTCAATAAAAATGGATTTTGGATATACATAGAATAACTGTTCGATAACTTTAACATAAATATGCTGAAAATGACCGGAAGTGACAAAAGAATTGAATAATTCCATGGAGGACATTTCGTCTCGTCGGCACGACAAAACACTAACTATTACTCTAGAGACACATTCATTTAGGTTTATTTGGTGTTCTTGACTTAATATATTATGCGCGCAACTTTGCAAATACATTTTCACACGTCTCACCCGGTCTCAGAGAACAGTGCCTAGTTGTTTGGCTTACTTTCTGTCACATGCGTCTTTTGTTTCTGTGAACACCTATTTCTAGCGTACAAAATTATCTCCAAGATAAGTTGTGCGACTTCCACCATACTGAGTACAGATGCACCCAGAAACAGTCCCATTGCGCCGCCGATGTCCGACAGAAATCTTACACCCTGGAAGAGAAAGACGTCTCTGAGAATTATTGTACATGGCAACTATGTGACTTTGCTTTTTTCTATTAAAGCTCAGTTCATTACAATTTACACAAATACACCATAGTAGTAGAAATGCAGTTAACAAACGCATCAAACCACTGTTTAAACCGTAATATTGCCATCATACATTTACGCAGATATGAATGTGGAATACTGGACCAGTAGTGCATTTTTCAAATCAAATTGACAACTATTGCAGGTCATTCTAAAATTCATATTTTTGTTCATCGTTGCCGCTTTTGCCAAAACAAGGAAAGACATCATTCATAAAACAAGGCTTCCTCAAACAGCTCCCAATGATATAAAATTGAAACAAAAAGAGGGGAAATGGAGGTATATACAAGAGACGGTACACCAAATAAAAATGCCATGCAACAATAAGAGTGACCTGGAAATGCAACGAAATCGGAACTGTCCGTATAAATACTGATGGTTTAAACGACTTTGAAGGCCGCCAATACCTTGAAGTAAATGTAGGCTGAATTCCAGTTCGCGGAAACTAACTTGTTACGCCGTCACATAATCGTTGGTTACATGTATATAATTTCATTGTTTATTATTTTACGAAAAGAATGAAGATAAAAAATAAAAGAAACAAAACAAGAAACAAGACACATATATCCTTAGGTGACACAATGTAGTAGAAATCAAGTTGGAGTTAATGTTATCCATGGAATATGTTGCTTCAAAGTAAGTATTCAAACTATGTAGATGTAAATTAATGTTTCATAATGAAACATACATTTGTACTATGAACTCTTTGACAATGTTCAGAGTTCAAATATTGCGAATTACATTTTATCAGTATTAGTGGAAGAGTTCCACTCAAATACTGAAATAATCATCACTATCAAGCCTACAAGACTTGGCCAATATAAAACATAAAAGCCTGCTTTAAACGGCAAACGCGTTATCTTAAATCGGTCACTGTTTGCAGTGACCACTTACTACTTACGTTAGGTTTTATATATATTGTCTATAAAACTGGTTTGCCTGTGTTTGCATTTTACCAATATTATCTCGAGTCATTTGTGATTAAAAAAATTGACCACTCGTCCGTCCGTGTTCTGCGAGGTTCGAATTCACAACATTTAGATTATTATTATTATATACCAGATTTATATAGCGCCCGTTTCATGCGAAACACGTTCACAGGCGCTTTACATTTGTTGCAGCCACAAGGGCGCAGGTGCATCCTCTACCAGTGCAGATACAGCGTGATCTGACCAGAGGGACAGACTGAGAGAAAGCCCCCAGAAGGGAGAGAGAGAAATTGTGATACAGACATGCCCGGCATTTCTGCCTAGCTCTTATTTCGAATAGACAGTCTGGTTCTTTAATGTGCCCGGTGTATAGCACCGAAACACAGTACTTTCCTGGTTACATGCCAGTACTATGTTAGGTGGGAAACACTGAAAAGCATTTCTGTTTTATCCGGCGAGACGAGGGATCGAACCCACGACCTTCGGATTCGTAGTCAGCAGCGTTAACCACTGAGCCACAGAGCCACATAGAGCGGCTAACATCATGTATCAGGAACGAGATTACATGAATCATTATTTTGCTTACAAACCTCGTATAACGGTTCCTCTGTAATGTGTTCATAATTCAAATCTTCGAAATATATCAGCACTCGGACAAAATTGTTCCTGTATCTGAAAGAAGGATATATTAAATAATAAATTATAATGCAGCTAAATTTAAAGTCACATATGATCAACAAGCAACATGAGCTACAAAGTTCTTAAGTTACCTATAATGTGTCCACTTACATATACTTACCTGCAGGGTTGGTTGGGTTTTAATTAGTTTTTTCCTTGCCAGTGGCAAAACTGGTAATAACCGGCAAAAACTGAAAAAATCCCGGCAAATATGGCAAAGTTATTAAGAATAAATCATATATATATTGGACAGTATGCAACATAACTAGGTTAATATTCATCATTTAATGCTGACAGCACTATAAGCAAAAAAATAATCAAATTACGGGATAATGCGGGTATCTTTTTTATACTGAGGCGGCTCCTAAGCTTGGACTGAATGTAACTGAAGTTGAAAACATTCTTTTTGTTTCTTCCGCCTCTTGTAGACATCTTTAGACTGCTTATTAGAGTTCAGTCATTTTAGTGTATAGATACGCATATGAAAACTTGGATAGGATTTGTAGAGTGGACTCGGGCCAGTTTAAAGAGTGGCTAACAAATGTGTGAATTTGGACATAAATGACGGGTCCCCATGACAGTCAGAGATGCCTCTAATACACAGTGCAATGTACAAATATATACATGTGAAAAGATATTACAATAAGTTACAGACTTGCAATTTTCATGATAACTTTTTAGAGGGCAACCATTTTGACTAATCTGACATATTAACATTTGTAGACTGCTCATCTCCATCATGTATACATAATCATTATGCATTATCATGGGATCAATATATAACATTTAGACTTAAAAATACTAATTTAGTAATAAGTCTTAAATTTCTTTCTCAACACATTTATGCCATATCAATGTTAGGTTGTGTCATTTTTTCCACCCTATTTTTTCCTTGCTGGGATTTTACCGTTTTTTCCATGTTTTTTTTCACCTATGGCAAACACTGTCCAACCCTGCTTACCTGGGCTTATTCATATCATGGCGCAACCCTTTGAATAAATAGCAAGGGAGCTACCAGAACCATTTGTATGAGGCAGCCAGGATTTGAACACAGGGGCACTCTACAAATGTAGCTACTGAAGGGGCAATAACATCTAGATTTCAAAATATCAATAATTATCACTGGACTGTAGCTACATTAACAACATGGTCTACTTAAAAGGGACTTCGCTACCCGAACCATGAATAACTTCAGCTCTTTTTAGATATCTCTTCCGGGTGACAGTGCTTGTTGCATGCTCCCGAGTACTCGAACACAATTCGACATACTTGGAATACTTAATCAATTCTTAATTCGAAATATTAATGTGATATTGTGATGCAAGGTTTACCCGCACCCTAAACATCTCCTAGAATAACTGCTTACTCGTGTTCATTCAGTGGAATGAATTGGAAAGTTACCCCCCGGTATTTAGATATCGATTTCATAGCATGCCCGGGTGAACTCTCAACCATATTTAATAATATCCATGCACACTGACTGAGTTTAAGTGACAACAATTAAAATGATTTGAAATCATGGTAAGAAAATTAACTAAATTTATGAATGTGTATAATACACAAGAAAAAGGCTTTATCACGAAATATAAAGATAAATGTGTAACAATCGCGATGATTTTATGACCGTTGACTGTTGTCATTGATTTTAAACATCACAACAGTACGGTCTATGTCGCCGATTTGTTAATGATAATTTAAACCGTAGCTATAAATACTGCAAAGAAGAGTCGAGAATGAAGCGGAGATAACCTCGAAAGCCATTTGGTTGAAACGCAAACAACAAGATTCAAAACCATTGTAAACACATTTCTTTAGTCCTGTGATATTTTCCATCCATCCGTCCCCCCTTCACCGTTTGTTCTCTTTGATTCTCCTAGTTATTCCTTGTGGTCTGCAAGGGTATTCCTTGCGACTCTGTTCCCTAACGTATGTACCCTTTAACCTCCTCAAGTGCCATGTTTATGGATTGCTGTTTTCCCAGAGGTCTGTGTGGGGAGTCACTGTCTTATGTACTTGGCATTCGCTATTGCAACTTATTCTCTCTCTTTTAATTATTTACTCTCTTTTATGAGAAAATATAGTGGGAGACACACTAAGAATATACGACACAATACAAATAGTATTCAACAAAATTACATGTTCATTAAACATGATTCAAAGAACGGATGAGCTACTGTTTTAATAGTTCAGCTTACTTTTCTAAGTCTTCGTAAGACAGATTATCAACGTTTTCACAGAGTGTCTTCCATTGTTCTGTCTGATTTTTTTCACTACACACCTCATCCAGCAATATATCCTTAAAAGAAAATAAAACAATCAAATACAATATAATTCAAAGTTTAAAACAACACAGTATTGTTGACTTGGTTTTCCCTTTTAGCAAGGGGCTCGTCAGAGTCAATTGCTATAGTAGACGAAATCCGCGGACATTCGTCGGATGAGTCATCCCAAGTATGTCATTCTGAACCGCCAAAGTATACATACTCCTAAAGAATGTAGTCATTGTCCAACAAAAATAGCGGTAAGCTTTTGCATATCAGTTAGAAAACGGATTTGAGCTGATATCACTAACGCAAAAGATAGAACCCCAAAGAAACTTGCTGATTAAATTTTGCAAATTACAGACAAAAATGTCTGCCAACGCTGCAGCCGCATAACCCGTGAAGTGCACTGAAAACAAGCTATAGGACCATAGTATAAGATAGTGTACAGTAGGCAGCGGACGATAGCAGAAGACAGAGATGCGTATACAAGAAAAACGGTGCAACATAACATATATCCAACGAACAATTATACGTACATTGAAATCATGGGAACTGCAATTTTCCGTCATCGTGCCGTTGAATATCGACGATTTACGGAAAAATACTTTTGTTTGTTGTCATCCTGTCCGTAGGTCGGTCGATTGGTTGTTCTGTCCAATTTACATTTGGTTGTGTGGCTAACTACTTCTTCAGTTTTCAAGGGCTTACAATGCAGTTTGATAATACAAGTATCATGATACATGATTTGTAGATGTGGAAGACATACATTTGCTGTGCATCCATCAAAATGTTTTGTAACTCTGTCCCTTTGAACTGAAGTCTCCTTTTAGAACAAATGTAGCAAAATACTTTTGTTTTCAATGGATTGCATTGACACTTGGTATATAATCAGCATCGAGGTACAGTTTACTTCTTCTCCATCCATCCTTCTGACTCTCTATACCAATTATTTGTATACAATCGTGTGTGCTTAACTCCTATATTATTTAATGTACTGACATAACAATGTGTTCTTGATAGACTATTATGATTGGTAAATATATGTCAAAGTGACGTCTGAGATCTACAGCGAGCCCCTTGCTGTCAGCACTGTCAGTGCTTTGGTTGATTGGTGTTGGTATGCTGTGTGATAAATAATTCGTGACGTAGTGAGATAGATGTCGGGGATAGTAGAGCGCCAAACTACTGATCCAAAGTTCGAAGTTCGAATCAAATTTGGCAAGGTTGTACAACGAACTGAAACATTGGCTAGTGCCCTTAACCGCTTGCTGGTATACTGAACCACTCGCTTATATGCTAAACTACTCGCATATACACCAAACCACTTATTTGTTCACTAAACAACTCGCGTATATACTCACAGAAACATTAACATGTACACCAAACCACTCGTTTATGCCACTCAACCACTCGCATATACTCTATATCACTTGCTTTTACACTAAATCACTCGCTAAAACCTTTCACTGAAACCACTCACTAAATTGTCTAAGAAAAGATAAATAACAAACCTTTAGTGATTTTTCACAATCAATTACTCATTACTTTAAAAAAAATCAGTCCCTAAATAAATAATTATGTAATTATGATACATACCATATAGTCATGAGTTGGCCAATATGTCGAGGACATTGTCTTCGTATATACAAACTCTCTGAAATCGGAATAACAATAATAATTTTAACAGATGAATTAACGACTAACACAGTGTTTTGCAATGGGAATTGTCACGAGTTCTCTCACTTTAATCCTTCTAGAGTTCTCCCCATGTATCCCTTCTTTTCGGATAAATATGACACATACCTTAAGGTAAATTCTTAATTACTAAATATTTCGAAAATGTTTGGCAGATCTCTAATTAAACTTGCATGGCGTACCAAAGGAGATATGGAATTCACAGAAAGTAATGCTTACTCGCAAGGTTCACGACAGTCACAGACGAAAGTACCTTTGTTGAATTGTGAGTTCACTTCAAAGACACACCGGTGATCTAAACATGAACACAAATATAAGTATTATTGCATGCCAAAACCGTGCAAATTCATATGATCAAATTAATATTTCCTACAGTTTCCTTTCGAAAATGGACAGTTTACTTTCGTTCATAACCATAAACAAAGCTTAAAGACTCGATGAAAGTGAACTATGTACAAATACCAAGCAAAATCTTGCGCTCTACTAACTAATCTAACAGGGAAAGCCGGAAATATCATCATATTGGTAGTACACTCAAGATCAACGGAAACACAGATGCGGAGATTAACATCTGTATACGGAGAAAGGTTGACATTTATATTATGAAACTGAACATCAGTAACAGCAAGACTGTTCAATGAAGTCCAATGTTATAATGTGATATGTTTTGTGTTATTTGATATAGAACCATGACAGGGCAAATGAATTGAAGAGCATTAACTACATATTTGAATAATTGTGAATATAAAATGGACCTAGTACATGTACAAGGTTTACAATCTCTGAACAACCGGATACAACAGAACTGAGAAAAATCATCGGAGAGAAAAAAATTGTAATGGTTATGTTAACTTAAATAATAGCATCAGTTATGTGAAAAACAAATACGAGAATGTTTGTGAATCCTTGACCCGTCGCTCCATCTCATAGTCTTTTAATAGTCGTGGAACCCAACGAGCACTTAACCGACACATATGAAGTTCATCTTTGATGATTCTATGAACTGTGCCGTATCCCATATCTAAATCATCACAAAGTTCGTGAATAGTTGCCCGCCGGTCTTTATCCAGACGATCCTTTACTAACGTAACGTCACTTTTATTAGACTTTGACGCTGGGCGGCCGCACCTATCATCGTCCATAATGGTTTCTCTTCCGTCGCTGTACCGCTTATGCCATTTGTAAACTAACGAACGCGCAACAGGTGTTTTCTTCGATACTCTGTTTAACATTTCAATTGTTTGAACCGGCGTATGCCCAAGACCTACACAGAATCGAATGGCTGCCCGTTGTTTCAGTATTTCTTCAGACGCCATTTTTACGTACAATTACGTTTACCGCGTCAATGCAAAACTGTGCGTAATTAGAATGGATGCGCGTAAACAACAACTAAAATGACGTTGCGTCAATAATATATGTTTTCCCGCGGATTTTAGAGAAAATTGTTTGCATTAATTTATATGTTTTACAATGAAATTGTTTCAAATTTTGTGGTGCGGCACTAACCGTGTATGTACGTTGCTATGGTGACTGTACCTTTATTATGGATGTTCGAATTGTTTTGAATTATTTACTATGGGTGCGCAATATGTCAATGCTTAAGATGTAAAGTTTTTGTTTATATGCGTTTATAAATAAAAAAATAATTAAATTTGTCCACGAACTTCTGGATAACCCCTCGTAGGTTTTCCCCTACGGTAGACGGGGAGTAAGGAAGACACGGAATGATAACGTAGAGAAAGAAACGAAAGAACATGGCTAAAATGAATCGACCAAATTATGGCGAAATGGCGAAAGACATGACTAGTTAAGTGACTGCTATAGATGCCTTATATTTTCTAGAACGCGACATTAACTTATAAGGTAAATATCAAACGTATTTACTCTCCGATTCGGTAGAGCTGTTGCATACTGGAATAAAGGTCGTGTTCAATGATACTTCATCCGGTACATCTGGAGGTAAGCAGGAACATTCAACAATAGTGGCTTTCATTCGACAGAATTCATAGCATGCCTGAAAAGCAAGGACGTTGGAATGTTTTCGTAATGAGCCTTTTCCGCAAGTTTATTTTTATAAAAGTTTTTTCATAACTGATTTTCATGGCAACATACACAAATATACGGAATTGTTATGACTTCACGAATGTACAGCTTACTAGATTCAAGAAAACTGATCTATCAGTATATCCATGGTTGATTTATCCAAAGCGTCCGTCTGTGGCTTGACGCTTGCTTTATGTCCTATTAGAAGTCTAAAGTAACTTTAAATCACAACAATAAAAACCCAACAATATGAGCTAGGTTATGTTATACATTTTATTGAAATCATACCATTGGATTGGTATTAAACATTCATGAACAATGCAAGGATTGTAAAGTTTGAGAAACCTTTGGGAAATAAAATAAAGCGGTTCATATTTAGGATCGGTTTTACAAGTAGGTCTATCAATACAGCAAACAACGATTGGTAATGTTGTGATGGTGTTGCGAGTTACGATATAATATATTTACCGTCAGACTATATTTCACACGGAATTCTTTTGCGAAGTCCTTGCCAGTGTCGCATTGGCCATGTGGAGGTCCTAGTCGTGACATTTTTACCTAAAATGTAAAACGAAAACAAGAATGACAACATTGTCAGTAGATGAAAATTAATCATTTCCAAGCATTTAAACTGGAATATTCGTTGCTCTAAAGTCAGAGTCCAGTTTCTCGAAGCTATGTAAAAGTGCACGTGGCAGGCTATGGCGTGTTTTAACTCCTAGATAGAATTGATAGAGAACTTAGCAACCAAACCAAGATTTCTTAAATATATAAAGAATTGTAAAATAACATGTCAAACGGATTGAAAATATAAAATGATACTAAAGAATTTACGTTTGATTGTAATATGCGCGTGAGTTTTAATTTTTCTAGTTTTAAGAAACGGAAGATAAGATACTATTAGCTGCTTTTGAAAGATAATATAGATACCATTTTCAATCCAATATTTGTTTCTGTCCCCGGACTAATGGTGATACCGTCCTTTGACGGTAATGGTTGCGTGTATGGTTCATGAAGTACCACTCTGGCACCATACCCAGTAGTAAAATTTGCAATGTATTCGTCTATCTCTAAATTCAGTGTGAGTTTAAACCCTAAGTAAAATGGGAGTATTGTTATGAGTGTTTTTGAAGGCACAACCGTTCATAATTAAATAACATCTGTGCGTGAGTAATAGCCAGTAATATGACAGAAAGTTATAAAAACAGTCGAAATGCTATCATTTATCGGAAGTCTCACTAAGTCGAGTACATGTTATAGGGTTGTACTAATACAATTTGTATGTATATCTACTGTTCAAAATTAATTGAGAATATTGTACCCATACGATAATTGATTATCGGATATTGTGGATTATTAACGGATGTGATAGGTTCAAACCCAATATACGAGTATGCGTCTACTGCCAAACAATATTCAATTCAGTCCAGTAGAAACGGCTAAGACTTCAGCATCAGGGGTTCCAAGCTCGACCCCAGTATAATTATACTTTTTGTTTTAAGTTCTATAAATTCATCGTAAGGATAACATATAGGTCAATATTTTCCAAAACATACTTTCATTAGCTGACAACCTCACATTTTGTTAACATTCACGCTAAAGTAAATTGAGAATAAACTTTACAATATTTTCTGATCATTGCTTACATGAAATGAATTGCATTTATCACAATTAGAACAATGAGAAATAACAGTTTGGTTTTAATTGAAATAAACTGATTCAAAATGAAGCTAAATATAATATTACATTAAACTAATGATGTTCAAAGATTGTTCTTTATACCATATGAGGGTCCGGTACGCCAAGCTATATACTTTGGGGCAGCGAGTGTGTAACAATTGCCATAGTCATTAGAAGAAAAATTTCTCATTCGTCTGAAATAAAACAGAACATCAATATTTTGCCAATAAACATTAATGGTAAATTTAGTGATTATTGGGTTATTAGAACTTTCTCCGTTGGAGAACGGATTCGACTAACTTCTTCAAAATATGGAAAATCAAAGGCTATAACTCATGAGTGACAACGGTGATCTCACTGGTTACCTAATTAAGCCTAGATATTATGCCAATACACATGCTTACCAAGTTTAGTGAAGATTGGATTAGAACTGTCTAAATTAGACAACATACACTGTTAATTTTGTCATTTATTGGCAACCAAAGGACCATACCTCAAGAGTGATTTGGACTATATGGCTGGTTATCGAATTTACTACATTTCGTTTGATCGGAATTAGCAGTTCAACTGTTTCGGTTGTTTATTTTACCATACCACGTTTATGGGAAGTTATGTTATTGTTAAAATCAAAGTACTCACTGGTCGGTTTGTGTTTGTCCAGCGAAAGTTGCAATCAAGAATAAATCATCTTTCTGATGCCCAATCTCTTGCCGAAGGGATCTGAAATATGAAAATGTTTATAACAAGCTTTGTCACTAAACTTACATATACTGGCTTTATATTTACTTGCTTCGATTTACAATCGGTTTGCAATTCAAATGCATTTCGCTCAAATACTTACTATTTGAGATTGCATATCAACGTCCAGGGTTTAATCGAGATGACAGGAGAGCGACGACAGCACGCGTCGAAAACCGAAAGTATGACGCCCGTACGTCTCGGAGAGAATTGCGATGGCTGGCAGAACTACCACCGCGCTTCCAGAACAAGGAAGATCAACCAGGCTCCACGCTCGCGAGATACGGGTCTCAACATCGGGATGCTGGACGAGTGGTGCATAATAACAGGTTCACCGCTCTATCAGACATAGCAACTGTGGAGCCTTGTGTAGACTAACTGGATCACTAAAGGTCATGACTTACATACATTATGTACTCCTAGTAATGGGTTTAAGAAATCTAAATATATTAACTTGGAATGTAACAGGTATAATGTCCAGTGCCGCGTACCTTAGTGATGTTCTTATAGAAGGTTCCATTGATATTTGTGGTATTTCTGAGCATTGGCTTCATACGAGTGATTTGTAGTGATTATAATCATTATACTGTGTGTACTGACAAGAACAGTAAGATTAGAATGGGAAAAGCCGGTGTATCGATTATGTGGCACAGACGTTTTGATCACTTGATCACTCCGTTATTAACAGACGATAATATGATAATTGGTATCCAGTTGCAGATTTCGCCCGGACAATATGTTTATATTTTTCAGGTGTATTTACCCTGCAGCAATCACCCTGTGAACATGTTCTACGATTGTACTGCTAAATTGTACGATTTATATTACTGTTACAGGGATAAAGGTGTGACTATTTTTATGGGCGATTTCAATGCTAATTTAAATTCTGTACTGCACAACAATAGGGATAGAAGATTGTTTAACTTTTTGAATGACTGTAACTTATGTGCAGTTAATATGTTAGACATGTGTATTGGGACAGATAATACGTTTGTATCGTATGACGGAAGTTGTACGTCAATGATTGACTATATATGCATGCCACGTGAAACTGTTGATTTTATTGAGCACTGTGAAATTGCAGACGATTGTTGTTTGAACGTGTCTAGACACAGGCCTATTTTATGTTGTTTACAATTGCATTGTAATATAAATACTATTGCTGACAATGAAACATGTAATTCAAGTAGGTCCAGTTGGAAAAGTGCCAACCAAGAACATATAAGTTTGTATGTTACCTGTTTGGAAGAACAAATGGGGCAGTATGTTAATAGCACGAATAAGACAATAGGTACGGAACTGAAAATTGATACTCAATATGAAATGCTCTGCAATATCTTGTTGGAATGTTCCGAAAGATCGCTTCCTAGGAAAAGCTTGAAGTCCTATCTGAAACCATTTTGGTGTACTGAACTGACGTTGTTAAAAAAGCAAGCTTGAAATCTCGTGAGCAGTGGTGCAGGGCTGGGAGACCCCGTGACAGTTCTAGCATGGAATACGTGCAATATAAGCAGGATAAACGTAGTTTTAGGAGAAGATGTAGACAATGTGTTAATGACTTTTTACGCCATCTGGATTCGAAACTAGAAAATGATGCCGAGACAGATGCCGTTGCATTTTGGCGAACCTTTAATAGAAGGAAAACCTCGACGACGAGTAAACTTGGTGACGGAATAGTGTTCGACGGTACCATGCAGCGGGATCGCGAGGAAATTGTCAAACAGTGGGGTATTTATTTTAAGGACCTGTATAGTCCGTCACAGTCATCAGACTTTGTTAGCGAGTGGGAGCGTTTGGTATCGGAAAGTGTCGATAAGGCGTTCTTAGATAAAAATCTCGATTCACGCGCAAATGTGACAAAGGAAGTAGTGGCATGTGCAATTAACTCATTGCCTAAAGGAAAAGCGTGTGGTCCAGATGGTGTTATGTATGAACACTTGATATTCGCGAAAGATGTCTTAACACCAATTTGATCTAGTCTGTACACGGATATGTTGAAAGCAGGTCTGGTGATATGAAGAAGGGGGAGATAATAACACTCCACAAAGGTGGAAAGAAACGTTGTGATGACCCCAATAATTACCGGCCGATTACATTGTCTTCGAGCATTGTGAAAGTGTACGAACTTGTTTTATTAAATAGATGCAAAGACAATATAGAACGAAGGCTAAACAAACAACAAGGTGGATTTCAAAAGAACCTCGGGTGCATAATGACAAGTATTAGCTTAAGAGATTGTTTGCACTTCGCTAAGGAATACTCATCCTGTGTATATGTTTGCTTTCTTGATGCAAAACAGGCATTTGACCGGGTGTGGCACGATGGTCGCTTATACAAACTTATGCAAATGAACAATAAGAACTGCACCACAATCGACGGTAACACTCTAGTTTCATTTCGCGAGCTGTATAGAAATGTTCAATGCTATGTTCGATACCAAGGACTTCACTCAATGGAATTTCCAGTTCTTCAAGGGACGAGACAAGGAGGAAAAAGTTCTCCACTTCTCTATCTCGTATTTATAAACAGCCTTATTGAAGAGTTAGAGATGAGCGGAAGTGGCCTCTGCATGTACAACTGCAATATATCCTCCCCAACTGTCGCAGACGACATGGTTCTTGTCTCGTTTTCGAAAGCTGGAATGGACAATCTGCTTGACAGATGTTGGCAGTACTCTAGAAGATGGCGATATCTCTACAACCCAAACAAGTGTGCTATAGTTGTGTGAAATCAAACCAAAAGGACCGACGACAACAACGTTCAGCAGTTCCACCTTGGTCCGCATCAGTTAGACACGGTTGAGAAATATACGCACTTAGGCATAGCTTGCAACACAACCGTCACTTCACATGACAGTAAAACACTTTTACAAAATAACGTTATTATTCCAGGAAAAGTGAATAGAGTGAAACGTTTGCAGAGGGAGCATAGTGCTTTTATAAATAATGTTGTTGGACTAAATATGTGCTCGCCGCTATGGGTGAGTGTGAAAGAAAGCCCCTCAACGCGCACAACGTGTATTGCGCTGCTTAGAATCGTTGGTATACATGTTTCTAGGCAATATGTTCAAGAGTGCAAAACCTGCAAGTTCTTAACAGGGGGTATAATAATGCACCTGTTATGTGACTGTACACAAAGAAATAGAATCAGGGAGGCTTTATGGACGCTTGTATACCGCTTATTCGGTCATAAGCAATATCTTGTATTTATGAGAATGTGCCGTCATGAACAGTCTAATTTCCTGTTGAATAAATGTACAGAGACTCTTGGTGGTAACCTCAAACATCTACCACTTGCACGTGAATTAGTTAATCTCCTGTGCCAATCTTAAGATGCAGTTAAACTAAATGGAACAGACGGTATTGACTATGACTGTTTCATCATAAGTTATCTTATTTTTCGATTTCGATAAGGTTAAATTTCGATGTTTAACAAATTTAGTTCTGAACCAATGGTAGCACCACAGAAGCTAGCTGCATGAGTGTATTGATGTCGGTTGTTTATCTATGAAAGCTGTTAGCTAACAGTATGAATATCCTTATGGTTTCGTTTTCGGTGAAGATATATTAATGTTAAACATCTCAAGTATATGTTATCATACGTATTTTGCAGACATCAATTAAAATGGCATAGTTCTAGACGAGTTACAATTATTTTACAAGGAAGAAATAACTGATTGAGAAAGATACATCGTTTGTCAAACTGATAGTATCGTTTATCTTACATGAAGAGTATTGTAATCGGTAAAATCGAAAGCGTAAAAAGGTAATAATACATGTCAATTTATGACTTTTACAGAAAGGTTACCAACATAAGTGAAGGTGAAAATACAGAAAAAAATGAAACGAAATATGGTCATACTTACAACGTCGTGTTGCGAAAAGTTGTCTTCACATCTTCAGCCCTTTGTTCCCATTTGTCTTTCTGTGAGCTAGAACTCTTATAATAGTTCTCCCAGTAATCATAACCGCTATAATCATTATCATTCCAATAATTGTAGTAGTACCGTGGATAGTACGAACTACTGCTTGAACTATAGTATGAGGTGCTCGACGACATTGAACTGCTGACATTCACTGATGAATCAACGACGGTCGAACTACTGCTGGAACTATAGTAAGAGCTGCTCGATGACATTGAACTGCCACTTTTTACTGTCGAATCAACGATTGATGAATCTCCTGCTGCTCTTTCACGTCTACGCAATTTGAGAATGTTCTTTCCATGCCTGAAAAGTTCGTCATCTTTAACAGCACGCGTTGGTCTTATAAATTCACTTCCTTCCACCCCTGATTCAGCATCGGCATCGTCGGATACTTCATAATCTTCCCCATAGTTGCCTAATTCAGAATGTATATCTTGTAATTCACGTTTGAAATTCTCAGGTTCAGCAAATTTCAGTTCCTTGTTAGAATCCTTGTTATAATGTTGTTTTTCCAAATCGGTGATACTACTTGCAGTAGGCTCTTTTGTGTTCTTATGTTCCGATTTTTCCGAGTGTTGATTAAGTGCAGGATTTTCCAATGCTGCTCTGCGCATTCTTCTAACTTCTCTGCGTTTTCGTCTTAATTCTTCATCCTGGGTATTGTTAATAGATAAATGCAATACACATATTGTTTTAAATCAAATTTCAGAACATTTTAGTATATGTTTTATATTTCTTTAAACATTAAAAAAGGGATCATACAAAAGTATACTTTAAATGTTGCGTTTAAAATAATTATGTATTTTAAGTTTTAACCTGTGGTATGAAAACGGGCCCAGTTATGATCCGTGAATACTTTAAGGCATTTTCGAAATAATGGAAATGAAAATAATGAAATGTTCAATGTTCAAGATGTTCAGTTTTTATCGATCATGTCATATAAGTAGAGAAATATCGACGGCGTGAATAAATGGTCTTACCGGCACGCCATTCAGCAATTTAGCTAACTTCTCAGACTGGTCCAACTTGGATTTGCGGACCATATTCATATTGCATATGGAAATCGCTGGGAAAGGAATAGAACTGAACTGCAGAGATACTGAGGTCTGAATGGGATAAGAGTAGTATGTCCTGAAAAGAAAATGGACAAACTTAGAAATTTCGAGGTATTCGGAACTTATGGGAGATTAATTAGCATTAGCGCATTTAAGCAAGACATATTTTCCGATGTGTTCCGAATAAATGTTGATAGTTAACTATTATCCGATGATTTTAATAGTCTACTTTCATTGGCATATCGACATAAGTATTGCCTTTGACTATTTACTTTACAAAACAAAAGACTTTAATGAATAAACTGAAAAGCAAATCATTGCAGACTGATGCATTTAAGTTTCCATTTTAGCTCGTATATAAAATACCAGTAATTGTCTTTATTCTGTATTATAAACTTCAGTTAAATGTTCGTGCAGAAATAACACACAATAGATGTAACAAAATTTTTATTAAGAATTAAATGAATTATCGAGAAACAATATAGTCACAATAAACATAAACCAACATTGATAAAAATATACTAACTTAAATAAATTGACAAGTTGATACGCTAGAACAGAGAAGGTTGCACAGAAAAGGAGACACCACAACACTTTGATGGCGACCTGACGAGATGACACAATCTTAGGTATTGCGTGAAGAGAACTTGATTCAGCATTCTATGATGGATATAAACTATTATAATAAGCTTACCGTTTGGATATACACTGTATGAAGAAGTACACAATACTTGAGCAAATTGCACAGGGACAGTTACACCCAGAAAGCTGATTGTCCCAAAGGAGATACATATGGTACGAAATAAATTAGAACCTGTTGATGATATAAGGTCATATTTTAATAGGATTGCGCGAACAGTAACATGGAAAGAAACTTGACAACCCTGATTTGCTATATACAGGTAAACACAAGTGTTTACCGACTAATGTCCCTTGACTGTCAACTAGAGTTGTACGTGTTTCAGTCGGTTGAGTATTGGATTGCCAAATATCAGCCCGGGATTGTAATGGATACTGACACTCAAATCTCAAATCAGAAAATTTACTCATATGAATCCGATAGTGAATCATATAGATTGTGGTAATGTATAATAATTTGAAAATGAGTGCTGAATATTTTGTGTGGCCCATTTTTTGTCTGAGTGTGGAGTGTGGCACTAAAATCCAATAATTATTCCCATATCTCATTATCACACTAAATCCTGAAAGAAAATTGCCCAAAAGGAATAGTCAGCACTAATTTATCATTCGCATGCATTTAATCACTCCAAATCCATTTACCGACTAATAAGAGTATTTTCTATTTGAGATTAGAGTGCTGGGTGTAAATACTCATTTTAATCATAGGCCAATGCCCCATTTTCACAAATAATTATTTTTCAGGATCAGTATTAAGATTAAATATAGCTTCATTCAAATTTGAAAAAATGCTATGCACAGATAAATCTTTTGTCATTTAATTCAGACTTTATGTTGACTTAGAAAAACAGTAAATTAATAAGTTAAGACTGATTCTGGAATATTGATCTCTATTTGATCAAGATAAGTTTTAGTTAGAAAATGGCAAATAATATTATGGATCATCTTGATCCAGATGAGTTGATCCTTAGTGAACACGGAGTCTAGATAGGCGAATGTTCTCAATGACACTGAAGATAAACATCCAAATTTTAAATATCTTCCACGGCTCATTCATGTAGGAAGTTGTCAGTGGAACAATTAAGTACTGGTTGAAACCCGAGACTTTTTAGGTGAACTGACTGCTGGCAATAGCTTAAATACTGCTAAAATACGGCGTAAATCTTCAAACCATCGTGTGTCATAAAGTGGCATACACGGCTCATAAGAGTCTAATGTCTCACTGTTGTTTATTTTTGTGGCACAGCCCTACTAACATGACTTGGCTATAGATTCTGCACATCACACTGTATGGAAACTCTGTACGCACCCTAACCGTGGTGTTGTCAAGATGCCGGACGTAAGCTGTAGAATAGGTAAGTGTCATTTGTTTTTGTCAGATCGTTTTAAATAGCAAGCCCACGACTATAAATTATGTATGAAATAAAAGAGCTTGAGAATTGAGAATCAACGATTAATAGTCGTTTTTTATCGAACCGTAGGATCTGTCTAGTTGAAAAATAAAGAGAGAGACCGAAAGAAAACTGACGACTTTTGCTCTGAAACCAATGCCTCGATTAATATACTAGGATTGTATATGGTCTATCAAAAAGTATAGACATTTACACAAGTCCATATTCTAACACCAACACCCGCTCAAATAGATGATTCGAAGGTTTGAAATTTGGCGTGTTGTATGCAAACGTAAACAAATCAATGTACACCGCGGCGACAAAAAACATCTGTACTCCGCGGTGCAAGTTGGATACAAGTTATTAGCACTTGTCAAATGGTGAAAGAAAACTTTAAACGCTGTCTAGTTTGAATTTCATATCGAAATTCTTTGTAGTTATAGTATCCATTGTCTTTTTTCAGATTTCTGACCTTTTGATACCTCTGTAAAAGTTCATCTTCTGTCGTTTCAGTGCTTCGACTTTAGCCTCTATTGACAAGGTGAGAATATTTAATGTTAAAATTATAGGCGTATGTGAGGGTTTAGGCTATTTTCATAGATTAGGACTAGTAGATTTATCGAGGCATTCGTTTTAGAGCAAACATCACAAGTTTTCTTTCAGTCTCTCGCTTCATTTTTCGGCTAGACATTAATTTTCATGATGATGCTAAGGTTCGATCAAAAACGACTATTAACCGTTGATTTCAAGCTCTGTTGTTTCATATATAAATATATAGTCGAGAACTTCCTCTTTAAAAAGATCTGACCAAAAATAAATGACCCTTACCTTTTCAACATTTCACGTCCGTACAGGGTTTCCACACAGTGTATCAGTGTTGTGTTTACCAATCAAATCTTACGTTTACCTCTAAACCAACTTCTCTTCGACCGGTAAACGTTTATTACCTTGGCGCGGATTGGTAAACCTTTCGATAAGGGGTACGTTACCTTATCGAAATCAGTGAATTTCAGTGAATTTACCGAAATCCATTTTGGATCTGGAGTTACCAGCAATCGTATTCCTGGGCATTTCTTATGTTGCACAACAAAATCTAAACCTTCAAATTGCGCCGCCCATATATTTTGTCTATGCTTGTTTCCAATATTATTTCGTTACCAATTTCACGCAGACAGTCTCGTCACCGAATAGTAATGGTAACATATCCAAATTTGTTACGGTTATGTGTCGTCTGTAATGATTTATTATGTATACAAATAATGCTTTTAATTCTATTAGTGATTTTTTACAATAATTTGTCTTTACAGGAATACGACATGAGTTAATCTCGGGGGGTTGTTACATTGCCTGAGTAATTTATGAAACATACTGGCAGAAGTGAACATGAAGTATGTTGATGACAGGAGTCGATGATTAGAAACAATTCCCGTGCATCCAATTGTCAGACTTGACTGCCTTGTTCAGAAATAGAATTAAATACATCATTATGGATTAGGTTTGATATTGAACATCATTCAAGCCAGTGATGTCAGTGTATTCATAAATTATTTACCTGACATATTGAGGATTACCTTTTTGTCATTAAAATTGTAATATGTTGACATATGACAGCTATATGTTCATTATGATCAATTTATATTAACATATGAATATCAAAGTATTTGCGTTAAGAATTCAATGAATTTGAAAATAGTGTGACAACCTATGATGGCCCATTAAATCCCTGAAGCTTATTCCGAATAGGGTCCTGGATATGTATGCGAGGAAGCTGTTAAGCTGACAAGTGACATGTCGGTGATTTTACCCATGTGCCTTTCTAAATCCCGCAATAATGCTGGAAGGGGCAACTGTATCTACCTCAACCCTAATAGCTTGAAAAGGCACTTCATGCCACTGGTAGTTTAATAGTATGAACATGAAAGCCTATTACATAAAATATCGTATTGTTATCAGAGGTGAACTTTTTATCTCTCATCGGCAATGAACATTCTTCCGGTACCCGGTATAATTTAGAGGCTTTTGTAGGCGTTTTGTAGACATTTCATCATTTGATATATAAAAAGACAAGAGAAAAATATGGGACTATGGGAAAGTCCTGTTTCGTGATTTTACTACATGTATAGATAACTTACATGAGGAGAAGGGAACAATTGCTTTAGGGGCAGCTAGGATCAAGTTTGAAGTGATGAACTGTCACAAATACATATAGGCCAGTGAAAATAAAAAAATGGGGGAAACAATTCACAAAAAAAATTTTGGTGGATTTGAGTAATATAAGATATTATATTACAGTACAAAATACCTGAAGTATAGAAACATTGTATCGTGTGAAATATGATTTTTGGGGAAAAAACTTTAACAAAAAATGATATTTTTTAATTTGCCTATTACTATCAAATATATGTCAAATTTTGCAATAAAACTACCAGAATTACATTATTTAATAGATATTATATTACAGTACAAAATACCTAAAGTATAGAAACATTGTATCACGTGAAATATGATTTTTGGGGTAATATTTAACAAAAAATAACAAAACAAATGAGAATATTTGGAATTTGCCAATTACTATGTCAAATTTTGCAATAAAAGTACCAGAGTTACTGTATCTAATAGATATTATATTATAGTACGAAATGCCTAAAGTATAGGAACATTGTATGGTGCAAAATGTGATTTTTGGGGTAAAACTTGAAACTAAATAACAAAAATATTTTGCAATAAAACTACCAGAATTTCTTTATTCAATAGATATAATATTACAGTACAAAATACCTTATGTATAGATACATAGTTTCACAATTAATTATGTGCATATTTTTCCTCCTATTTTCCACTGGCCCAATAAATATTTGGCAAATTCCAGAAATTCTTACTTTCATACTTTAGTTTGTAACATTTTACCCAAATAATAACCTTACTCACTGTGATATTCTGCACCTGAGGTATGTTGTACAGCAGTTTAATAACTGTTAAATACAGTTATTTAGGTAATTTAATGCTTAATGTTTTCCAGTTATTGACAAACTCCCGACATTCCCACTTTAATTTGTTTATTTTTTCACCATTTTACCCAAAAAATCACAGTTCATAGTATATGATGCAATATAATTTCAGCTATTCTGGTATTTTTATTGCTAAATTGATTTTGATATAGACAAATTCCAGAAATTCATACTTTTGTTTGCTTTTACTACATTTTACCCAAAAAATCGCATTTCGCACCATTGGATTTTCCTATACTTTTTCCCATACATTTGGATCCGATGTCATTGTTAAAAACATTAACTCGCGGCCAATGTATCGGAAATAGTTAAGCTCAATAACTAAATAAAAAATAAGACATTTCTAACATTGATATGTTGTAGATTACGAGAAAAGAAATGTCGGGTGTGTGTTAATGCTTTTGTAAAAAGAATGGCTACTAACATAGAAACATTTTTGCCTAATAACGTGAATTTGGAATAACATATTCTGTTGAAACTTGGTATACTACAACCGTTTACGGAGATATAGTATTGGATTGCAATAGTCAATGTCACAGAAACGAAAGAAAACTGATACATTGAGCCAGGAATGAGATATTGCGACACATGTCTGAGCGTAGGTAGCATACGATGAGAAGAATATTGATATTTCATATAAAGTATATGGGGCTAATGGCCATCTATAAGTAGAAACATGTACATAGAGTATACTGAATATGGTTTGATACCCAATATAAAACATTTGTCATTTGCTGTATACTAACTGTTTGATATGTTGTGACCTGAAAGTGGGGACAGCTATGTCATATTGATACAAGCATATATTTCACAAGGCCCCAAACACATCATATACGTGTTATTTCATGTTATATAGTTAATTTAATCAAACAAAGAAATATACCAATTTTCTGGTTACCATGAGCATGTTTTTCAGCAGAGCCGTACCAACATGGCTTTGCTATTTGCATATCAGTGTTGTGTAAACCAATCATACCTTAAGTTTAACCACTAAACCAACTTCTCTTCTACCGATCAACGTTTGTAAAGCGGATTTGTTAACCTTTCGATTAGGGGTACGTTACTTTACCGAAATCCATTTTGGATATGGATTGATCAGCAATCGTAACATGTCGGCAATTTTTATGTTGAACAATAAATCTTAACTTTCAAATTGCGCCGACCATCTTTTTTAAAGATATTTCTTGTTGTATTATAAGTTCTAAAGATATGCCTGGCACATCTGAACAGACCATATTTTAACGGGCTTCATCAAGTTTTGTTGCTACATTAGCTAAGACATCAGAACAAGAACAATGTATTACCGATTAAAAAATACTGCTTTTCTTTTATGTTACAATCGGACAAAACTAGTAAAAACCGCGATTGGTAAAAAAACTAATTTGTAGATATTACGAACTTCTTTCTTTTAAAAAACGCAGAGGAAAACATTATTCGTGTATTTTTATAATGTATTTGTATTGATGGTTCAACGATATGAAGTATATGTTCTATGAAAAATCTCGAGAAATGAAAAAATAATGTGCAAAATATCATATTATTCATAACATATGACAACAATCTAGTAAATAGGGATAGTGTAGTTCTCGATTTAATAATGATATACTAACATAAATTATTTATTCGGGCAATACACGACATAAAAACTGTGTGGGGCATAAAATAAAAAAGAAACATAGGTCATTATTTTGAAATGCTGCGTACAATTATAAATAAAATGACGTGGTGCTTAGAAACAAAATGTAAATATAATTAAAACAGGAATATATGCTATAAGCTATAATACACATTTTTGTTTCACTGTTTTACATTCTGTATCAAGCTCCTCATTTTAAACATATACTGTGTAACTTCTTTGTAACTAATGATAGTATATGGTTCCACAGTATTTATGTTATTTTAATGCTTCTTTTCAAAATAGCGAGATAAATAATATGAATCTATAGTAAAAGTTCAAAATTATATGGACATACCTTTAAAGTATCCCGAAACGATTCCGACCTGCGATTTGGATCTGCCATTTTGGAGTATTATTTGATATAAGAATGTTACAATTGTTAAATCTACATTATCAATCGACTTCGACTCTCTTGATCATCAAGCATAATATGGAAGTGCTTCAATGCATTTTATCGATTTCAAAACACCGTAGCTTAATGTAGAGAAGGCAAATACGGGTAGATGGCAATGTTGCAGTTAGCTCGCGTGTGGAAGAAATAGTTACG
The DNA here is from genome assembly GCA_032209605.1 of Mactromeris polynyma. Classification (NCBI taxonomy): domain Eukaryota; kingdom Metazoa; phylum Mollusca; class Bivalvia; order Venerida; family Mactridae; genus Mactromeris; species Mactromeris polynyma. The sequence continues at coordinate 36,542,031 of JASFXZ010000003.1, forward strand.
GGTGAATGTAGAGGTCAGCGATGGTCAGTCGTCTGCTTTTCCTCAACATTTGCTCAAGCGACATCTCCTCATGAACTGCAGTAGCGGTATCATGTAAACCTTATTAATATATAATGGGTAGTTCACCACGATATTTATACCGATAAAACTTGATGTCTGCAGAACTCTGACATGACAATGGGGATTAAGATTCCTTCAATTATTCTCCTCTGAACGCAAGGCGAGAAATAAAAATAAGTGTGTTGTATCCAAATTATTGTTACCCTCTACACAAAAAACAAAGTGTAAGCTCACCGGCAATGGAGTCGGTTTTTGCTTTAAACCTTCTCATCTGAAACCAAAGGTCAGAATTCGAAGTTGATTGGTGATAACCTTCTATATCAGCTGCTTAATGTGAAGAGCTGATTGCATTACATCTCGCATATTTCTTCCCGAGACATCGAAATTTAAACTTCTGCTGAATACAAACAACGTTGTCTATGTCGCTTAGCAACGACGTTACATGAACTTGATTCTTGTAGAAATTATGTGTACATACATGTATATGCAACCATTTTTAGAAGTGTGTCGCTGAGTATTTACCGGTCGTATTCATCACGGCTTATATTGTTTACTCCATTGTTTAAAGGACAATGCATGAATGCAACCGTGATTAACGCGCGTGTGAAATGACCGATGGGATTAAGTGTAAGCAGACGTTTAATAGATTAATTAACTATACAATATCACAAATTATTTTGACATTATCACATGCAATGATGAAACACTTTAACAGTAGATTAATTAACGGGTTTATTATGGCCTTTACGTATTGATGTGTTAGGTAAAATGTACGGGTATTCCGGTATTTTGGTAGTATTCCGGTATTCCGGTTAGTCGTGTGACCGTAACTATCCATGCTAGTTTCCACCGATTAAAATGCATCTAAAAGAAGAGAACTATGGAGTTTGTCCTTCATTATTTGTTTCATAAGATAATGTGTTGGTTATTAATGGCATATCATAATATCGTAAACGCACGTCTTCATGTTGCTCCGCTGAATGTTCAACGACGTAGAAGCTACGATAATTAAGGGGCAGGCAATTAATAGACTCACATCAATATTTAGAAGCTCATTATAAGAATGAGGCATACTTTATATTGAACAGTGTCGCTCAAGACTGAAGATCGAATTTCCTTAATTATCCAGACTTAATTATTCTCCCGGCTTAACAATATTGTATCATTTTTGTTTCTTGTGCAATAGAATTGTTTTATGAACACTCGGATGATGACAGGAAGCACTGATTGGATGTATATTGGATTCCAACTGGGGCAGACAAAGAGAAATGCAGATTATGGGTCTGGACAAGATTGATATCTAGATAGTGCACACAGGGGACAATATTGTTTTGGCCTATTGCGTAATATTATATAATTTGTCCGAGCCAGAACTGGCCTTGTTTCTTTAAGCATAATTTCTGGATTTTTTAGAAATACATGTATGTGTTGAATGATTAATTGATGATTTGAGATATAATCCTAATATTGTAATGTCTGTTCACTTTCTAAATTATTTATTAAACAGACTATTTTGTCAATTTCAAAAAATTTTTTTACCACATGGACTTTTAACAAATATTTTTGATGTCAGATTATAATAGACATTACAAATTATCCTTATATTATCCAAAAGATGTAAATTTTGTGCATTTATTTGTGGCTGTAGTATAAAATATGTCCATTCCAATAAGACGCTTAGCTATGATGTTGATTTTTCTTTGATAATTTTTGGTCTGTCACAGACGGTTTTGAGTATTTCTTTCTTATCAGTAAACCAGACAGGCGTAAAAGAGTCAAAGTTTGATCACAACGATAATTCAACGCAAAATCGCTTGGAAGATACTCCAAAATTACATTACGTTTATTATTGTCGGTCGCCATTTTGTAAAGCGCTTGTCTAACGTAGTTACAACGAGCACTTGTTGCTAAGGTGGGCGTGGCTACAGTGCGTTTGCGGAAGGGTCAATTCGAGGAATAAGGTACTTTTAGGTTATTTGTTTTACCATTGGGATTACGATGAAACCTTAATTCACAAAATCGAACTCCAAATGTTTTTTCTTTATGATAATAATACATAATGTTTTAACCGTTTATCGGATAAATAGATCTAAGAAGCCCGAGGCTACATGTTAATGTGTTATACCAGTTATCAATCGGTGATCATCGGAAAATTTACGATCACTTACGGATCTACATCGACTGGATTTATCTGATAAGCAATATTATTGGGTATGGTACCCCCGCTATACAAACGAGGGGGACACCCCGTCCTTGTACCTCCCCAGTCGTGCGTATCATCAAAAACAGCCCAGCTACGGCCCTGACTCCACTTGATGTTTTATAAACAGAACTTTCATACTCGGCACAATTATAAAAAAAGATTGTCGGCGTCATAATTATGGACATTTTATTATTTCATTAATTGAATTTTGTATTATTATTATTATAATCTGTATTTCACATGTCATTATTCTGTGCATGTAATATTTTGATTCATCCCCGGAGGACTATTAGTGAGTTATATTGGTTACTGTTGTCTGCAGACTAGATTTGCTCTGCAAGAAACCGACGTATTCAAATATGTTTGAACAATACGACCACGTTGATGATGATAGTTCATTATTGAGTGTACGACATTCGAAAAATACAAAACTCAATACTGTAAAAATGATTGACAATGTCGTATGGCAATCGCACATACAAAGAACACTGCCACCCAGAAACCACCAACAGACATGAATATATATATATGCATAAAGGGATATGATACAAACAGACATATTAGTGAGCATAGGTGTATAACCGTGTATCAATCAGTGGAAAAATCGCCACGGGTTGTTTTAGCCATGTTGAAGGTGCTCCGAACCTCAAACTTATTTTACAACAACCCAAATAATACAAACGGTGTTAATTACTACATAAATCCCACCGGTGGACAAAAACACAACATAACGGACAACAACATGCAATATAATGAATATAATACTATGAAACAATAGACCATTGAATCAGGCTGAATTGTATTTATTGACTTATCGAAAGCTAGGACATTTTAAGGTCATTAAGTACACGATAAGAAAGACATATTGCAAACATCAGACGCTTTCCTTACGTTTCGGTGTTTAAGAGAGATCGCCATTATAAAGTATTGAACCCATCATGTAGTCGCGCAAGCAAATAGGTAATGGTGGTGGCCGACTGTAAAGGGATCGACCACCAAACATGCAGTGCGTTGCAGCAGTATGACTTTATCATGTCTCTACACAAAATAAAATGTTTGGTGTTTTCAACAGACAAGACTGGACACACGAATGTCAAAGGATCTTAAGATGTGTATACCACATCACCATTTAACTACGGATACGAACTACCCCAACCGTTTCGCATATGTGCCATTAAATATTGCAATCACTAATAACACGCAGATGTCTATGATATAATTTCGAAACTGTTTTTCGAAGTTTATCATATATGTAGTCTTGTTTTAGGAACTATTCATTTCAACAAGAATTCCGAATATTGAAATCATCAATAGACGTACATGCTCTAGCAAATGTTGCGAAGTATAAAACCCGTAAACTGTAGCACGAGCCGCTTTTCCATTCAAATAAAGATACACGTACAAGTGATTCATAAAGTCAAAATAATCCCTTAACACAGATGTGGTAAGTACCTTTATCATCTTAACTAGGTAAGATGCTGAAACGTCCGAACTATTGACTTTATTTAAATGAATGTCTTTAGGGTAGATGGATATTGATCAACGTGATGTACCGTTAAAGGCACTAGTAATAGTGTACACATAAAACGAGATGTGTGAAATTACAGCAATGACATGATGGTCATATAGATATACATATATGCAAGAACCATGAAATGCACACCAAAACCAGGGATAACACAAAAAAGAGAAACAATATTCCTCTTATTTCCATCGTGGTCCCTGTTATTGGCGGCATGACACAGAAAGTCATGTTAACATGATACAATTAATAAATTAATGATCACCGAAATGATCATTATATCAAAGAACAAACTGAGATCATGTTATGAGTTTGAAGTGTTACACAGTTGAGGTTAACATTTAATTATATCACAGTATCGGTTAATTAGTGCATCACAGTTATGGTCAGCATTAAAATCACAGAGATAAATCACAAAATATTGAGTACATAAAAAAATATTACTTAAAATATAAGGAATTCAATTTAATTAAAACTAACTGGCCATTAAGTGGATTTTGATGGCATGTTTGAACTTACAAGGAGACTTAATATTCCTTAGACTCTGGGGAAGACATAAAACAACACCATTGAATACAAAAGATTTTCTACCGAAACCTCCTACCTTGGACAACGAGTAACGCCCAGTGTCAGTAAATGTGTAATTTAAACTGGAATCGAGAGATTGTGCAGTCACCCTAGACCTTGTACAGCGATCGTGCACCGACCGTGCCCAACTTTTATGTACAAGACAGAGAGTGAGCTGATCAACCCTCTTGGAAACTGGTAACCAGTTCAAGGACCCAAACTGCTCTGGACCTATATTTGTGATGCTATCCAAGTTTAAAACAAAACGAATAAGTTTATTCTGAGTACATTGAAGCATGGTATATACCGTTAGTAGAACTATCTGCCCTTCGATGTCGTCATCAGAGGATAAACTATAACGGTAAAATTCAGAGCGCGAAATGGCGACATAACCAAATTTTCGGCGATGGAATGAAAGATAAGGTATGTTACAGATATAATTTGTTTTAGGATGTATTTTGAGATATATATATAAAAAAACTTATACCGAATGGAGTTTGCGAAATTGCTTTACTTGGATGTTTAATATTTGTTTGTCACATATTTTTGCGACTTACTGGGAATTTTTATTTCACAAGCTCAGTCGTTTATATGGACTTGGAAGACCGTATTTTGATGTTAATGTGAAATCGTACGCATGTCTGAAGAAGAACCATAAATACTTTTTGTCATTTCAGTCATGGACCGTCATATGAAAGAACATGGGTATAGCCAAAGACCTAAATACCACAGATGCGCTACGCCAGATATGGCGCATCGATACGATGTTATCAGCAGACGCACTGTCTAAAAACAATATATTTATGTCAAAATAAAATATGAAACTCACTGTCTGTTTGGTTATTCCTACTCACATTAAATATAAATTGTTTATAGTTACTTTTAAAAGAATCTCTTCTGAAAACGGGACATAGCGCTATAATCCATAAAATATTTTTAGACGTCTTTTGCAGCTGGCTGGCCATTTAGTTTCAATGTTTAAACAATTTCTGTGTTCTCTTATGAATTGATAATGACTGTTATTAATTATTTTTCTTGTATTTTAATTAATTTGATTGGTGGAGGCCTATTGTTTTGCAATTCATAAACCACGCCCTCGGCAGATTAGTTCTACTGGTCACTACTGTAATTCAAAATTGCCCTTGGTGTCAGCTGTAAAAACACAAGAGTCGTAAAACCCCAGGTGATTTTTATTATGTGTTATTTCATATTGATATATCCTGTTTGATAGAATTAGTGCCTTTGATAATTGAAATGATTAGGTCATATCAGTCTGTGATCTCAATTTGTAATAAACACAATGAAATTGCAACTGCCTGTTACCCAAAACTATTTATACTTCAAAGGTTTAGCCAGCCTCTTCCGACATTTTTGAATGTTAATTCATGTTCAGAATTAATTTGATGCCAAAACCCTTGTTTAACAGACAATGAAGAACTTGATTTGACCTACTATTTATATTTTTCACACGCTTGTGCTGGGACAAAAAGACACATTACACATTTTTAAGATTATGTAAGACTTGATTGTTTTTTCACAGCAGCCTTTTTAAAATATTTAGTTGACATGAAATAATATTAGTACAATATCCAAAAATGAAGCGGAAAATTACCGACCTGTTTTGAAATTTTTTCTTTAACTGGGATGGTTTGATCACCATTTATGGAATAACTTTTAATATCAACCACATATGTTTTGAGGATTTGTCTTCTTAAAAGATTGCTTTTTACATTGGGGTAAGTTAAATATATGGTACTTGTTGTGAAAGTCCGAGAATTTATAGGAAACTAACTGCGAGTATGTGAAAAAATTACGCTCCCCCGTGTGCAGCGTTGATTCGATACCTATGCTTTTTGAATGCTGTTAATGCAAAAACTTTAATAAATTGTAACTTTATATTTTCTACTTTAACTTAATAAAAAGATTGATCTTTTGATAAGAATAAATATAATGTCCGATTTTGACGAAAACATTAATAAATTTGCGCAACGCAAAACTTTTGTTGATGTGTAGTAGCGTAAATAAGCAGCATTGGCCGTTTTGGAAATATTTTTATCCTCGCATTACGTCACCTCCGGTAAGGAGCGCAACTCTAAGGCGACAATTAATCGATTAATTGAAACGTTGTATGGTGATCCGGCAACCGTATGGTACGAATGGTCGGTGGTGACAATCCCACTTCATTATTTCTCCCTACGAAAGTCACTATTTCAAGATTTCCGTTTTACGATTTAATGAATTCTCGATTTCAATTTTTACGAATTTGAAATTTCAGATTCGTTATTTACGTTAAAATCGTGAATACACGAATTCATAATCTTGTAATCGTGATCATGAATTCGTTGAAATATTGAGAACTTGCCTTTGAGAGAAATGATGAGGTGTTAATGTCACCACCGGTCATTCGCAGCGAAGGATACATGTTCAGGTTTATATGGCAGGAAAGCTGTTGTACATTTTGTATAAGATTGTTATGTTTTGCATTTATAAGATTAAATGGTAGACTGTTACAGTACACTATTAACCAAATAAGGAATCTGTATGTGTACATAAACAAATAAATACACTAAGTAATCAGAAACATTAGTATCATGAAGAGGTACATTGTTCTAGTATTAAACAAGAAATACTTGATGTTACGATGGCTGGTCACTCCAGATTCAATAGGAATTTTGGTAAATTCACCGAAATTCAGTGGATTTCGGTAAGGTAACGTATCCATTATATAAAGGTTAACCAATCCACGTCAATGTTACAAACGCTGTTCGGTTAAAGAGAAATTGGTTTGAGGGGTTACACAACACTGATATGCAAATAGCAAAACCATGTTAACCAGCGCCGAAAAAAAACCATAAACAATTACCTCCGTGATTTATTTGTTCAAATTTGTTTTTTGCTATACATATATTTTTGACAAATTTATTTTAGTTGTGGTACTGAAACGCACACAAAAGCCAGTTATATGAACCATTCAGTCAAAATTATTAGCCAGATGAGTAAACTAGACGCAATATCTATATGATATATGTATACTTCAAACACGTTTAGTTACTTTTCGTCTTGATATTTCAATTTGCAATATAATAGCAATTGAATCATTATAATTGCAATAATATACAATTTACTGTTCATATATTATGGAAGCCCTGGAGGGACATTTAAAATTAATATTTAAAATTTAAAACTTATTATTTAAAATTTAATTCTTAATATTTAAAATTTAATTCTTAATATTTAAAATTTAATTCTTAATATTTAAAACTTAAAACTTATCATTCACAAAGGACGCGGGAAGCCTTTCCGTTGACAGATTAAACCTATGACCTGGGTCCAATGACACAATTTCGCAGCCAATCAAAAATCAGGTCAAAATGACGGCGGACCCCCAGCAGTACTAAAGTCTGTTTCGGTTAATTACCTAAGTGGATTACATATACAGTCAAACCTGTGTTAAAGACAACTATTGCAAAACCTGTCTGCAAAGACCACCAATTTTATCTCCCATCAGACCATTTTCAATGATATTTAATCTGTTAATAGAGACCACCTGTAAACAAAGACCACATTTTGCTGTTC